>OY744531.1:42094699-42167199 GCA_963556195.1 Sepiola atlantica
CCCTTTAAAGCTCAAGTGACACTCCAATAAATTACCACTGATGGTCGACTCATAGGCTTGTGAGCGTCCGGGTGTCGGCCACTGTCTGTGTCTACATATGGAACTGGGGAAATGTTTGGAATTTCTTACCTCTAAACATTCGATTGTATATCCTACATAGTCTACCTCGCACTGAAAATGATATACAATAAGGTTATATTGTATGATGAAGATAGCATCATTTCAAAAAGAGGGAAAAGTACTTCTATCTTTAAGCACTATTCGAACATTAGCCATGCTGCATCTTTATATATATGTACATATATATATGTACTTATATATATGTATATAGATATATAAATATATATATATATATATGTGATTTTATGAAGGCTTACCAAAGCATTCCTTTCAAGACACCAATGATCACCATTAAAGATATTTTTTCTTACAAATACTATTTATCCAAATTAAATGTTTTTTCCTACACGTGTTTCACTACCAAGCAGTTACTTGCTTGGCAGATCATCAGGGAAATTAAATGTATGGAATACTGGTTTCAACTGCCGACAAAACACAATGTGGCGTTGTAATAGTTGAGGTCACTTAAGAAGAGAAGAGGAAAAAAAATAAAAAATAAAAATAAAAATAAAAATAAAAGTCAAACTTAAAAAGCAAGGAAGAACAACGATAAAAAAGAAAGTCCTAGAAAATTCTTAGAAAAGTAGCTTGTGCATTATTTCTTCCACCAAGCCAACAAGCAAATAATCGGTCCCAAATACATTCAATAAAACCACAAAACCGGAACAATGTGCGATAATACACTTTCACGTCGGCCGGTACAATGATGAATAAATCCCCCCCCCCCACAAGAAAACAAAAGAACTAAATCATTCAAGATACCGCTCACAAGTTACCATTCCAATCCAATGATAGTACGGGAATTCTAAATCCAATTTCTCACAAAGAAAAGTCAACACAAATGTTCGTCCGAGTTCAAAGAGTCTTATTTCAATTGTTGATTTATTACCCTTCGAAATAAACACACGACGAGTTGAATGTCAATCCCGCAGAAAACTCCCTTCCATCAAGAAAAAATCTTAATATAGAAACTATTTATTCAAAATACTGTTTCTAAAAATATTTATTATTAAACCTATTCCTTATAGAAATGAATTATCTAGTGTCTGGGACGTCATTTTACATTTTGGGAAAATATCCTTCATTTAATTAACTGCCGAATTATTATCGTTTTGTTGTTTAACGAAGTGAAAAAAGCCCATCCCGCAGAATTTGTTTTTAAAAAATTATTCATATATCAAAAATAAACTGTTATTATAAAAAGGCCTTCTACAAAAATCTAGTTATTATTTTAAATCATTTAAAATATTTCCTAAACGGCTGACACAGCCGTTCGCAACTCTCTGTGGAGAATATTATTCTATATTCCATAAATAAATGTTACTACGGAATATCGTTATCAGAAATCTATTTTCTATTTTGAAAAAAAAACAAACTTTTTTTTAATGGACCGGTTTATTTTTTTGTCAACTTTACAGGAAAATATCACTCTTACTCGTTAAATGACAGGAGACTTTATTATTACTAATTTAAAATCCCGTAGAAAATACTTTTTATAAAAATCCAATTGTTTCTATTTTTAGAAATTAAGTCCGTGTCGGCATGCATGTTTTTAAAATTATTTTTTCCTTAATTACTTTTCCCCATTCCTGCCACCGAATTGTTTTATTTATTTTAATCTAATTAAAAACTAATTTAATTTAACCTAATTTAATTAAAAAGTGATAGCATCCAGGTTGCTATTTCCTATTTTTCACTTAAAATTACTTGAAATCCCCAATGCATTTCGTATAATATATCTATTTCTGAGAATAAATTGTGATTTATTATTTATTATTCAACTATCTTTTTATATGTAACACAATTTCCCCCCTCTATTCCGCTGAATAAGTATTTACTATAGTTGACTATCACTGGGCCTTATTCCAATAGAATATTCCTACCTTATCACCCCCAACCTAAGTCTCGAGTATCCGCTAATAATTGAATCAAGACATATCTTAGCATAAGTACGTGTTACTAATTCTCATCCTCCATATTATACACTAATTATTGCCCCAGATTGCCTCAGGAAGTGTCCATCCTGCCTATCTCTGCTGTAAGTTTATACTTCCCCCAATTCCCCTCCTATCCAGGTTTTAGGCTTGACAACAGGTAACGGTTTCTATGCAGACAGCATTGTAGTATTTCCTGCCTAGCGTTCAGTAAATTATCTCTGGATGTCATGATGTGGTACGACTCCAATGCACATAGGTTGCATCTCTTCTTTTTGTTCGGTTTATATTTGTTAGCCCTCCCTAAAATTGACCATTTCAGTTCGAAAGGGTCTTGCCTAGCAATGAGGTTTCTCACAAAACGGCCAACAGAAGTGTTAGGCCTATCTATGTCTTCCCTTTGGCCTCCCCTGAAGGAACTCATGTGGTTTCTGAATCTATCTTTGAACTCACCCCCGGTTGAACCGATATATGATTTCCTACTACTCTCTGTTATCACATCGCATTTGTAGACAATGCTTGAAACTCTACAGTTCCCCCCCAGTGGACAGATGTTAGAAGCTCTGCAGTTACAGTTGTGTGCTGGGCCGTTGCTGGTTGTTCTACTACTATGGTTATTTATAATGGATGTTCTCACTGGACTGGTGTTACTGGGATCAACACCAGAAGAGAACATGGCTTCCCTTGTTTTAGTTATCTTAGAATTATTATATCCTATGATGGATGTGGCTATATTTCTACAGGTTGAATAAGACAGTTTTACAGTATTTTTGTTAATGATTCCCCCCAATCTGCTATCCCTTGGAAAGTTTTTTTCCACTATGCTATAAAAAATCTTTGGGATATTAGTCTTAATATGCTGGCTATAGGGGGGATTGAACCATGTAGTGGTCCTTCTCCTATTTTTCTTCCTACCTTCCCCCCCGGTTTGGGTAGCATGTGAGTTCAATTGGTTACTTCCAACTTCACGAATATTATCATCAACCGGTTCCCACCCAACCTGGTTTACATTACCGTGGGATACACCAGGTCTCCTATATCTAGCTTTGCCCATTGCCCTATTATATGAAACCATTGATCGAGAGGCAATCGGTCTCCCGTTTAGTCCCCCATTCCCAACCGAAGGAGGCACAAGGTAATTAATTTTTTCCTTGTATCCTGATCTGTTTAAAGCCTCATTGTAGAATTGCTTACTGCTGTCGAATATTTGTTGATTCTTGGACAGCTTAGATATCCTACTCGATATTGCAGGAATAATGGCTCTTTTCACCATCGGTGGGTGATTCGATTTAGCGTCGATATAGTAGAGTGTGTGGTTGGGCTTGTGATAAGGTTCATATGTGTTGTTGCATAGATCAAGCGTAATATCCAAAAAATTGACCCTCCGGTAGTTTATATCCATAGTTACGCTAAGTTGTATTGAGCTGAAGAATATATTGAGTTTTTTCTTCTTAGTTTCAAGATTCCTTATACTTGTGTTGACAAAGAATAAAGCGTCGTCCCTATATAGACCGCCCGCCAGTTCAGGTATTTTCATACAAATTTCTCTGAGGATATATATCCCTACCAGGTCAGTAACCTGCGCTGAGTTCGGTGCTCCCATAGTAATATCGAAATTGTTTTCCCTATCCTTTCTAGTCCATAACTTATCATTGTAGGATATTAGCGTCCTTCTGGCTAGTCTAATTATATCCATTTCTAAGTTTGTAATGTTGGATTAATTTCTAGCCATGGTAAGCGCCTTTTCAAGTAAAGTAGAGGATATGGAGGGATAGTATGAATCTATATCAAACATTATAAATTTACTTTGATTAGTAATGTGTAATTCTTTATACCAACTTAGCACTTCTTCTGATGAGGTCCACAGATTCAATTGAGTTCTGCGTTTAATTCCTGGCAATATTCTGTCTAGTATTTTTTTGCTGATTACACCCATGTCTGAAATACACGGCGAGATCAGTCTAATGGATGGGTTATTACTAAAATCTGGTTTATGATCCTTAAGAGTGAAACGAGGGCATTTAGGGGTATATATCTCAACATTACCTTCCATACCAATCTCAGAGCAGATCTTAAGAGCGGCCAAGTTAATATCCTGTAACACCCCGTTCCCTACGGTCTTGTAGTTTTTATTCAGTTCCTTCAGGATTAGGTTGTTGTATGTTTCCATATTCATGGAGTATGTGTTTAAAGTTTTATCCGCCGGAACTGTGATGTTAGAGTTATTCCTAATCCGTGTCTGTGTCCTATGGATATGTTCAATGGTAGGATTCCAATATTGTGATCTGTTTTTGGTTTTGATGCTTTTAACCATATTATGCATATCCGCTTCGAAGCTTTCTAATGCAGGGATGTGAGGTGGGTTCTTGTGAGTTCCTATCTGTCCACTGGGGGGGGGAACTGTAGAGTTTCAAGCATTGTCTACAAATGCGATGTGATAACAGAGAGTAGTAGGAAATCATATATCGGTTCAACCGGGGGTGAGTTCAAAGATAGATTCAGAAACCACATGAGTTCCTTCAGGGGAGGCCAAAGGGAAGACATAGATAGGCCTAACACTTCTGTTGGCCGTTTTGTGAGAAACCTCATTGCTAGGCAAGACCCTTTCGAACTGAAATGGTCAATTTTAGGGAGGGCTAACAAATATAAACCGAACAAAAAGAAGAGATGCAACCTATGTGCATTGGAGTCGTACCACATCATGACATCCAGAGATAATTTACTGAACGCTAGGCAGGAAATACTACAATGCTGTCTGCATAGAAACCGTTACCTGTTGTCAAGCCTAAAACCTGGATAGGAGGGGAATTGGGGGAAGTATAAACTTACAGCAGAGATAGGCAGGATGGACACTTCCTGAGGCAATCTGGGGCAATAATTAGTGTATAATATGGAGGATGAGAATTAGTAACACGTACTTATGCTAAGATATGTCTTGATTCAATTATTAGCGGATACTCGAGACTTAGGTTGGGGGTGATAAGGTAGGAATATTCTATTGGAATAAGGCCCAGTGATAGTCAACTATAGTAAATAATTATTCAGCGGAATAGAGGGGGGAAATTGTGTTACATATAAAAAGATAGTGGAATAATAAATAATAAATCACAATTTATTCTCAGAAATAGATATATTATACGAAATGCATTGGGGATTTCAAGTAATTTTAAGTGAAAAATAAGAAATAGCAACCTAGATGCTATCACTTTTTAATTAAATTAGGTTAAATTAAATTAGTTTTTAATTAGATTAAAATAAATAAAACAATTCGGTGGCAGGAATGGGGAAAAGTAATTAAGGAAAAAATAATTTTAAAAACATGCATGCCGACACGGACTTAATTTCTAAAAATAGAAACAATTGGATTTTTATAAAAAGTATTTTCTACGGGATTTTAAATTAGTAATAATAAAGTCTCCTGTCATTTAACGAGTAAGAGTGATATTTTCCTGTAAAGTTGACAAAAAAATAAACCGGTCCATTAAAAAAAAGTTTGTTTTTTTTCAAAATAGAAAATAGATTTCTGATAACGATATTCCGTAGTAACATTTATTTATGGAATATAGAATAATATTCTCCACAGAGAGTTGCGAACGGCTGTGTCAGCCGTTTAGGAAATATTTTAAATGATTTAAAATAATAACTAGATTTTTGTAGAAGGCCTCTTTATAATAACAGTTTATTTTTGATATATGAATAATTTTTTAAAAACAAATTCTGCGGGATGGGCTTTTTTCACTTCGTTAAACAACAAAACGATAATAATTCGGCAGTTAATTAAATGAAGGATATTTTCCCAAAATGTAAAATGACGTCCCAGACACTAGATAATTCATTTCTATAAGGAATAGGTTTAATAATAAATATTTTTAGAAACAGTATTTTGAATAAATAGTTTCTATATTAAGATTTTTTCTTGATGGAAGGGAGTTTTCTGCGGGATTGACATTCAACTCGTCGTGTGTTTATTTCGAAGGGTAATAAATCAACAATTGAAATAAGACTCTTTGAACTCGGACGAACATTTGTGTTGACTTTTCTTTGTGAGAAATTGGATTTAGAATTCCCGTACTATCATTGGATTGGAATGGTAACTTGTGAGCGGTATCTTGAATGATTTAGTTCTTTTGTTTTCTTGTGGGGGGGGGGGATTTATTCATCATTGTACCGGCCGACGTGAAAGTGTATTATCGCACATTGTTCCGGTTTTGTGGTTTTATTGAATGTATTTGGGACCGATTATTTGCTTGTTGGCTTGGTGGAAGAAATAATGCACAAGCTACTTTTCTAAGAATTTTCTAGGACTTTCTTTTTTTATCGTTGTTCTTCCTTGCTTTTTAAGTTTGACTTTTATTTTTATTTTTATTTTTATTTTTTATTTTTTTCCTCTTCTCTTCTTAAGTGACCTCAACTATTACAACGCCACATTGTGTTTTGTCGGCAGTTGAAACCAGTATTCCAGACATTTAATTTCCCTGATGATCTGCCAAGCAAGTAACTGCTTGGTAGTGAAACACGTGTAGGAAAAAAACATTTAATTTGAATAAATAGTATTTGTAAGAAAAAATATATTTAATGGTGATCATTGGTGTCTTGAAAGGAATGCTTTGGTAAGCCTTCATAAAATCACATATAAATGCTCTGTACTCTGTAATCGAGTATCATCGAGCTTGTTTTTTATTGGAACAACCCCGGTCTTCACTGAATGATCTATTTTATAAGTGAAAAATCTAAATCTATATTCTGCTCCCCAAAGTGAGCTGCTATTTAATACCGGAGTGACCAGGATGTTTGCCAAAGAGGAGATAACTTTCTCACCCAAAAATATTTCCATACCAAACCACAAAGCATACATAATGGACATGGTCCAGGCGGTCCATGCATTCTTGAAGAGAGTCCGATGGCGGGTAATTCACCACAACCTGGGATCGACTAGGGAGTTGAGCAACGTGAATCCACCTTCTGGCGTCTCTGAACCCCATGAGTATGCATCTGACACTGAGGATAATTTACCAACAGCCTCCTATAGAAAATTCTATAAAATAGGAACTCACAAGAACCCACCTCACATCCCTGCATTAGAAAGCTTCGAAGCGGATATGCATAATATGGTTAAAAGCATCAAAACCAAAAACAGATCACAATATTGGAATCCTACCATTGAACATATCCATAGGACACAGACACGGATTAGGAATAACTCTAACATCACAGTTCCGGCGGATAAAACTTTAAACACATACTCCATGAATATGGAAACATACAACAACCTAATCCTGAAGGAACTGAATAAAAACTACAAGACCGTAGGGAACGGGGTGTTACAGGATATTAACTTGGCCGCTCTTAAGATCTGCTCTGAGATTGGTATGGAAGGTAATGTTGAGATATATACCCCTAAATGCCCTCGTTTCACTCTTAAGGATCATAAGCCAGATTTTAGTAATAACCCATCCATTAGACTGATCTCGCCGTGTATTTCAGACATGGGTGTAATCAGCAAAAAAATACTAGACAGAATATTGCCAGGAATTAAACGCAGAACTCAATTGAATCTGTGGACCTCATCAGAAGAAGTGCTAAGTTGGTATAAAGAATTACACATTACTAATCAAAGTAAATTTATAATGTTTGATATAGATTCATACTATCCCTCCATATCCTCTACTTTACTTGAAAAGGCGCTTACCATGGCTAGAAATTAATCCAACATTACAAACTTAGAAATGGATATAATTAGACTAGCCAGAAGGACGCTAATATCCTACAATGATAAGTTATGGACTAGAAAGGATAGGGAAAACAATTTCGATATTACTATGGGAGCACCGAACTCAGCGCAGGTTACTGACCTGGTAGGGATATATATCCTCAGAGAAATTTGTATGAAAATACCTGAACTGGCGGGCGGTCTATATAGGGACGACGCTTTATTCTTTGTCAACACAAGTATAAGGAATCTTGAAACTAAGAAGAAAAAACTCAATATATTCTTCAGCTCAATACAACTTAGCGTAACTATGGATATAAACTACCGGAGGGTCAATTTTTTGGATATTACGCTTGATCTATGCAACAACACATATGAACCTTATCACAAGCCCAACCACACACTCTACTATATCGACGCTAAATCGAATCACCCACCGATGGTGAAAAGAGCCATTATTCCTGCAATATCGAGTAGGATATCTAAGCTGTCCAAGAATCAACAAATATTCGACAGCAGTAAGCAATTCTACAATGAGGCTTTAAACAGATCAGGATACAAGGAAAAAATTAATTACCTTGTGCCTCCTTCGGTTGGGAATGGGGGACTAAACGGGAGACCGATTGCCTCTCGATCAATGGTTTCATATAATAGGGCAATGGGCAAAGCTAGATATAGGAGACCTGGTGTATCCCACGGTAATGTAAACCAGGTTGGGTGGGAACCGGTTGATGATAATATTCGTGAAGTTGGAAGTAACCAATTGAACTCACATGCTACCCAAACCGGGGGGGAAGGTAGGAAGAAAAATAGGAGAAGGACCACTACATGGTTCAATCCCCCCTATAGCCAGCATATTAAGACTAATATCCCAAAGATTTTTTATAGCATAGTGGAAAAAAACTTTCCAAGGGATAGCAGATTGGGGGGAATCATTAACAAAAATACTGTAAAACTGTCTTATTCAACCTGTAGAAATATAGCCACATCCATCATAGGATATAATAATTCTAAGATAACTAAAACAAGGGAAGCCATGTTCTCTTCTGGTGTTGATCCCAGTAACACCAGTCCAGTGAGAACATCCATTATAAATAACCATAGTAGTAGAACAACCAGCAACGGCCCAGCACACAACTGTAACTGCAGAGCTTCTAACATCTGTCCACTGGGGGGGAACTGTAGAGTTTCAAGCATTGTCTACAAATGCGATGTGATAACAGAGAGTAGTAGGAAATCATATATCGGTTCAACCGGGGGTGAGTTCAAAGATAGATTCAGAAACCACATGAGTTCCTTCAGGGGAGGCCAAAGGGAAGACATAGATAGGCCTAACACTTCTGTTGGCCGTTTTGTGAGAAACCTCATTGCTAGGCAAGACCCTTTCGAACTGAAATGGTCAATTTTAGGGAGGGCTAACAAATATAAACCGAACAAAAAGAAGAGATGCAACCTATGTGCATTGGAGTCGTACCACATCATGACATCCAGAGATAATTTACTGAACGCTAGGCAGGAAATACTACAATGCTGTCTGCATAGAAACCGTTACCTGTTGTCAAGCCTAAAACCTGGATAGGAGGGGAATTGGGGGAAGTATAAACTTACAGCAGAGATAGGCAGGATGGACACTTCCTGAGGCAATCTGGGGCAATAATTAGTGTATAATATGGAGGATGAGAATTAGTAACACGTACTTATGCTAAGATATGTCTTGATTCAATTATTAGCGGATACTCGAGACTTAGGTTGGGGGTGATAAGGTAGGAATATTCTATTGGAATAAGGCCCAGTGATAGTCAACTATAGTAAATACTTATTCAGCGGAATAGAGGGGGGAAATTGTGTTACATATAAAAAGATAGTTGAATAATAAATAATAAATCACAATTTATTCTCAGAAATAGATATATTATACGAAATGCATTGGGGATTTCAAGTAATTTTAAGTGAAAAATAGGAAATAGCAACCTGGATGCTATCACTTTTTAATTAAATTAGGTTAAATTAAATTAGTTTTTAATTAGATTAAAATAAATAAAACAATTCGGTGGCAGGAATGGGGAAAAGTAATTAAGGAAAAAATAATTTTAAAAACATGCATGCCGACACGGACTTAATTTCTAAAAATAGAAACAATTGGATTTTTATAAAAAGTATTTTCTACGGGATTTTAAATTAGTAATAATAAAGTCTCCTGTCATTTAACGAGTAAGAGTGATATTTTCCTGTAAAGTTGACAAAAAAATAAACCGGTCCATTAAAAAAAAGTTTGTTTTTTTTTCAAAATAGAAAATAGATTTCTGATAACGATATTCCGTAGTAACATTTATTTATGGAATATAGAATAATATTCTCCACAGAGAGTTGCGAACGGCTGTGTCAGCCGTTTAGGAAATATTTTAAATGATTTAAAATAATAACTAGATTTTTGTAGAAGGCCTTTTTATAATAACAGTTTATTTTTGATATATGAATAATTTTTTAAAAACAAATTCTGCGGGATGGGCTTTTTTCACTTCGTTAAACAACAAAACGATAATAATTCGGCAGTTAATTAAATGAAGGATATTTTCCCAAAATGTAAAATGACGTCCCAGACACTAGATAATTCATTTCTATAAGGAATAGGTTTAATAATAAATATTTTTAGAAACAGTATTTTGAATAAATAGTTTCTATATTAAGATTTTTTCTTGATGGAAGGGAGTTTTCTGCGGGATTGACATTCAACTCGTCGTGTGTTTATTTCGAAGGGTAATAAATCAACAATTGAAATAAGACTCTTTGAACTCGGACGAACATTTGTGTTGACTTTTCTTTGTGAGAAATTGGATTTAGAATTCCCGTACTATCATTGGATTGGAATGGTAACTTGTGAGCGGTATCTTGAATGATTTAGTTCTTTTGTTTTCTTGTGGGGGGGGGGGATTTATTCATCATTGTACCGGCCGACGTGAAAGTGTATTATCGCACATTGTTCCGGTTTTGTGGTTTTATTGAATGTATTTGGGACCGATTATTTGCTTGTTGGCTTGGTGGAAGAAATAATGCACAAGCTACTTTTCTAAGAATTTTCTAGGACTTTCTTTTTTTATCGTTGTTCTTCCTTGCTTTTTAAGTTTGACTTTTATTTTTATTTTTATTTTTATTTTTTATTTTTTTTCCTCTTCTCTTCTTAAGTGACCTCAACTATTACAACGCCACATTGTGTTTTGTCGGCAGTTGAAACCAGTATTCCAGACATTTAATTTCCCTGATGATCTGCCAAGCAAGTAACTGCTTGGTAGTGAAACACGTGTAGGAAAAAACATTTAATTTGGATAAATAGTATTTGTAAGAAAAAATATCTTTAATGGTGATCATTGGTGTCTTGAAAGGAATGCTTTGGTAAGCCTTCATAAAATCACATATAAATGCTCTGTACTCTGTAATCGAGTATCATCGAGCTTGTTTTTTATTGGAACAACCCCGGTCTTCACTGAATGATCTATTTTATAAGTGAAAAATCTAAATCTATATATATATATATATATATGTATATGTATAAATATATATATATATATATGTATATATATAAATATAAATATATATAAATATATATATATATATAAATATATATACAAATATATAGATATAAATATATATATATATATATAAATATATATATATGAAAATATATATAAATATATATATATATAAATATATATATATATATATATATATAAATATATAAATATATATGTATAAATATATATATAAATATATATATAAATATATACATAAATATATATATAACTATATATATATACATATATATATAAATATATATATATATAAATATATATATAAACATATATATTTATAAATATATATATATAAATATATATTTATATAAATATATATATAAATATATATATTTATAAATATATATTTAAATATATATATATATAAATATATATATAAATATATATATATAAATATATATATATATATATATAAATATATATATAAATAGATATATATAAATAGATATATATATATAAAAATATATATATAAACATATATAAATATATATATAAGTATATATATAAATATATATATATATAAATATATGTATAAAAATATATATATAAGTATATATATAAATATATATAATGTATATATATATGCATAAATATATATATATATATATATATATATATATATATATATATATATATATATATATATATATACAGAGAGATAGACGAGATCCGGAATATCCAGATTGTGTAATTAAATGGCCATTAAGATTATTCTGAAGTAAAAATCTGATTAATTTTTTTAATTACCAAAAACGTTCGCTTTAATGATGTTAAAAAATGTTAGTTGCAAGACGTTTACTCAATACAATTAATATTAATCATTTTGGCCTGGATTCGACTTTGATTGCCAATAGCAGTTTTTTCTTCTTCTTTTTTTTCACTTTTCATTTTCTTTTTTACAATCTCCTCGAAAATCTAATATAAAATCGCAAATATTGCATTAATTAATAAGTAATATCACGAGTTACTTCTCTTGTATATAGTATCACCATAGTGTAGATAACAGTAAAGATTTTTTACGTGTAAGCGTTCGTACTCATTGTTTCAAGCACAGCAAAAATAATGCGCAGCACAAAGAAGTACAACAATTATTTCTGAAAATGAATCCACTCTTACTATTTTTTTAATCTATTTATTTTTTAACGTAGTTCACCCCAAACAAGGCAGGCCGCCACTGTAGACGTAAGGGGCTACTGAGAAGAAGAAAAGGGGAGAAGGTTGGGGGGGGTCAACCAAAGCTGGGATCTGCGCAGCGAGATGTCTGTTTACATTAATTTTAAATTTCTGCATGTCAGTACTGACGGGGAAACAGGGGGCAGGGAGGGAGTTCCAGAGGCCAGCAGCACGAGGAAAAAAGCTATTTACGTTAATCCAACAAAACTCTTCTGATGAATGTCGGTTTAAAGAAACTCTACTCATGAGAAACGTTTTCTGTGGTACCTTGTTCAAGCAGCGACAGCAAACGAATATTTTTTTTAATGTTAACTCTCCATTGGATAAGACTCCTAATACAGAAATTTTATTTCATCCAATCGAAAGCGCAGAAAATATACACTTTCACACATTTTAAATGTAGACATTGGTATATTGACACAATACGTTGGGAGCCCCCTAAATTGATACGTAAGCTAACCCTAGGAAATATTCCAGACAGTATAGCTGAAATTACCCACTGTATGATCCCTTCGCTTCATCACTGACAACAGACTCAAACTGTCCAGTTACTGCTAATCTTGCCCCCTGCCGAACTAGCCGCTATTCATACCAAGATGCTCCTCTTTTCAGTATGTACATGAAACTGTTTCTTACCAGTGACTGTATATTCGACTATTTCTCATAATTCATTGTCTGTCTTTAATAAAATTAATTTACCTTTGTATGGATCGATTTGTTATTCTTTCTCATATTGCTTTTCCCTTCGACAGATCCACGTTTACTAGCTATTTTAAAATGCTGTAATGTGTGTTTGTCAGTGGTCAAGAAACACAAACCGGGCTGTGGCTATAAGTCGAAAACAACCACTGAAGGAAAATTTGACCTTTCTTCTCCCAGAAGTGTTTTCGCAAATGATGGCAGCATTGAACCGGATGTTCAAAAATAAATTGGAAACGACACTGCTGTCTTCCGGCGTATGAACATGATATGGCAGTCAAAACCCCTCAGCATTGCCACAAAACTGCGACTGTATGCTAGCGAGATATGGAAAGTGACTATCAAGATTTCGCTATTGCTTGATATGTCTCATCAGAGCTGTTTGAGTCGTATCCTCAATATTGCCTAGAGACACGGTCACAAACGTTGTACTTCTGCATAGAGCTGACGCGAGGCCCTTGCACGAGACGGTCACTACACTACGGGTAAAACTGGCCTGTCTACAAAGTTTACAAAGGTTAGCATGGCTTTGTTTCCAAAAAAATAGTAGAAAAATAGGTCGTCAATTAAGTAAACCGTCATAAGTCATTGGTATGAGATAAAACTACATCCGATGGGAAGGCCCAATTATAGAGATTTGGGGAGTTTAGAGGAGTTACCCCTATGTTACCATAACGCCCAGGTCAAATCTGACCTGTGTGATAGTCCTATCTATGGGTTAAATCGGATTTATCCTTTACGGGGTATTTTTTACAAACTTTATGGACCGAAACAGACTGGAATAGATAAATAGATTGATAGATACGCACATATACTGACCGATAGGAACAGACTAAAATATATGAATGAATACATTGGTAGATGGGAACATACAGAAATAGATAGATAGATAGATAGATAGATAGATAGATAGATAGATAGATAGATAGATAGATAGATAGATAGATAGATAGATAGATAGACTGAAATTGATAGATTGATTGATTGGGATAAACTTAAATCAATAAATAGTTATTTACACTGAAATTGATAGATTGATAGATATGAACAAACAAGAAGAGATAGATACGTAGATAGATTGATAGATAGATAGTTAGATAGATAATGCGTGTATTAAGGAGATTTGGGTGAGTGATAAGTTACTCTTGAGCAGACATTACTCCCAAGTCGTCTCTGATCCGGAGTTATAGGCCCCGCCATGGTCCCATCTACGGGTTCAATAGGAGTTATCATGCACGTTACGAAATATACGCTGACAATTCAAATTAATCTACAAACCGCAAGTGTACAGAACATTTGCACAATTTGAAGATATTAAGAACTTGAAGCATAAACACTTACTGAAATGGCGGATTCTACATTAAAAGTTGTAAAACGGGTTGATATGAAACCAAACAACAAAAATCGTTAGCTATAATATAAAGTTGTAATATTTGATATTTACTTGATCATTTTGACTGCACACGTGTCTGGAATATTCTATTCTTTTGCACAGGTGGCAACCAGTGTTCGTCTGTATTATGGTTGCATCTATCGAATGCAACACCCGTGTCGGAAAAGAAAGATAAATGGAAACAGTTGGTTAACATATAAAAGTCAACGTTTATTTACAGTTTGTCTGCGACCAGACATTAAAGGGCGGTTAAAATCATGTAAATACATGAAAGTATACAAAGAAAGCAGCAAGGAAAAATGAATCCTAAACAAGAAATACAGTGTTTCATGACAATGAAAAAAATGTGCGAGTTTTTAGAGACGAAATAAAAAATATGAACGGAAGTGTAAGGTTAATGCGCCACCTGGAGAAAAATAAGAACAAAAGTGTTTGTTTTCTTGACAATTGTCTGCGAGTCGGTTGACTCGATCAGAAAAGTAACCCTAACAGGCAAGGCCTTCTAGGGTTTTAAATGCCTGAAAAGAAGCAGAGCTGGTCGCATAATGTCCGACTCGTTCGGTTGCGCTAAAAAGTAACAACTAGCGTTTTTTTAATTTGAGGCCACATGAGTGCGCAAGAGTGCCAAATTACGTGACAATAGCATTTCCTAACACTAGAACTGATTATCTCTAAGGGAGTTACTCTGGCATCAACAAAACTCGAACCCTAAACCAATTTCCACATCAAAAACAAGTTAGCAAAAGAAAAACATGGAAGGAACAACGTCTGCATTCAAAACATATCTAAAAGCAAAAGATTCGATTGCTTGTGGTTAACGAAATCAAATAATAGTTCTCAAACAGAAGAACCGGATTTGTTTTTTCAATGACATTCTTTAAAAAGAGTCACATTAAGTTAAGAAAATGTTTTCAGTGCTCGGTGTAATATTTTAAATGTCTCTGTTGGTTTGTAATTTTTGTGTTAGTTTCAAGTCACGTATTACACGTGTGTCCATGTCCACCTGTATCTGAGCCGTGCGGATGTTGTGCAATACAGTACAGCGTCCAGCCAGAGAGACCAAATAAAACAATTTTATTTGGTCCTTATAACTCGACATTGTTTTGTACTCAAACTTGTTAGGGATATATCCGATGCGTTTTATATAAATTGTAATTGATAAAGTCTCTGTCTCTCTCTCTGTCTGTCTGTCTGTCTCTCTCTCTCTCTCTCTCTCTCTCTCTTTATATATATATATATATATATATATATATATATATATATATATATTAGTATTTCATGTATCCACATAAAATTTTATAAGGTGATATAATTTTTTTTGTATCAATTTTCAGTATTAACTTTAACAGTGCTCGATACGTAAGTAGAGCTAGGTAGTAAGCTATGAAAATATATTTATGCCAATTAAGCTACACGGAGGCTCCCGCGTTTCATCATATATACTGATGAGGAAGATGATACAAGTTTTCATATCAGCTTTATCTGATGTAATAGTGATAATAAAAACCCGCGTACATATGGATAAACATGGTTAAGTGTTGATTTTCCGAGGTTAATTATACTATTTAAATTTTTAATACATTATATCATAAATTTTATAATCTACCGAATTAGAATTATATATATGCGTCACCATTACCCCATGCCTGGAGTATTGTTGCGATATCTAGACTGGTGAACCAACCACTAGTCTCTCCCTTTTGGACAGGGTGCAAAAAATAATAGCTAACCTAATAGGTCTGCCAAGCTCCAGCTCTTGTCGTATCGTCACTGTGCTGCATACTTGTGCTTGTTTTACAAGTACTTCCACAGAACTTGTCCGATGGATTTACTAAATAAGTAACGCCTCAACGAAAATACTACAACCCACCTGACTAGAAGCAAAATCCCACTCCTTCACTGTAGAGGTCCCTTGATGCTGGAAGATTTAAACCTCTAATAAATTCTTTAGAATTCTTTTCTGCTTCCTTTTTTGTCGCCTGTACCAATACGCAGAAATTTAAATGCAATGTGAACAAAGATATTGCTCCCCAACTCTCCACCCAGGTTTTCTCATGTAAATCTGACCCCAAAAAACAGTAGATCCTTAGGGATCAGGGGAAATATGTCTTATTTGGAATAAATTCAAGTTTTAAAAATGCATATAGTATCGGTTAGGATATTGGACAGGAAATGTTATAAAAGAAACGATCAACGATAACTTGGGATCCATAATTGTGAGAATGGAAGTAAGAATACAGATATGGAGAAGTAACGTCATATATAAAGGCGGTGAATTTTATTAGAGAAGTTTCGGCAGTCTTGAAAAAGCGATCAAAATAGTGCACATGTTAATATGAGCTAACGAACATGTAATCTAAAAGGGTTGTACACTTAATAATCTTCGTCTCTCTCCCTCCCACTCTCTCTCTCTTTCTCTCTCTCTCTCTCTCTATCTAGCTATCTATCTACGATAGCGCATTTGATTAACAGCGATCCGATTCTAAAATAAACATTGATATGCGCGCGTATTAAAGGTGCCTTCAGTCATGGCATGATCAGCTGAAACGAGGTATGGTTTTGTTGATTGTCGAAGTAAACACTCTCAATTGAAAAATACCCTTATGTCTAGAATTTTTACACCAATGTTTATCAAAATCCATTTCATTATTTTGATTCAAGAAAATGTTTAAAATTGAACGCTTAAGCTTTAGGGGTTTTAAGAAGTTGAAATTCAAGGAATATTGCTTAGTTGGTGTCTAATGTCTATGGATAAAATTCAATGCAAATCTGAAATATTTGAATTTCCAAATGGGAAGTTTTGTCCATATTATACTCCCTAAAAATATTTTAAAACACCTCAAATAAACTAAAATTTGTGGAATATTTATTAAATAATTTTTAATATTTATTGTTAAAATTTCACAAAATCGGAGTAATCTAAATTTCGACGAAGGGCTTTGACCCCCCCCCCTTTTTACCCTCTTTGCATGAAACTAAATTGAACTAAATATAGCCCACATTACGATCCCTTACGCCTAGCATGTGTTCCAAAATTCTATAATGGCCGTTAATTAGTTTAGGAGTGAATCCTGTATATACAAATATATAAACATATACACATAGCTAATGTATATAGAGATTAAGGACTAGATGATTATATCACAACCAGATATAAAGTTATAATATTTGATATTCACTTGATTCTTTAGCGGCGCACACGTTAGGAATGTATTATTCACTGTCCGAGAAAAAGGAAATCCTTGACAAATAGTAGATTTCGCCGTCCCAGCAGTTCACAGATTGAAGCTTAAGGAGACAGAAAATCTCAGTAGATGCATGGATCTTGACAGAGATCTGAAGGGAATATTAAACACAGGAACATTAAACACAGTTCTGAAAAACTTGGGAAAAAAAGTAGGAAAAATAAGGATCTGGGGTCGGATTGACACTTGTAACAATAGCGACGAAAATAAAAACTTACCAGCTTCAAAGCCAATGAGATGTTTCGCGTGTCGAGCAACCGTTTTTCAGAGAGAAAAAAACTTGTGTTCATAATTGCAGATGGTTTATAGTGCATGAAAAATTAATTTGCATATGTTGAGACCAAATAACTTTAAAACAGACGGATTAAAAGCAGACAGGGAGTCAAGTTTGGGACAGCCGAGAGAAAGCGTTGCTGGCGTAAATTAGTCAGTATTATTAAGGTGTTGGATGAGCAGGAGTTCTTTCTAAAGTTTGAGCTGTCGTTATAACTTTATTGTGGCTACAGGAGATTTACATGCATCTTTGTTTCTTACAACACTATACAACCAACAACACTAATGAAAATGGATGAAATATTTTTAAAAAGTTTTAGAGTGCGGAAACCAATGAACAAAACTAGATGACGATACATCCGACGAACAGAGTCGCTTATATGAATGATTGAACGCATAAAAAATTTTTTTTTTAGATAAACATGACTCAACAGTTAAAACATGGCGTGTCTCGTTATAATCGAATAGCGAACAAAAATATGCGATATTTTGATTCGGCAAAAGAAAACAACACATTTCCCAGGCGATATCTACTAACCCCACCACCGCCACTTCAAAGATTATTTCACCGATAATGAACACAGTGTGGTGTATTTTGTGCCATTGGCAAAAGTCTCGCTTCAATTCTCGCTAACAATGAAAACACGAACGTTACGTTTAAGTTTATTTTCTACAAATAAAATCTCCCACAATATATAAGGCTGAAATGCCCCGTGTGGTATAAGGTCGTCTACAGAACAGTCATAGTTCAGTGTTACGGGCTAATTGATTGCTTGGTTTATTAGATGTACGTTAGATTACACGTTTGCCACGTTTCAATTTGAAATAGGATTTGCATCGTTAAACGCGCAGATTGAGAGGGCGCATCTCTTTTATTTACATACTAGAGGTTGACCTGACTAACGACGGCAATGTAAAAAAAATATGGTATTCACTTTCTTGTTTGATTCCTGATTTTATACATACAGTTTAAATGTGTCGATTTTCTATATAATACTAAAACTCTGAAAATCTTGTATGGCTATTTGACATACTGATAAGAAAAGTGGAATGGAATAGAGATAGTAGTAATAATTGTTTAGTTCTTACTTTTCAACTTATAATTTTAAAGTGGAGGTTATTGAAACTTAGTATGTATAACGTTGATCAAAGTGTTACATAGCGAGAGGAGGTCTAAGAACGTTGTTGCATACAACCTCACACTGCATACAGTCCGGTTTTTGAACTTACCCTTACGTTGACTCCTGAATCTTTTCCCCATTAGTGGATAAACATAGCATGTTTCTCATTATTGTAGTACCCTGTACAAAGATAAAACTCATGCCATTCAGATAATGAAACGTTTGTGTTTAATACATCCCTGGGCTTATTTCTCTTCCCCCGTCCCATTCGACCGTCATTGTGACATGTTGCATGATATTCGGTAGGGATCGGACGGAAATTCGCATACACACATTATGGTTATTGACGTATGCCTCCATGTTATTGGAGAAAAAATCTCTATGCAAAAAAATCGTGCTATAAGATCTCAACATTTATAAAATAGAAAAAATTTAAAAAAATTTAATTACATTTTTTTTATTATTTGAGGGTGTATTAATTAGAAGAGGACACAAGTAAGATATATTGATTGTGACAACGTCGTCTTGGAGCAAAATCGAACGTGTTTTGGTGCAGCATTAATTAAGTAAAATTAATTATGAAATAATTATGAAATAATCAATTAAAAGAAATTGAAGTCAACATAATTTAGTGGCGACAAATATTGACAAATCTTATTTCTGCTCGAAAAGATTTTAAAAGACATGTTCAAATAATAACTTTGAAATGTTATATTCCTCGTATCTGAATGGCAGCTGAAGTAAAAAACGTGTTTGTTTTTCCTTTTTCCCATGGATATATATATATATATATATATATATATATATATATATATATATATATATATATATTTCAACAATGTGGTCCATTGTGTCACCCATTTAACTCGGGTTATTGTTTGAAACCAGATAAAAAATGATTTTGCTTATCTAGTTAAATATTTAAAAAGACACAATCCAAAATTATCCCCATATCTCTTCTCTCTCTATTTTATTGGTTACCTTTGACTATTAATAGATATAGTGAGAGTGAAAAGATGACTAACGCGAGAGTCATAGACAACGTATACAATGAAAGCGGGACTCAAACAACTTACTGCGATAGAGGGTGAAAATTATAGTGAGAGAAGCTACTTGATCAATTATTTGCAATTTACTGCTGATTAGAACAAGTAAAACAGAAGTTTTATCAAGCATAATTCAATCCCCAAACTGATGAATATTTTAGCATATATTTTGTGTGATTAAAATATATATTTTATATGTTTATTTTGTACAATTAATATATATTTTTATGCGTGTATTTTGTGTAATTAAAATATATATTTTATATGTGTATTTTGTGTGATTAAAATATATATTTTATATGTGTATTTTGTGTGATTAAAATATATATTTTATATGTGTATTTTGTACAATTAATATATATTTTATGCGTGTATTTTTTGTGATTAAAATATATATTTTATATGTGTATTTTGTGTGATTAAAATATATATTTTATATGTGTATTTTGTGTGATTAAAATATATATTTTATATGTGTATTTTGTACAATTAATATATATTTTATGCGTGTATTTTTTGTGATTAAAATATATATTTTATATGTGTATTTTGTGTGATTAAAATATATATTTTATATGTGTATTTTGTGTGATTAAAATATATATTTTATATGTGTATTTTGTACAATTAATATATATCTTATGCGTGTATTTTTTGTGATTAAAATATATATTTTAAATGTGTATTTTGTGTGATTAAAATATATATTTTATATGTGTATTTTGTGTAATTAATTTATATATATATATATATATATATACTATGTGTGTGTTTTATGTGATTAAAATTTATATTGTGTTTTGTGCGATTAAAATATATAGGGGAAAAAAGCCTTAGGTTTGGTTTGGTTTGGTTGTTTTGTTTTACGGCATATCAACCCTTTTCGGGTTATTAAATGCCGAATGCAGTCATTTTGGTGAAAGTTTTTATGCTTCAAGTTGTTTATATCTTCAAGTATTTATTCATGGTGTTTAGTTTGGTTGTTTTGTTTTACGGCATATCAACCCTTTTCAGGTTATTTAATGCCGAATGCAGTCATTTTGGTGAAAGTTTTTATGCTTCAAGTTGTTTATATCTTCAAATATTTATTCATGGTGCCTAGTTTGGTTGTCCCGCTTTACGGCACATCAACCCCTTTCAGGCCACTCAATGCCGAATGCAGTCATCCTGGTGAAAGTTTTTATGCTTCAAGTTCCTCACACGTTCAAATATTTATTGATGGTGTTTGGTTTGGTTGTTAAAGTATATTTGTTTTCTTCTCTTTTTTGTTTCTTTCCCCTTTTAATATCTGTTTCTATTTAACCCATAGTTGGGACCCTAACAGGTACTACCACTCCGGGTCAGGGTGGACGTGGGAGCAATGGTAATTAAGAGGAGGCTCCACATTCCCCAAAGTCCGTAAGCCGGATCTCACCATCGGATGTAGTTTAAGGTCATATCCAGGACCGGGAGTAGGGTAGGAAAAATAAAATAAAAAAGGGGAGGGAGAAAGGGAGAAGGGTTGTTGTTTTTGTTTTTGGTTTTGTAGAACATAATTAAGTTTTACAAAAAAAAAAAAAAAAAAAAAACGTCAATGTAGGTGAATTTCGTCTCAGGGAGCTACAGGGCAGCCTGATCTGGTATCACCAGAAAAAGCCTTAGGCAAATGCACATTGATCAACACAGCTTAATTATAATAATAGAATAGATAAAATCAGGTTATCTTTCCGACAGGTTATCAATATTATTTAAAATAAAACATCTATTTCATTAAATATTCTTTTAAGGGCTCGTTCAGTCTACATAAATGCTAATGAGATATTTATCATGGCTGAGTTCGTTATCACATAGTGGAAAA
Organism: Sepiola atlantica; assembly: GCA_963556195.1. Classification (NCBI taxonomy): domain Eukaryota; kingdom Metazoa; phylum Mollusca; class Cephalopoda; order Sepiida; family Sepiolidae; genus Sepiola; species Sepiola atlantica. The sequence goes on from OY744531.1 coordinate 42,116,838, forward strand.
CATGAATGTTGATTTTTAAATAGACTAAAAACAATAATTAAATATAAAAGTTGGTTCTAAGAACATAAAAACGCAGGAACAGCATAGCGTGAAGGCGTGGCGATCAAAGTTTTTATCGGGTTTCTTTTTTCGACACTCGCTGGCTACGATCGCCCGCTATCACTTTGCAAGTGCATTCCTGTAGAATTTGGAATATTCGGACTACTATTCAAATCTTGGATGTTATTTTCATCACGTTTCGGTCGATGTAACGTCCGACCTTCTTTATGGGCGTTTTGTCGAACTCGAGAATCTTTATTTCGAATTCGGGACTCTATACGGAATTTATTTAATCCACGGGGGTAGATTGTTCTCGTTCCATCAACCATGACCTGATAGAAGTGTTAATTAAGTTTTATCTTATTCTTAATTAATAGCGCCTCCAGAAGACAGTCACTTAGAACTGATTGTTAGTCAACGTCTTTATCCGTTGCGCCGCGTGTCCATGTGGGAAAAGTAGTTCGAATAATCAAAATTTACGCGAAGAGGAGGTATGAGTAAAGAATAAGAATATCTATATAGTATTTTTTTATTTTAATAATATTTACTTATCGTATTTTGGAAAATTGATTTCTTTCCTCGGACCTTGTCTTTGGAATTCTCTCCCTGCTCTCTGTTTCCCCGACCGTATCTACATGTAACGGACGTTTGAGAGTTATTCAGAATGTTTGTTTTGCAAGTCACAGTTAAGTGTCTCTGGTTTTCTTCTCATAAAATAAGCCAAGTTGCTGTCTTTATTTAGATGAGACATAAATAAGATTTTAAATAGTCATAAAAAAGAAAGAAAAAAAACAAAAACATTTAAACGAAGAGCAAAACTATGTTATTGCATTTATTTATGCTTTAAAAGAATATGACCGTACGAAAAGAAATAGTTTTAGAATTATTTCTCTTCTTTCTTTCATAATTAATTTAAGACAGACGTGTGGGATTGGGCGTGACCTTTGTTAAGAAGGCCTGTTACCTGTGTCGAGTTTATCTGCTGACGTCACTTCGGTTGGTTGATGCTAAGCAGATAAACAATACACTTGGACATATATGACTGTGGTCATTTCTAAATAATTCCATCTTTGATGTAGTAATCGTTTGGCATTTAAAAAACGATGTCGAAGATTTTGTTCATATCGTTTTCATGGTTGGAATTCTAATAGTGATTTGAAGGTAAAACTATAAAAACACTCATAAGCTAAAATTCAAGATGGTTGACAAACCTATCTTGATAGAAAATACTTAATAAAAAATACTTGCTTTTCTCTACAATTGTAAATATGTTTTACACAATAACAAGTCTGCATAACATAAAACGTTTTGTTTGTCCTGATGCAAAATTAAATTTAAATAATAAACGAATTTTATGAAACAACGTAATGTTTATTTACTTTAAATCAGCAATAACACAACTTCACTATTCATTTTGAATTCTTGTTTTTTTTTTATTTAATTTATATTGAATAAAGTTGAGTTTCAGTGTAAATCGAATCGTGTTCCATTTTTTCTTTTTTTAAATGCAATTTAAAAAAATTTTAAGGCTTTTTAAAGCTCTCATTCATTATCGACAGTCTGACTATTCGATAGAGCTCGCTTTTTACAGATTAGCATGACGTCACTTTTTACTGAACAGGCCTTAATTGCGTAGGTCACGATGTGGGTTGGGGTTTCCGACCTAGTATTTGTTTCTTTTCGCTTTTTTATACTAATGAGTCACCACATACCAAGGTTTAAAGCCACTCGGGATGATGGTTAATGAAATTTTCAGTTGGATAATGAACAATACTATGACAGGATTGAAATGGATAACATTTTATTTGGGGGGGATCAAAGTGTAATATTTGTTCTGATACTACAATTCATCAGTTCTATTCTCGATCAGTAGATTGAAGGCATTTTTATTTTTGTCCTAATCCAGAGTGTCCTCTTTGAGGAGCTAGATTTTCACCTTCTGTCTAGCTCTACCCTCGTGAGAAGACAAAATATGGACAACGTTTGATAGGGGAGAGCTCGACGGCAATTTGTTGTAGTCCTTCGTGGTTTCGCTCGGCTCGGCTCGAAAAAGAAAGTTGTTTTCCCCATCTTGGCAGATTTTAAATGAAAAGATATTAAAATGAAGTCAGTTTTACTATTTATGACTGATTAGTTCAGTTTTATTTTCGTTTAGTTTTTATTTCGGCGGTTCCTTTAAAGAGCCGGTCGTGGAAATTTAGGTGGCAAACTGCAAAGCTCACTAAATTCGTAACCATTGCTACCAGGCCGGACAGCAATCTACCCTTAGCCGCGACGCTTTCAGCTGGATCCCTTCTCCCAACAAAGATGACCTTTCTGTTTATTTTTACCACACGTCCCCGGGCCGACTGGAGAATGACAAGTGTTGTACCCAAACTCCCAGACCCAGTACGATAGTTGTTTGCGAAGCCCACTAAATTCGCAATCCCCGCCGACAATCGGGACAGGGGCACCTTTGCCGCGAAGCTTGCTGCTGGACACTTCATCCCCGCCCTGTGTCGGATAGAACCTAGACTAGATTTTCCCGACAATGGACTTTACGAGGTAATGTGAGAGTTAGTTATAGATAAGAAAATAATCTAATATATAAAGTAAAACGAGTCTGTTTCTCGAAACTTAATATTTGATTCTGGTTAGCCAGTTTTTACTTTTATTTGTTTTGTTGCGGCACGTTGATCCATGGTGTTCACAACAAATGAATTTCGATTTAATTTCTTTCAAAATATAATTTAGCCAACTGGGAGGATTTTTTAAATGGGCACCATTTTTTTTTTAAGAATGAGCTGGGTAGCAGCAGCAGCTAGTACAAATATAAAATTAGAATAGCCGACTGACAAGACTAAGATTGGGGATTAATCTGGTGTCGCTAAAGTAAACAATTTCGATTTTCCCCATTTTAAAATAAATTGTTTCAAAATAAAATAGTGCACTTTTTAACATGTATTAATTAAATACATGTTAAAAAGTGACGTTCGTTTTATTGATTCAGAGAATCTGTAGCTGCCAATTATTTTTACGGTAAGAAGACATTTATTGTTTCGAAGGAATTAAATTGATACAATTTTAAAGAAATAAAGGAAGACAGAAGAAACATATTCGTTTTATTTATTTAAAGAATATTTAGCTGACAATGACAATTATTTTTACGGAACTATTGTAACTTGAAGGGGCGATAGTCAATAAGACAACATGGTGTTATATTTATAAGAGTGTGTATTTACAGAAGTACAGAATAATATGTTAAAGAAAGACTGTCCCGGGACTGAGTATTTACTTCTTTTCAACCGCAGGAAGATGTTGCACAAGGCCGGAAGTTTGGATAATCAAGTTAGCGCCTCTAAAGAAGAGGTACTCTGGCCTATTAAAAATCGGAATTCTCCGGTCGAGGTGCCTCAGGCAGTTATAAATAAACTAACTCTTCCCTAAAGAGGGGAGGGAATGCCTGAGATGGTGGACTTTCTACGACTACCCAGGACTGATACCTCAGCCCGACAGATGAAAGGCCACCGAAATAGCTCAGTTTCTGTCGGATCGATTGTCGAAAACAGATACTCGACTGGTATCTTTCAGTCAAGAAGCTCTGAACAACAGAAATTGCTGATATTTACTTCTCTTCCCACCACAGGAAGATGTGACACAAGACCGGAAATTGGACAGAGTCAAATCAGTGACCCTAAAGAAGGAGCACTCTGACCTTTTTAAAATTGCCTAGACAGCCCCGTCAACATACCCCGGTCAGGGCGCCTCAGACAGTAAGCAATATTTCCTTACTCCACCCCCAAAGAGAACCAATACAGATAAAAGGCCACCGAAATGACCCAGTCTTAGTCGGACTGATTGTTGAGAACGGATCCTCGACTGGTATGTCGCGGTCAGAAGTCTCTATGCAAGAGAAACTACTCCGAACCAGCGTTGAAATCTCTTCTATACACAGTGTCTGGAAGAGTCCATATATTCCCGAAATATGGTAGATCGCTATTACACCATAACAGAAACGGAAGAAGAAAGAGTATTTTTTTTAACTGACAGACATTTATTATTTCAAAAAGAATATTATTAATATTAATGATATTAAATTATTTCAACGGAGTCCCACTAATTTACTATTAGTACATTATGAATTTAGATAAAATATGCAAAACCTTCAAAAAACTAAAACGAATGCATTTCTGTTTCTTCGTAAACAAATCAGCTATTTTAATATGTTCTTATTAGTTGAGAAAAGACTGAATTTGCTTATACCACTTTGAAAGTTTACAGCAATTTCGAAACATTGAAATAAAAGTAATTTAAACCAGCTTTTTAAAGTATAACAGATAAGGGTTTTATAACAATTTGGTTCAATTAATAATTTTCATTTTCAAAATTATATTTTAAAACAAAAGGAATATTTTGAAAGAAAACGCCTTAGTTTTTAAAGAGGATAAAACAAAATGAAAGTAATTAAAACTCCCTATTGTAAAGATGAAATATTTATTAGAACATCAAAAGTTCAGAGCAAGGAGCTTCATATCCTTAATCCATGGATTTTCAAAGATAAACTCTTTTCATCAGAGGATAGGGAAAAGCCGACAATGTAATTGTAAATATTATCGGCAACATTAAATATTATATATATATATATATATATATATATATATATATATATATATATGTATATATATATATATATATATATATATATATATATATATATATATATATATATATATATATATATATATATATAATGTTAACAGTCTGTCTGTGGATGACTATATAAGACTCTTTTCTCAGCTCAAGAACTGTCGTTAGTCAAAAACTCTTTGTAAATAAACAAATAGAGCATCATTAAGGTATCGGTCAATGTTTATATAAAGAGATTGTAGATACCATTTACCAGCGCATTCCCGTGGCTCAGTGATGAGAGCCGCCGACAATCAACTATATTGTTGAAGGTTCGATCCCTGGCTTGTGATAGGTGCTACTTTAGCCGCACTGAAGAGCTGTGATACGGCGAAACAGTCTGTCTGTAAATGATTATATATATATATATATATATATATATATATATATATATATATATATATATATATATATATCATCTTGGACGGTCCTGCCTTTGTGAGGCGTCGACAACTATGGTCCTCACATTGTCCTATTATCCATTGAACAAAATAGTCCCATTGCATTCCGGTTTGTCCACCTATACACACTGTCCATAAACGTATATCTTGGTCTTCCCACTGGCTTACAGCCAGGCATTCTACAAGTAAGAACTGAATGTTCGAGTCCTTTGCGTCTATATATATGGCCTATAATATATATGTGTGTTGTTTGCAACATGAACATCTAAGTGAAAGATTAGACTTTTCCACCTGATTAGATCTTAGTTTCTCATAACTAATAATCGATAACATAGATAATCCAGTGTAGCGCCTTTTTGTACATGTCAGTATTAATACAAATAATTATATATATATATATATATATATATATATATATATATATATATATATATATATATATATATATTCCTTAAATACTTTAAATGAACTCATCCGGCAGTTTTTTACTTGCTTACTTTTGTGTGCCCCTATATATATTTCACTTTTTTTTGTTTCTGCTTGCTCTACCGATTTTTTTCTTCTTTTTTTATTTTTAAAACTGCCCAGATTTTGTTCTCTCTTTCTTATGTCTATTGTTTGACTTCAGCGGTTGCGACGTTATTTTATATCAACATGAACATGAACACTGGCGAGAGATAATTTATCTGTCATTTTTTACGAGAGGGTGTACACCCGTTAACAAATAGATAGTATCATACGATCGTATGGCATCTAGCGAACGAAATGTCGAATTGATTGTGAGACATACCACCGCAACACACACAGACGATGAAACCGAAAAGATGTTGAATGCCTACTAGACACCATGCCTGACATGGGTTCGTCAGGACACCTTGGGAATACTTCGCCCTACACGTAAATCCTGACCAAATATCTAAAATAACATAGCATTCGAAGCCCAAATAATATCCCATCAGCATGCCTACACACTGGCTAATATTAGGAAGGGCGCACCTTCTCTTAATGATGCTATCTCAATCAGCAGTTACTTGCTGGAAATTACACCAGACCAGAAAAGACAACAGGAACGATAAACTATATTATAGTTAAGTGGTCGATTGGGTGACGGAAAATTAATATTTTTCACAGCTTTATTAACTCCAGGTTTTAGAAGTAGAAGAGAACCTTAAATGAACACATCGGATATCTATTTAATTCATAAAGAAATAAACATGGGGGGTTTCTTGATTTCTGAGAAGTAACTGGGCTAAAATGCAAACAAAAAGATAACAGCTAAAAAGCGAAAGTCCTAGATTCAGGTTTCGCTCTCCTTTCAATTCGACATTCAGTTTGCTCAATGGCTTCTCTTGCTAGTTTGCTAGAAAATCCTGCTTTTGAGGCATTGGTTCGGATTCTTGCTAGTTTGACGACTGCACCCTGGTTGAGAAGAGTAGGTTTCTCTCACAATCAAGATTTGCATGGTGTGTGATAGCTGTAAGACTTCCTTGTGTGTGTCCTGATGACACAAGTGGCAGAGTATCCGCCTCGCAAAGAAGTGACCTAGGTTTTGAATCTTTAGTTCGGATGTGTCCTATTGCAAGAAGTGCGAAATTCGAGCCCAAGGCTTCCGATCCGTCGCATCTATAGTGTGTCTGGGCTGCAGTGCTATGTCTGATTGTGGAAAACATACATACATATACATCCATACACACAAAAATACAAACACACATACACACACACACACATATATATATATATATATATATATATATATATATATATATATATATATATATATATATATATATATATGTAACAATTATTTTATATAGTTCAGTTTATTTAGCAATAATCTCTAATGGCGGAATTTTCCTGTATCTACTTGAATTTGTTCAATATATATATATATATATATATATATATATATGTGTGTGTGTGTGTGTGTGTGTGTGTGTGTGTGTGTGTGTGTGTGTGTGTGTGTGTGTGTGTGTGTGTGTGTGTGTGAGAGAGAGAGAGAGAGCTTTGGGTATAAATTTGCAGCAGATCGTTATTCAATAATTAACTCAGCAAAACGGCTAAAAATAATCGGAGCAATCAACATTAAAAAGTCAACCTAACATAAAAAAAATCGCATGTTGAATACTTAAACATCTTAAACGGTTCTAATAACTAATTACAAAAATTCAAATAAATAAAACTAAAATAAATGAAAAATAGATTAAATCACACCATTTCCCGCCAAAATAAAAAAAACGAAAACAATAAATTAAATATTCTAGATAAACAACAACATAATACTTCATAATTACGATCGCACTCGAGATAGGCTATACTATAAAAAATACCCCATGATACTCAGAAGATTGCTCACAGTGTCGAGAAATGTTTTTTTACAAATACGAAAAGAAGAGAACTACGTAGTTTTTGATCGCGTTTGCCTGGAATATATATATATATATATATATATATATATATATATATATATATAATTAATTAAATTTATATATATATATATATATATAAATTTAATTAATTATATATATATATAATTAATTAAATTTATTTATATATATATATATATAATTAATTAAATTTATTTATTTATATATATATAATTAATTAAATTTATTTATATATATATATAAATAAATTTAATTTATTATATATATATATAATTAAATTTATTTATATATATATATATGAATAAATTTAATTAATTATATATATATATAATTAAATTTATCTATATATATATATATATAATTAATTAATTTAATTTATTTATATATATATATAAATAAATTTAATTAATTATATATATATATAATTAATTAAATTTATTTATATATATATATATAATTAATTAAATTTATTTATATATATATATATATATATATATATATATATATATATATATATATATATATATATATACAGCTGTTTCATCGTCTACAACTCATTATGTGTGGCTAGACGCAGCGATATTCGAATCCAAAACCTCCGGTGCCTTACCAACGGAGCAACGAAACCCGTTACTATAAATGGGAGAAATTATATCATAACATCACACATAGTTTCTCCATTGCACATTCCCTATCACAAACTGTCACTTTCTCGACCCGCCTCCCAGATCGTACGGATCAGCAAGCCTCACTTTTCGATCTATTCTTGACGACACTGCCCGAGGCTTGTGAAAGAATGCTCATAGCCCACTTGGGAACGCTCATCACCTTGTAATAGTGATCAATATCACCCTAAACTTTCGATGACTAGATACTACAAACGGGCTGATTGGGAATCCACCAGAGATCATATCAGAGACGCCCCATGGAATAAAATATTTTCTCTCCGTGCTGCACAGTGTGCAAATGAGGTAACTGAATGGGGCAAGGTATGCAAATGAAACACATGTCCCCGCGCGGAAATTATATAGAAGCCCCACCTTCCATAATGGTTCACCATAACCTGTGTCGATGCTATTGGCCATAGCAGAAAGCATTCCGCCGATTCAACCGCCATAAGTCTGATGCAAATAGATAAACATTTATAACATCAAGAAATCATTGAAAGAGTGAAACAGCAGTAGCTAAGAGTAGTTATACAGAGATAACCAGAACACGCATTGAGTCACAGAAATTAGGAACTCGCGATCATACTAATGTGGTGAATAATAGGCCATCAACAACTCCCTCGCTATCCAATCACCATGATGTCGCCTGTACAGCATCTGATGAGGTTGAGCGGCTGGCCTAGAAGTTCGCCTTGAACTTCACCTTCGACTCCACAAATTACTCCCTTCCCTAACTTTCCACTGTGGACTGAAGCAACACTCGATCATCTGGTCATAGCCCATTCCCAAGTCCAGGATATAATTTTTTTTAAAACATTAACACCGCCAAAGCATGTGGGTCTGATCTTATCGCTGCTATAGTTTTACAGAAATTCTCTGCTGAGCTGGCAACTTTCCTGTCTAAACTCAACAACAAATGCCTTGCCGAATCTTGCTTCCCTGGTAGCCGGGAGATTGCGTATGTGGTACCAGTGTTCAAGAATTATGGTGAAAAATTTGACCCACAAAATTATCGCCCTATAAGTCTCCTCTCGCTCTTCGGTAAAATCTTTGAATCCTTAATCAATCTAGCGATGGTCCGCCACATCGTTAATGCTAAACTTATTTCTGACCAACAGGATGGATTTAGACAAGCCCATTCTACTGCGGATATCCTAACAGTGATCTCGGAACGCACTTACCATACACTGGACAAAGCTGGTGAAGCGAGGGCGGTAGTGCTTGATGTATCCAAGGCTTTTGACAGTGTCTTGCATGAAGGTTTTCTTATTAAAATTAATTCGTATGGTATTACTGGACGAATATTTAATATATCAGATATTTTTAGCCAAAAGAAAGATACAGGCTGTCCTTGGTGGCCGTACATGGCATTAATGCGGCTGTACCACAGGGATCGATCCTTGGACCGTTATTATTCCTGATTTTTATAAACGACCTCCCTGATGCAATTGTGTCCGAGATGGGTATATTTGCTGACGACAATACTCTCTATTCCCGACATTGGGTAAAAAGAAACGCACACATATTCAAGGCAATTGCTGAATCCTTAGAAAATGAGCTCTAGTCTGTCGGTGAATGGAGACATAAATGGATGGTAACATTTAATGCTACTAAGACAAATCTCCTTTTCTTTAACAAATATAAGAAACATTTTTCAACCATTGATGACATGGCTTATAAAATCGTATGTGGAAGTTCATCATTCAAACTACTCGGCCTACCATTCATAGATAACATTAATTCGAACATATATATAGAAGACATTGCCAAGTCTGTTGCAAAGAATGTATGTTCTTTCTGCTGAGCTAGAAAACTCCTAACACCTGCCAGTATCCTATATCTCTACAACGCCGCAATTCTCCCATGCATGGAGTATTGTTATCACATCTGGCCTGGTGCACAAACAGCGCATCCCTTTTGGACAGGTTCCAAAAACGAGCCTCTAAACTAATGGGTCCCAAACTATCTAACAAGCTCCAGCGTATGTCCCATCGCCGCAATGTTGTATCCCTGTAATTGTTTTACAAGTACTTTAATTGAATGTGTTCTGATGAACTTGTTGTACTGGTGCCCCCCCCCCTTGACGTAAATACCCCTGATCAACCCGTCAATCAGCAAGATTCCACCACTTCACTGTAGTGGTCCCACATGACGGATGGGCTTTCTACTCTCATAGCTTCTTTCTTCGAAATGCTAGTCTTTGGAATTTCCTTCTTGCTTCCTATTTCCCTGGCGGGCCTGGCACGCAGAAGTTTAAATGTAATGTGAACAAGCATCTAGCTGCACAACTCCCAACTTAGGATGTCCCTAATTAACATTAGCCCCCCCCCTTACGTCTCAGTGGTATTGTGCCTTGTTTGGGGTGAACAAAAGTAAAACAAAAAAAAACTTCTAACGGAACTTCCATGAACAATATTTCTTTTCTAGAACATCTCATCTGTGGAACAAAATACTACTGTATAAGAGCCAAATACGTGCTAAGATGGAGTACTGTTGCCACATCTGGGAAGGTGCCGTTCGGAGCATGCTTTCATATATTTACAGTGTACAAAAACGACTTCACAATTTAGTGCAGGATGATCTCTTCTCGTCCCTACAGCCTCTTTCACACAGAAGAGATGTTGCTAGTCTTTCTCTACTCTATCGTTATGTTCATAATAGGTGCTCGACTGAGCTCCAATCAATGGTACCCCCTGTAGAACATTTCCTTTCTCTTTCTCCTTTTACCGAAAAACAAACGAAACTTCCATGAACAAAGTTTCTTTCCTCGAATATCCCATCTGTTGAACAATATACCACAAGTTTGCTTCCCAGCCGACTACAGTATGGCCGTGTTCAAGTCTAATGTAAACAAATACTTGTTGAGCCGTCCTCTTGGATAATAAATTCCTCTTAAGAAATGTTTTGCCATTCTACGCATTATTTCTAATCCTCTCATGGTGACGTTCATCGTCCAACCGACAAACTTTTTAACCCTTATACTAGAGTGACCGCAGGCCTTGATAAGCAGTCACCCATTAGAAGTAAATAAATGAAATCATTTATTGTTTACATTTTTACAATATTAGTAACTGAGAGAACTCAATTCTTTCCACGGAAAGTATTGCTTTTATGTGAAGTGAAAAAGAGAGAAGGTAGTGCAGTATTAGTGCAGTTCCAACGAGAGAAAAGTATATATGTAAAGGAGTAAGGCAACCAACATTTGTAAAAAGTGTTTTTCAACATTTATCTATTATTTTGTTATTTTATCATTTTATAATTTTATAAAACGCGTTTCAAACGGTAGTCCGCTATCATCAGATATGTAAATCCATTTGAAGAAATGTCATTCGATTTGAAAGAGTGTTGTTTCATTTGAGGAAATGTGTTATATATATATATATATATATATATATATATAGAGAGAGAGAGAGAGAGAGAGAGAGAGAGAGAGAGAGAGAGAGCTGTTTCGTCGTCTATTACTCATCAGTGTGGCTAAACGTAGCTAGATTCGAATCTGAAACATCCGGTGCCCTACCAACTGACTTACCTAACCCTTTAGTATAACTGAGAGAAAGTATATTGTATTTAAATGACATTAGTCATTGTTTCCATTTTTCGATACTTATAACCAAGAAAACTCAATTCTTTTTACGAAACCGTATTTGTTTATACTAAGTGTAAACTATTATTTTTTTATCAATGCTCCAATCATAGGGGAGCGTATATAAAAAAAATATTTATTAATAATAATTATGAAGCTTCTATTAAGTGGTGACCTTTCGAGAGATAATAAATTTAGCCACGTTGCATGATTCTCTTCGTTGAGAGTTAGAACTCTCTTTAGAATCACATTACTTGTGTTTACATTGAAATAAGGCGTATTTCTCTCGTCTTTCAAAGCGTAATCCCCACGTTGACTTAATGAGACAGGATTCATAATACGTGGATCAGGGGTTCGAATCGTTCGACGGACGATGCGGTTACGTAATTTTATACTGATGAGCGTAAAAAAAAAAACTCGGACCATATATACGTCTATTGATATATTTATTTAATAATAATTATATGTATAGTTATCAACAAACAACTGTTTCGTCTATTCGAACCCGAGGAGACTTTTTCATAGTTTAAGAAAGATTGTTTTCTGCTCCAAACGTCTACATTTGTTAGCAGATCGGCCAATTGATTTTCGTGGGCCGTGGACACTTGTACGTAGTGAGAATGTGGATTTCGATTGAAACCACGCTCTCGCCACCAAATAACAACATGGTTTACTTTCAAGGATATGAACACTTTCATTGTTGTATTCGTAACTGATCCCTTGACCTGGAAACCTTTTCCCACTCCTTGTCGCATTTTCTAAAAATAAAATGCCTTCGATTGGATATATTCAACCATTGTTGAAAGCAGATTTAAGAATGTTTTAAAAAAACTTATTTTGTTAATGTTTGAAAGCTTATCTTCACGCTTGTCAGTCAAAGCCAAATAGGTTTAGGTGTATGTGTTACGTATGATTCACTGAGCAAGACCACATGCCCATCTTGTGTTATGAATGACTTGTTAAAAGAAAATGGGCAGTACTCTTCGCTTTGATGTACATTGACCCAGAAATTTGATAAAAGGTGTCTGACGTCGGTCGACCGAAAACCTACTTTTTCTAGTTCTTATTGTCGTTGGAACTCGTTGTACCAGAGGCGACGTAAGATTTAGCTTGATGCGGGGCGGTCCGTTTAGGTCGTTCAAATAACTTTTCGTGAGCGACACACACTAAAATTAAATTTGGAAATAACAAATAATTGGCTAGGAACAGAGTGTAGTATCTGTTCTAATGCTACACTTAGTCTATTCTGTCCTCGATCAGTGAAAGGATAGTCTTTCTAGACTGAGGCAATTTTTATTTTTGTTCGAATCATGAGTGCCCCCTTTTGGAGAGATGGATTTTCCTCACATTGAAAACCGACCTTGTGTCTAACGTTGCCCTCGTAAAGTAAATAGGAACAAATAACCGTTTTATTGGACCGTAAAAGTACGTATTGGCTGAACAAGAAAATAGCGCTGGCCACGGTTAGACTACAACAAGCGCCCTGTTGATAGTCAGAAAATAAATCGGGCCAGTGATTTAATATAGTGCCGATTTGTCAAAGATGTGTCTAAATTGATTCTGCGATGTGTTGTTTTTATTTTCACTGCTAACACTGGTAATTGTGCTTGGTATCACGCCCTTGCTTACATATATCTGCAAGTATTTTCTGCCTCACTCATTTATTATTTTTAATGTTAGCGTATTGCTAACTTTATTCGTGGATCAGATCAGAGGTGACTATGCAGCATTGTACAGGGTGTTCCGAAATTCATGTTACCCCTACTAAAAGTTCTCACAATAGAGAAACAATCACGGACAAAAGTACAGCTTCGTAAACTATGACATAGGTCATTGTGAAGCACAATTTTGTAGTGACCTCCTCCATGTGTTACTATGTCAATGAAAGCGAATAAATTGGATCCATTACCACCGGATTAGCTATTGGCGGCACAATTTAGTAACCTGATTTGTGCCTTAAAGTATCAATTCATTTCTTCCTATCGCAGAGTTCATTCAACTTATTATTATTATGTACTCACTAGGAGTTCTCACACAGGTCATCAGTGATTGCTCACCGACAACCGGTGGTATTCCCTGGAGTCTGAGTGACAACAAGTCTCCTCAACTCTTTTCGATAGCCACCGCAAATAAACTTGCAGTATCACAACAGCCGTTTACCATTGATTTCTCGCTGGTAAGGACCATTGGTCTTCTCTGGGATTTGGGTGGCAATAAGCCTCCCCAAGGTCCCAGCAGTCTCTGCACTTCCAGTGGGGGTCTGGTTTGTGCTGTCCCTCCTCGGTCTTCTCATCCTCCTTGACCCTATGCAAATATTTTGTGTGGTGTCAGCCTAGGCTGGTACCATTTCTTTTTTTTTTTATTTTATTATTATTTTATTTATTATTATTATTTTATTTATTTATTTTGGGGGCAGGGGAGCTGATGGTGTTTCTTGCTATTTCTGTTCATTGATTCATTCTTGTGTCGTGTCAGTTGAGGCCGGTGTAATTTCTTATGGGGAGCTTATAAAGTGATGTTTCTTGCATTTTCTGTTCCTTTGTTTGTGATGTGTTCTTTCTGTTATTTTGTTTTCTTCTTGTAGTAGATTCCATGTGACCCTTCTTAGCTTATGCTTTCCGCATTCAATGACTTTTCTTAAGAGTTTAGCTGTTTTGATCATTGCCGTCCTTTGTATAGTTCCGATGATCCCTTTGATTCCAATTTCTCCCAGTCTTTTTTCCATTTTTTTAGGATTGTTCCTAGTGCTCCTACGATTATTTGTATTATACTGACTTTCTTCATGCTCCATATTCCTTTCAGTTCTCTGGCTAGTTCCGTGTATTTGCTTCGTTTTTCCGTTTCTTTGATCTTCACTCTGTGAACTGCTGGAACGGCGAAGTCTACGATTTTGCAAGATTTTTCCTTCTTGTTAATTATTATAAAATTCGGTCTCCTTGCTTGTATGAGTTTGTCTGTTTGTATATCCCAGATGATTTTGTATTTTTCGTTTTCCAGTACTGTTTCTGGTTTATGTTTGTACCATTTGTCTGCGTATTTGAAATTCAATTGTTTGCACAGTTCCCGGTGTACTGCTTTCCCCACACAGTCATGTCTGTTCTTGTATTCTTTTGGGGCTAGTTTGCTACATCCACTTATTATATGATTTACTGTTTTGTCTCTTTGGCCACACAGTCTGCATTTACTGTTTTGCTGGGTTTTATCTATTTTAGCTTTAATGTAGTTTGTCCTAATTGCATTGTTCTGTGCACCCATCAGTAAAGATTCCGTTTCTTTGTTCAAGTGTCCTTTTCTTAGCCATTCCCAGCTATTTTCGTTGGTTTCTTCTCTTGTCAGTCTTCTGAAGTGTCCGTGTAGTTTTTTTTTCTTCCCACTTTTCTTTTCTTGCCGTTTTTTTCTGGTTTCGGTGTTTCCCGAGTTGCTCGTTGGAACGGTGTCTCTTGCTGCAGTGATAAGGATTTCCGTGTGTTGAGTTATGTATTTCTCCGGCTTTTTTTTTAGTCTTCCACACAATCTTCTATACTTACCAGTCCTCTTCCCACTTCGTTTCTTTTCATGTAGAGTCTGCCCGTATCGTCTTTTGGATGAAGTGCGTTTATTATTATTATTATTATTATTATTATTATTATTATTATTATTATTATTATTATTATTATTATTATTATTATTATTTTACTACACACGTTATACATTAAGACTCAGCAACCTTTTTCATGCAGAGAGAGTTTTTGCTTGGTCTTAATGTTATTTTTGTAATATCCGCCTTAGAGTAGGATTAAATTTATTTTAGTCGTGTAATTTTCTTAATTCCGGCTTCGATGAAACATGATATAGACTCTTTCTTGTGCGTTTTGATTTTTGTTCTCATATTTGTTTTTATCCTTTATCTATTCTTTATTTTTATTAGATATTTTGTCGTATTCACATCTCTAAAATGTAACATTACAAACAAACATATTATAGAACACTATAACATGCAGCAATAATGTCTATAATATTAAGATTATTTTACTAATAAAAAATTAAATACTTTTAAGAAGATGTTTCCAATATTTAAAATGATGATCACATGCAATTTACCCGGGTCTAGTTAGTAAATATTATCTTATATATAAAGCAAAGTAATGGTTTTCCCTATTCCTTTGATCGGTATAGCTTCGCAAATAAACGCTGCATTAAAAAAATCTGCCTCTTATGCGATTTTATCAAATTATTGGTACATATTCTAAAATAATTAGTTTCGTTCGAATGAAAATTTTATATTTCATCCGATCAGTCATTTTCTTTTTTTTTACTGATTTTAGCGCGTGATGAAGAGGTAACTTCCACGCCTCTCCCCACAGTAATAAATCCTCATCCTTTGATCCAAAACACCGTCAAAGAAATACGGTATAAATCTAAATAATGCTATTTTTTCATATTACATTGTCTGTCCGGTCACTTTATATAAATAACTACAAATATCAACATTTACTCGGCTTATACAAAAGACTTTGGTCACTTTCGTTTTCAAATCACAAATAATATACAAACACACACAATTTGATTTCCAATGTGTTGTGACCATGAATGGACTATAATAAATAAGACAACATGGTGGTATATTTACAAGAGTGGGTATTTACATATGTACAGAATAGTATGTTACAGAAAGACCTCTCCGAGACTGTGTCCTTACTTCGTCGTAATCTCCTCTATACATAGTGTCTGGAAAAGTCCATTTATTCACGAACAGTGTAGATAACCCTAACACCATAACAACTCCTCGTTTTAGCTTTGCTCCGTATGGGGTTTATACATTTTTTGATTTTAGGGTTTATTACAATTAAGTTCGTCCGTAATCTTACGCTTCCCTTGTTTGTGGGAATGGTATCTGAAACGTGTCAAACACGGCATCCATTAGTTCGTCCTCTGGAATATTATTCTCGACAGCATCTGAATATCGTTTCATCATCTAGTTCATGTGTCTTTTGTGGGTAATATTGGGTCCCTTTATCATGTAAAGCATGTTTCCAATCTGTTTATCCACTATCCTTGTTTCCCCGTAGAAATTCTTTTAGTATTCTGTTCTGTAATACTGTAGGAATGATCACTCGATCACTGTACATAACTACTTAATGACAGATTGAATACTTTTCCGAGATTTGTCGGTGTTTTCCTTTTTTCTGTTTTTCTGTTTTTCTGTTCTTTAAGAAATCGTTGTGTAGCGCCTTTTCTTGTATTTCTTCTAATGTTGCTAATGGCGTTACACAATGTATTCTTCAGTTTGTAGAGAAGCAATTACTGTGTTTTCATGGGGGCATCTTATTTCGGCTAAGTCTAGATTATCCATCAACATAATTGATTTCTGACGATGGGAGATACTCTACTTTATAATTATAATTGAGGAGTGGTCCCATATCTATGTAGTCTGTTTGCAGTATGCGTCGGTAATCTCTTTTTGACCCATAAATCGTTAACAGTAGTCTATGGTCGGCTTGCAACACAAAATGCTTTTCGTGAACGAAACGATGAAATTTGGTGCCTACAAAAACAATACCCAATTCTTCCTTCTCAATTTGTGAGTAATTATTTTCTGACGGTAGTAATGTACGAGACACGTGATCGATAGGTTTTAGCAGTCCATCTTCTATTTTGTGTAATATGCAAGCCTCAAATGCCGTACGAATTAGCATCAGTAGCTACAATGGTGTTTCTAATATGTGACACTCCGCTTTGTTCAATGTCTTAGCGAACGCTAATAAAGCGTGGTGTTAAACCATTCTCTAGTTCATTAAGAACCCTACTTCTGATTTCTGTATCCGTATTCGATACTAAACGTTGAGCAATGATAAGGCATTTAAAATTGTTAGCGCTCAACTCCGAAAACTTTTAATCATCGCATTATTTGTTAACTACGATAACGAAGGTAGTGTAGTCTTCATCTTCTTTCTTTGTGAGATTCATACATTTTCACCTTTTATGAAGAAGTTACGTTTTAGGACTAAACAATTCAGTTTATAATTGTATCGCTTCAACAAATCTATGGTCGCTGTTTTTTTGTGGCAATATATAATTGACGAATTTGGTATGTTCGACCCTATCCAATTTCTTTATAGCAATCGAACCTTTTTAAATTCGGTTTAATTCGCGGAGTCCGTATTTTAAAAGTTCTTGTATCGTCTGAAATACGAAGCAAACGTAATTTCATTTTCAGGATCATAATTAAAATTATTGATAGCGCTCCAGATAGCACTTTGTGAAAATGCACTTTTATCGTCACCCTTATTCGATAATTCGTATATTTTTTTCTGTTCGTGTTGGGTACGAAGAAACATTTCCTGAAATATTTTAATTTGTCCCAGTTTCATTTCTTGGAATTTCTTTTTTCAATCGAAGCTGTTGGTCGTGCTAGTGCCTTGAAATTTCCAAAATAACGCCTTGAAATGGCTACCGACTTTTCTGTGCATATATTTTTTTACCGTCGCAGCTTTTCTCACTACGAGATAAATTCTTACCATATTAGCTAGATAAGAAAATAAGCTGGTTCGAACTTATTTTCGTCGTCCTGAATAAAAAAATTTAAAAAGCGACAAATCTTTTTGTTGTTTTTTTTATTTTGTGATTCAACAGTTTGAAGTTCAGAACAACGATTTGAATTTTTGTTCGTTCTAATCAAGAACGAAAACCTTTTTCTTCCGTTTAATCCTATTTCCTGACGTTGGAGTGTGTTATTTCCTCGCAGATTTGTCACACTTTGTATGTTAAAAATCCTCGCAGATTTGTCACACGTTGTATGTTAAAAATCCAGTACGGTTTTAACTTCTCGCTTATTATTGGAATTAACAAATTTTGCTAGCATAACACCAAAGTCTTTTTTCGAAAATAAAACATTCCAGTTGTAGGGATGGTTATGCTTTATCCAACATAAGCCCTAGTTTTCGTTGCCAGTGTTGTGTGCAACATAAGTCCAGGTTATTTTGTAACCGAATCGGTTCGAGTACTTGTCACAAGTGTTACGTGCGACATATGTCCGGGTTATGTTGGTCCGAATATGTCCAAGTTCCTCGTCGCCAAGGCTGTATGCGAATAAGTGTTATGACCGTGAATGGCTGATCGCAAATATGACAACACATTTGTATATTTACAAGAATGTGTATTTACATAAGTACAGATTAGTATGTTACGGAAAGACTTCTCTCGAATACTGCATCTTTACTTCGTTGTGTTATCCTATATACCTACTGTCTGGAAGAGTCCATATATTTACGAAATAGGTTAGATCACCATCATGCCATAACGCAATGACATTCTTAGAATATACATAACAAAACTTCCTCTTCACTTCTTTGTTTCAGACTTAAACTTTATAAAACATTACGTACTTTTTTCTTTCGTTTGTAATGCATAAGTGCTTAGGTGTGTGTATACTTAATGAACAAGGAAAGGTGCATGTTCACTGTAGCAGTTAGTTGCTTTGCGCACCGGCATTTATCACGCGCCGATAAGCGCTAGATAATACCAGTTTTCGCCGGTCAGTTCTCGTGATCACACAGGTGAGTTTCCATAGAAACACAGGTGTAAACACTTTCTTCTTATGAATAATACGAAGACAAATTACTTTATTTACAAAATACATTAAATTATATGAAATAGTACCTTCCCTCCAGTGTGTGTGCATAAACACTATTATTTAGAAAGAAATATAAAATTAAAAGCACTTTTGTTTACCACTTATCTCTCGGTGATGTCAACGAAGAAGAAATATATCTATCAGTTAATTTAATGTAAACATTATCGTTTATAATATTAATCTTTATTTGCTTTGTCTATGTTACTTCATATCAAGCTATTTAGGGGTTATTAAATTCCCAAATACAATACGCTGTATAAACTATTCATTATTGAAGATATATTACTATTTACCAATACTTTGGGGGTATACATGTCCCAAATCAATAAAAGCAACGATTTTAACTCCACATAGCTAATTTCGTAGTTCACCATGTTATTCATTTGCTGAATCACGGACGCCTACTGAAAAAGAAATGTAATCCAAAATTAAAATAAAATAAAGTTTGATTTCAGACTTTTCGAACACCGTGTAGAATAATCATTGGTTTGTTTTGTCTTATGTGCAGCAAATCAACCTTTTGTGTTTATTTAATGCTGAACCACAATACCCATTTCACACAATCATTATACACAATTAATTGAACACACGTTGCTATTTTACACCTAGTTTCGGGGTCAAATATTTCCCAACACTATTCTTATACACAATTAATTGAACACAAGTTGCTATTTTACCCCTAGTTTCGGGGTCAAATATTTCCCAACACTATTCTTATACACAATTAATTGAACACAAGTTGCTATTTTACCCCTAGTTTCGGGGTCAAATATTTCCCAACACTATTCTTATACACAATTAATTGAACACAAGTTGCTATTTTACACCTAGTTTCGGGGTCAAATATTTCCCAACACTATTCTTATACACAATTAATTGAACACAAGTTGCTATTTTACACCTAGTTTCGGGGTCAAATATTTCCCAACACTATTCTTATACACAATTAATTGAACACAAGTTGCTATTTTACCCCTAGTTTCGGGGTCAAATATTTCCCAACACTATTCTTATACACAATTAATTGAACACAAGTTGCTATTTTACCCCTAGTTTCGGGGTCAAATATTTCCCAACACTATTCTTATACACAATTAATTGAACACACGTTGCTATTTTACCCCTAGTTTCGGGGTCAAATATTTCCCAATACTATTCTTATACACAATTAATTGAACACAAGTTGCTATTTTACCCCTAGTTTCGGGGTCAAATATTTCCCAACACTATTCTTATACACAATTGATTGAACACAAGTTGCTATTTTACCCCTAGTTTCGGGGTCAAATATTTCCCAACACTATTCTTATACACAATTAATTGAACACAAGTTGCTATTTTACACCTAGTTTCGGGGTCAAATATTTCCCAACACTATTCTTATACACAATTAATTGAACACAAGTTGCTATTTTACCCCTAGTTTCGGGATCAAATATTTCCCAACACTATTCTTATACACAATTAATTGAACACAAGTTGCTATTTTACCCCTAGTTTCGGGGTCAAATATTTCCCAACACTATTCTTATACACAATTAATTGAACACAAGTTGCTATTTTACCCCTAGTTTCGGGGTCAAATATTTCCCAACACTATTCTTATACACAATTGATTGAACACAAGTTGCTATTTTACCCTTAGTTTCGGGGTCAAATATTTCCCAACACTATTCTTATACACAATTAATTGAACACAAGTTGCTATTTTACCCCTAGTTTCGAGGTCAAATATTTCCCAACACTATTCTTATACACAATTAATTCAACACAAGTTGCTATTTTACACCTAGTTTCGGGGTCAAATATTTCCCAACACTATTCTTATACACAATTAATTGAACACAAGTTGCTATTTTACCCCTAGTTTCGGGGTCAAATATTTCCCAACACTATTCTTATACACAATTAATTGAACACAAGTTGCTATTTTACCCCTAGTTTCGGGGTCAAATATTTCCCAACACTATTCTTATACACAATTAATTGAACACAAGTTGCTATTTTACCCCTAGTTTCGGGGTCAAATATTTCCCAACACTATTCTTATACACAATTAATTGAACACACGTTGCTATTTTACACCTAGTTTCGGGGTCAAATATTTCCCAACACTATTCTTATACACAATTAATTGAACACAAGTTGCTATTTTACACCTAGTTTCGGGGTCAAATATTTCCCAACACTATTCTTATACACAATTAATTGAACACAAGTTGCTATTTTACCCCTAGTTTCGGGGTCAAATATTTCCCAACACTATTCTTATACACAATTAATTGAACACACGTTGCTATTTTACACCTAGTTTCGGGGTCAAATATTTCCCAACACTATTCTTATACACAATTAATTGAACACAAGTTGCTATTTTACCCCTAGTTTCGGGGTCAAATATTTCCCAACACTATTCTTATACACAATTAATTGAACACACGTTGCTATTTTACACCTAGTTTCGGGGTCAAATATTTCCCAACACTATTCTTATACACAATTAATTGAACACAAGTTGCTATTTTACCCCTAGTTTCGGGGTCAAATATTTCCCAACACTATTCTTATACACAATTAATTGAACACACGTTGCTATTTTACACCTAGTTTCGGGGTCAAATATTTCCCAACACTATTCTTATACACAATTAATTGAACACAAGTTGCTATTTTACACCTAGTTTCGGGGTCAAATATTTCCCAACACTATTCTTATACACAATTAATTGAACACAAGTTGCTATTTTACCCCTAGTTTCGGGGTCAAATATTTCCCAACACTATTCTTATACACAATTAATTGAACACAAGTTGCTATTTTACCCCTAGTTTCGGGGTCAAATATTTCCCAACACTATTCTTATACACAATTAATTGAACACAAGTTGCTATTTTACACTTAGTTTCGGGGTCAAATATTTCCCAACACTATTCTTATACACAATTGATTGAACACAAGTTGCTATTTTACTCCTAGTTTCGGGGTCAAATATTTCCCAACACTATTCTTATACACAATTAATTGAACACAAGTTGCTATTTTACACCTAGTTTCGGGGTCAAATATTTCCCAACACTATTCTTATACACAATTAATTGAACACAAGTTGCTATTTTACACCTAGTTTCGGAGTCAAATATTTCCCAACACTATTCTTATACACAATTGATTGAACACAAGTTGCTATTTTACACCTAGTTTCGGAGTCAAATATTTCCCAACACTATTCTTATACACAATTAATTCAACACAAGTTGCTATTTTACACCTAGTTTCGGGGTCAAATATTTTCCAACAGTATTCTTATACACAATTAATTGAACACAAGTTGCTATTTTACACCTAGTTTCGGGGTCAAATATTTCCCAACAGTATTCTTATACACAATTAATTGAACACACGTTGCTATTTTACCCCTAGTTTCGGGGTCAAATATTTTCCAACACTATTCTTATACACAATTAATTGAACACAAGTTGCTATTTTACACCTAGTTTCGGGGTCAAATATTTCCCAACAGTATTCTTATACACAGATAGTAAATAAGTAAAGATACGCCCTACAAAAATAATCCATGCATGTTTAAAGTTTCGGGTTCTTTCATTGATGGCCAATACTCGAAACCATACAAAGCAGGAGTAAAAGTTTGAAGCATCAATATGTACTGAGACAGGGAATAATAAGAGACCTGTATAAAGGTTTCAATTACAAACGAATACTACAACAGTGGGGTAGGGTATGCAATTAAACTTAACAGCAGAGGGACTGACTGAAGAGTTCATTCAGGGGAGGTAATAATATAATTTACAATATTTTTCCCCCTCAAGTTTTATAATAGGAAGGGGTTAATAGTGTCCTATTAAAATCTTTGTAGTTTTCAGGAACTTTTTTTTATTTTTTTATTTTATAGTGTCTTATTTAGTAACAAAATACTTGTATTTTTCAAGAATTTTTCGTATCCTGCAAGATATTCGTAGTGAATCAGTTGGAACTTCGACCTCGACTGGTTCTCCACCCTAAAATAGTCTTCGTGCCTAACAGCAGAGAGACTGACTGGCAAGTTTATTCTGGAGGGGTGGGGTAAGAATATAATTTAAAATACGATACTTTATACTAATTGGTAAATTTTGTATTTCATTTATCAAAATATATATCATATATTACCTTCTAAGTATGAAATGGACGAAATAAGCATTACATTTCTGTTTCAGAGGCGCCATATTGTAAGGTTAACTGAAGGTGGAATTAATTAGTATCAAATTACCGCAAACCTCGGGATTTGACTTTCCACTGTTAACGGAGTGATCGTTCTATTCATCAGAGACGGAAAAATCAATATCATCTTGCTTAGGTAGAGCAGAACCCTTTGTCAGTGGTATCCGTTGTTAACGATAATAATTGAGTCTATTTACGCATGGCGTGTCTGTGTACAATTGATAGGATTCGAATTTGGCATAACCAAAAAAAAATGGTTCGTTTATTTAGTTTCAGACTTTTGGGGCGACATCAAACAACAAAACTATTTGAACAGTTTAATTAGTAAATAAGCGTTGCGTCTATCCGAAAGATCAGCTCAGTGTGCTTAATCCGTATATATATATATATATATATATATATATATATATATATATATATATATATATATATATATATATATATATATAACAGAAATACAGTAACCCTAAAAGTTTTTGTAAACCCGTTTATTGACCTAAAATATTTTCTGATATTTGTTTTCGTTCCCTTTGTCATAGAATACGCTGAATTATTGTGATAATGGTGTTGCAATGGGGGAATAAGACAAGCCCAAACCCACCTGAACATTTAGAAGACGTTTGCAGATAAAATGTAATAGTTACTCAGGTTTTAAAAACATACATTGAAAGGAACTTATTTCATCATGTTCGAAAATATATTTGAATTAATCCGTGAAATTTGTAACAGGTCAGCAAGTATGTTCTATATGTGTAACGGAATTTCATTGTGTGAGGGGCACTCAATTGCGAGTCTAATTTTCTTAAATAATCAGGGTCAACATTCGCAGGATGCCGACCGGGTTCCTCATGTTGGCTATCAAAGCAGCCGCTGCAGATAATGATACTCAGATCTTTCGACTATTATATTTTATGCAATTTCTTCTTGGTGTTATTGGGTCATGTGGAAATACAAAGGGCCGGCTTATTTTACCTTATATCCTATCGCAGGGATAGCATTTATCTACCCCGTATGTACAGATAACAGTGCAATATCACACACATTGTACGTGTAAAAAATGGTGATCAGTATTTGTTTTGTTGCATAACCACAGCAAAAGGGGTGCGGCACCAAAGGGGGATTTGTTACATAACGCTTGTGAATTAAATCTTCTCGGAAACGAAAACAATACGAAAAGTCTATGAAAAGATTATGAAAGCGTTTTCAAACTTTTTTAACTCTCTTTTCCGTAAGCACTTCTATAGGCATTTTCAACAGGCACTTTTAATACACATTTCCTTAGGGCGATTTTAAGCCTTCAAACTGTCAACCTATTACACATTAATTTTTTAACCACTTCTCGTTATTAAAACCTATTTCTTTTTAAACATAGTTCTTTTTAAAATGATTTACTCATTAAACACAGTTCATTAAACATTGTATCTTATTTAAACACGTTAAACATTTTAAACATTTTAAACATTGTTCGTTAAGCATATCAAATAAAGCATGGTGCACTTTCCCTCCTGCTTTTTAGTTATTTTCGTTTTACAGATTAGGACCTCAAAATGTTATGGCCCCAAAAAGTTACCTTACATTTTCTTTCGTCGCCTGGTCGTGGGTTTGCTCGCACACTCATCTCTGTTGCTGGCTCGTGATCGTAGTGGTGTATCTGTCTTGTGGTTAAACTCTGTTTTCATGCACGGGGAAAAAAACGTTTGAAGACAATACTTTTTTAGAGAGATTCCATTCGTTTATTTCACACTTCAATCGGATAGATTTCCATTCGTCGGTTCGTTCACTCAAACTCTGTCTTTCTTTCATACTTTCATGTGGAAATGTGACAGATGCAATCGGCTATTTTCTTGTCCCGCCGTTGGGATCTTACTCTGTGTCTTAGCCTATATCTGTCGATGTCACCCCAACTCTGGGCATTGCAGGGTACAGTTTATGGACGTCTGCCCTCTTCGCGCCTCCATGGTGAACTGTCTAGAAAGCTAATTTCTCACCAGGGATCTGTGACGTCAGAGCCCTTTGACCCTTCAACGAATGTCATAACAGAACTCAATATCGCTTTTTGTCTAACCTTTTTAATCCGAACGTTTCATCTCGGACAGCATACATCCAGTATGTTATGATTCCCCTTAAGAATCATTTTGTTCATCCCAAATTATCAATGCACCTAAATTGCACTTCATCCTATTTCTTTCACTCAGTTCATAATTCATACTAGCTACTTTACCCGTTTTCAAAATACGTCATAATGTAACAGTTTCAAGGGCTTATAACTCTTAAACCAAGCATTTCCGGACTTATATTTATGCGAACTTTTATCATTAGTTACACGTATAAAACATAATCCTGAAGTTGCGCAATCGATTTTCCATTTTTTTTTTTAATTATTGATCATTTTATTTTCGCGGTGTTCACCATTTCACAATAATAACATATAAATAATCGTAGAAATACAAAGTTGATTATTTAATTATGTTCCTTATTATAAAAGATATTTAGTTACTCATTGAACTAATTAGAAATATCAAGCATGATCAACATTTATTAAATCTATACCATGATTGCTGTTATTGTCGTCGTAAGTAGTAGTAGTAGTAGTAGTAGTAGTAGTAGTAGTAGTAGTAGTAGTAGTAATGCCACCTGGACAATCAGTCGAAATAGTTAATAAAGTGAATGTGCTTTGGTATGTTTTTCGTTGTTTTAAATATTATATTGCACTGTCAATTTTTCCTTCTTAATACCTTATGGGTGGGGGTGAGACCGGGACCATATTCACGACTAATTAGAACGTATTGAGAAGGAAAAATAATAATAAATAAATAAATAAATATTAATAATAACACGACAACGACGACAACGACGACGAATACGATGATGATGTCGTAGTAGTAGTTGTTGTTTTTGTTTAGAAGTATTATTATCCTTTATAATTCTAATATATAAATAAAGAGACTTATTATTTTTTCATCTAATTTACATACGTGTGTGTGGTGTGTACATCCACACACATGCAAATTAGCTGAGAAAAAAAGAGTCACTCTTTTTCTAAAAAGAGTGGCTGAATCAACATCCGTTAAGAAGCGGTGAGAAAATACGTAGATATCGAAGAGAGAGAGATGGATGACTTGTTCAGTTAATTATAAATTACGGCTAATTAGAACAATTAAAACTTTTTGTCAAACATAACCCAATCCCAGAACAAAATATATTTGAACACGTATTTTGTGTTATATAGTGAAAGAAACCATAGGGAAACAAACGTTACGTAACATTTAGCATAATAAAAGTTTTATATATATATATATATATATATATATATATATATATATATATATATGTCACATCTGTATTTGTAATGTTTTGTTTCTCTGTCTGTGAATGCGATTTAAAACGAAGCTCTATACTAAGACCAAACAGCTTCTTTTCAATTAAAATCTTACGAGAAATCCAATTATGGTATTAATTGTTATATTAGGAAGTTTCAGAATGATATCGTGAGGTCTTCGTTCGCGCCGGACATCCGTAAACAGCAACGACAACGTGTTACTTTATTACCTCCGGCAAGGAGGTTATGTTTTCAGTCAATTTTATCACTATGTTCGTGTGCAACGTTGCGTCCTTATCGCTTGACCAATCGTAGCCAACTTGATCAAACTATCTGACATTGTCTAACTTAGAACTGCTTCAATTTTGGGATATTAAGGTAAAAAGTCAACATCAAGCTCACAGAAAAGGTTCAAGTAATACTTTGGGGGATAACCTCGATTATGTTTATTGTAGAGACTCGCGACATGGTCCATATTATAGGAAATGAAGTTCCGCATCTCA
Source organism: Sepiola atlantica (assembly GCA_963556195.1). NCBI lineage: Eukaryota > Metazoa > Mollusca > Cephalopoda > Sepiida > Sepiolidae > Sepiola > Sepiola atlantica. The sequence goes on from OY744531.1 coordinate 42,144,228, forward strand.
TATGACATTGAAATTAAAAAGTTCGGTCAGGCTTGGAATTTCGACGGAATTTCAACTGTCGACGTTTCACAAGTTGATGTATGGCTGTGATGCTCTTTGATAACAATAAGCATCGTACAAAATGTCAGCCTGATTAGATAAATAGTGGTTGAGTTATCACCATGTCTATGGCATAACTTTGAGAATACTTCATACAATATGGAGAGAAGTAAAGCCCAGATAAGACTTTGGCCCATCTTTATGTTTCTAAGAGGAGATATGCAGTCTCAAGACTGACTAATGTTCTTGTTGTATTTATAATAAAGCCCTGTAACAAGATTAAACACAATTTTTCTAATGTAAAGTTTTACGAGAAATTCTTCGGGAATTAAGGATAAAATATTCTTTAATAATAAGTAAGTACAGAATGGTTTTTACTTTCTCTACTTTTAATTGTTACAAATAACAAATTCATTTGCTGCATGCTTTTCGTTCCTCTTTGAACATATAAAGGCCCCTCGCCCCTCGCCCCGGGCAACGGTTTGTCGGTCTACTATTATTTATATTAAAAGTGTATAAATAAGAGTATTGTGGCGTCGTTTCCTGTGTTAGCAAACATTATTCGAGTTTGCTGACGATATTTAATATCTGAGTTTAACTAGAGAAAATTAGTGATCTTATGTTTCTGATTTTTAGTACTATAAGATTATCCTATATCAAGGCCAAGAGCCACCTGAGGATAAACCTTTTGTTTGCCGAATGAGGATGTAAAATCGCGTGTTGGCTTATCTGGTTATCCCATTGGTCAAATGAACTATGACGTCGGGATAGCTTCGGATGGGCAAACATAGTGCTTTGGGACGGGTGTAAATGTTTTAAATTAGGTTGGTCTTGGCTGACTAATTTCTCATTCACTTCACGACAAAGCTATCTGCTTACAAGTTGTTTTTTTTCTCTCATTTCAGTGTGCTATGGCTTAGCATAACAATAATCGTACTAAAGGTTTTTCGCAATCATCATGGTTACCGAAGAGAGTAAGTGTCTTTTTTCAAGGTCATCGTTTATCAAATCCAAGAGCCACTCGATGCTAAGAGATAATGAGACGGGAATTAATACCAGCTGATAGATGAGGAACATTATGTGAGTACTAACATTCATCAATGGTATGAACTGCGTTTGATAACTTTAGGAAAGATACATGACAGGGACAATGTGTTCTACAGGTGGATAGTTCTTCTAAAGAAGCTCTGTCCATGGCAATCCCTCCTGACGCACATGGAGGGAGAAATGAACGTTTTTCGTTCGTTGTGACAATAAAACGGGTTCTTGCTGTGAATATTTTATAAGAAGGACTAAAGACTGTAGCATAGTTGAGCAACTTTCATGAAAATAACGATAGAGTAAATAGATACTTACAATGTCTCTTCTGTGAGAAAGGGCTGTAGGGTAGAGAAGAGAACACCCCCCCACTAGCCTTCATTCCTTGTAACGCCAATGAACAAACATTCAAAACTGTGATTGTGTACGAATCGTCGCTACAAGAAAACTGAAAAACTGAAATATGTTTATGTGGTGCATAAAAACCCACAAATAACAACCCCAGCCTCCTCAACTATCACAATGAATGCCCACGAAAATATAAAATAGCCTTCATAAAAAACCTCGTTCAACGTGAACATACTATATCCTCATCTAGAAAAATATTTTATAAAGAAGTAACAAACATGAAACAATTACTAATCAATAACAATTTCCCCAATATAATGGTTGATCAACAAATCATGGGAGGCGCCAGAGCGCTCTATCCCTTAATAGACGACACGAATGGCCTATGCTGGAAATCTCATTTCTTTGGTCAATCATAACTCAAAAGCCAGTAAACCAAATTAGTTAAAACTTTGCACAAAATTTGTTTGATAGGTTCTATAAGTGTGTAGAATTTCAGCATCATTAGTCAAGGCAACCCAGAGATCCAGAAAGGTCAGGCATGATTTTGTGTTATCCGTGTGTACGTACGTACTATGAGCCACCCTGTATCTCATCAACTATTTGATGGATTCAGTTGATTTTTGGCAGAGATAGAGGTTCTAGGGTCTAGTTGATGGCATTTTAATGTCAGTTTACCATATACCTTAGTTTTCCAGAAAATTCCCAAAAAAACTTAAAAATGACCATTGTCTTCAGGCATAGCCTTTACAAAAGTAGTGACATTCCATGATAAATGCCAGTATACTGAAATCATATGCCCTTAATAGGGTTAAAATGAAAATTCATATACACTAAATGTACAAAAGCAAGGAAATTCCCAAATTTTTACACTTTTATTGTCATTAAGGGTATGCGAGCACAACAGGACTATGTATTTTACTGGTAGGAATTTTTCTTCAGCGCACCTCACACACTTCATCCACTCATGCATAGAGATTTATACTGTAGTGATGTGATAATGAAATGGTTTGGTTGATATGTAGTCATACCCTTAATGACAAGAAAAGTGTAGAAATTTGAGAATTTTCTTTGCTTTTGTACATTTAGTGCATATGAATTTTCATCTTAACCCTATTAAGGGCATATGATTTCAGTATACTGCCAGTTATCATGGAATGAAATTATACATAAACTCCATACATGATAAAAACCAAAACAAAACCCATAAAAACTGACACTTTCCAAAAAAACACAAAAACCAAATGCACCCTAATTACAAACTTGACAAAAAAGCAATAATTAACATAATACAACGATACACTGAATCTATTTAACAACATAATAAAATCAAACTAATAATCTATTACACAAAAATCAAAACGTCTAATTTAATAATTAAAAATGATGACACCATTAACTCAACCCAAGACAAACATAATATATAAGCTGATATGCCCCTTTAAGGAATGTCTTCCTATGAACCAAACAGAACAAATATATAGTACTTATATTGACCACACAATAACAACTCTCTCCCGACGTCTTACCTATCATCTATCCGACACCAGCGCCATTTAACGCCACATCACTTCACATAACAAAACGCTACAGTCGGCCGATATACAAAAAAAAATACTTGTTTCACGGCTACTAGACTCCAGCTATGTGAAAAAGTCATATCAAGAAGATTTAATTCAAGAAAGAGCAATAGGACGACTACTAAAGAGATGACCCGATCAGATCAGGTTGAGACTGGCATGCCGTTCCTGAAAGCTAAAGGATTGGCCCAAACCCTAATAAGTGGGGGAATTTTGTTTTTCATATGACGGGGCTCTCTGGGGTATACAAATAAGTCAAGTAATTCAATAATAATCTATATTTTAAGTACTAAGCTATGGTTATAGAGGGTGTTTGAGAAATCGATACAATAATTTTTGGATTATCTTCTATGTGTGCATATAATTCCAGAAACGCCTGATTTCCGAGTTAAAGACCATTGAACAATACTGATCGACATTCTTAATTGTAAAATAAGCCTGGGTTTAATGTTGTTACATACATTAACAAAACCTCGGAAAATGACACCTAACAAAAATAAAATTTGTGGGTTCAGAAGAAAGATCTTAGAGTTATGATTTACAGGAGCCTCATTTTATAGCCAATATAGGGGACCCTGTCGGCATCCTGTGGATGCTGGCTCTTCTTATTTAAGATAAGAGAATACAACAGTCCGAATACAGGTAACTAAATATGAGCAGCACAAACCAATAACTAGGCAAAGGAAGAAAATTAAGTTAAAAGGAAATTAGACTAGTAAAGGAATATTATTACAAATGCTCCTTCCACATATATAGAACATAATCCCGAACTGATGCCATCGATTTTCTAAACACCCCGTATGAATGAGCACGTCTTCGAATGGACGAAGGTATTTTAATAGAATAGACGATGGCACTTGCTTTTAGAAAATGAAAATACGGACAAGAGTTATGGCAAAATAAAAGTACTATTTCCCTCGATGTAAATAGACGAGTTCAATAATTAACCCATCGATTAATCAGATGGACTAGGAATTTATTGGAGTCCTTGCAGTGCCTACGAATTCTGGCTTTTCCCTCGCGTTTAAACTAGTTGGAGTGAGATTGCACCAGGAATCGAACGTGCTACGTTTGGTCCTGTCCAAACAACTCACCAGCATATAATGGAATCTGTCAGGATGCGTGACGCCCCCCACCCCCTGTAAAGATTACTACTGGATGTTTTAAATTCCTTCCGATTACTGCTAAACAAAACTGTCGTCTACTCTTTCAATTGTGACCCGGAGTGATATTCGATCTAACTGTTTCAAACATAGAGTCAAAACGACCTACGATCTCAACTAAAACTTTAAGTATAATTGTTATGGAGATCGAATTACCTCAACTTTATTCCTTTCATGCATTATAAAAGAATTGGTTGGCGTAATTTGATGAATCATTCCGATGGATACTACATCCTATAGACCGGTATCGTCTTGCCTTTCGGATCTTGATTCTGCCGGTCTGTGGGTTTGTCCTGTGCAGTTCTAGGAGGTCCACCCTCCCAGGCTTTTCCTCCCCTCTTTGGGGTGGAGTAAGTTTATCGCTTACTGCCTGAGGCGCCCCTGTTTGTTATCGAATGCAAACCAACAAATCATAACAACACAATTCAATCGGTCCTCCTGTGACTGAGGCACTTCATCCCCGATCGACTTCGTGGTGTGCGTTCTCTCTGGAGTTAAAGCTGGTAAAAAAATTGACTGGAATTAATTCCTGGACGAAATTATGAAATAGTTTGGGTGTTGGTTGAGGGCGTTTACATAAATCTCGGACACTACTCAGAGTCTTTTTAGTTGATTTAGTATTAAAACTTCTAAATTAACCAATGCTTGATGCTTTTAAATCAGTTTGCTTGGGATATTCATAAGTTGGTGTCAATGTTAATAGTTGTCCCTTTATATAACCCATACGTTACCACTCCAACGTTTTTCAAATAATGACAGCGCACATGCGCGAAACAAAACGCCCACACACATTCTCGCTGGAATTAAAGCTTTACAACAACCAAAGGAAAGAAGAATATTCTGAATCTGGATAAAGACAATTTATTAAACTATTGACGTCGCCTTCTCTTCTGCTAGCGGCTGAAAGAGGATGACATTCGGGGCTACGGACATCTGGGCCCCTTAGTTTATAATCGATTTTTAAGTCATTTCTTTACACGTGCTGTCTGCTTCAACGAACTCCTGTACTTCTCTCGTTCACCATCTATTTGTACCATGGGACGTCACGTCCGTTTGTAGCAATAGTAGGTCGAAGTGAAATCTGAATGCATAAGTTTACCTTCTGATACCAATTTTCTGTGACGTGTTAACGTTACTTTGCGAATTTAAATCATCAAATATGTACTAGCGAACCTACCTTTTATTATTGAACAAGAGCATGCGAAGGTCCGACATCCATAGGATACCGACCGAGTTCCCATATTCGATATCAAAAAATTCAATTTTACAGAAAAACAAATAACAACCCTTATCTAAATTTACCACAAAAAGGTTTTCTAAAAGTTGTGCAGTGAGTTGTTCTGCGTTAAGCATGTATAGTTGGATTGAATATGCATGAGTTAGTTTAAAACCAGTGTGTTTTGTCGAAGACACGTTAACTCGAAAGTATACCACATACGGGATGTTGCTAGTCTCAGTCTCTTCTATAAGTACTATTATGGTACGTGTTCTTAAGAATTGTTTGATTTATTCCCTGCTTCCTTTGTTCTAACAAGTTTGACTCGTTGATCTAGTGGTATTCATCAAGTCGCTATTCTGATAACTCGTTGTAATACATCTTCCTATTTCAGTAGCTATTTTTCAAGAACTGCGTAACCCTCGTCTTGCTAACTGTTTTCCTCCTATCTATAGCCTTGGTCTTTTCAAAACTAAGGTTCTTCCTTTTTTATTAGCTTCTTGTCATAAATGGGATTCATGCCTTGTCTGGGAGGTGACGGTGGTTAAGTGGATAACGACACGGACTGAAGACCAAGTTCGAATCCAGTCGATTTCACAGTACCACTTTCACTTAGGGATGTTGGCAACCTTCTCGTGGTCCTCCAGACAGATTTCTAACTAGAAAAAACATCGGGGAAACTAATGCCAACACCAGAATCACTTGATTCACACGAAAGAAGAAGATGCCTTGTCTGGATCAACCTCCATAAAAAATTGAAATCAATGACCAATTCTACTTTGAAGAAATATATGAGTAAAATCAGTTTAGAAGTGGCTATAAAAATACACAACAGAGCTAATAAGTATTACAACCATTTGTGATGAAATGCATTGGTTCCACAAGTCACTGATCAAGTTCGTGTTAATCAGACAGTGATAATATCACAAGGAAATTGAAACATGACTATGATGCAGTCCATGATCGCTCGACTCAACAAAGACGATGCGCCCTCTTTGCAACTCAACCACTAAGTTATATAGCTAGACCATTACACAGAGCTTTCCCAGCTAAAACCACCTTAACTTTCTATGAAAGATCTGAAGAGTTTTGCAGTCATGTAAGGCAAACCGGCTGAGTGGAAGGCTTCAATGTTCAGCAGGACCGTCTGAAAGAGTATTCTGTCAGGAAAGCGAACGCTATTTTTAGACCAATGATTAACTTACCTTCTTACCCAGACATCGTTTTGGATACACTAAAAAGGGCTTTCAATATCCATGTGGCACAGTACACCCCCTCACAGTTAAACTATGTATGAAGCTACGTGCCTAGTTCAGTAAAACAGCATCAACGCTCAACCAAACTCATTGTTCATTTGGACATGATACACACTAAATTTACGCATTACAATGATATCGGCTTATCATCTCTGTGTCACTACTGAATTACTACAAATGACACCATGACATACCTGGCTCAACGAATGCCTTTGTTTCAACCGTCTGGTAAACTGTGGATAGACTGACACGGTAATCATAGGCTGCTAGCACTTATGTTCGTGTGTGGCACGCGGAATGGTTACTTTGATCAGAAGGTTGCGTGTTCAGATCACCGACAGGTGGCGCTGAAAAGCGACACCAGAGTTATCTGCCCTTCTGAGTATAAAAACCGGTGTAAAACTAAAAATCACCCTCTTATCGACTCAATCAGCCTCGCAGAGACGTCCCCTTGGCACCAGCTCGGACGCATCGCCGAGAACACCGACGAGGAACCCGGAAAAGCTCTTTCTCCTGCTACCGTCGCCTCACTCGAAGACTACTACCATCTTCACTTGAAGAAACCCCACGGGCAGCCCAGAGAACTATAATATTTTTTCTCTTCCTCAACCGGACACTGTCTCACTCTCTTCTACCTATACCAAACGGTATAGGTAACCTTGAGTCAATAAAACTCTTTTTGTTACAGTTACAGAAATACTTTTCGTTGTTCCGTTTCTTTACGAGAAGATAAAAGGATAACCCCTTCCATCCTTCTCATCATCCCCTTACAACTTTCTCCTTCAGTTGTACAGTCTCACGGTAATGCAATCATATTTCTTCGCGGCAGGTGACCACAATTCTCTCCGCTAGGACAGATGGAATACCCTCACCGACGTGCTAAAGAAGAGCTACGAACAGACACACACGCTAGCTGATCAATTCGGTAAGAAGATCGATATGAAGCAGGATAAACTTGATGCAGTTATTAAGTACATTTTGAAAAGCTCAGAGAAAGTGGCCGTGAGAGTAAATACTTACAAAGCACCCATGGACAGTGAGGGGTAGAAAAGGCGGGAAGAAGGAGAACGAAGACGGAAGTTGTCTATAACATCTATAAAGGCGGCTTAATGTTAACAATGCACTAACCATTGGGCGTTAGTATGGTAGACAGTTCGCCGGTTCGCTAAGCAGTAACTTCCATACAACTATAAATAATAAAGTGAAAACAATGGTGACATTCAAAAAAAAACTAGTCACCGTTATGAGGACGGCCATCTTGGACGTCGAGATGCTTTTCAATCGGCTGTTTAGTTTTACTGTTTTGCTTTTCATATTTTCTATCCGTACTGGTTATTTTATGGCCACTAATTTTATCTCAAGGTAACAGTGCATACCTTATTCTTACATATATATGGACAGAACAGGTGCAAAACAATGAATGATGCGAATAATCGCTTCTGCAGTAGTCGTAAGAAACCTCTACTAAATTGACCCCCCCTCCAAGAAAAGCATACCAAAATCTAAAAATCAAACAAAACAATCATACATTATGAATAGTTAAATACCACACGCTAAAAACAACTTCACATGTAATTTGTTTTTCTGTCAAATTGAATTTTCTGATATTGAATATGGGAACTCGGTCGGCATCCTATGGATGTCGGACCTTCGCATGCTCTTGTTCAATAATAAAAGGTACGTTCGCTAGTACATAATTGATGATTTAAATTCGCAAGGCAACGTTAACACGTCACAGGAAATTGGTATCAGATGGTAAACTTATGCATTCAGATTTCACCTCGACCTAATATTGCTACAAACGGACGTGACTTCCTATGGTACAAAGAGATAGTGAGCGAGAGAAGTAGAGGAGTTCGTTGGGAAGCTTTGAAGCGGACAGTATGTGTAAAGAAATGACTTAAAAATTGATTATGAACCAAGCACCATTTTTTAATCAACTAATTATGTGTTATGCATTCACATCACCTTTTAACAATAACTCTGAAAGTTCCTGATAAGATGCAATGATTAGGGGGGTGTAAATCCCTTTTATTCGCACCAAACAAGGCATATTGCATACTGAAGCGTAAGGGGCTACTGTGGTAGTGGACAATGTGGGTGGTGAATTTGGCATTACATTTAAAGTTGTGTATGTCGATACGATCGGGGAAACAAGAAGGGGATTCTAAAGGCAAGTCGCCCGAGGAAAGAAGCTATCAAAGTTGAAAATATAATATCTCTCCTCTACCCCCCTAAGGCATACTAAAATTTAAAATTAAACAAAATCACTCACACATTATGAATAGTAAAATCCCAACACTGTAAAAAAGAAGAAACATTGTAAAAAGTGTCTGAATAGAAAAAGCTTGACCTGAGATGACCTTATAAATGTTAAAAAGTCGTTAAACACCAACAAACAAACAAAATCTACTGAACTGAAGAAATTGCCAACCTGCAGCTGCACATGCTAATGTCTTATCTGCAAATATTGCTGTGGAAGGTAAAAGACCAATATGACCTACGTAAAAAGCTCGATATATTTCTGACTTCGGTTGGCGCAATGAACACTCCACCATCACACAGACTGTCTAAACAGTTTCTTCTCTCCGTTCTACTGTTGCATTTTGTAGGTCTTTTGCTCTGCCCAGACAATCGAGATCGAAGTTCGCTATCCCAGGGATCAGAGTTAAAACCTGATATGTATAATAATGCGTTTTCCTGAAAGCTGGGTAAATTTAAACTGGATTTTTTTAACAAGTGAGTAAGGCGACTGTTTCGGTAGAGAACGGACGAGAAAAGATGTAAAAAATATGTAAGCTTTACAAATCCGCCAATAGTTAACTCTCTCTCTCTCTCTCTTTCTCTCTCTCTCCATCTCTCTCTCTCTCTCTCTCTCTGCCCGAAATATGTATCCTGAAAGTAATAAAGAACTATATATATATATATATATATATATATATATATATATATATATATATATATTGGGTAAACATGTATCTGTGTTTAATCGTTAGCGAGTAAAAATAAGTCCAACGACCAACAAAATAATTCTTCAGATAAAATGTCCCCAGAAGATGTAACCTGGATCACTTCATCCCAGAATATATACCCTGTATATAACATACCTTGATTTTGTGATACGGCCACGTTGTTTGTATAACGGGCATATAGACATTGGTACAAAGGTTTCAAAAGACATAACGTGAAAAATAAAAAAGAGAAAGTCTAAACGTCTAGAGATTAAGGAGATTAAATAAAACAACAACGTAAGTCTATCGATGGGCGAAAATGTAATCTGGGCCTTACTTTTCCATATTTTATTAATTATTCCCAACGTTATGCTATGGAAACCTTGATATTTCAAAATTGTTTTAGCTGATCGAGCTGAAATGTTGCATGGTGAGACTACTGTTATTAAAGAGCATCAGATCCAGGCATCAAACTTAGAAAAATCAAATGTTGAAATTCGGACAAAATTTTGATCATTATCAAACTTTTCAATTTAAAATTAAAATGTCAAGCTCAAGATTATATGAGATGCGCGACTTAATTCGCTACAATATGGGTCAAGTAGTAAGTCTCTACGATGAATAGAACCGAAGTTATCTTCAAAAAAGAAATTATCTTTAAAACAACCTGTGACTTAATTCGCTACAATATAGGTCAAGTAAAAAGAAGTTATCTTCAAAAAAAAGCTATGGACAGAACGGAAGTTATCTTCAAAAAAATAAGAAGTTATCTTCAAAAAAAGTTATGGACAGAACCGAAGTTATCTTCAAAAAAATAAGAAGTTATCTTCAAAAAAGAAGTTATCTTCAAAAAATACTATGACTTAATTCGCTACAATATGGGTTAAGTAAAAAAGAAGTTATCTTCAAAAAAAGTTATGGACAGAACCGAAGTTATCTTCAAAAAAATAAGAAGTGATCTTCAAAAAAGAAGTTATCTTCAAAAAAACTATGACTTAATCCGCTACAATATGGGTCAAGTAGTAAGTCTCTACGATGAACAGAACCGAAGTTATCTTCAAAATTGTGACTTTCACCGTTTCCGTGACCCTGACCTTTGACCTGTGATATCCAAAATTTAAATGAGTTATAAGTTAGAATACGACCGATATTTTAACTAAGTTTGGTTACGATTTGTCAAGCATATGGACGCTAGGCTTTACACAAACGAACAAAATCTGCCGCAAATATAACCTCCTTGGCGGAGGTAATTATATATTATTTTGTAAATACGGTTTAATTTAATTAAGTTCAAATTTTATAAGCTTGTTTTTTAGAGATTTGAATAGGTAGTTCAGGATATATTTTGATTGGGTTTATCGAAGGTTTAATATGACTCCGAGGGGTAGGTGTCGGTGAACATTGAAGCCATATGTTTGATCAGCGGAAAATCAAAAGTCGGAAAATGTTTTGACTGGTTTAAAAGACTTACACTATGATATGATTTTTCTACATAAATATAAAGTCAGTGGGAACGATGTTTAGGGATGGCTAATAATTTTGATGAAGGGGCGATGTTTATAGATGAAATAAAAGGTGGAATCATTTCTAGCTATTTTATCATTTTGAGATACCTTAAGGAAGTAACTCCCACCCCAGGTTAAATCATAGAGGACTGACTAAATAAAAATTGGTTTGCTTTTTTGTTTTCTGACTATAAAAATAAAAATAAAAATATATATTAAGATGAAACATATATGTAGAATATATTTTTAAAAAGACGTTTCATTTTAGAGGCCTTGAGCCATCCCACCCCTGCCCACACGATACCTACTAGAATCTTGACTGTCACTGGAATCAGAGTTCAAACGTGATGTGCATAAGAATACGTGGGTCTGGAACCGGGATGAACTATGTGAGCGCATAGCATGCTGTGAGTGTTTTTAACTGAAGTGTTCTTTTAACAGGTTTGTCCCAGGGGATACTGTACCTGCAACAGTGCAAACTCTTCTTGCATATATTATTGAGTTAAGAAGAGTCACATGTTGCAGTTCTTTCACAGACAACCAGACGGATATCAATGATGATGATGATGATGATGATGATGATGATGATGATGATGATGATGATGATGATGATGATGATGATGATGATGATGATTAGTACAGCAATGTGACTACTGGTAGCTGATGATAATATGTAGAGGTTATTGTGCTGTGTCTTATGTATTCAAGTTCATTCTAGAATGCATTTTTAATCCTCTCATAATATTTTTTTATGATTAACCTTTATCCTCACATCGCTTTTTGTATTGATAAATGGTGACTCGTGAGTAAAAGGAAAACAATTTGGAACAATAAACCATTACACTTACTTAGTCTGAGATTTAACCTCTTATTTAATCTTAGATTTGACCCAATATAAAAAAAACTAAACCAAGGAACAAATTCTTCATCCGCTAAAACAGATCAAAGTAGCATTCCAAGACTGTTTATGTCATCAACATCAAAAGTAGAAACTGATTAGTCTGGGAAATGCTCAACTTTGTCCACCTAGCAACTAATCAAATTTAGTTGTTTTTTTTTCTGATGTATATAAAACGCATTTTCATGAAAAACGTTCGCAGTAGCTAACATTGCAGACTCTATTTTAGCACGTAGACTATTTTGCCTTTTCTTCGGTCGCTGGGTTGCTTTGTTCTTAATGAAATCACGGTTCTGAAAATAACCTTAGTCATCCATAAGCATTTATTCATGACAATCAGATATTGTCTTAATTACGGAAGGCCCTAATAACCTATCATTATGTACATTTCTCCAGGCGTTCTCAACGAAAGTCAAGAAAAAAACAAGAAGTGAAAATGCTATATACAATGTATATAGCCTTTTCACTTTGGGAAATTACAATTATATGTATATTATACATAAACTTGCAATTTTTCATCCGAGACTTTTCATTCGTTCCTTTTCGCGCTATTCTTTATTCATTTCTTCTGCTGCTATTTCGTTCGACAATGGGCTTTTTAAAGTTATTTACAGATATCTGTATTAGTATCACATTTAAAGTTATTTGTGATATTCTACGCCAATACCATCATTGTCAAGCTGGTTTAATAGTAGTATGTAACATTTAGGACTTCACAAGCTATAGTTCGTATTCCCAAGCCTTATGTTGTATTATTTAATCACGGAAGGCAGCAAGTCGTCGAACGGTGATTTAGGCTCCTGACAGCCACACAAGGTATCAGATAGAAACGTCTTAACACAGTTGTAATGTAACAATTCCTCAGAACGTCGATGTAGCTTGTATGAAACAAAACCCATTTCAGGACATGCGAATTTGGCACGGAAAAAAAAACCATTAAATCCTGTCAAAGGTGCCACCGAGAATTCCTGTCTTTTTTACCACAGATGACTCTAGGTGTGTGGGGTCGAGTACATGGCTTTAGTTTAAGAGAGTTTTCCAAGCAGTGTGGTTTCCAGTAGTGTTGTCTGTTTCCCTCTTAAATGCGAATTCTCTGGTTTATATTAAAATCGACTCCAAAATGGTGTGGGACCGGAGCGACATTGGAGTTATTTACCAGTTATCACACCGAAAATCTCATTTATTACCATTTTTTGTCAACCTAACTAATTGCAGCCTCAACAATTCTCATTGCTCAGCACGCTCATTCAATTAAATTATTCACACTTCGTCACCGATTCATTTTATACATTATATATTAACGAGCATTTATCTGCCTGAATGTATCTGACTGATGAAACTGTTAATATATTACCATTTATTGAATAGCATTGGATGTTTACAAAGTGGCTCAGTGTTTCTAGTGCTTGTTTAAAATGAATGGCACAGATGTTGAATAAACTGTCATTTAATTATTAACCTTAAAAAGATTAGTGGAAAGAATATAAACAATTTTCATCACTCCAGCAATGGGAAAATAGCCATCTATATGAAGTAGGTACGCGTATATGTTTATATATTCGTATGTATAGGATACGATAGTGGCACAACGCAAAGTAGAACGCATTATTCTCGGCATCAGTCTACGCGAAAGAAACAGAAGCACCTGGGCCAGACAGAAAACTCGAGTGAACAATATCATCAAACGGCTAAAGATAGATGGGCAAGTCACCTTTTGAGATCTAGAGACAACATGGAAACATCTAGAGCAACAGAATGGATCCGATGGAGGGACGAACTCGACAGTCAACTGGGTCTTACGTGGCCACGCCATACCAGGAACAAAACGAGGTGTAAAGAAATCCAGGAGTAATAAACATTGATGATGATGATGATGATGATGATGATGATGATGATGATGATGATGATGATGATGATGATGATGATGATGTATGAGATTTATTCCTCAACTAATTAACCGATCATTATAAAATTTGAAACACGCCTGCTATCATGCGTTATAACCTCTTCCAGCTCTTTTGGTAAACTCCATGTATTTACTGATGTTTTCTGCCTCCTTCAGCTTCACTCTGTGAACTGCTTGGACGACGAAATCGATTATTTGGCAGGGTTTCTCTCTTCTCGAACACAGTAAATAATAAATCGCTAACGCATGTGCATATGAAATACTCGAGTGAATATCAAATATTATAACTTTATATCTGGTTGTGACATAATCATTTAGTCCTTAATCTCTATATACATTAGGTGTGTGTATATGTTTATATATTTGTATGTACATCATTCACTCTTAAATTAATTAACTGATCATTATAAATTTTGGAACACGCCTTCTAGACGTAATGGATCATAGTGTGGGTTATATTTAGTTTAATTAAATTTTATCCAAATGAGGTAAAAGCCCTTCGCGAAAATTCAGGTACCTCTGATTTTTGTGAAAACTTAAGAATAGTTATTAGACATTAATTAATAAATATTTCGCAAATTTCACTTTCTTTGGAGAATTTTTAAAGATGTTTTAGGGGGGCATAATATAGATACAACCTCCCGTTTGGAAATTCTAATATTTCAGATTTGCATTGAATTTGATATGTAGTCATTAGAGATCAATTAAGAAAGAGTCCATGAATTTCAATGTCTTCTTAAGACACCTTAAGTTTAAGCTGCATCTTTTAGACACTTGCTAAAATAAAAATCGTATCACAAACTTTGATCAAAATTGGAATAAGAATTATAGACATAAGGTTTAGTATCATCATGATTTTAATCTTCGTAAAGGAAAATAAAATTGGTACAAAATTGTGTTTGTGGAATTAATTTTATCCGTCAATGGACGGGTATTTTTAATTAGTTAAGGAAAAATATTTATGTACAATTGAAGTATTTACTTCATAATTTCTAGATAATTATATAATTCAACACACTATAGTAGTCGTGGTGTAGGTAGATCAAATTTTTGGTTTGTTGTGAACTTACCATGCTATGTAACAATAAAATGTAGCAATAAAATGTGTGAGTTATATAAGATGTGCCACAGATGGGCATTCAAGTCTAACATTTAAGGCTTAGAAAGAATTTCTGTTACGATATTGTCACCATCAACAGTTAAATAAGATATCAATTGGCAAAGAATGCTGTGGTCGTTTAGCCTGTTAAAATAAGTAGTATTTTAATCTGATGTATAAAGTTGAGCCGGTTTTTCTATATGTCCGTCAATCGTGTATCGAAAAATTATTCGGACGTCTATCTCAAGTAATTTTCGGTAGTTAAGACGTGAATTTACCTTGGTATAGCTTATACTAACATAATAAATCCATAGTGCTATCTGACGCAAAGAAGGTGGACTCTTTCTACCGGGCTGAAAAACTGCCATCTTGAATTCTGGGAAATGCTCAACTTTGTCCACGTAGCAACCAATCAAATTTGTTTTTTTTTCTGGTGTATAAAACGCATTTTCATGAAAACCGTTCACAGTAGTTAACATCGCAGAATCTCTATTTTAGCACGTAGACTATTTTGCTTTTTCTTCGGCCGCTGGGTTACTCTGTTCTGTCAATACTCTATATATTTATAAAACCACCGTTCACCCTTGCACAGAGTATTGTTGCGACATTTGGGCTCGTGCACCAACCTTTTCCTCTTGGATAAAGTGCAAAACAGTATTTCTAACCGAATAGGTCCCGCACTGTCTGCCAAGCTCAATCCCTTGTCGCATCGCCGCAGTTTTGCATCCTTGTGCCACGGAATGTGCTCCAACGAACTTACTGCCTTTGTACCCCATCAACGTAAATACCCCTAATCCTAGCAGCAAAATTCCACTATTCACTGTAGAGGTCCTTAGATGCCGAATGATTCCCTTCTTTTCTCGGATCGTTTGTCTTTGAAATTCCCTCCCTGCTCCCTATTTTCCCGACCGTACCAATATGCAGAAACTTAAATATAATGTAAAAGGAATATTTTGATGTTCAACTCCTCACCCATCTTGCCCTCTATCACAGTAGTCCCTTACGCTTCAGGGATAATATGCCTTGTTTGGAACGATCAAAAATAAAATTTTAAATAATTCTTATTCTTCTTCTTTCGTGTGAATCAGATGATTCTGGTGTTGGCATTAGTTTCCCTGGTGCTTTTCTAGTTAGAAATCTTTCTGGAAAGACGTCGGGTACTTTCGGGAAGGACCACGAGAAGGTTGCCAACATCCTTAAGTGAAAGTGATACTGTGGAACACCCATGTCTTCAGTCCGTGTCGATATCCACTTAAACACCGTCATCTCCCATTTTCTCGGATCGCTTATCATTTAAAATAATGTATGCTAATTAAATTAAACCATACAGCTTTCTTTGATTAATTCACTTAGTTTAAGTCGAATGTTGATAATTCTTATTGTGGCTGATTGATTGAGTTTCCGACTACAAACATCAGGATCATAACCATCAGGATTCTGCAGTCGGACAGGTTATTTCATGATTTTGTTTTTGTCCTCAAGGACCCTTGGCGCAGTGGATATAGTACTAAGTTAAATTCAGTTCCAAGTGATAGTCATCTGAAGGTTGAAGGTTTAATCATCGGTGCGGGCGATACGAAGAATTACAAATTACTGAAGACTTCTCCCAGTCATGGCTGACGGAACAGGAGCATGCTACCCCCGTAGATTAAATGAAGGGTTCCGTTCGAAATTCCG
Source organism: Sepiola atlantica (assembly GCA_963556195.1). Lineage (NCBI taxonomy): Eukaryota > Metazoa > Mollusca > Cephalopoda > Sepiida > Sepiolidae > Sepiola > Sepiola atlantica. The sequence continues at coordinate 42,160,904 of OY744531.1, forward strand.
TCCAGACCCCGACTTCGACATAAATAACCCCGAGTTCGAAGAGATAGACCTGAAGAAGGCCGGAGGTTACAGCGGCCGAAAAGTTGTGATGATAACACTCAAGATGAGAAATGTAGTCCGAATAACCAACATTATGCAATTATTTTATGATGTGTACTAAAACATGAAATGCAAACAAATCTACCATAATGGACATTTGGTATCCATTTGTCTGAAAGTGAACTACAGTATTTGCTATCTTTTAATACTAAATTCATTTTACGATACTATAAGGTCGTTACAAAAATAATGTCCGATTTCAGAAACATACATTTATTCATTAAATTTTTTTCACCTTTCCCATACTCTGTAAATGACGTGAAACTGTTGCAATGCTGACAGCAAGTGGTTGAGGCATTTCTTTAACACTTTGACATGGAATTCTCTCAACAAGTGCTTGCAATTGTTCATTGTCAAGATTACACGGCCGTCCTCTACCTTCTTCATCTTCAAGGCTCTCGTCTCCACTACATAATTTCTGGACCCACTTTCGTACTTACCGATCGCTAGTAGATCCATCTCCCCATTATCTATTGATATTGGTAGGAGTTTCGGAGGCATTGTGCATAAGTTTGAACTCATGCAACATAAGAAGGCGAGGGTCATGTTGTGGCATGTTCATCATTGAGGTTCTTCTATGCTTCAAAAATATTTTCTCTCTGAAAACAAATTACAAATTATTATTGAGAACACATTAAGTATTAGATATGTTAAAATTTACCAGAAATAAACTACAAATTGTGTGTTAAAATGACTTTTTTAAACCCAGCGCTTCAGGCGGCCATTATTTTTGTAACGATCTCTTTCAATGCTATTTCTATTTAGGAGGTAGTGCAGTATCTGTTATGTGGTCATGAGATCATCCTCCCAGGCGTTACCTCCTCTTTTGGATTAATTATGTACTATATATGTTTGCTCGTTATGGTACCATTCTCCCAGGCATTACCTTTTACTTTGGGCGGGTGCAGTGTAGTATATGTTCGTTCGTCATGATGCCATCCTCCTAGGCTAGCAAAAGTATGCGACTGAGGGTAACATATATTTGCTAGTAAATATAATATAGATTACTTTTAGAAGAAAACTATTGAAAAGATTAAACTACGACAGCGTCTTTACCAACTGAGCAGTGTCCTACGTAAAGGTAAACATAAATCACGTCCTTCTTCTTTTATTCATACTCATCATCGTCGTCATCGTCATCGTCATCATCATCATCATCATCATCATCATCATCATCATCATCATCATCATCATCAATTATATTTTCACAAATACTACAAACTATTGTAAACTAGTCGGAATACCCAACGTTGCTCGGGATTGAATGAGGAGTACTACTATATTTTTTCACTATGCTTATAAAATAATATTACTTTTTAGTGCCCCCCCCCTCCACCGTTTCGTCCGCTAATATAGTCGAAAGAAACTGAAATTCTGAAAAACACTCTGAAATAGTATCTTATACATATGTTTCAAGTTTGATTGAAATCAGATATACACATTCGTAGTTTTAAGGATGTTCTGCCCCATAGATCCCTCGGTGAAGGGGGGGGGGGGGGCACGTAGAGATTTGGCAAATAGTATGAAACGTAGGGATATGGGTCGCTTTCATTTTTTTCCTCGGAGAATTTTTTACATCTGATTTAAATTTCATCAAAATATGACATATTTGATTTTTATGTGAATTCTGTCCTCAGCCCCTTGGGATGCGCTTAGAGATTAGTACAACTTCGATTGTCTTTCCCAGTAAATGTTATATACAAACACACTTTTATTTCTTATTTGTAGATTCTCTAACTTTTCTCTTTATAGGGAACACACATACACAGATATTAACATTTATATTGTTGTACCGACCCTGTTTATGATTCGGCACTCCTAACAAAACCGAATGTTTAATCCATGAACACCTTAGCCCATGTGACAGAAACCAACACTGTCTCTTTCTTTCTGTGGATATCGTCACTCAGCAGGAGCTAACAAAAACGGTATAAAAAAGGGTGCGTTCCTTTACCCCCTTGCTCACAAGATCGGCATCTCCACCCTTTACGGTTGATTTAATGCCGAATCCGATGATTTTAGCAAATGTTTTCATGCTTCAAGTTGAAATTATTTATTCATGGTGTTTGGTTTGGTTGTTTTGTTTTACGGCATATCGACCCTTTTCGGGTTATTTAATGCCGAATCGTGTAATTTTAGTAAAAGTTTTCAGGCTTCAAGGTCTTAATATGTTAACGTATTGATTTATGGTGTTTGGTTTGGTTGTTTTACGGCATATCAACCCATTTCGGGTGATTTAATGCCGAATCCGGTCATTTTGATAAAAGTTTTTATACTTCAAGTACTTCATATGATTAAGTATGTATTTATGGTTTTTGGTTTGGTTTAGTTGTTTTGTTTTGCTTTACGGCATCTCAACCCTTTACGTTTTATTTAAGGCCGAATCCATCATTTTGGTAAATGTTTTTATGTTAAAAGTTCTTTATATGTCAAATTATTTATTCATGGTGTTTGGTTTGGTTGTTTTGTTTTACAGGATATCGACTCATTTCGGATTATTTAGTGCCGAATCGTGTAATTTTTGTCAAAGTTTTCATGCTTCAAGTTATTGATATGTAAACGTATTTATTCATGGTGTTCTGATTAGATGGGTGTTTTTACGGCAAATCGACCCTTTTCTGATTATTTAATGCCAAATCCGGTAATTTTGGTAAAAGTTTTATGCTTAAAGTATTTTATATGTTCAAGTATTTATTTATAGTGTTTGGTTTGGTTTGGTTTAGATTTTTTGTTTTACAGCATATCGACCCTTTACGATTTATTTAATGCCGAATCCGGTAATTTTGGTAAAAGTTTTTATGCTTCACATTCTGTATATGTTAAATAATGTGTGCATGGTGTTAGGTTTGGTTGTTTTGTTTTAAAGCATATCAACCGTTTTCGGGTAATTTAATGCCGAATCGTGTATTTTTTTTAAGTTTTCAGGCTTCAAGTTCTTTATATGTAAACGTATTTATTCATGGTGTTTAGGTTGGGTGTTTTTTACGGCATATCGACCATTTTCGGGTTATTTAATGCAGAATCGTATAATTTTTGTCAAAGTTTTTATATTTCAAGTTCTTTATATGTGTAGGTATTTATTAATGGTGTTAGATTTGTTTTAGTTATTTTTTTACGGCATATCGACACTTTTCGTGTTATTTAATGCCGAATCCAGTTTTTATGCTTCAATTTATTTAAATGTTAAATTATTTATTCATGGTGTTTGGTTTGGTTGTTTTGTTTTACGACGTATCGACCCTTATTCAAGTGTATTTAATGTCGAATCCGGTCATTTTGATAAAATTGTTCATACTTTAAGGTTTTTATATATTAAGTATTTATTCATAGTGTTTAATTTAGGTGTTTTGTTTAACGGCATATCGACACTTTTCAGTTAAATTCGTGCCGAATCCGGTCATTTTGGTAAAAGTTTTTATGCTTCAGGTTTTTTATCTGCTCAAGCATTTGCTTTACGGCATATCGACCCTTTTCGGGCTATTTAATGGTGAACCTGGTAATTTTGGTAAAAGCTTTTATGCTTCAAGTTCTTTATATGTTCAAATATTTATTCATGGTGTTGTATTTGTTGTAATTGTTTTGCTTTACGGCATATCGACACTTTAAGAGTTATTTAATATCGAATCCAGTCATTTTGATAAATGATTTTATGCTTAAATTTGTTTATATGTTGAATTATTTATTCATGGTATTTGGTTTGGTTGTTTTGTTTTACGAGATATCGACTCTTTTCGGTATATTTAATGCCGATAGGGTCTACTGTTATTTTGAAAACGCTTTTCCTTAATCGCCCCAAGGGGTGCGGTCTCTATTCCGAAGCAGCATCAACATTGTTATCGGTTAAAATCACGTAAAACATAATCTAAAGTTGTTTTTTTATTTTGATATTAACTTATAACAACGTCGTCATTAGCGTAACTACTATTAATTTAATATAATTTATTAAGTTAGAACTTTTATTTTAATTATTTTTTCTTATTATATTAAATTGTTTTGTGTGTATAAATTTATAGAGATTAAGTATGTCTTATAGTATTTGTTTATTACTAAGTGAGATTTGATATCTCTCTGTCTGAAGCCGACACTATACTATTATTTCTATTACTAATGGAGAATTGGTATGTATGTGTGTGAAGCCGAAACTATATTATTACTATGTTTAAAGGTGCAATTCAGTTTACTTTATTATTTCGGATTAATGTACTATCTTTCTGTTATGATAATTTACCAACGCACGCGTGAACTCTCCCGATAGTCGGACCGAACAGTATCTTTATTTCTGGCCTCTTATAATTCTCAAGTCAGGCGGGGTTGTAGTATCTGTTCTGTTGTCATGATACCATTCTTCTTTTGGAGGGATAGTGTAGTATCTGTTCTGCTGTTCTTAAATCATCCGCGAGGATATTATCTTCTCTTTTAGAGAGTAGTGTAGTGATTTCATCCTCCCAGGCATTAAATCCTCCTTTTAGGGCTGTGTATTATACAGGATGGTTGCTAGAAAAGCGGGAAATTTGAAGTTATAAATGTTATTGCTAAAATGTTATTTTGTTTAAATTTTATTGTGTCTGGCTTATTAACTTCTTAGATTTGCACGAATCTTTTGAGCATATGTCAGTGTATTATGATAGTAGTCTTTTAAAATCTTAATAAAGTTATTCTGTTTAAAAATTAAATTATTTTTTGACAAATTTCCCGCTTTTCTAGCGACCACCTTGTATGTTTGTTCGTCATATATTCTAGTAAAACTATGCTCCTCTGCTCGCATATTTTTACTAGTATTCATTGCTAATTATTCTGGTGAAAATTTAGTCTTTATTTAAATAATGATTTACGTTTTTCGACTTTCTCTATTTTTACGGAAACTTTGATTTTGGCAAGATAATTCAAAAATTGCAATATATTTAAACAAGGATTGGGCTTTTTTTATAGTTTGGATATTACATTAAATATTGGTGGATACGTCAGTTAGCAATCATTTAGTTAAATTGGGTTTGTAGTGATATTTAAATGTAAACAGGATATATTGTAAACAAGGGGTCAGTGGGGTTTCTTTGGCAGGCTAATTGGGGTAATCAGATAGCATAGGAAATCTGACTTAACTGAAATTACGTGAGACAGTATATATGAGAAAGTGAGATTGGTCAGAGTCTGGATGGAATAAGCAGAGCGGTCAGACATGTTTGAGGTGTCCTGAAATTAGGTTTAAACGAAGTGGTGTGCTTCGAAGTGTCTCCTTATGTTTTCCTCTTTTGGCTGCCTTATTGCTTTACGGCCCAAAGACTCGGCTAACTAAACCCATCCTCTTCCATAAGAATGAGTTCGTTAATAGATTAATTAATGTATATGTTTGATTGGAGTAACGTCGAGGAGATCGAGTTAGTCGACTAAAATCACTACGAGGCGCGTGAACACCGAAATGCCAATCAGAGAGATAGGTATGCTTTTGGTAAACTGATGAACTGTATTATGGCAACGTGTGAATCGGAAATCCTTGGGCCATCAGTTATATAACAATAATGTAATATAAACAAACATGGTTTGACCTCGTTGGGTTCACCTGAGAAAAAAATGGTATAAATTTGTGTTAATATCTATTACATATTTCCTCTAAAAGTATTATGTTGTTCTCAGACTTTGCTGCTAGTCGGGGGTATTTCTTAATTCTTTTTTTTCCTTTCTTTACGGTCACCTGTAAAAGATATTAATAAATTTTAATATTTAACTATCTATATGAATAAATGAAAAAGGTTTTGTTTCATGTTCACAACAAAGTTATGAATGAGATGTTTATTATTTTTAATTAATGTTTCAGCTATATCAAGCAGTGAAATTTGCGAAGCGATAGTAAGCCGGCAAAGCCAGCTGGTATCGAATAAATGCAAGTTTTCGTAAATATCTTCTTCCACCGTCAGAAAAATTTCGTTGGAATTCAGGATAAATAATAAAGTCGGTTTCATTTTCGTATATGTGTTTCCCAAGAATATCTTCTTTCAACTGAAATCCATCAGATGAAACGCCATTAGTATTTTTGTAATGATAAAGCCGGGTTTATTTTAGTAAATGCGTATTTACAAAACGATCTTCGCTCAAGTAGATATTGTTAGATAACGAAGAGGGCCGTAAAAGGTGGGAGAGTTAAAATCGGAAGTCAGGAAAATCACGTCACTTCCGTTTGGAGAGCGGTCTGTCTCTTGAGC
>OY744531.1:42169699-42172199 GCA_963556195.1 Sepiola atlantica
GAATTTTCTTATTAATCAACAATTTAACTGTTACGTCTCGTGTCCATATTAACAATTTTTGTATGAACTTTAAGAGCTTTAACTCTAACCATGTCAAGATGTAGAGCATTATTATACACACACACACACCACACACACACCACACACACACACACTTATATATATATATATATATATATATATATATATATATATATATATATATATATATATATATATATATATATATATATATATAAGTGTGTATTTGGGCAGCATTTTTTCATCGATACATGTTTGATTAAACAGAAGTGAAAGTTTTTGTTTATTCTTTTTGGATCTAATTTTTCTAGTTCACGTGTAAGATAATGAAGAGTGGCAAAAATGAATCGTGGACGAGTCCATTGTGGGTTGGACGTCGAGAAAGAAAGAAAGCGACTTGATAACTGTTAAAAAGGAGAAGGTTCCGCAGTGCAAGCGAGACTTGGAAGGCGGCGGTTTCAGAAAGAAAGAGCCGGGGCGCTTGATGATCGGAGTATCGAAGTACCGGAAGAATGGGAGTTTACCGATGTTTATGGCACCGATGAAGCTTTATTGGCTATGGTACCCAATCCCGTCTTGCTGTTAGGCTTTCGTGTCCGCTGACTAAAAATGCGACTTCTAAGCAAGTTGGTACAGTGAAGGAATCCCTTGACTTGTATTTCATAAAACAGACAATTGGAAGTGCTTATGGAACAATTGCTTCAGTTTACGCGCTGATAGACAATGCAGAGCAAATTCCTTTCCAATCGGATGTATATATGAACGAGTTTCTAGCGGAAACCAAGTCTGTGTCCTCACCAAGAAAAAGACTTTCATGAGACAAAAGTATGTCAAAAGATTTTTTTATATGTGTGTGCGTAGCCGGCGTAAACCATCCGGTGATGAGAAATAAAGAAAGCCAACGTTTTTTCCATATACATTTTGTTCTTTGTCATTTTTGTTGGATCTTAGCGGGTACCCCGAAAGAACGGGTAATGCAACACACGGACCAACGATTATGATTCAGTGTAAACAAGAACTCGCTATGATTGCAAACATTTTCGCATCGCATGAGTCGTCTTCGGGCACGTGTTAATGTTATAGATTTAAACTGGTGAATTTATTAATAAAGTCGTTTAAGAATGTTTTACAAAAAATTAAATATTTCTTTCCCCACCCTCATATCGAGATTGGTTTATAGTGGGTTTTTGTTCTCGAACGAATAATTCTTTATAAGGTTTTAAAAAAATTTTTAATCTACTTAATATTTAATCAAATATGTATCAACATCTATATCTATCTCTCTCTCTCTATATATATATATATATATATATATATATATATATATATATATTAAATATGTTGTCACTCTCTTTCCTTCTTCAATATACGTCTTAAAGAGTTAATTTCCCCTTCTCTCCATATATGTATTAAATATGTTGGCGCTCTCTCTCTCTCTCTCTCTCTCTCTCTATATATATATATATATATATATATATATATATATATATATATATATATATATATGTATATATATATGTATATATATATTGAATCGTGGGTGTGTGGTTTCTCTTTTTTCATTTTCAAAAATGTAATCGTCTCGCTTGGATGCTTGAATAAGGTCTGAGGGTCGAAATAAATTATTGAACAGGTGATTATGTAATACCGTGTTACTTTACTTTATTATATATATATATATATATATATATATATATATATATATATTAGGAATAAAAGAAACAATGTTTCGGACAGAATGTAAAAATAAAAATGGAATAAAGGATAAGCTAATCAACAACTAGCAAAAATAAACTCAAAAACACATATTGAAAAGTTCTACCAAAATATTTCGATTGTTAAAATACAATCATCATCAATCGGTAGCAGAACTTTAATTAAAAACAGAAAAGTTTTCAAATTTATACAACGAACGCAATTTGGAAAAAAAATAGTCACGGGCAATAAACAGTAGAAAGGGAGACAGAAAGAAAGAAAGAAAGAAATGTTAAAAAAAGAAGAAGAAGAAGAAGAAGAAGAAGAAGAAAGAAAGAAAAAGATCGGCAGTTAGCTTATAAACGCCGATTGGAAACGCTGTAAGTTAATGCAGTCGGGAAGAAAGATTAGTAGTAATTTAAAATAAATGACAAGGAATTACACAAAAAAGGAGGATGGGAGGAGGAGGAGGAGGAGGAGGAGGAGGAGGAAAAAGGACTAAATATATATATATATATATATATATATATATATATATTAAATATGTTGTCACTCTCTTTCCTTCTTCAATATACGTCTTAAAGAGTTAATTTCCCCTTCTCTCCATATATGTATTAAATATGTTGGCGCTCTCTCTCTCTCTCTCTCTCTCTCTCTCTCTCTCTCTATATATATATATATATATATATATATATATATATATATATGTATATATATATGTATATATATATATTGAATCGTGGGTGTGTGGTTTCTCTTTTTTCATTTTCAAAAATGTAATCGT
>OY744531.1:42179699-42214699 GCA_963556195.1 Sepiola atlantica
CATAATACTTTATAATGAAAAAATATAATAATAAATAAAAATAAATAAATAAATAAAATAAAATAAATAAATAAATATTTAATAGCTTCTTTCAGAATTTTAATTCATGTCTAGGTAATTATAAACTATTTTCGTTGTAAGGGATAAATCTCCCCCCTTAGTTTCGCATTTAATAGAAACTTACTACTTAAGTGAAGAATTCTGGTTAATTAATCTTATCTTAGTATTGATTTAAACGATTTATAAATAAATACTAAACATCTTCCACAAAAACACCGAAGTATAACAATCTTAATAGTTGTTTGAATAAATGGCTGAGTCTATGAAACTGGCTCTAAACTGATGAACTTAAAAGAGACCAGCTCCGTTGTTAGCTTCGTATCCAAATGACCTAAATAGACACCTGAAGGCTAATTGATGTAACTTTAGACAGTAAAAAATTACCCTCAAGTGAATTAGAATTTTTATAAATAAATTATAGAAGTTATTAACTATTTTAAGAAATATTACTGAATTAAAATGTTTAAATGTCCACACAACTTTTAGGGTGTACTAGCTCAGAACGTAAAATTCAAAATGGCGTATTAGTGCGTTCCCCCACGTGTGAGTTTGCTCTTTTCTTTTTTCTTTTTTTTGTTTTCACCTAAAAATGATCCACTGTATAGTGTAAGTTTTTTCAAGACACTTTAATCCAAAATCTTTTTACTTTTTGTGAATTTTTCTGATGATTTTGTAATGTTGCAGAGACGATATTGACATAAAAATATTGTTTGGCACAAGACAAATGAAACGGACCGTAAAAAAATATATCTCACAGAAATGTTATGTTTTTTGGAAATGTGAAAAAAATAAAAATAAAAATAATAGAATAAAAAAAATGGTTATTGGAATATACTATAAACCTGACTTATATATATATATATATATATATATATATATATATATATATATATATATATATATATATATATATATATGTGTGTGTGTGTGTGTGTGTGTGTGTGTGTGTGTGTGTGTCGGATAGATTCATCAATTCTAAGGATATTATACTTCTGAATTTTTTAAATGGTGATCAATAATTTGTAGTATTTTTAATTTTGGGGATATTGTTATCAGCTTGCCATCAATATATGTTCATACTACTGCTACTAAGCCTCACTAACGGTTAAATTGAATACTGAAAATATATACATAACCTATATATATAAACTAGACTTTATTTTCCCCTGTAAATGGTGAGAGTAAAAATAACCACATGCATCATAGACTACTAAACACACTCCTCTATTCACCTTATTCACTCGAGCGTGTTTCAAGAAATTTATGACTATTTAAAGTATCTAACAAAAAATGCTACTTTTAGACTGCAATCACAGACTCTCATGAAAACGTACTTAATACAGATGGTAGCAAACACTTTTCCCTCTAATCTTTATGTACTCTTACTCTCCCACCGCGATAACTAAATTACATCGGATATTTTATAGAATCATCACCGTAAATATTTTGTTTTATTTTTTTACTAATTTTATACATAATATACAAGATTCCTACATCAATTAATAACCCTTCAAAATCACAGAATATCGGATTACATATACTTATTTGCTGTCCGTTGTTGCTTATAACTATTAAACATACACTTAAACTCATATCAAAATTTCCGGTTTACATAACGAACTAAATACATTCTTTCATACATTGATTTAAAATGGCGTCACGTACTTATCAATCTCCTTCAGGAAATTAATTTCAGTTGTGAATCTTCGATTGTTACACGTATACTTCCTTTCTATCATTTATACTTTTATGCCTTAAACACTTCGGTAATTTTATCCATACCCCTTTTAAGGCTTATAGATGAATTTTAAACAATTCACAGCGGAAACCGAACAGAGGTCTACGCTTAAAAACCATCCAATTGCTCATAGAAATCTTACGGAGCCCCGTAACAATTTCTTTCCACGACGTTGGCCAGTAAAAAAAAAACACAAAAAACACGAAAATTGTTTCACTTTTTACCTTCCTTACTTATCGAATTTTATTCAATCTATCGCTAAACCTCAAAATATTATTATTATTGTTTTTCTTCATATGATTTTTTTCTTTATACTTCTCGAAAAAGTCCATACTTTGGGTGATTTTTATTTTTAGTATTTTCTTATCTTCTTTTTCTTTTCGTTTTAACTTTTAGCTATTATAACCATCCGCTCTTTACGTCTCTTTCTCTCTCTCTCTCTCTCTCTCTCTCTCTCTCTCTCTCTCTCTCTCTTTATTTATTTATTTATTTATTTATTTATTTATTACAATTAAAAAAAGAATCTCTTTTCATAGTGACGAACAAATCCTTCTAGACTGCGGCAATTTTTACTTTTATATCACCTCGATGGATTGGGGACTCACCCCCCAAAAGACTCTCTCTCTCTCTCTCTCTCTTTCTCTCTCTCTCTCTCTCTTTCTTTCTTCGTTTCTTTATTTACTTATTATCATGAACAAAAAGGTTATTTTAATTTGGTTTATTTTTACTTATTCATTTTAAGATTTCAAAATATACTTAACTTTACAGTGTAGTATCTGTTACTTAATCTCTTCTCTTCTCGGTCAGTGAAATACTAAACTTATTCTTTTCTCTTCTCTGTCAGTGTAGAAGAAATCCTTCTAGACTGAGGCAATTGTTCCCCTGGGGATGGATTTTCAACACATTATAAACCACCATTGATTTTTATGGTTGGTAAATTCATTCTACAACCAAAAAGGGCACTCCGCATTGAGATAAAAATTGTATCAGTCTAGAAGGATTTTTCCTTCACTGAACTTGGAAACATTCACGCATATTTTTTATCACATTTACAATCGTATTGGGGGGGCAGTCACACAAAACACAGGAAAAATCTATTTTGTTTGATTCAAAACATTTATAAATCCTATTTTAATCACCTAAATTACTTACAGGGTTCTTTTCAACTTCTTTTTACGAATTAATACTCTAATACTTATATATCTCTCCCGCGTAACGTCTGGAGACGGGTCCTACTATATTACATAATACGTTATTTGCCTCTTTATGGTACTTATGCAGTTTATAGACCAGGCTTACTTGCCCCCACACGATGGCACAGTTAGTCAAAAGGTCGGTTTTTAATGTGGAGAAAAATCCATGTCCCGAAATAGGTACACTCTAGATTCGGACTAAAATAATAATTGCCGCAGTCTAAAAGGATTACTCTCAACGGCAAGATTGTAACAACTAACCCTGGCAAGAGAGTTATTACTCCACGTATTACATTAATTGTTTCAGCTGCTGTTTTACATTAACATTGTGGGGTCTGCGTTCAGGCTGGTCAATCATAAGCACCAAATAATTTAATAGTTACAGATTTTGCAAAGAATGTTTTAAGTTATTGGACTTTCTCGGGCAGCGCCGGGGCACGGGTCAGCTAGTAAATATTATATGTGTATATACATTAAATTGTAATTATATATATATATATATATATATATATATATATATATATATATATATATATAAAATAGATAAAATATGAAACTAAAAGTATACTTTTAGTAGATATAACCTATACGATTGAACTAAACATCTTTCTATTGGATTTACTTCATTTTTGAACTCTTTCAACGCTACCTTCACGAAACTCCTTCTTGTCCAACTTTAAATATCCTTTCACTGGACACCTTATCAACGGACATTTACCAACTGGACAGACCTCATATTTTTTACACACACACTCTCACTCTCCATTACTTAATATTTTTTCAAATTTTGAATTTTGGCTTTTCCACTGCCAACTTAGCCATCTCTGTAATTCCTCTGGTGATAGGATTTTATCTTTGAAAAGCCTTGGCTTAAGGAAAGAATAATAAACATGTTTTTACCGAGTACACCTTACATTGAACAATCGAAGTTGAAATAAATTTGTCATTCGTACATGTCTATCCCTCTTCTTTCATGTATCTTTATATATATATATATATATATATATATATATATATATATATATATATATATATATATATTATATATATATATATATATTGCTTTGCCATGTGTAAAGAATCAAATAGTGTACTCGATTAGTTAATAAGAGCGTAATGTTGATTTATTTATATTATCAAAAAACTTAATCTGAACTTATTTATATTATGTATTTATTATTATTTATTAGTTATACTTATTTATAATATTACAGAACCTATCTGAACGTCTGTAATATTATAAATAAATATATGTGTTCAAATGAAAACATTTGCAAATATAAAAATAATAATCATTTTAGATATAATCTTCAACTCAGATAAAAATTCATATGAGCCGTATTTAAAATATAATTCTACCCCAATATACGTTTACCCAAAGCCCCCATCAATTATAAAAACATATTACTCATTCTGTTGAATGTATGCTTAGCCAGCACTACTAACCAGAATGTATTTATGAATTTTAGTAACGTTTTGTAGTCAAAATTTAGTGTTTTAACTCGATAAATATTAATATATAATTCCACAGCATTTATTAAGATAAAATAGAAAAATAGATTTCAACGATCATATTTTTATCATCCAATAAAACGGTTCATTTTTACAACTGTTGCGCCAAAAGTCCGTACATTCACTTTTTATCTTGGGATCAACAAAGCCTGAATCTTCTAAACAATGATTAATCAGAAAAATATTTCTGCAAATCAGAACTTACTTTTGAAAGCATTCTTTAAGATTGATTTATGCCCAAACACACGTCTACTTAATTCAAGATCGACGCCATATTTCATTTTGCCAATGAATCCGAAACATAGCATTCTATTCTTTAAAAGTGTTTCGGGATTGATTAATCATCTGATTTGCATTATTTATTTGAAACAGTTTGTTCTAAATAAATAATGTTCTCGTTCATACATTCTTCTCAATATAATAAATCGTTTTACGTATGTAACAAAGTATGGTCAAGAGTAAAATATGATATCGACGAATTATTGTTATTTTTTAGTTCAAGATAAAAAAAATTATTAATGGAAAATTAAGCTTTAAAATGTTTGTTCTTTGAAATACTCTCAATTAAGCACCGACTTTGCATATTGTATACTTAAAAAAATTTCTGCTTATTGTTTAGATGGGTATCCGTTTACCACGCTGATTTAACGGCATTCAAAAACGCTTCTTTATTTCCTTATGTTTTTGAACATATAGATAATCATATAATGTATCAAACTATCATCTTCGTTGTTTTCAATTCTTCTTCTTCTCTGTATAAATGTGTAGTTTATATCGTTTGATCGTACAGCTTTGTCTAAAAGACATCCTGTTTACCATCATGATGACTTGTGTGAGTCGAAAGCTTGAATAGTAATAATAAATCAGCACTTGGTGAATTTTTTATGTTTCTTTAGTTTTTCATCTGGAAATGTAAGCGAATTTATAAAGGGGTTTATTGCTGCCACCAAACATTTCTGAGCATGCTCTTAAAAAGTACAGATATCATAAATAATAGCTTCGAAGTATTTAGCTTTGGTAGACGCGGTTATCCTGATCGTATGAACTCTGTAATAGCTGCCAAATGTCTACGCTTAGTTTCGCCTCACATTCGTCCATGCATGTAGTAGTGTTGCGGCATCGGAACTTGTACACCAACCACCAGCCTCTACCTCTTGGACAGAGTGCAAAAAAAAATGTATAACCTAATAGATCTCGCACTATCTGCTTACTTCCCGCCCCTGTCGCATCCCCACAGATTTGCACCCTTGTGCTTGTTTTACAGAATCTGCTCTTATTAACTTATTACACTTGTACCCCTTCAATGTAAATACCCCCACCCAACTAGCAGCAAAATCCCACCCATAGATACCGGAAGAATCAATTTCAACACGCAGAAATTTAAATGTAATATAAACAAACATCTTGCTGCCAAACTCTTCACAGCCCCCCCCCCCCCCGTAAATCTGGGCTCTATCACAGTGCGCTTCAGTGGCGATGTGCCTTGTTTATAAGTGAACAAAAGTAAAAAATAAAACATTTAAAGCTAAACGAATAGTTACAAAACTTGATGCCATTTGATGTTTATTTATATACAAATTCGCATTTAATTTGTTTACATATTTTTATTCGATCTATTGTAAATTATAATAATAGTAGGCGGGCAACACAATTTCCGCCGTAGAAAATAGTTCAAGTGTAACAATATTTTATTCATGATTTCCATTTATTTGTTTAGTGTAATATACAAAGAATGCGGACATATACGACACTGCGGTCTTTCCCTTCTATAAATGAGTTGCATTATTAATATTATGAGAAGCTATTTCAAACACTATGGTTTGTAGTATCTGTTCCGATGGATACTGCACCCCATAGACTGGCATTGTCTTGGCCTTCGGGTCTTGATTTACGCCGGTCTATGGGTCTGTCCTGTGCAGTTCTAGGAGGTCCACCCTCCCAGGCTTTTCCTCCCCTCTTTGTGGAGGAGTAAGTTTATTGCTTACTGCCTGAAGCGCCACTACCGGGGAACGCCGATGGGGCTGCCCAGGCAATTTTTAAATGGTCAGATTGCTCACCTATCGAGCGCTGGCTTATCTAATTCCACTTTCCTGAACTTGTGTCACATCTTACCACTGTGGGAGGTAGATAAATAAATGGTTTAGACATATTTTTTTTAAGATTATGACTATTTTAAAATACACGTTTTGAAGGGGGCGATTTTCTACGTTAATTTAACGTGAATAACACACTTTTGACCCTTTATATTTACATTTCGTGGTTTGTAAACAGAAGGATGAAGAGGTCAGACGAACTAATGGGTATTTAATATTATGTGTAATCGGAAAACATAATTTTGTTTATTTACTATTTATGTTTAAACGCTAGTTGGCTAGTAATTAATATAAAGTGATCGTACCATCTGTGTTATACGAAAAAGTTACTCTAATTGCTAAATTTGTCCCGTAAAAGATATATTAACTAACATTCGTCAGAGAAATGTCATTAGAGTTTTTTAAATTGATATTAAATGTGGGTTGATTTTATTAAGTTTGCTCCTAAGATCTCCTTTCAAACTAACATTCGTCAGAGGAACATCGCTAGCTGTAAAAATATCGAAATCTGTGTCAGTTTGATAAATGTGTCTTTTTGGCCAAATGTGTCTACTAAGAAATCTAATTCTAACTAACACTCATCAAAACAAATTATTTAAATCCCCTGAAAACGAACTAACAATTATCAGCTGATAAACGTTTGTTGAAATTTGATCTCTAATTAGATATATTTACTAAAATGATGCAGCTTAAAATATGTTTAACGCTAGGGATGTTTCTCTGGTGAATGTCAGTTTGAAAGAAGATCTTAGAAGTAATAGTATCGTTTCGGCTTCAGACAAATACGAAATTTCTATTAGTAATGAATCATTTTAATCGGAAAAGGGGTATAAAGAATAGAAAACATATCACTCATTCTGATTTGATAAATGTATTATCATTAATGATACTAAAAATACTACAGTAATTATTTTAAAAGAAATTACTTTTTTAAAAAACTTATTGGGGTTCAAATATTTTTTATAAATACTTGTTTACGCCCATTTCCTAATCGTTGTTGGTACGGTACCTGGGTATGTCATTTTCCATCTTCAGCAAGCTTTTACCGCTTCATAGCTAGTACGAAGAAAAATATTTGTGAAATTTCGTGGAAAAAATATTCTACTTAGTATTTGCATGAGAGAGCAAGTAACTACGATGAATGTATTGCCATATTGTTTTTATTGGCAACAAACATTTGAAATTATGTTTATAAGCGAAAATAATTCTGGGGACAGAGAAAAATAAAAGGAAATAAAGCCAACCTATTTGTTATCGCTTGTAATTATGAGACTGTTTCTAGCAAATTTACAATATTTAAAAACAATACCAGGTGTTATGCAGCATATATATATATATATATATATATATATATATATATATATATATATATATATATATATATATATATATATGTGTGTGTGTGTGTGTGTGTGTGTGTGTTCCTTTCAATAGTCGAACACTTTACGACGGCTGCCTTTAAATAAGATTAATCTCTCGCTGATTTACCGAGTTGTTGACAACGGTCGTGTGGGCTAGAACGTTAGAATTTAACCCTTATCCTAAAGTAGCATTTAATCCTTGATAAGCGGTGACTCGTTAGTACATAAAAAAAATATCTTTATTTACCTTCATAATCAGTTAAGGGTATACACTAATATACAATGTACCAACGTTGACCCAGCGGGCCACGCACGTCTAGTCTACATGATATTAAATCTCTGATAATCTTGATCACTGGACTGATAGGCGAATGAGACGAAAAGTAGCTGAAAGAGGATGTATTAAACACAGAGTCTCATAATCTGAAGAATGTTAGTTCAACCACTGTAGAGACAGTACATTTTCCTTTTATCTCAACAAACCTCAAAATACATTTTAGTATTTTATTTCCCTCCTCTCGAGATCAGGTGTGGGTTTTGATGAAAGTGTTTCTTTGGAACAAACTGGATTAGAACCCTGCACACCCAGGCCCTCAGTCTGCGTCGTTAACCACTTAGCCACCGTGCCATATAATTTTAGTATTATATAGACGAGTCGAAGCCAAAAGCGGAAAAATTGTAAAGTATTTTTTAATAATGGAAAACGTGTAAAAATTACTATGAACTAGCTTTTCCGGCCCAGCGTAGCCGGGGAGTTAGATTAATGCTGTTACACAGGAGGAATGGTAATGAAATGTAAAGTCAGAAAAATAGAATTTCACGTATTAATTCATTAAAATAATTACATTGTTTCATAAGAAACCGGAATGCATCCTAGTGAATATTATTTAATAAGTGAATTATATTTTGTGAAGAAATCATTATGTCTATATAGGAATTTTATTTTACGAATTAATTCATTAAAATGGCTGATTTATCTTCTAATAAATCGAAATATTATCTAGATTATTTAATATAATCACTAAAGTATTTTTGCAAATGAAATATTATTTCTAAATAGTATTTTTATTTTACGAATTAATTCATTAAAATGGCTGATTTATCTTCTAATAAATCGAAATATGATCTAGATTATTTAATATAACCACTAAAGTATTTTTGCAAATGAAATATTATTTCTAAATAGTATTTTTATTTTACGAATTAATTCATTAAAATGGCTGATTTATCTTCTAATAAATCGAAATATGATCTAGATTATTTAATATAATCAGTAAAGTATTTTTTGCAAATTAAATATTATTTCTAAATAGTATTTTTATTTTACAAAGTAATTCGTTAAAATTGCTGCATTGTTTTATAAGAAACTAAGATGCATTATAGTGGGTTTAATGTACCGAAATGCATTATAGTAGATCTAATGTTATCGGTAAATTATGTTTTTCGACGAAGTTATTTTTTCTGTAAATGTAAACTCTAAATGAAATCGCCGATAAACGAAGATAAAGATATAATAATCGCTATTATTGTGTAGGTGTGTAAATTTATTAGCTTAGTTCAGAAGCACTTAAATCTACTGCAGAATGACTAACGGATAGGATGTGTAGTTGCAACACACCACGTAGTTATGAAGATATATTTCCATTCTGTATATTGAAAATACAGAAATAAAATAGGATGTCGCATCAGTCAAGCCAAATATTGTTTAGTGAAACACGCTCGACCCATTTGCAATAGTGACTATCGGACTTGCTAGCACTGCTATTATTTCACGCAGTAAAGCGAGAGATGAACGCATGCGCGTAAACCCAATTTCTATTAGACGACAAACGCGACGGTAATTATAGCAAAAACGAAACACTGTGTTGTCAACGAAAGTAATAAATAATGATAAATAATGATAACTAAAAGTGATAAATAATGATAAATAAAAGTGATAAATAATGATAACTAAAAGTGATAAATAATGCATATTTTTTTTATTAAGATTGAGTTTCAAACTAAGAAATGTAGGGGACATTTTGTTATGTATATTCTAAGATGTTGAATGTTTGTGTCTTATTTGTAATCTGGATTGTGATTTTCATTAACGATTCCGTGGGTGACATTTTTCTTTGAGATGGAGCACCTTATATTGCGTGTTTTCAAACATGTTCCGTGTTAACATTGTATTCATAACTCTACACAAATATTTTTTTTAAAGTAGTCATTTAAAATTAACGAACCACACTTTTTCATCCTGTCATGTTCGTGCCCCCTAATCCATAAAATACACAATAAAGAAAGAAAATTACGGGTAATATAAGTCTCCCGTTTTTTATGGACAACAACAGTTTTTAAATAGAACAAGATCACGGTGACTCACCTTAAATCAGGGTCGGATTAAGCCGGTGGGAGGCCTGGGGCCTGTTTGGAAGCGATAACTCCCCTTTCCAACTCTTCTATTACATAGTAACCTAATATGTTAATAGGACACTTTTATTTAGGAAATACTGAACGGGCACCATTCGTCCAATGCTATAATATGCAATGCATAAACACGAAAAGAATAGGACACAAGTTGTACTTATCAAATTTATTTACACAGAAATTCAGGTAAAATTATTTAATTTTTCATGAAAATATATAGTATAACTGTTGTAGCTGGATTAGGGGTCAGAAATAAGACACGAACACGGGAGTAAGTGAAACAAATATATTAGAAAGAAAGATAAATACAATATATGAAAAAGTGTAGAACGTCTGTTTAACTGCAAAGTATAAGACTGAGTTAATCATTTACACCGAGAGCCATGTGCTCCGATATTTATTATTTAGAGGAAGAGTTTATATTGTTCAATAGTGTCAGCATAACAATAACTAACAAGTAAACATGGTTAAATCCAGAGTATGGATGGAGTTATTTATAATTATTACAGTCCAGATACTTTTCTCGATTTTTGTGCGGCAAAGTCGCTGATGATGTCACTGAAGTCCAATTCACATAGTATATCTGATTCGATGTTTCTAATATCCAGATTTACAAGTCGTTTCTGCTTCATTGATGTTCGTAATCGGTTCTCAATTACTTTGAGTTTTTAGAAGGAGCGCTCGCCACTGCAGTTTGATACCATCAAAATAAGGTATATCCGTAAAGCTATCTCAATGTTTGTGAAAGTGTCGTACTTACCCTTCTCTATGATAAGTCTGTACAGGAAAAGCTCGGTTCTAATACCTGATGGCTCTTCGTCTGTGAAGATATTAGCACATGTTACAAACTGACACAGTTCATCAAAAAATCTAATGTCCAAGTCATCTGCATCTGCATAAGACCTGACGAGTATCTGTGCTGCGGCCCGAATCTCGTCTAAAGACAGTTGTTTCAGATGGCTCAAAAAGCTAAATTGTCATGATACATCTTTATATACTTGTAAGAGTTGATCGAGAGAAGCGATAAACTGATCAATAACAGACAAGAGACTTTCTGTCAGAAGGATTAGGTTGTATTTCTTCTGCATGATCGTAATCTAATGGGTTAAGACGCACACTACGGCGGATGTGTCGAGTCTTCGTCTGGACATCATAGTCTCCTGAACCAGACAGCCTTTTGCCTTGCTTCTCAAAGGTGTCGAACAAGTCACGCTTTGATGCAGCAGTATTTAGATCGAGTTTTGCGTGTTGTAGAATCGTATTAGCTGCATCTGTTCTTTGCAGGATATCATTCGAGAAGGTGGCATAAATACCTGTTTCAAGGTAATTAATATGTCTTTACAGTCATTCTGCTTCACAGCGTACGCACCCTTTTTCTTCAATGTCATCAGCAATTTGTTTCAATACATCCTTGATCTGCTGATAGTCATGCTTAAGTGCCTTCGCTGCGTTAGCTGTGCAGGACCAACACGTTGTTGTGACACGTTTGAGAATCAGTGATAGAATCACTATGTTTCAAAGCCTCAGTTAAAAGTTGATGCCATTGTGTCGAAATCATGAAGAAGAAGAACAGCTTTTCAAGGAACGCAAAAAAAATGTACAGCACTCGAGCAACATTCTACGGCATTTTTTTGATAACCAGGTTTAATGTGCTGTACAAGGAATCCAAGAGGCAAGGCTGTTCTTCTATCTCACTTTGGCTTGTAGACAATGGTACTTGCCACCCATTGCAGATGCATTGTCGTAGATTGGTCCGCGGCAGTTTTTTTTTAAACATAGTTCACCCCAAACAAGGCAGGCCGCCACTGTAGACGTAAGGGGCTACTGAGAAAAAGAAAATGGGAGAAGGTAGGGGCGGTCAACCTAGATTGGGATCTGCGCAGCGAGGTGTCTGTTTACATTAGTTTTAAATTTCTGCATGTCTGTACTGTTGGGGAAACAGGGGGCAGGGAGGGAGTTCCAGGGGCCAGCAGTACGAGGAAAGAAGCTATTTGAGTAGAAGGCTCTCCGACATCTGGGGACCTCCACAGTGAATGAATGAGATTTAGTTGATTGTCGAGTTAGTCTAGTGAATTTACGTCGGTTTAGGTCATGTATCGCTAAAATATGCCATCAATGCATTGAACATCTCTTCAGCTCCTATGGCCTTTGTTTGCCATGAATGTTACAAAGCGTTCCATTCGGCCATCTTTCTCCATCAACCTTAATACAAGAGTCAGTTGGTTAATGTGCACTGCATCTGGTATAGAATCTAAAGAAATGGAGTAGTATTTTGAGTTTTAACTTGAGAAATTATTTCTCCAACGACTTGTTTACCCATTACACTAATAAGCTTTTCCATTATTGTAGATAACAAATAAGTTGTGCGTTCCTTGTCGCGATTGGCTTGAGTGTCGATATGCTGTGCAAGAAAGTCGTCGTACTGGGCGATGAGTTCTAAGAATACCAAGAAAATGTTTATTTCCAATCAATTTTCTACCTCCTCTAAATGCTAAGCCACGCCCGGCAATAAATCTAATAATACTAACTACTCGTTTCAACACTGATTTCCAGTACTGCTCTAGATGCTAGACCTGTTGTGTCAGTTCCGTATCAATTCGCCCAATTGCTCCGATTGAAAGCGATCGTAGCATTCAGATGTTCTGTTGACTGCTCATAACGACGATGACGTTCTTGTGAATGTTTCTAATCACAGAATCGATTATACGAAAGCTTAGAAGACTCAGATTTTTTATGGAAAGCAGTAAACACATCCATTTCAGGGAGAAAAGCATAAGTTCCTTGTTATGACTTCTCCATTATGATTGTGTCGACTGAAGAGTCCAAGCGTGCACATTCTTGGAATCTGATCCGAAATAATGGATGGTCAAAATCCAATGTCATTGCCATCTGTTGAACCATCAACTTCAGCTTCTACACAAGATGTGCCACTCTCAGCCTGCATTTTTGTATGTTCCTCAATTGGACCCATTACTACTTCTGCATTTCCTCTGTCAGAATAATCAGCCATTTCTACTGGAGCATTTTCAGGTTGACATGGTTCTGCAAATTCATCACTCTTTTCTGACACTTGTCTTGGTTAGACAGTGAAGTACTGGTCCAATTTTCTTACCCCTTGTCAATTCTTCTGCCGATTCTTTTGCTGCTTTTTTTCACTTTACGTCCTTTAAAAGCCCCGGGATTCCAAGTTCTTGTACGATTCCTGCATCTGTCTACTTCATGATTGCCCATACTGGTAATTTTAAAATAAACGAAATGAAAATATAGTGTAGTTTAAGTAAAATCAAAAAAAGTAGTAAATAAATTAAGTTTTAGTTATAAAGAAGCAAAAACTAGGTTCAATTGTAGATGATGAACAATTGGAGTTTCTCGCTCATTTCGGTAAAAACAAAAACCTTCCTATGCACATGCGCGTTTGTGAGCGGAAGATTCAAACGTGAAACTCATGACTCTACGAGCAATGCCTTCTATCGGTCAAAATTTAAAAAAACAAACACATACATTTATAGTGGATACAAATTGTTAATTTTATTTACTAATGCAGTAAAAACATCTTTGTGTTCTTTTCTTAATAAATATTTACTAATTGATGAGGAGTTCTATGAAGGCCCTTTTCTCTCAAAAGTCTTTTTAGGTGTAACCACGAATTTTTGATATTTTGTGTATGGACATTCGGATCAACAAAATTGTCTTTACGTATCATCACCTCATGATGATATCCCAAATCACTTAATCCACTGTAAGCACTCCAACCATCACTTATAATTATTGTTCCCAGCATCATCTTCTTCTCTATAACTTCTTCTAAAGTGTCTTTATTTCTGTTATTTACAAATTTAATTCATTAATCTTTATTTTCACTTTTAATTTTTGCGCTCACAAACGCGCGCATGCGATAAGATTTTTTTTTTACACTTATTTCGCTTGATATTTTACTAAATATTGGATAAAATCGATCCTGGGTGTGAAATGATACTTTTATTTTTTAACGTATATAAAATTGAACTTTTATATCAAATTCTTACCCGACCCATCATCTTTTTTCCGACATTTTCTTATTGGCTGATATGTTTTAGTTTTAACTTTTTCATTTTTGCTTTTTAATTGGTTACATTTGTGATCCAAGAAAAAAATGCCCGCTAGTGATTAAAACATTGAATCAAAGTTACATTCTCAACACTTTAACAAGTAAATATAAATTTTATTTCAGGACAAAAAGTATTGTTTCTACCCCAAAATTGATTTTATCCAAAATGTGGGCGAATACCAAACGAAATTAGCGAGAAAATCCAACGGTCTATAATAAAACCAATATAGTCTTCTTATTTCTTTTGATTTTTTCTTGAAGAACTTTAATCGTTCATTGTTGTACATTTTACAATAAATAACAATTAATACAACACAACTAATACAGTTTGTTTAAAGAAAGTAAAACTGAACGAAAAGTGTCCCTTTTTACAAAAAAGCAACATGTTCAAACGTAAAACAATAAAGCTAATCTAATCCTAATGTTATTAATTATAAACTTAATTATAGTAATCCAATTTCCTTGAATATGCTGAGACAGTAACATCATATTTATTTATTTATAATTATATATTTATTGTGCAGAAAGCGCCACGTAAAAAAAAAAACACTAAAGAAAGAATAAACTAAACATGTATTTTTTTTTAAACAAATTGTTGTATCACTTTTGTCTTTCAGTGATATAATAATTCAGTTGTTTCTACTGTCTATTTATTACATCTTTTAAATATTGGTGTAAAATAATTTTTAAAAAACTTCAAAAACACATTGATGTGTCGATGTTTTGTAAAAAGGGTCTCATTCTCATTTAGTTTTAGCTTCTTTAAACAAAATATAAAGTTGTGTTAATTGCTTTTTTGTTATTTTGTTTTAAAATTTAAAACAATGAATGAATAAAGTTCTTCAAGATTATGTATAACCGTGCAACAAGTCACGTAAAGTAAAACAAAATAAAAGACAGAATAAATTAAACAATAAACATGTTTGTATTTTGTTGGGTGTTTTCTCAATCAAATCAGTGTATCTTTTTATTTCTTTCAATTTACCAAATATCTATTGCTTACATTGTTTTTAAGTATTAGTGTAAAAAAATAAACAAAATACATTAACTAACTATCGATGTCTTGCTTCTAAATTATTTTGTTGTAAAATTTAAAACAATGAATGAATAAAGTTCTTCAAGATTATGTATTTACCGTGCAAAAAGTCACGTAAAGTAAAACAAAATAAAAGACAGAATAAATTAAACAATAAACATGTTGGTATTTTGTTGGGTATTTTCTCAATCAAATCATAGTATCTTTTTATTTCTTTCAATTTACCAAATATCTATTGCTTACATTGTTTTTAAGTATTGGTGTAAAAAAATAAACAAAATACATTAACTAACTATCGATGTCTTGCTTCTAAATTCCCCTCAAATAGTAATTTCTCCTTTTTCAAATAATATTTATTTAAAAAGAATTTTACAAGGAAAGACACGTGTCACAAAAATTGGAATCTAGAACTTTATAACTAAGTTTATAAATAATAACCAACATTATGATTAGATTTGCTTTATTGTTTATGAACTAATTTTGAACATTTTGCTCTTTTGTAAAAATGGGCTACTTTTCGTTTAGTTTTATTTTCTTTAAACTAAAAATGTTATAGTTGTGTTGTTATTTATTGTTTTGTTGTAAAATTTAAAACAATGAATGAATAAAGTTCTTTAAGAAATATTTCAGACAAATGAGATTAGTTTTTGCTTTTTTTTAAAGAAAACTAAAACTTCATATATTTACTACTTTTTTATTAAAATATTAATTTGAATAGAAGATACAATAACTTAACTTAGATAAATCGATTTTATTTGCTTGAAAACAACAGCGTATTGATAAATAGTTATTTAAAAATATTTATTTACAAATATTGGAGGGGCTTATCCCCCTAAGTGGGGTTTATATGGCCCCCACGATTTTCAGCTATTTAAACATATTGGGAGGGGGGATTAGCCACTAAGTGACCAAGGATTAATAATAAAATGGTATTAGTAATTATTTTTTCTTAAAACACATTTTAATTTTTTTAATGGAGTTAACAAAAGAGAAAAGAAATATATGCACTTACATTTATGTTGGTCAAAATTTCCTCTAGTCTTTCTGAGAGTAGTTGTCTCTAAGAAAATGAAAATGTAACTAAACTGTTTCAATAACCAAGAATCTGTTTTATTATTGTACATTTATTCTATATCCTGATCTACTCTTTATTTATTTTGACATTTCTTTTCATTATCAGTTCGCATAGACATGAAAAATCAAAATCAAAGAAAGACCTGACGCCAAATTCTTGGACTTCCACTTTTCACATATGTGTAAAAAACATTGGATTCACTTATTCACTTAATCCAACTCCACATTTCAAGCCCTTCAAAATGTCCAAAGATTTTTTCTACGTATTTTGTTTGCTCACCTCTTGTAAGTCGGGTTTATGCCCTACCAATGATGCTTTTTTTTCAATTTCATCTCGGGTGAATCTGGGATTTTTTATATGCCGTTATAAGTGTTAATTTCAAAACTTTTGAAGTAACATTCACAATTTTTTTTTAAATTAACACTTGCAACTGACAACAAAAAGAAAAAATTGATTTGAGATTCGTGATAAAAGACAAAAATATTTTTTCTTAACTAATTCTCAGTTTCATTTGAAAATAATGTAAGTCACTAGTATTAATTTCTCCCTTTTGAATGGAGACGACACTTTCTTTTACAAATTAAAAAAATAATAAAAATCATCTTTAAAAGAAACTGGCAGAAAAACAACGTGAATTCATTTTGTGTTTATATTACATCATTTGGATTATTATTATTATTAAATTGATAATTTATAATATTAAATAGTGTTAATTAACAATATTTAAAAATATATATTTATTTGGTAAGTTGAAATAAAAAGAAAGATACACCGGAGGAAACAGATGAAAAGCATCAAGGCTTTGTTTGACTCACCACTTGATCTGAAACTAGCGAATTTATGTTTGAGTTTGAGAACGCGTACATTTCATTTTTACTAGGTCACATCAATTTAAATCATATTTAGATATTGTTATGATCCATAGATTTATTTTAACTGGTGGTTTAAAATCCGTAAATATTTATCATGGTATCATTAGTACCAGGAATGGAAAATTAAGTTATAAACAAAATAAAATCCAAAGAATCGTTTTTGGAATCGAAAATTATATTAAAAATTGATGGGGGAATCCCCTCTTTGTGAGTAGGGCACGCTTCTCTTGGGCCCCGCCCTTAATCCTTAAACAGTAAATGAAGAGTTCGAATGCAAAAGGCGATAAACGCCATTTACAAAATTACAAAGATATCACTACAAAAGTGTTGTATTATAACACTCGACTTCACCCCAAAATCATGTTTTACATTATATAATACTTGCATTATTTCTTTTTGCTTTCAATTAAAATAAGCTTTTAGTCGAAGTATACATTTAATATATTCGTCCTTTTATTGTTTAAGGTCTCAATTTAAACGCATTGGATTTATTGCGTTTTGCATTCAAACTCTTCAAATATTCTTAATTCAATCCATTTTTTCGTTCGCTTAGCTTTATATATATATATATATATATATATATATATATATATATATATATATATTAAATTTAAATTAATTTTCAAGCTTATTGCTCTGATTAGTGCAGGAAAGTAACAATTTTAGCTAGAATCTGCAAGCAGTCGCCATATCTACTCGGCCAACGGAAACTGTCACGTAATTAAGGGAAATTTAGATCTATGTGTACCTAGAAGCGGGCACAGATAGAAGACTAGTCAAGAGTGTTCGACGAACGTATTCGGAACATTGCATTTGAGCTTTTTGACAGTCTATTTTTAACATCCCCGAGAGTGCTCAACTTTAATTACTTAAAGGGGCTTAGTATAATATTAATAAATCAATATTAAATTATTAATACCTACAGACGCTAGCGTTTCAAGCTCATTGCTCTCATTAGTGCAGGAAAGTAACAATTTCAGACGGTCGGGAGGCGCGAACATATATATATATATATATATATATATATATATATATATATATATATATATATATATATATATATATATATATATATATAAGGTTAATACAACAAACGATATAAGAGGCAACTAATATATTTAATTAGTGAACATCCGGATAACAATGAAGCTCAATATACTGGATAGAGCATTAATAGCATTAGATAAAGTGAAAGAATAAAATAAGGTCCGAATCAAATTTTATTACAATTCAAAGTTCAAGCAAAGTAATTTAAAGTCCTTAACTCATGAGTTTTCAAAGAAAATCTTCTCCTCAGAGAACCATTACCGCAATGACATTACTGCAGGTAATAAAATTAAACTTTGAAAATATATACAAACATATAAAATACATAAAAGTATCTAAAACATCAAATATATCGGCCCAAAACACACTTTTTTGTTAAACTTATACAGTTCATCCAAGTCATAAAGTTTAAAACAATTTCAAGAAAGATGTCAAAGAAGTCGATTAAAAAACAATCCAGGTGGTGAATGGTAGTCCAAAAATGAAAAAGTTACCCAGGCGGGAAATTTGTTTGCTATCGATGCAGTAGATGACAAGTGAAAAGTGTATTCAGGGTGTATACAAATTAATAAAACGATAGAAAAAACAAAATCATATGAAAAGTTCAAAAAACTCACTCGGTTTTGAATATTATTATGTCCAATTAAGGGTTCTTATGAGCTGATAGGAGTTGTGCAAACCATAACTTCCTGGTTAGATGCAAGCGCCGCTAAGGTCAATTCGAACAATGTTAAGCTGACCTGATGTTTTCGGCCATTATTTTCTTCCGGGTCCGATGAAGTTACTCCAGTGAAAAATAATATTCGAAGATATATATATATATATATATATATATATATATATATATATATATATATATATATATATATATATATATATATTGTTTTAAGAAATGATTGCTGATTTATGAAGCATTAAAAACGATATTGTTTTGTAATTATTATATGTTATTCTTATATTTCGAGCAGTCCTCCTCTCTTTGTCAAAAAATGATACGAAATGAAGAAAATGAAGAAAAGTGAAACTTGAGAAAACTTAAATTTTCCAAAGTGTGCAGCGTTCATTCCTTGTTTCAAAGTTCAAGTCAGTTCACGCGAAAGAACTCTGTTGTCTTTTAAAAAACAGGGGAACGCGTATGCGTCCGTATCGTTATGCCTTACCATTAAGTGCAACTAGTTTTTCGAAAATGTACAGTGAATTGAATTGAGCGGAATGGAAGAGAAACAAAACGAAATATAAATAAAATAAAAACGAATAAAAATAAATAATAAAAAAGAATAATGGGTAAAAAGTAAGTTAATGAATGGAAATATAACAAATTGATTAATATACTGTATGTACTTCGAGGAACTACTACTACTACTACTACAAATAATAATAATAATAATAATAATAATAATAATAATAATAATAATAATAATAATAATAATAATAATAATAATAATAATAATAATTATAATAGTAATAATAATGATAATAATAATAATAATAATAATGCAAAATTGTTTAAGTTATAAAATCATATAAAAAGATATATAAGTAGATAGATAGACATATCAATAAAAAAAATGTATATAAATAGATTGATGAATATAAGAATATAAGATTCAACGGAGGTACCTTAAAATGAATATAAACGCAAAAAAAGGAATTAAGTAATATAAATTAATTAGATAGAATTATTTAAACAGAAAGATAGATATATTAAAGTAATAAATGTATATATGTATATATACACACATATATATACATACATACATAAATACATACATACACACACATAGATCAATCAATATATTATCTATAAATAGTAATGAGAATAATAATAAGAAGTAGAAGAAAAAGAAGAAGAATTATAATTATTATAATAATTATAATAATAGAAATAAAATTATGTAAAAAAGTATATAAATAAATAGATAGATATATTAATAAAAATACATGAATAGATATATCAATGAACAAGTAACTGAGATACTTTTAAGCGAATATATACTTCAGAAAATAAATGATGTAATGACAATCATCTAAATTGGAAAATAGATATATTAATAAAAATAAAAAATAAAAAAGTACTTTACGTCTCGAAGGGTTACTATTATGCTTATTATGCAATGTAGACTTGCAATTAATGTAGAATTTGTAACTAGTACAGGGTTAATTTACGTTCATATAAGTATGCGTAAAATGTGGTATTACATGTCTCCCCACGAGAGCTGGACACAAGATCTATATATATATATATATATATATATATATATATATATATATATATATATATATATATATATATATATATATATATATATATAGTCTCGGAAGTTTCTCAACCATTAAAACTAAAAAAAAAATCTTTTAAAACCCTAAAGTCCACAGTCGTTCAGTGGAAAATCACTCATGTAAGTCAATTTAGTTTTTACAGTTATATATATATATATATATATATATATATATATATATATATATATATATATATATATATATTGGGGAAAATCCAGAACTGACAATTAATTAATATATATGTAGTAGTAGTAGTAGTAGTAGTAGTAATAATAATAATAATAATAATAATAATAATAATAATAATAATAATAATAATAATAATAATACTACTACTACTACTACTACTACTACAACAACAACAACAAGATTATTTAAGTAATAAAATCATATAAAATGATATATAAATAAATAGATATACATATCAATAAAAATACATAAATAGATACATGAATATAAGATTTAACGGAGGTACTTTAAAGTGAATATAGACGCAAAAAAGAAATTATGTAATATAAATTATATAGATAGAATTATATAAATAGAAAGATAGATATATTAATGTAATGAATGTAAATACACACTAATATATATATATACATATATATATACATATACATACACATAAAAACATAGATTAATCAATACAATATTAATGAATAATAATAATAATAATAATAATAATAATAATAATAATAATAATAATAATAATAATAATAATAATAATAATAATAATAGCAATGAAATTATGTAAGAAGGTATATAAATAAATAGATAGATATATCAATAAAAGTACATAAATAGATATATCAATGGAAATGTAACTGATGTTCCTTCAAGCGAATGTATACTTTAAAAAAATAATTATGTAATAACAATTATATAAATAGAAATATAGATTACTATATGTTATGCTTTTTATGTAATGTAGACTAGCAGTTTATGCAGAATTTGTAACGATTATAATTTAGTAGGTTTATCTAAGTATGCGTGTAATGTATAATTACATGTCTTCCCACGAGAGCTAGACACAAGATCGGTATATATATAAATATTGTGGAAACTCTAGGAAATTGAAAAGGAATGAACAGACAAGAATGTAAGGTAGAAAGTAAAGATACTTAGAATTTGAATGAATAAAAAATCATAAAAATCAAAATAACGTAATATATATGAGTCATGATAATAATAGTAATATTAGAAATAATAAAAGAAAGGTTGTATAAATAATGAAATTATATAGTAAGAATAGATAGGTAGATATGTGACGTAATATATAAATATATAAATAAATAAATATAGGTAAAATGAACTGAGGTACCATCAATTGAAAATGTATAAAATATATAAAAATAGATATAGTTATGGTGAATATGAATACAGAGTTTTAGATGAAATGCTATAATATTATATTAATTGTTATTGAGGCTGTATAGGTAGGTGATTTGTATTTTTAGAGTATTATTTACTCTTATTTAATGTCATTTGCGTTCGTGAAAATATTTATATGCGTTCAGGAGACCAATATCCTTTGTTGTGTATATCAAACCAAAGGATCCATTGAATCTCTTTTTGTTGGCGTATTTTGGTTGAGGGGAAATTATAGTTAATCGGAGGCATTTAGTGTTGTCTATTGTATGACCAGGTAAGTTGAAGTGTTCTGCTAGTGGTGCGGAATCAGATTCTTGTCGACTGGATGTTTTATGGTTGTTAAAACTGGATCTGAACGGCGTTTTTGTCTCTCCAATATATCCTCTGTTTTTACATATGGAATAATAGATGTAGTAAATTATGTTGGAACCGTTACATCTCAGATGCGGAGGTTGGAGTTGGATGTTCGTGTTAGGTATGTTAAAGAGGGGTTATGTGTGCGCATACAAGGCATCGTGGTTTTTTGCATTTGTAATTACCATGTTGCGGTGTGTTTTTGTGTGTTTGCGTGAGTGGGTGAGAATGGCTGCCAAATTGGGTGGTTGTCTGATAGCATTAATAGGAGGAAGGTTAAAAATGGACACCATGGTAAGATTAGTTTGTTGGTTATTGAAATTTGTTTTAAGGTTACTTGTGATTTTGTGCATGTGTTGGCCATGGTTGAAGACCATAGGGATGCGGTGGTTAGTGTTTTTTTTTGTTTGTACTTAAGGAGACGCAGTCTATCAATTCTAGTGGTTTTGTTTATAGCTTCTTATGTATTTGATGGTATTAGTTAGTGATTAATGTTTGCATAAGATTGCTGACATGGTGCATGTAATCATGGGGGGCTGAGCATATACGTTTTATACGTATGCACGAACTGTAAATAATTGATTTTTTAGGCTTAGGGGGTGGTTGCTGTTGAAATTAAAGAATGTGGGTTTAGTATAGAGAGATGTGGATATTTTTTGTTATGGCTGTGAGGTCTAAAAATGGAATGGAGTTACATTAGTGTTCCATGGTGAATTTGATGGTGCTATGGAAACTGTTGGTGTGTTGGTGGAAGTTCTTAAGGTTGCTAAGGCCGTGTGGCCAAATGAAGAAAGTGTCGTCAATGTAGCGGCAGTAGTGGGACGGCTTCAGGAAGAAGTTTTCGAGTAGTTGTGTTTCTAATATGTGAATAAATATGTTGCCATAGCTGGGGGCCATTTTAGTGCCCATGGCGGTGCCTTTAATCTGTACGTAGTTTTCGTTGTTTAAGTTGAAATTGTTGTCTGTGAGAATGAATTGTATGAGGCTGCACAAGTCTTGCATTTGATCATTGGGGAAACTTTGGTGAAAGAGAAATGTTCTGCAAGCCTGTTGACCCTCATCATGTGGGGTATTAGTGTGGAGAGCTGTTACGTCAATAGTTTCTAAGATGGTTTCTTGGGGAAGATTGTCAATTCGTCTAATTATGTTGAGGAAGGTGTCCTTGATGTCGCTAGAGGTGTTGGGTAAAGATACATGAAAATGAAAGAATAAAAACTAATCGTAATTTATTTAAAACTAGCTGACCCGACCCCGGCGTTGCCCAGGATTATCTTATGGTAAATCAATGAAACCTGCCCGGGAGTTTTTGACAAATATATTTTCGCACTTACTTAAATTTTGTAGGTTTGTAACCGAGGATAATGATAATAATTCCGAAATCTCTTGTTACAGAAAAAAAAAAGAAAGAAGAAACTGCATTGACGAAAGCCATTTAACCGAAAATTATGTGAAACAAATATGAAACGGCATATTCAATAAAAAGAAATAAAGCGGAACGAAAATGAACCCAAACAGAATCCCGAGCCGCGTTGGCTCGATACAACGTGGTTAGAGGATTTGAACTGGCTTATTTTAACGTGCATATTTATCTAAGTTATACATAAGAACAAACGGTACTCTTATAGGGAACGCACCATGTTTCCGTGACTTCGCTTCGTCAACGTTCGGGCAGGTCTCGGAAGCGCCCGAAAGTTGACAAAACTATTAACCAATCAGGTTGCAGCAGACATCAGCCATATAGGCTACAGCAAGCAGTAGAGAACTTTTGGGATAAATTAATCGCGTTCAATGACAAAAATGAATTTCTATCATCGCTGTCAGCTCGTTGAATCTCCCGAAGGGCTAATTGATTTCTGCCAGCAACAGAACCAGTACACCAAAAAAACTTTTGGATCAGCTGCAACCCTAAGCCTAAACCCTAATTAAGAAACTGTCGTAAAAGGGAGAGAAAAAAACATAGAAGAAAGATTGGAAAAAATAAACCATTTGCTTTAAAACAAGTCGTTCGTTAAGAAAAAAAAAGAATTTGCTAAGAAACAGTTGTTTTGGTGTTTATGTTAGCAAGAAAACACACTGACAAAAAATTTCAAAATAAATAATTGAAAACAAAAATTTTAAACATTGAAAAAAATCGAGAAAAATAAACAGAAACGTTTGATTAAAATATCAACCAAAATCATCTTATATATTTAAAAACATTTCATTAACAATGTATCATTTGACAAAAATAAATAAATAAATAAATATCTAATTAATAACAATTGTTTAGCTATGGGTTGTTCGTTCTTTATTTTTTTATATGCATTTTACTTTGAATTTCTTCGTCTGAAATCATCGTCTGCCAGTCTTCAATTTAGCGTTTGACAGTTTTCGTCTCGTTTTCGCCTCGTTAACTCTCGGGCGCTTCCGAGACCTGTCCGAACGTTGACGACGCGAAGTCACGGAAACATGGTGCGCTCTCTATAAGAGTACCGAACAAATAAACATTGTAATATCAAACATGCAACACCAGTTACTTATTTGCAATCTTTTATTATTTTTTTATCATTTTGTTTTTTGCTGGGAATGCTTCCTTCTTACCGGATGCCAGACGTTCACCTTCTATTTCAAAGACTCGAACCGAGAAGCCTTTTTTATTCTAACTGTCCCTTTAAATGCAGTTGTTTGTATCTATCTTGCACTTGGTTCCCCGGGTATAATCGCCAGGTAGTTTTTTAAATTGTTTTTCATAATCCCGGTTGCTCCTATAATTACTGGAATTATGGAGGTCTTCCTAAGATTCCAGTTCCTTTTCATGTAGTATATAAGACCTTGGTATTTCGTTATCTTTGTCCTCTCAGCTCTGTTTAAGCCAGCATCATTGGAGACACTGACTCTAACTAGAGTTGCTACTTTCTCCCCTTTGTCCCATATCACCATGCCAGGTGTAACAGCTAGTGGTATCAGGGATAATAAGGTATAGAATGAAGGCAATAAAAGACAGAAACACACACATCTTTTATGGTAACCCTAATTCTGGGGGTAATGCAAAAAATAGACGGAAATGATGTGTGCGTAACAGAACCATTAAAGTATTAGAAGCTGTGAAATATAAATTTCGTCTAAATAACTTTGTATTCGACAGTGTAAATCCTTCTTAAAACAGAATGAAATGGCTCTTTCGTTTATTAAGTAAAGCTTTTTATATTTAAATATGAAATTGAAATATTACTGTTGAGTTGATGTAACGTCTTTTGTAGTTAGACTTTGTTTTTTTCTTAAATCAAGCTTGTTAAAAATGTGTAGGTTGAATTTCTTTGTATATAAAATTGACGAATTAAAGGTATTTCTTTAGGGGGACCCATATCGGCCAGAATGTTTCCAATTACAATTCACAGAAAAACCGGAAGTGGCCGGAGCAGTTTGCTATTTGAAAGCCGCGAAAATATGTAAACGGCAGACAATACTAAAGCATATGACTGCAAACCCAAAATGAATTTACCAGCGGCGACAGCAGCTGCTTGATCTCCCGAAGAACTACTTGCATTCTGCCCCCAAACAGCTTCATGGAAAAAGTCATTAATTGCAACAAATCAAACAGAAATGCACCTTTTAAATTAGAGTTAGGATTTTTAAAAGTTAAATCCATCAAAATAATAAACTCAAAAAGAAATAAAGTTGATTCACTTAATGATTTAAATACAATTATTAAAACAATTATTAACACGGAGCAGGGGGTAACTCACCCTCAGCTAAATAACCCGATCCACAAATAAACAGATTCTACTTTTTTAGGCGATTAAGTATTAACACCTTGAAAAACTTTAGGCTAAAGTGAAAACAATTAGTTTAGAATACATAGTGGAGTATCATTTTCGTATGTAGATTTAACGTTCAATGATCACTCACATTTCTAACTGGATAGCGTTTGAACGACATGTAACAGTTTAAGTAAAATTTTAAATATAAGCATGCTCAAGGTCAGTCGAAGGATTAAGTGAGTCTTTTTATGTGTTGCTTGTAACCCTTACTTAGAGGGACAATGTACCACTTAGAAATGTATTATTGATTGGATCAACGGGGTTTAATTGCCAATCCGGAATTAAGGTTAGTGTTTGGGCATTTTTTACTGAAAAAAGTGTTGTTTTTGGTGTGTTTTTTATTCAGCAAAAAATATAAATAAAAAATATCCTTCGTTTAATTAAATGCTAACCTTAAGTTCGGGTTGACAATAAACAGGAGAGGGAGGACCCATTACGTTTGACATTTCGAAGGCGTTTGACAGAGTGTGGTATTCTGGTCTCCTACACAAACTTCAGGGTTATGGTATTAGTGGTGAGGTTCTTGACATGATTAAGTCTTTTCTTTCTGATCGAAGCTTGAGGGTAACTTTTGATGGGGTCTCTTCATTCTCTTCTATCAATGCTGGTGTTCCTCGGGGCTCTATTCTATGCCCAACACTGTTTCTTCTCTATATAAATGATCTTCCAGAGAATATTGTTCAGAAAATTAACATCTATGCTCATAATACCACTCTCTATTCTGGTGTTGCTTCTCGCCCATCTCCCTCGGATCAGTTGAAATATGCAACTGATCTAGAAGTTGACCTGGGTTCAGTTGTGGATTGGGGTACGAAATGGCTTGTTTCATTTAATCCAATTAAAACTCAGCTCGTGTCTTTAAATCGTAGCGTGTCTCCTTTCTTCCTCGGATTCTCATGGATGGTTCTGCTCTTGAGGAGAAATCAGCTCTGAAAATTCTTGGTATTTCTCTCTATCGCTCCAAATACTTTATCACACCTGAGGCTATTCTCTATCTCTACAAATCTACTATCAGACCATGTAAAGAGTACTGTTGTCATGTTTGGGCTGGTGAATCTCTGTCCTATTTGAGGGTTCTTGATAAGGTGCAGAAACGTGTCTGTAATTTGATTTTCCCTACCCTTTCTTCTTTTCTGCACCCTCTCTCTCTCTCTCTCTCTCACAGACGTGATGTTGCTAGTTTCAGTCTCTTCTATAAATACTATTATGGCATGTGTTCTTCAGAATTATGTGATCTATTCGCCGCTTCTTTTGTTCCAGCTCGTTTGACTCGTTGGTCTAGTGGTCTCCATCAATTCGCTGTTATGATACCTCATTGTAATACAGCTTTCTATTCCAGTAGCTTCTTTCCAAGAACCGCATGCTTGTGGAACTCTGTTCTTGTTGACTGTTTTCCTCCTACCTATAACTTTTGTATTTTCCAGACTAAGGCCAATAGGCATATACTGTCTTTGAAATAATCATATTTCATTCTTGTTAGCTCCTTACATCAAGTGGCTTCATGCTATGTTTGGAGCAATTTCCATTAAAAAAAACTCCGGGATAACGATACAAACAAAAATAAATGAACAGGACTTTTAAAAGTCAATTTCACCGGAAAAGATTAGATATTGTAAAAAAGGCAATCGCTGAAAAAATAAATGTTCTTTTGTTTTTTATTTTTCATTATATGGATTATTAAGACTACTTTTTTCATCTTGGTTGTAATATTCTCAACGTATCGGTCACTCATTTGTCAGGTGCGTCTTTTTTAACTCAGGAACCTTTTAGTCGAAACTGAATTAGTTCGGCGATTACAATGTGTGTTAGGGTAAAAACATGTGTTTGCATTAGTGAAGGGAATTTTTGTTTAAAATGCGTGCTGTTGCTTTTTTTAAACATGCTATTCGTTTAATCAAACACAATTTAAATGTAATTGTTTCTGTATAATTATTTGGAATGTAGCATCATATTTTTATAAATTCCGAACATAATTTATTATAATTTAATTTTGTTGCTTTTCAATTTGGAATTTCACTTGTTTTTATGATTTAATCACGAATTAGTCGTATTTAATCTATTTAAAATAACTGTCTTCTTGCGTGTAGACGAGAAGGGAAGTTTTTTGGGTGAACCTACTAACGGTTCTCCCACACAGGAAAGTCAAAAAATTTAGTAAAATAAGTTTATATATAGAGAGAGAGAGATTTTATTTTTCATATTATGATAGTAGGAAAGTTTTTTTAGTAAAATCTATTTACTATTAATTAGTAAAATAGAAAACAAGACGTGTTACCGCCTTGGGGGAAAAAATGTCGGACGATGCGATGGAAGAACAGAATTGTTGGCCTGGAGAAATGAAACGAAGCAAAGCCGTGTGTAATTATAAATATATATTATTTTATTTCAAAAATTTAAATTACTTATAAAAATAATTTAGTGTTAATAAATATTTTTTATTAACACTTCTTATAAACTTTATTGCTTATTGCTTTCTGTGAAGGGTTTGTTTTTCGTTCAACACATTCTGGTCGATTTAAAACGTGACACTTGACGACCATATTGGACGAACTTGGGATTATTTACGAATTTCTTCGATAGTTCATAGATATCAACCGTACTTTTCACACGTTTTCGTGCGTAATACTACTTGAATTTTAACTCAAAATGATTATTTAACAAACAACAACAACATAATTCCTAATGCTTGTACACGTAATTTATCGCATTCTGTGTGGGAGCACCGTTAGTAGGATAACCGTTTTTTGTTTGGGGACAATACATGGTCCCGAAGTCTAAATTTTGTTATGGGGTGTGTGTGTGTTTTCGGAAAGAAAGAAAAAGAATAAAATTAAAAAAGAAAGTAGTAGATGTGTGATAAAGGGGTGGAGAGATAGGTACTTGCTGATTGTGGGTTCGGCCTTCGGGGGGGGGGGGGATATGACCAACAAGAGCGAAGATAAACGGATGGGTTTATTGTCAGGAATGAAGGTGGGGTGGTGGGAATGTAGTTGTTACAAAACCTATATATTCAGGTTACCATCATCCTAGGAAAGTGTTCTCACAACGCCAACCCGATCAGTCTCTCATTAACTTCGGTTGATTGAGGAAGTCGGGATGGTGTAATACCAGTCGAGTATCCGTTGTCGATAATCAGTCCGGCAGGAACTGGGTCATTTCGGTGGCCTTTTATCTGCGGGCATAGGTATATTGTCCTGGGTTTTCCTAGGAGGTGCACCCTCCCAGGCTTTGCCTCCCCTCTTTGTGGGGGGAGTAAGATTATTGTTTGCTGCCTGAGGCGCCATGACCGGGGAATGCCGACGGGGTTTCCCAAGCTATTTTTGCTAAGCCAGAGTGCTCCTTTTTTAGGGGCGCTGGCTTGACTCTTCTCCACCTTCCCCACTGTGTGTCACATATTCCTGCAGTGGGAGGGAATTAAGTACCGTTCTTTAACTCAGTAGAGACCAGACGTTGGATTTTTGCTCCAGCAGAGAACGGAGTTCTCTGCACCATTACTGACTGTTACTAGACCCTGTTGGGGTGGGTCGCTTAGAGATTATTTCTTTTTACACCACCACCAACCCGACTGCTGTCGGCCCCCTTCTGAGTATCGCCCCATAAAATATTATTCTTACAAGTGAAAATAAAAGACGAATTTTTAAATTTGAAGCTTACCGATAACTTATCAGTCATTTTTTTTTTTTTGTTTCAAACAAATTTCTATTTGTGCTCGAATTTTTTTTCTATCTATTCCATTATCCCGAAATAGGAATATGTGTATGGCCGCGAAAAATTAAAAAAAAAGGAAATATAGATGAAATGTAGTAAAAAAGGAAAGTTACTTTAACATATTTCCATTTCTTTTCTTTTTTTCTTCTCTTTTTTTCTCCCCTCCCCTTTCCCATTTAAATTATTCTTTCTTTTTTCGAATAGTTAAACACGTGCCAGTAACATCCCGTTCTGCATTCTTCTTTTCCCTGTTTTTACCGTTATCGAATGAATTTAAAATCTTCACTTTTCTGAAGACGTTCGTTGATCCAGACGAAACCGGTAAAATCTCTTGTTTACTTGATTTATTCTTGTGTTTAATTTGTTTTTCCGTTTGTCTTTTTAACACATCTTGTTTTTCACGGCATTTCATTTTATGATATATCGTGTATTTTATTCTTATCTCTCTCTCTCATATATATATATATATATATATATATATATATATATATATATATATATATATATATATATATATATATCCCTTTGCTATCTCTTGTAAAAATGTATGGACCATATTCTGAAACCACAAATATTTGGATTTCTCATCAGTAATGCTGCAAAGAATTGAATGCACTGTTTTTCTGCGTTTGAAAACTTCCTGCAAAATATAGAATAATACGCCTCGACAGATTAATAGTACTCCTAAACTTTATCGGCTTATCAGTGTACGAGTTAATCAGTACTGTCCCAACTACGAGGGGGTCGTCAGTAAACTCAATCGATTATATGACAAGCGAAGAACGAAATATATGCCAAACATATGCTAGTGAAACGTCGACAGAAACCAGAATAGGCACTAGACGAATATCTCTTAAATCTAAGGTGCTTAAGCTAGGATTGCAATTACAAGCCAGTCTGTGCTCAGGAACATAGAGCCGATGCTATGAGAGATGTGTTCATAAGTACACTCCTGTCCACTAATATTCGGTAACTTCTCAAAAATACAACACTTGACCTCAACACTGTCTTTGATCAAACCAGTTCTTTTGAACAAGCTCAGAAACGTTTAGAATCCTTTATTTATCAAACAGTTTTCGTGCTGCAGATCCCTCTGTGAGTGATCCCCGTGGCTTGACCAAAAATATAATATCCCCAGCAGTTTCTAAATCTTAAAATTGTTTCTTTTGTGGAAACAATACGCATCCTCGCCGTGACTGACAAACCCGCAACGCCACATGTCCAGGATGTGGGAAATTCGGACATTTTTCAAAAACATGTCGTTCTAGTACTTCCGCCTATTTTATTTCTTCAAATCCTTTAAAAATTGCAGTATAATTTAATGATTTGTTTGGGGCAACTACCTCCATAAAAAAATAAATAAGAAACGGTCAGGGCTCTCGTTGGCACTGGTAGTACTGAGAGCTTCATATATGAATCGTAGTTACAAACACTTTGTCTGCCTACTTTACCGCGGAATAATACTGTGTCAATGGCGTTTACTTCGCTGAGCTTTCGGACTCAGTGTTATTTCCTGATAAATGTGGACGTGGACAGAAAAAATGTTTTGATGTTAAACTGTCTATATTTGCTGCTGTTATTCTTGGGCACGATTTTATGGGGCAACGCTAAAGTATGTCTGTGTAATTTGGTGGAGAGAGGCTTTTTTAGTGATTGCGGAGTGAGTAACTTCTATATACCCCCTCCCCCGATTATTTGCTAATCTTGCTGAGAATTGCAAACCGATAGCGTTTAATGTAGAAAAAAAAATAACGAAATAATCTTTTAACAGATGTCGCCAAGATCAAGTCTCTCTCAACTGTATAAAAAAAAAACGTCGTTCAGTTCAACATAAAAAAAATCCAGCACTCTTCTTTCGTTCGCTTTCCAATCCCACGTTCAGAACGATCTCCACGAAAAGCTGGCTGAATCTTCACTTTCGCTCTCTTAAGAAAAAATAATGCGACGCATGCAAATCAACTTAATTTGCATAAATCTCTCTCTCTCTCTCTCGACACAGCTGCCCGGATCTTCAAATGAAAACCTTATTTGACTTTCTGGCGCCTTCCTCCTCCCACTCCTCTTTCTTTTTCTTGTCGTCAGCGAGCGTTTTCGGGTTCGCCCCACACACACAGCATACCAGACGCTGCCTCTTTGAACGGTGCCGACAAGTGTCTGCATCTACGTCAATCGGCCGCACTCCGTTACATTTAAATCTAGAAAATACAGTAAGCAAGATAAAGAATTCATTATTACTTAATTAAAATGACTACGTTCCGAGGGAATTATTCAGCCCAGCATTGCCCTTTAGCGAGTACAGGTCGTAGTAACCACTAACGAACGACATAAAAGGAGAATAGTTATCGACTCTTCTCATACATTTTTTCAGATTAACTATGCGTGATGGCTACCCTTTTCCTAAAATCAATGAATTAGTAAACAAGATAGCAGAAT
Source organism: Sepiola atlantica (assembly GCA_963556195.1). Lineage (NCBI taxonomy): Eukaryota > Metazoa > Mollusca > Cephalopoda > Sepiida > Sepiolidae > Sepiola > Sepiola atlantica. Next base: position 42,212,129 of record OY744531.1, read on the forward strand.
ACAAAATCTTAAGTACCATAGTTTGAAATCAGCTTACCGCCAGGTCCCAATATCTGCGAAAAGAAAATTTATAGTTCCTTTGAAGCAGATGGCAAGTTATATATGGAGTAACCAACGGAGTTGCCTGCTTTCCAAAGACAATTGATAAGTTTATAGTTAACAATTCACTTTGCCACACATTTTCCTACTAAGACAATACAACTATCTGTGGTAAGAATCAAGAACACCATTAGAACCGCCATAAACTTACGGAAGCGATCAAGAAATTCCGTTTAATTTTGAATCATAACAAATGGTTTTTCTCCAACGCTCCAATGGAGCTTCTATATCTGAGGATGCAATCAAACCAGACCCGAGAGACTTTGATTGCTTAAAGAATTTCCCATTCCTCGTGATATTAACTTTTTTCGTCATGTTTTGGCAATGTTCTCGTACTATTCATAATAAATCACTAAGTATTCTGAAAAAGTGCCCCAATAGCTATTCACTACCCAAGACGACTGAAAGTCTTGGAATACCTAAAAACTGAAATAGAAAACACTGTAGTGTATTTTATTGACGAAGCAAATCCTTTCGCCGTAAAGAGCGATGCTTCTCTGGTCTATCCGTAAAAAGGAAAGTTCTTGAAAAATAAAAATCTATGAATTCTCCACCAACTGCCAACTGCACCTCTTTCTCTCTCCACTTCACTTTGCTCACTGAGCATCAACGACTCTTCACAAAAGAGTACAGTTTTTATACTGTTAAATCAACCCCTATGCGAATTGACTCCCCACCAGAGCTATCCAGCGGCTAGAGACTCCAAACAGCCAATCTGCATAGGAGGGATAACTCAAATGGCACTAAACCACACCCCTATGCAAATTGACTCCCACCAGAGCCACCTAGTGGTTAGAGACTCCAAACAGCCAATTTGCAAAGGGGAGATAACCCAAATGGCACTTAACCACAGCTTCATGCCACACGATTACAGCATTATTGAAACCAATCTGATAAATCAGGACATTAAGTACCAACGAGCAAAACTACTTTTCTATAGAAAAGAAAGCTCAAACTATCGTAGAGGTCATACGTAAATGAAAGCACTACTCAACAGTGCGTCACTTCACTTTGTTTACTGACCATAGGTCTGTGTCTTTCATGTTTGATTTGAAAGAAGCTGGGAAAATAAAATAAAAACTGTAAAGATAGTATCTACCGTTTGCACTATATGTGCTGAAGGCGAACCTAGATTATACCGACCTAATGCTCTGCCCGTAATAAAACTACAACGCCTTTTGAAAAGCTCAGCGTTGACTTAAAAGGATCCCTGTCATCTTCTTTAACTTACAGTAATAGACGAATATTATCCCTTGCGCCTTCGCCTTTACCTGTCATATTTCGTCACAAACGTTTATCAAATGCCTTACCTAACTCTTTGTCATCTTTGGTATGCCAATGTACATACATTTTGACTCAGGTTCATGTAGACTACATGAAGTAGCTGTTCCACTCCCTACAACCCCATGGGGAACGGCCAGTGTGAGACGTATAATGGCATAGTATGGCAAGCAATAACTTTAGCACTCAAAACGCCTACCGAAAAAATCAATGGGAGAATGTTTTGCTAGATGATGTACATTCAATACGCACACTGCTTTCGGCAGCTAAAAGTGGTATGTCTCATGAAAGACTATTCAACTACGCTCGCCGATCCTCGAGTGGCTATTCCGTTCCAACGTGGTTAGCAACACCAGAAAAGCTTCTTCTGATACGACAGGTCGGACTACGACCCTATTGCGAAGGAGGTAGAGCTTATGGAATCGAATCCTTGTTGTGCAAACATTCGTCTCCAAAAACGGTAAGGAAACCACAGTATCACTTCGAGATTTTGCTGCTGCTAGTTTTATGCAAGACTGTTTTCCTGGTATTCAAGACTTTGACGTACCCACTCAAAACTCTGAGATATTAGATCCGAAATGGAAAATTCTAATACCTAGCTATACTGAACCTATTAGTAAATGAAATTGCTATTCCGTTACATCGAGTTGACTTAGACTTAGACTTAGGTACTCCCATGTCCTGATACATATGAGGCAGTCAAGGTGATATATCGCATTTATAAGAATTTGAATTTGGCATACTTTTGAGTGTTTTCGTAGCAAGAATATTTTACAAAGGCAGATCGCTAGCATGAGGCCAAACCACAAACATTTATAGAGATTACTGTAAGTGAAAAAGTCTTCGGTAGTTATTGACTACCTTGCTTTCAAAGTAGAGCGAAAATTCCAAACACGTCTCTCTTTAGGAATGATCAAGTGGAGAGAGAAAAATGGGGTGTGGCAGAGGGAAAGGGAAAATAGGGGGGAAGAGAGGAAGATAGAGAGACGGATAGAGAGATGTAGAGAGAAAGATGTTACATACACTTTTTAACCTCTTCTATTTTGTGTTATTTTATGGTCCCGGACAATGTCGGGTGGCGACTGTCATATGCGACAGTCATTTCCTATGAACTAACTATGAAAATGTATTACTATCATGAGAAATGTTGGAAGGCTCTCCTGGTTAAATTTACGCTGAGTTGCAATCTAA
>OY744531.1:42219699-42242199 GCA_963556195.1 Sepiola atlantica
GATGGCAATTATTTTTTACAGAAGAATAAAGAGGCATTTTTCTTAATAGTTTTGCCTCTGACAGATATTTATTATTCACAGTTAAGTATACATATTGATGTAAAAAAAAAAAAAACACCGTGGAATTTCAAAGTCTCCCACCTAGTAACTAATAAGACTTTGTAGAGTATAAATTCCATCATTTCGCCCATTTGTTTAAAAAAATGGTTCCCAACAATAAATGACTTTAAGGTTGATATGGCGTTAAACAAAATAATCTAACCCTTTATTATAGTCTAGCTGTGCGTACTCGGCGTTGCCCGGGAGTCCTTTTACTTTCATTTTTGTTTCGCATTTTTAACTATGCCGTTTGTCTTTTTTACTAAATTATTTTTTAAATAGGATTTTTAAAATTAAATTTCATTATTACAGTAACGTTTCGTCATTAAACTATGAATTGAACACAATTATTCTAACACTATAGCTACTTTTGTTCAGATAATGTTGTTCTGTCTCTATTTTCTTTCTTTTTTTTTCAAATAAGTGGATGTAAATCGCTTCTAAAACTTGCAATCTTTTAATACATAAGAATTTGCTAAGAATTTTTAAGCCGGAAAACAGTTGAAATCCAAGTTCATTTCAAACTTCGAAAGCTCGCGAATTAATTCATTCTTTTTTTTTCGACTATTAACAAGAGATTTCAATGGCCTACATATTCACGAATAAACCGAAATGAATTCTGGTGAATTTAATTTCGTAATTAATTTATTAATAGGGTTTTAAAACTTATTTAAACAGAATTTCTATGGGCAAAGTTTCTATCCAAAAACTATCCGTCTGTGGAACACAATATCACGGGGCTGTTTCGCAACTGACTACAATATAATCATTTTCAAGTCCAATGTTAACAAATTCTTGTTGAGCCGCCTTCCAACCATCATCACCAATCCTCAAGGTGTTTGTCTCACCGTCCACCTGACAAATTCAATAACCCTTATCCTCGAGTGATCTTTCGGCCTTGATAAGCGGTGACTGATTAGTACAAAAAAGTTCAATAATTTCAGTTTGATAAATAGAAAATAAAAAATGATTAAATGCGTAATTATCACAGTTACGTTGACACGAAAAGTACATATACAAAAACACGAGAAGTGGTCACAAAATCTTTATTAATATCGACATTTTAGGAAAATACAGCGTTACCGTTCGTAAACTTAATTAGAGAATATTTATGTTGATATTTTTTTGTTAAATATCCATTTGCGAATCGGAGCATAATACTATCTTCAAATATGAAAAACATATTTAACAAGAACATATATCAGTCGTGAAACAGCATACCTACGCTTGACAACGCAAGGATGGACCAAAATCTTATCTTGGGATTTACTTCTCCATATTGCATAAAGTATATTCGAAGTCATGCCATGAAAATGTTGATAACTCAAAAATTATTTATCTGATCAGGCTTAATGTTGCATGCTGGTTACTGTTACAAAAGAGCATCTTCTTCTCGTGTCTATATACAAAGCTATTCAGCTCATATAATGTCCAGCCAGTGCTTGGTATATTGCTGTCCCTTGATGTTGTAGAGTGCTAAGTCCTTTGCTTTGCAGGGTCCTCCCAATAGAGTGCATTGAAGGGCGTGCTCCATGGTATGGGGTGCTGTGCCACAGTCGAATGTGGTTGGGCCACTCAGATAGCCCCATTTGTTTAGGGCCTCCCTGGAACGGTCGACACCTGAGCGGAGTCGGTTCAGGCACTATCATTTTGCCCAGTTGTTATATCTTGGTGGGGGGGGGGTTCGGCAACATTATATCCATAGATAAAATTTGGAAAAATTGGATGTTCGAGTTCCGTAAAAAGTTCGACATTGACTGAAGTTTTCACGATCAAAGTCGTATAAGATGCGGGACCTCATTGGCTACAACATGGTCCAAGTCGCGATTCTCTACTATGAACAGAACCGAATTCATCACGAAAGTGTGACTTTCACATTTTCCGTACCCTTGACCTTGATCTAGATATCCGAAAATTAAATAATTTCTAAGTTAGATCATGGCCGATATCTTAACCAAGTTGTGTGACGATTGGTCAAGTGTGGTTCGTATATCCCCCTCGTCCTATATCGTTTAATAATACTTCCACTCCTGTCTGCCACTCTACTTACACTAGAGCGAGCCTTGCTCAAGTTCTTATGGCATCGCAGGGCTTCAAAGATACGTCTCGAATTCTATATCGTGCCATCCAACTCCCCACTCACGTTACACCTATAAATCTACCACCTACCACAGTAGCTTTTTATGTTTCAGCGGCAATATGTCTTTTCGAGGGTGAATAAGTTTTGTTTTTTTAAGTTACAAACGTCTAATGGCAATCTGGATATGCCGCGCGTTGATGATCATCAACATAAGCATTAACTAGACCGAAGGTGCACAGCACGTGAGGGAAACAATAGATTCTGGAAGGAAGACATTAGGAAAGTCGTTCCGGCTTTTAAAAAAAGTATGCGCTCGGACGAAGGGAGGCAAACTAATTGCCCCGAAACAAGTGCCCTTTTACCGCGAGTGTAGACAAGCCTTGAAGACTTTCTTGCAGGTGAAGGATAGCCTCCCTGTCACACAATTATTGTATCATAGGGTATTAAATCGGGTGTCAGTGTACGTTCGGAATGAAACGATTGATGAAGTAAAGCTGACGAAAACGGTTGGAGCTCATTTGATTTGTCCTTGTGCACCTTTGATTAAAATGTCTCAATAACAATGAGGCGCCACATTTGACTGATGCTTTGGAACGCCCTTCTGAATCGGCAAAATACTTTACATGATTGGCATAGTAAGTACACCCAGTTCTGTGCACTGCGGTGAATGGCGAAAATCACGCCTTTTATTTACTGTAGCGCGGTTTGCCTGTTGTGCGAGTATTTATTTACTCCTCTCCAGGAGCTAGGCACAAGGCCAGTTTTATCTTACTCCCACAATATGTGACACAAGGTCGGGTCGGGAAAGTGGGGTTTGAAAAGCCAGCGCCCGAAAGGTGAGCACTCTGGCCATTAAAAATTGCCTGGGGAGCCCAGTCGGCATTCCCCGGTAGGGGCGCCTCAGGCAGTAAGCAATAAACTTACTCCTCCCCAAAGAGAGGAGGCGAAGCCTGGGAGGGTGGACCTCCTAGAACTGCACAGGACAGACCCATAGACTGGAGTAAATCAAGCCCCGAAGGCCAAGACAATACCAATCTATAGGGTGCAGTATCCATCGGAACAGATACTACACTTTGATCTTAGCCAAAAGGCCAAGTTGCCTGTTGTGCAAGTAACTCGAATGTTAGGTGGTCCGCGTGCTTGGCTGAGAGTTCTTTCTTCTCAGAGTCATGTCTGTTATTTTAAACTTAGCTACGGTGTGTATATTTCCATCAGTCTCTCCAATTTTTCGTTTCACATTTTATTCAATAATCTACCATAACCCTCCTTATTTGGGTGACAGTTACCTTGATTAGCCAGAGATGTAGGTCTAATTTCGTCATTTTGAAATGGTGTCTTTTTCGACTAGCAAATGTGCCGCCTTTTTTTTACTCTTATTCACCCCAAACAAAGCACATTACCACTGGGATGTAAGGGGCTAATATTAGGGACCATGCCTACAGAGACAATGTAAGTAGGGAGTTCAGCAGCGAGATGTCTTTTCGCATTACATTTAAATTGTCTGCGTGTCAGTACAGTAAGGGAAGCAGGAAACATAGAGGGCATTCCAAAGTCTAGCAGTAAGAGGGAAGAAATTATTAGAGTAGAAAGCTTTCCGGCATCTGGGGACCTCTACAGTGAAGGAGTGGAATTTTGCTGCTTGTCAGGTTAGTCGGGGGTATTTACGTCGAGGAGGGAATCTGCCACATTTAGAGAATTTTTTTTTAATACTAATACCGTTTTTCTATTAGTAAATATTCATGTCGGTTATCGTATTTTTTACTAACAATTCACCTGTTATCAAGGCTCAAAGGCCACTAGAGAATAAGGGTTAATGAGTTTGTCAGGAAGACGGTGAGACAACAGCGAGAGGATTAGCAATGATAGTTGTAACTGGTTAAAATATGAGTATTAAAAGGGACGGCTCAACAAAAATTTGTTTAGATTAGACTTGAAAACAATAATGTAGTCTGTTTTTAGTGGGATAGTGGGTGCGTCTATAAATTTGTGTAAATGTGTGTTCCTTTAACAGTCTATGTGTGCTTCGCTGCCGTACAGTAGTTCGTAAATAACTCTCGTTATGTTTCTACTATTTTTAAGAGTCTTCGAGCTCTACATGGGTCCCAATATGGATTGTGACGTACGCACGTGTGTTATCTGTAAAAAAAAGAAAGAAAGAAAGCGATAAAATGCAGTATGTTTGAGTTTTTCTAGTACGCGCTAGAATTAGGAGCTTAATATTTCTTTTTTATTGGTTGAAAGAAACTGTTGGTTTCAGCTTTTGTCCAATTAAGAGTCGATACGTAATAACAACATTCGTTGTCGCTGCTTCTTCGAACTATCTTGTAATTTGTATACGAATGTATATACAAATAACCAAAAACATTTGCTTTCAAGTTATTTGTGACAATAAAGAGGAACACTCACCGTCAGGAAAAAGAATGAGGTGCTTCGCATGTCGTGTCTGCAGATTAAAAAAGGGATTCTCTTCATAGGTGCAGATTTTTATGGTGGTCTCTGATTTTCATATGTGGATATCAGCTGATATAAATGAAGAAGACAGCTGGGAAGGAAGGGGAAGCGATTTGGATTGAAGAGAGAACGTGGGTTGCACGAAATTCGGTTGGAAATTGAATTACAGTCAAAACCTTTTTATTATTATTCTTTTATTTTTCTGGCACAGTTAGTTAACATTATTATATAAAATTTGCTGCATACATTGTTGAATTGACCTTCACATATCTGGGTTTTTTTTATTTTGCTTTTCAGCCTTTAACTGCGTCTTATGATAATTATTAAGTATTCCATTCCAAACGGTTCATCAAGTACATTGAATTGTCTTCTAAACTTACCTACAACCCCAGTTCAAATCTTTCATTGTAACATTACGATTGGGGAAATTTGCTGGTCAATCCTTAACCGTGTTCCTCCTCAAAATACTTAACTATAAAAAGTGTATCACTCTCAAGTAAAATGAAACACCTCTACCTGAATATATTTTATTGTAGCACAGTTTCACAAGTCGGTCCAGGACCGGCGGGACAGTTATAAAAGTGTGGGGGGGGGCTCTCCTAAAAAGGGGGGCGGTTAAACACATACATATATAACTTCATTATTGATGACCGTAAAGTGGGGGGGAGTCAAAAAATGGGGTGGGATTGATCCCCCCTGCCCTCCCGGTGCCGTCGTCCATGGGTACAAATTTTTGTTATCGTAAACCTAGGAATATTTTTGCTTGTTTTTCACGATTTATGTAGGCTTTCGCTTTCTTACTGTCGAATCACAATAAAATGAAAATGATTCATTACGCATGATTCATCCTATTATTCACAGCTTAAAATAATTGGTGAGTTTATAGACAGGGTGATACCCAAAAACTGTCAAACATGTAAGTGTTAATAAAATTCACAATACTTTCTGCAATCCAACTATATTTCGTACAAATAAACTTCATTCTATGTCTGACTTGCAAAATTATCAACAATGCTGACACACTTTTGCCACTGTACTGATTTAGGTTATTGTTGTGACCTTGAGAAAGACTGCCTCAAAATTTCGTCGTAAGTCTCTCTATACATCTAGTCTAGAAGAGTCTATGTAGTCACGAAATAGGGTAGATCACCATGACACCATAACAGCCTCTTTTTAACCTTTCTCTGTATGGAGTCAACACTTTTCCTTTTTATGGTTAAGTCCGTAATTATACGTTTCCGTTTTGATCTTCGTTGTTCAGAAACTGTTTGTCAGATTGATATCTTTAATGTGCCGAACACGACGTCCATTAGTTCGTCTTCTGTGGTATTATTCTCGATAACATCTGCATATCGTTTCATCTGGTTCACTTTTTGTGTGTGTAAACTTGGGTCCATTTACCATGCAGATTATGTTTCCACTCCGTTTATCTACTATCCTTGTTTCCAAGTAGGATGCATTGCTTATAAACAGCTAAAAGAAAACTTTTTTCTCAAACTTTGAAGCGTCCCTTCGTGACCTTTTTTCACGTCCTGGTTTCGTATAGGTTAGTAATAATCTATCAAACACTAGTTTAATCTTCCTTGTAAACATTGATTCTGCTGGCGTCATCGAAAATGGGACATTGTTATTTGGAGGCCATCCTATATATATGAAAAAATCTTGAATGGCGTTTTCGGTAGGTTAACCTCTCACTTTTTTAAGCGCTATTTTGAACGTATCCATGAACCGTTCTGTCTGGGCATAGCTTCTCGCATAGTACGGCGTGATCGTGATATGCTCCATTACAAAACGTTTAACAGTATATTTTAAATTCAATAAACGGTAATTGAAGTCCGTTGTCTGATACAATACAGTCAACGACCCCGAAACGGGCGAACAATTTATACTAAAAACCTTACTTCCCTGGTTGGTTTCTTACATTTTAATATTTCCCCATTTTTTCGAGTCTATTTAACTCCTCGTGAATCTGATTCAATGACGCCAATGGAACATGTCTTTTCTTTTTCAAATATGGTTGAATACTTGGTTTTAATTCAAACTTGGCAGTCATTTTTTACATCAACCTAGTCTACCAGAAAAATGTCCGAAAACATTTATTTTAATTATTTCATTAGTCTCTTTGCTTTTGACAAAAATAGTTCATGGGATTGTAACATAATTGAAATTTATCCATTTTTATTCAATAGTTTTACTCACACAAACTCTCTGATATTTTTAACTTTGTGACTTTTAGCAATTTTAATAAAGCTTTTTAAAATTTTATTTTTAACTCTGTAGTGTGTACTTTTGTGTCCGATACGATCGCAATTAAAATACTTTATCATTTTAAATGGACAACTTGTGTACGAATGCAATTGTTTGCAACCAAAACACGGTTTAGGACGCTAATTATTTTTATTTTGTGGACTAAATTCAGTTAGTGAATTACTTTTACTTTCTTACGGAATTTTCTAATATGGGACACTCCGCTTTTCTCAATGTCCCGTGAATCTTGCCGAACACTAATAAAACGTTGGCAATCTTCTGCGATGTGTTGAAGTGTTAACCCAAGTTCATACTCTAGTTTATTAAGAACCTTCTTCTGATTTCAGCATCTGTATTTGATATTAAACTCTGCGCGAAGATTAGACATTTAAATTGTTAGCGCTCAACTTCGACAATTTGAAATCATCGCAGTTTTTGTTAACTACGCTAGCAAAAGTAGTGTAGTCTTCGTCTTCTTTCCTTGCAAGAAGCATACATTTCCAACTTTTGTGAAAAAGAGACGTCTTAGGACTACACAATTTTGGTAATAATTGTAATGCTTCCACAAATATAAGGTTGCTGGGGGTATTTTGTGGCAAGATATAATTGACGAATTTAGTATGTTCAACAGTACCCAAATTTCTTAATAGCAAACGAAACTTTTTAAAATTGATCCAATTCGCACAGTTCGTATCATAAAGACATTTGTATCGTTTGGAATATGAAGCAAACGTAATTTCGTTTTCAGTGTCGTACTTTTAATTATCGATAGCACTCTTAATAGTGTTTTGTGAAAATGCACTTTTATCTTCAACATTTTGATTCCTATTCGATAATTTCGTTGAAATGTATCTCATTTTCCTCTAATGGAAGCTGTTGTTGGTGGTGGTGCTTAATAATTTAGCAACTTAAAGATTTTTGGTATTCTATATGTTATAGGTGTTGAAACTAAATACACGGAACTTTTATTGGGTTCGACGATGACAACTTAAAAACAGTAAATGCAGATTTAGAAGTGAACGATATGGTGGACTCAACCATTTTTTTTTGCGTAATACAGGGTGACATATAAAATGCAACCTATGAAATCGTTAACAAAATTCGGAATCCTTTCTGCAATCCAACTATATGTGACACAAAAACACTTCAGTCTATGCCTGATCTGTCCACCAATTTTTAGCAATGAATGTCCAACAATCTTCGTTTTATCGCCGTTCAATGTTACGCGGGAACATTTTAGGGATCGTCTCATCAGTATGAGATGTGATACTGAATGGGCTTCACACTCAATGGACCTTTACCTCAAGACTTTTATCTGTGATGTTACCTCAAGGATAGTGTCTATCAAAACAATCACCAGACTATTTTTGGACCGAAGTAGGATAAAGTAACTGTTATGGTGTGATGGTGGTTTACCCTATTTTGTAACTACATGGACTCTTCTAGAAATTATGTATCGAGGAAATTACGACGAAGTTTCGAGGCAGTCTCAGAGCAGTCTTTCTGTAACATACTACTCTTGGCCTTTTGGCTAAGATCAAAGTGTAGTATCTGTTCCGATGGATACTGCACCCCATAAACTGGTATTGTCTTGGCCTTCGGGGTTTGATTTACGCCGGTCAATGGGTCTGTCCTGTGCAGTTCTAGGAGGTCCACCCTCCCAGGATTTGCCTCCCCTCTTTAGGGAGGAGTAAGTTTATTGCTTACTGCCTGAGGCGCCCCTACCGGGGAATGCCGACGGGGCTGCCCAGGCAATTTTTAATGGCCAGAGTGCTCACTTTCTCGGGCGCTGGCTTTTCAAACCCCACTTTCCCGACCCGACCTTGGGTCACATCTTACTTGTGGGAGTAAGATAACAACTGGCCTTGTGCCTAACCTCCTGGAGAGGAGGTAAATAAATACTCTGTACTTCTTGTACATATATCACTGCTGTCGTATTTATTATTAGCCTTTCAAGGTTACAACACTGTCGACGAGAATTCGGACTTATTCGGACACAACATAACCTGGACTTATGTTGCACACAACACTGGCTACGAGAACTCGGACTTATGTCGGATACAACATAATCATTACTACAACTGGAATTTTGGATTTTCGAAAGAATACTTTAAAAAATTGTTAATTACAACAGTAACAGTGAGAATTTAATAGCCGTACTGAATCTTTAACACACAACCTGTGCTCAATTTGCGAAAAGAAACTCTAACGTCAGAAAATAAGATTGAAAAAAGTGTTCGTTCTTGAGTAAGACAGAAAAGATTTCAAGTCATTCTCCCACACGAGGTTTTGAAATCTAAATCGTTCGACCACAAAAAAACAACAACAGGTCTGCCGATCTTTCTTCGTTTTTTATTGTTAAATCATGAAAACGTACATTAGTATTAACAAGCTTACTTTTTTCTCGCTAAGAAGAAAATAATTATCTACCAGTGAGAAATTTACGACTGTGTAAAAAAATATATATACACGAAAAATTCGGTAGCCTTTTTTAAGTGACGAAAAATAGAGGAATTTGAAATTACTATGTTGTCTTTCGTTGAAATGTATCTCCTTTTTCTCAGAATTTTTTCCTCTAATGTTGGGCTTGTTGGTGCTTAATAACTCTATCTTTTATTAATATCAACACACACGCATACATTTTGTTGTTAAATATTAGAGTGAGTAGATATATTAGCTTGTACATATTAGCGATTAGGTACAATATTTATATAACCGTGAGCATTAATGTGTCCCTGAAAAGTTTTTGATTTAAGTTTGCCATCGACTGAAAATTCCGTCTATCTCATTAGCATTTCTGAGTTGTATCAATCACATTGGAATTCATGTGGACCATCCGGGTAAGATTTATTTTCGTCAAAGAACATATGTCTGTTCCATTCTCCAACTGATATTTTGATTGTCTTTAAAAAATTAAAGACGTCAACTTTTGTGGCAAGATGTATCCTATGTCACTTGATCACTTAACTTTTATTATGTTATTTTTCTCAGTGAGGGGTCGTTCTTGCAGAAGCTGTGCATGATGTTACTGTATGAGTTCTTCTTGGCTGGTATTATTAGTTTGGAGATGTTTACTGAGATTGTTTTGCTGATATTGTTATGGATCTTTCGAGAAATTACATATGTTTTGAAAAAAAATGTGTAATACCCTTTGCAATCGTTAACTTTGGTAGTTCTCCAATACGTAACGACGTGATGTGGCCACGTTCAAAATCGTTTAGTTTCGTGTCTTTTCCAATCTTTAATTTTAGTAAATATTCTCATATGTGTCTGAAATAATACAATATATTATGATGATGATAATAATAAGAATAATAAAAAGAAGTTTAAAAAAAAGTAATACTAATAATTGTATGAGCACTAGGAGCAAGTCCGAAAACCCTGTCAAAAATACTTAGAAGAAATTGGAATTAAAGGGAATATCGAGACCACACAACGGACGGTAATGATGAAAACAGCCACGATCTTAGGGAAAATCTTCGAATGCGGAAACCAACCCACATAAATTACGAACGCTAACCAGCTACACGTATGTTGAAATAGAACTAAAACAAAGATATAGAAAGAAACACAGATGAGCGCAATCGAACTGAAACTGCCAAAGATTCCATAAATTGATCCCCTCTCAAAAAGCAGAGATATATACACACATGTGATTTCGCTAACCTCGATCGGTACCACACAAAATGGTTGGGAAAGATGTTGATTCTTAGGCTTCAAACATCTTTCTTACATTTCAATATTGAATGCTTTCTAATGGGAGACCAACATATCTTCTTATCTTTAATGCGTGTCCGCGCATCTTTCCCTAAAAGACTTCGACATTTGAACTATTACCGAATCAACATCTTACGGATTCTACCTTCTACTAGCGATAAACATGTCGCTATGAAAAAATAAATGTCTTGTACCCCTGACGAAGACGTATTACGTCGAAAATTTGGGACTACTTTAAATAAATTACTATTTATTTAAAATTTTTTAAAAATGCATTCTTAGGCTTCAAACATCTGTCTTATAAATATATATATATATATATATATATATATATATATATATATATATTGAAAAGTGACACACTGGAAACGTTGCTGAAATGGCAATAATAAGGAGAATGTTTTCTTTAAATATTTAGAAAACCTGCACAACGCAAATTATTTGTTTTTTAAAATAAATTATTTATTTACTTTTAAAAACTTTTCTTTTTTTTAACTTGTGCAGGTTTTCTAAATATTAAAAAAATATTTTTTCCTTATTATTGCCATTTCAGCAACGTTTCCAATGTGTGACTTTTCAAAATATCTTATCCACGTAACCGCGTGCTACACAGCGATATCAAGATTGTCGTCGATAACACCAGGACGAATTTCAACTTGACTGCGATAAATATGTCTCAGTCAGGAAGAAAAGGGAAGAGGAAGAATAAAAATATGCTTATACTTCTGACAAGGGTATTTATTACCGAAAGTACTCAAGTTTTAAAAAAAGAAGTTTTTAAAGTAAATAAATAATTTATTTAAAAAAAACAAATAATTTGCGTTGTGCAGGTTTTCTAAATATTTAAAAAATATATTCTCATATATATATATATATATATATATATATATATATATATATATATATATATATATATATATATATATACACGCTCCGCTATGACTAGGTCCCCTTGGTGGGTGAAATGATGATTTTCTACTGATCGTAATACAATACTTTTTGTAAAAATGATTGAGTCTTCTTCGTTTCTAATATCATAAAATTTGTAAACAACCGAATAAAATTATTCAAGCAATATGATTTCTGCACTAGCGAGTTCGTTAGCTGAGATAAGGTTGGCTGTGACCTGGCCTCCGGGTTTCGAATTTCCGGGTTGATGCACTCGCTATGTCTAGCCACAATGATGAGTCGTCAAACGACGAAACAGGTGGATAACTATATATATATAGAGAGAGAGTTACTCAAGAAAAAAATGACCCATTAGGTCACCTGGATTATATTGTTTGAATCAGAAAATAGTGAGTTTGCAAAGCAGTTAAATATAAAAAATAAAAAGACAAAGTTCACAATTATACTCACTCTGTCTCTCCCCATACCTTTCCAACTATTAGTTTTATAGCATTACTCTCTCTACTGACATTCTCTTTTGCTTATAATGGCCTATTTCAATCGGTTCATTCTTTCCTTTATTTCTTATCTTCGACTGTTAATAAAAACAGAGAGATAGAGAGTGACGGAAGCGAGATAATAGCCGACTTAGAGGGAAAAAACGTTGATTACTTAAGCTTTAGTATAATAATAGATATATAAGAGACTTACCTGTGACCCGTTGGGTCGCAACTACTACCACTCTTTATTCTACCTTGATTTCTTTCGCAAATTTAGAAGCTGTGACATAGCTGTTAATACATTCTTTTTGCATACCTGAAAATAATAAGTATCTTTACTTCTATATTATTATTAGTAGTAGTAGTAGTAGTAGTAGTAGTAGTAGTAGTAGTAGTAGTGGTAGTATCAGTTAGAAGTATTATTATTCTTTATTTTTCTAATATAGAAGTGAAGAGCCTAATTATTTTGCTATCTAATTTACATGCGTGATTGTGGTGTGTACAGAGACGCGTTTCTAAAGTATACGGCAACCCTAAAAACGTGAGTTACTCGTTCGTCTAAATTCTAATAAAGACATTAAGAAATATTAGAGAGTAGTTGAATCAACATAGAATGAGAAGAGCGAGAGAAATAGAGAAATATCTAAGAGGGGCGGCGGTGACTTGTTTAGTTTGTTATGCATTAGAATAGTAAAAACAGGATTTTTCTTTCAAACACAATTAAGTCTCAGAACAAAGGTATCTTTTCGCGTATATTTTGTGTTATTTAAGGATATAGAAAAACGCATTAAGATGTGTTTCGTAAATCTGATTTCGAAACATTTGGGCCGATATGTATCACAGTTATAAATTTAAATGTTTTACTTTGTATCAATTTTGATTAATAAACTTAAAATTGGTATCTGGTGGACATTCACTCTCCTATTACTGACTGTTTTCCTCCTATCTATACCCTTGTTCTTTTCAAGACTAAGGTCAATAGTCATTTTCTGTCTTTGCGATAATCATATTTCTTTCTTGTTAGCTCTTTACATCAAGTGGCTTCATGCCTTGTCTGGATCGATTTTCCAAAAAAAATGAATGACTAAAACTTGGTGGACAAGTCAGACAGTGACTGAAATTTATTTTCAAATATGGTTGCATTGCAGAAAAGATTGTATGTATGATATTTAGGGAGGGTCATCTTGTATTTGATAAAATGCTTGAATATAGAAGTTAGGAATAATAAACATGAATCATTAACTTATCTCTATGTGTTCTTATGTGTTCTTACATGTGTTCTTATATGTGTTCTTATGTGCTCTATGTGTTCTTAATCGCCGTCCTGCCACATTCAAATAAACTGTAAAAAAAATAAACGTCGTTATCTCCTCTGACCGGGATATACATGCCATTGGGGACCGCTTGTGATTTTAATATTCCTTAGAAACTTTCTCCAGGATGAATTTCGCACCAAGCCAGACCAGGCTGCGAGAGCTGGAGGTGACACCGGGTCGAGCTTTATATAGTGTGTAGCCAAAAGTAGAGGAAAAACTGTTACTGTAAAAGTATAGTGCATTGTCCTTTACAAAATAACTGCTTAACTAAAGGTATAGTTTACTTAGCCACAAGATATACAGATAAACCCCTAAATAACAAAAAATACTACATAGGAAAAAAATCACTAGAATTTAATATATATATATATATATATATATATATATATATATATATATATATATATATATATATGAAAAGCACAAATTTACGTTCGATAACAAAAAACACGACTATAATACATCATTATCGAACCATAATTAGGAACTTAAAGAAAGTGGACTGTCGTTTATAGTATTGTATAGTTAATTATAAGGATACGCCAGATTATGCATATATTAAAATGATCCGTTAAGATCATGTGTAAGTGAGAAACTAGAAACTTGAAATTTCAAAGATGTCAAAAAATTACTACATCGAACAAGCGAAATTGCAACGACAAGCAGACTATTCAAAGACATCTCACCTAAAAACATAGGCAAAGAAATATGACGGAACTTCGGAAAATTTTAAAGGAATATAAAAGAATGAAATGTGTTACAAAACAATGTATCTCAAACGGACTGAGATGAAACCGCTCTTGCCATCCTGATCCACCTCATTTTAAAATATCAACTGAAATTGAAAAAGTATTTCAAAATATATAACCCTTTTCCATAAATGTTTTTAAAATATTTAACCCTCTCCTGTCTTAAACTATTGATAATTAGTAATAAAGAGAGTATGTTTTAATATTACTATTTACTCTTAGTCGCGAAATATGCTGCTGATGGAAGAAATGGCTTCTATTTTAAATTTACATTTGCTGCTGAAAACAAAGATAGCTTCCTTCTAAAAAATATTCCTCGCAGAATAAATAATTTTCTGGAAACACTCCTGATAACCTCAAGCCTTATTTATAGATAATCTGAATATAATATATTTTAGCGAGAAACTAGAAATTTTAAATTTCAAAGATGTCAAGAAATTACTAAGTCGTACAAGCGAAATAGCAACTAATGGTAGACAGAGAATAAACTTTATTTTTTGGACAAACAAATGTAAAAGGTTCATTCCATCATTTCGTATGAATCAGACGATTCTGCTGTTGGCGTTGTTTTCCCCGATATCTTTCTAGTTAGAATTCCTTCTAGAAAGGCATCGGGTACTCACAGTAGGGGCCACGTGAAGGGTCCTCAGTCCGTATCGTTAGCCACTTAGCCACCGTCACCTCCCATGTAAAATGTTAAAAACAAATCGTAAAAGTCGAGCTTTCATGTGGTGGATTGGCCATTTTTGTAGGTGTTCTCAATCACAGATGTCACATAATTTATGTCATAATTTATCATCTTTATGAAATCACTGACAGCCAATCATTTTTTTGTGACTAATCCCAACGAGGAAGAACGATGCAACACTATAATTGTGGTTGTTGTATTAATTTCGGGCGATGTAAATTTCCAAGCTCATTAATAAAAAATAAAATAAACGTTCATTTTATTATTTTTAACTACTTATATATTTTTATTAGTTTTCTATGTGGATCTCATTGGAAAATTGTTACTTTTTGTTACTTGTTTTCACATCTAACAAGGCGCATTACTACTGCAGCGTATATATATATATATATATATATATATATATATATATATATATATATATATATATATATATATATATATAAAGGCAATACAATGCATAGATGAACGGATAGACACAAACTTAAGCAAATTAAGACATATAACGATGGAATGATTTATGTAGTTTCATCTTTTTATTAATAATATATATATATATATATATATATATATATATATATATATATATATATATATATGTGTGTGTGTGTGTGTGTGTGTGTGTGTGTATGTGTGTGTGATCTATTTACATTATATTATAATTTTACTTGCGTCAGTATGGTCTGATGGAAGTTCCGTATAGTATTATATTTCGGAAACATTTCCCTTCGTCAGATGTATGTTCAACCTTAATTCAAACACGCACATGGAGACCATTACCAGCGGGCGCTATTCAGCAGAAAATTTCTAGTTATGTTTACGAACTGCTATTTTATTTCAACTTACATATGGTTGGTCAGCGTCACCTAAATATGGGGGTTAGTTTCTACACTCAAGGATTTTCTTAATATTTCGGTTGCTGTAGGTTATACTACCAATCCTCCTTTTGATTTCAATTTGTCTTAGTCGGGTTTTTTTTCAGATTTATCGAAACTGTTCTCAGTGCACCGACAATTGTTGGCATTACGGTAGTTTTCTTCATTTGTATTATTGTGATTATTCGCATCATCTTGGATTTTATTCTCCCAACGTTTCGGTCGACGTATCCTCCGACCGTCTTCTTGAACTGCATCGTGTCAAACTCGCGAAACTGTACAGAATTTCGACCGGAATCCTTTATTTAATCCACGGGGGTAGCTTGCCATCGTTAAGACCAGTTAGAAGTCTTAAGAAATTTGTAATTAATCACAATGACCTGTTGCGTGACGGATATAAGTAGCAGTCTTCTGGAGGTTGAAGGTTCAATCATCAGTGCAGGCGATACTAAGAATGCGATTACAAATTACTTAAGACTTCTATTATTATTCGGACTATTGTTCTCATCTTTGATATTATTTTCACGACGTTTCGACCGATGTAATTGCATTATTAGTATCGCCCGCACTGATGATTGAACCTTCAACTTCCAGAAGAATGTCACTTAGAACTAATTATTAGTTAGCACTTATATCCGTTAGGCCACAGGTCCTTGCGCAAGGACCTGTGTCATAACGGATATAAATGCTAATCGATACTAAGAATACATTTGAGAATTACTTAAGACTTCTACTCGGTCATGGCTGACGGAACGAGAACTATGAACAGGTACTCCACACGCTCCTTCTTTGGTGACGGCATCAAATGTAAACATAGGTCGCAGTGCCGAGTAATACAGATACCTTACTCTGATACGGCGTCACTGAACCACTTGTAACTTAAGTGGTCCACTCGCGTCTTTATCTCGCTACTCACACGTCTGGTCCTCGGCGCAGGAATCCTTCTAGACTGTGAACACCCTCCTTGAGCTCGTGATGTCGTAGTGGCAGAAAAAGAAAGATGGCTCGAAACTCTTCTCGGTCGGACGACGATGATAGCTTGATTGGTCCGCTGTGAAGGCAAGGTTACTCAAACAACAAACTGACAACAATAGGAATAATTTAACAACATCGGTTAGGTCTTTTCGTAAGCAATAATTATTTAGCAATATAAATAATTGGTTTTAAACTTTAAATCAAAGTCTGTTTTTCGATAATGGCTTTGTTTACTAAACTAGTCCGTCTTCTCTCTGCATGAAACTCTATTTATGCTTTCCAAGTTGTTAATTAAGTTGTAACTTGTCTACTGAAAACGGTGTGGGGGGACACTATCGTTAACACCACCCAGACAATAAGTTGTTCGCGCAGCCTCTCGTCCGGTGAATGTTCGTCCCCGAGCCCGGGCGGAGACGTCTGTTCGAAGCGAACCCCAATTTCTAACTGCCGGTCTCTGTCTTCTCGTTTCAACAACAAAGGTCCTCTCGTTCCCAGAAAGGCATCTCATCACACCCTTTCTTTCTCCAGCCCATTTCTCCATTCCTTCCCTCTCTCTCGGGGCCAGGGTGGGGCATACTGACTTACTCTCTCTCTCTCTCTCTCTCTCTCTCTCCCTCTCTTCCAATTCTCTGTGTCTTTCCTCCACCTTCGGGGTGGCAGGGGTCGAGTGGCGGCCCCTGTCAACGATTCAGATAAACAGAGTTGTCTGTTTTTTAGCTTTCTTTGCCTTTATCAAAAGGGTTCTCGAACCCCCCCCCCCCCAAGAACTGCCCTGTTATCAGCCCAGGCGTAGTTAAGGGACCATTACCAAATTCCGATGCGGGGTCTAGCATGCGACTCCTTGGGGAGGGGATAATTACAACTGACACCCTACACGCTTTCTCCCGCCAGCCCGGCGCCAGCTCTGGCCAATGTTTGGACAGTCGAAATATGTACTAGTTCTTAGATCTCCACTTATTTCTACGTAGGGCCTGATTTTCTTGATGCATATTAGTGCGCCCTAAAGGGGCAGATTGCGTCGGCTACAATCACTGTTTCACAAACAATCTACCCCCGTGGATTAAATAATCCGATTTATTGGAAATTCCGTACAGATTTCCAAATTCGACATAAATATTCCCGAGTTTTACAAGATGCCTCCGAAGAAGATTGGAGATTACATCGGTTGAAACGTTGTGAGAATAACATT
The DNA here is from genome assembly GCA_963556195.1 of Sepiola atlantica. Taxonomy (NCBI): domain Eukaryota; kingdom Metazoa; phylum Mollusca; class Cephalopoda; order Sepiida; family Sepiolidae; genus Sepiola; species Sepiola atlantica. The sequence goes on from OY744531.1 coordinate 42,237,474, forward strand.
CAATATAAAAACAGTAATCCGAATAATCCAAATTATCAATCGTCATCTCAAAAATGTGGAAACATAATTGTCTTTATGTTCCTCATTTCTCTTCATCTCTTTCGCCAGTTCCATGTATTTATTAAGTTTATTCTAACTCCTTCAGCTTCACCTGCTGGGAAGACGTAATCTGCTATTTGATAGTTGTTTTTTTCTTATTGTTGACTATTATCATGTCTCATCTTCTTTCTCGGCATATTTTATTATCTATTTTATGTTATTATCTAAAAAAAAAAAAAAAGCGGGAACCCCCTGAAAATTTCACGGTACTTTCTACATCAATCTGTATATTTCACTCTTAATAAAAAAAATATCCCTTGTAAAATAATAAATGTTTGTCTGTGTCAATACTATTAAGAAAAAATGACTATTTTATTCTTCTTTAAAATTAATTGTAATTGTCACCTAAATATTCTTTAAATAAATAAAACGAATACGGCTCTTCTTTATTTATTTATTTATTTATTTATTTATTTAAAATTGTAGCAATTTAATTATTTTTAAAGCAATAAATATTATTATCTTTTTACCGTAAACATAACTGTCGGCTAAATATTCTTAAAATTAAAAAAAAAACAAATGTCATTTTCTTAATGTACTTATTTTAAACTGTAGTCTTATTTTAAACTGTACTGTTATTTAAAATTGTACTGTTTTACTTTACGACACGACATGATTTGATTTTTTTGGAACAATTCATTTTAAAATGGGTAAAGTCGGAATTTTTACTTTAGCGACATCAAATTAATCACCAATCACTTTGATCGGATGATCTGGTTTTTCATGTGTATGAAAGGTGATAGCATACATATGAACATGAAATGCCTTAGCATATTGTTATATAGACTAGCGGGGCACGTAGAAATTCCACAGTTGTCTTTTACATCTGCTGTATATTGCTGTCGTGTTCAAAACATTTCCATTATATAGACGTCTGGCGCGAACGCAGACCCCATATATATTATTGTACCCCCTAATCTATAATTACATATTTTAATTAACTGAATTAATGTCTATAATTACGTAACAAATAAAGAAAAACACAAATATATTTAGTTATAACTGCAGAAATATGTATACAAATAACCAAAACATTTGGTTTCCAGATTTTATATAAAATGTGCTGCCTCCATTCATATACACTAAATGTACAAAAGCAAGGAAATTCCCAAATGTTTATACTTTGATTGTCATTAAGGGTATGCGAGCACAACAGGGCTATGTATTTTACTGGTAGGAATTTTTCTTCAGCGCACCTCACACACTTCATGCACTCATGCATAGATATTTATACTGTAGTGATGTGATAATGAGATGGTTTGGTTGATATGTAGTCATACCCTTAAGGACAATAAAAGTGTAAAAATTTGGGAATTTCCTTGCTTTTGTACATTTAGTGTATATGAATTTTCATCTTAACCCTATTAAGGGCATATAATTTCAGTATACTGGCATTTATCATGGAATGTCACTACTTTTGTAAAGGCTATGCCTCAATACAATGGTCATTTTTAAGTTTTTTTGGAATTTTAGGTATGTGGTAAACTGAAATTAAAATGCCATCAACTAGACCCTAGAACCTCTATCTCTGCCAAAAATCAGCTGAATCCATCAAATAGTTGATGAGATATAGGGTGGCACACACGTACGTACGTACGTACGTACGTACACACGGATAACACAAAATCACTCCTGACCTTTCTGGATCTCTGGGTTGCCTTGACTAATGATGCTGAAATTCTACACACTTATAGAACCTATCAAATGAAAATGTTGTGCAAAGTTTTAAATAATTTGGTTTATTGATTTTTGAGTTATGACTAATCAAAGAAATGAGATTTCTAACATAGGCCGTTTTTGTAGTCTATTAAGGGATAGAGCGCTCTCGCGCCTCCCTTGATTATTCGTTTTATAACATTACAGTTTAGGAATTTCGTTAGTCAGTACCTGACTGTAAATTGCTCTTCCTCAAAATACTGTTTTGTATCTATTTCATTATGAATGTGAACATTGTTGTGTTGAAATATCCAGTTTCAACCGCACGACAATACTCTCCTTATTTAAGTGACACCTGACGACTAACATTAATATAACCTTGATCATTTATACGATACTTCCTGATAAGTTTTTCATTTAAGTTTTCTATTGGGTGAAACATTCACCATACTATTAGACTTCAAGTGTGTTAAGTGTGTAATATTAGAGTGGAAAGGTTGGCTAGTAGATGTATTAGCTAGTACATATTAGCGATTAAGGTTAGGGGTAGAAGTATGATATTAATATAACCTTGATCACTAATGCATCCCTGAAAAGGCTTTTTAATTTAAGTTTGCCATCGACTGAAAAATCCGTTTATATTATTAGACTTTAGACTCCACTTGCTATAGTTAAAATAATTTATGGGAAACGTCTGAGTTGTTCCAATCATATTGAAAACAAAGTCGATCATTCAGGTAGAATTTTCTTCGACTCTTAGTCTTACAAATTGTTTTGTCTTAAATCGTTTCCCCTAATGGAAAATATAATTCTATCTCTTATTACTATCAACGTATATGCGTCTATTTTCCTTGTTATACCCTTAAGTGTTAAATATCAAAATCGGTATGTTGTCCAGTAAATATATTAGCTTGTACATATTAAGGATTAGGCAGAGTTATGGTTATAATAGTGATGTATTACCTTTAGCCTTCAAGTGTCCCTGAAAAGTTTTTAATTTAAGATTTTTATTGGCTAATGTAGTACTCCACTGACATTAATTATTTCTAATTTAACAACAATATCTATGAACAAAATTTCAGACTCTCCGTTGAGTACTATCCTGATCATTTCTAGAATTCCTGGAATTTGGTCCATTCAAATTAAGATTAACCCAAAATGCTAAATGCTTTATATATATGTTGATGACATCTTAATTTTTCTTCTTTGAAAACACTCATACACAAAGCCTTAAAAGGAATAAAACATAATCGAATTTATCCATGAAACAGAGAACAATAATGGACGAAATCTTAACTGTTATTTTTAAAACACTCAAACGGACACCTTTAAAAACATAAAACATAATCGAATTTATCCATGAAACAGAGAACAATACTAGACGACATCGTAATTTTTCTTCTTTTTTTTTAAACAGTCAAACAGAAAACCGTTAAAAATTAAATATAATCGAATTTATCCATGAAACAGAGAACAATAAATGACGACATCTTAATTTATCTTTTTTGAAAACACTCCAACAGAAATCTTAAAAGAAATTAAACATAATATCTATGAAACAGAGAACAATAATTCGATAACATTTCTCGACATACTCATAATAAAATTTTAAACAATCTAACCTTTAAAATACACTGAAAAATTGCACAACAACAAAATTCTACGTCCATCTGTACTCACACTATAACAAAACTTAAACATGCATGATAATCGGTTATTCCTTCAGGCACTCAAATTCACTACAAAACATGACAATACACATTACTTGCAAAGAAAACAGCCTGACAAATTCTCCAGAAGTCATAAATAAAATCATATACACCGAACACTCCTTTTATAAAAAAAATATGTTTTTTGCTTACTCATGCCAATAATACAATACTTTACAGCACTCTAAATAAGCTAAGCATTCCGACAACACTTAATACATCAGAAACCATAAAGCCAACCTTAAAACCAACAAAACATTTTCTTAAAAAACATCTAAAACAGGAATATATACTGCCCCATGGAATAATGACAATCAAATAAATATATTGTTAAGCTCAGCGCTGGCTTAACAAAAGTCTGAATGAACATAAAAAAGACATAAAAAAAATAACAATTCCCTAAATGCACTATTCTCTCATGCATTACAATATGACCATTTCTTTAACTTTAAACAAACTAGACTCGTTAAATTCATTTTAAACAAATATCGCGGAATACTTCTTGTATCAACACTCGTTATAAAGTCTGGAAAAATTAAACGACGTAATGGCTTTTACAATCAGAAAAATAATTTAAATCAGCAAAATATTACTAAAGGAACAAAATCTGAATTTAGATCTAGGCTAGCTATTTTACATTTCCGACAAGACTTTTCTCTTTTTTCTAACATCGATATTTTAAAAACAACATTCATTCCACTTTATAGACGCAGCACATATTTCGGATTTTAACGTGTATGTTTTTTTGCGAAACTAAAGCATTCGCTCCGCGTTTTAGACACACGAAGTAATTCAAATTTCGAACTTATGGAAGTTAAAAATTTATCGACTCCTACCCTACAAGCTTTTCTAATACTTGCCATATAGTTACTGTACCTATATTTAAACCTATGTATGCTTGTGGATTTGTTACTTTTCACTTCATTGCACTTATTCACTATACTTTCCGTCAGGCACTCCCCTTTTACAGTTATATTTTCTTGCTTTATTCGAGTTTTCTACATTATCAAGACTAGCTTTATTCGATGAGATTATAATGCTTTTTATGTTTGTTATAGTTGAATAGGATACTTTAATTGTGTTCTTATTGAGTAGTTTACTTAATATCTTATTCCCGTTGAAGTTATTATCTATTATTTTATAGAAATCTTTAAGTATATCCGATTTTACATGTATAATATATGGGGGAATAAACCATATAGTTTTTCTCCTATTTTTTTATTGCTATCTTTATCCGTATTATTTTAATTTTAATTTTATTC
>OY744531.1:42247199-42297199 GCA_963556195.1 Sepiola atlantica
CCATTTCGTACCCCAATTCAACTTCTAGATCAGCTGCATATTTTGACTGATCCGAGGGAGAAGGGCGAGGAGCAACACTAATAATTGATTAATAGTAAAAATGAAGTACGGTACATTTAATATGCTTCTCCGCATGCATCACACATTCTACTAAAAATCCAAAGATTTAATGAACAAATGCCATTTCAAACTTAAGAATGACATACCGACGAACAGATATATTTTTGTCGCATAACGGAATGTGAAAAACAAAAAAGATAAAATATCTATTTTTCATGCCTTTCATTCAAAATCTGCTTTTACTGTGCTAATATTACGTCAGCATGACGTCAGCATGACTTCGACTTGACGTCAACCTAGTGATCATGATCATTATTGAAAAGTTGGATTTTGTGAATTTAAGAGTTGGTCGTTAATGGTTTCCTGCTTCAGATGAACTTTTGCTCAGAACTGTATGATAAAAGACCCGTTGGGTCACGCTTTTTGGAAATAGAATTTTCGTCGGTCTGTCATGCTTAGATTTGAAATAACATTTTTGACAGTATCGATTTAGTTTGAAAAAGAATGACTGGAATATCATTTTTATTGTTCTGCTATGCTTGTTTGAAATGGCTATTTCCTTATTCTGTGAGGCCTTCGACTGAAATAAGTTGTGCTTATCGGCCAGACTTACTCTAGAAAATTTATATTTCATGGCCTTTTTGTCAGTCTATTCAGAATTTAGTTTGAAAAGAATTTTCGGCTGTCTGTCACGCTTAAGTTTTAAATAGCTACTTTGTTTGGCTGTACCGATTTAGTTCGAAATAGCATGTGTTTCGATCTGTCCTGCTCATGTGATGAATCGCATTTTCGTCGGGCTGTATCTATTTACTTTGAAATAGAATAGATGTTGATCTGTTACGTATACGTTTGAAATAGCATAATTGTATGTCATGCTGACGTTTGAAATAGAATAATTGTATGTCACGCTGACGTTTGAAATAGCATAATTGTATGTCATGCTGACGTTTGAAATAGTATAATTGTATGTCACGCTGACGTTTGAAATAGCATAATTGTATGTCACGCTGGCGTTTGAAATAGCATAATTGTATGTCACGCTGACGTTTGCAATATCATAATTGTATGTCACACTGACGTTTGAAATAGCATAATTGTATGTCACGCTGACGTTTGAAATAGCATAATTGTATGTCACGCTGACGTTTGAAATAGCATAATTGTATGTCACGCTGACGTTTGAAATAGCATAATTGTATGTCACGCTGGCGTTTGAAATAGAATAATTGTATGTCACGCTGACGTTTGAAATAGCATTATTGTATGTCACGCTGACGTTTGCAATATCATAATTGTATGTCACGCTGACGTTTGCAATATCATAATTGTATGTCATGCTGACGTTTGAAATAGCATAATTGTATGTCACGCTGACGTTTGCAATATCATAATTGTATGTCACGCTGACGTTTGAAATAGCATAATTGTATGTTACGCTGACTTTTGAAATAGCATAATTGCATGTCACGCTGACGTTTGAAATAGAATAATTGTATGTCACGCTGACGTTTGAAATAGCATTATTGTATGCCACGCTGACGTTTGAAATAGCATAATTGTATGTCACGCTGACGTTTGAAATATCATAATTGTATGTCACGCTGACGTTTGAAATAGCATAATTGTATGTCACGCTAGCGTTTGAAATAGCATAATTGTATGTCACGCTGACGTTTTAAATAGCATTTCCGGTTTTCTCTACCGATTTATTTTGAAATAGCATGTGTTTTGATCTATCACGCTTAAGTTTTAAATTCGCATTTTCGAAGGTATGTCACGCTTTCGGTCGAAATCGCATGTGTTTTCATCTTTAACGCTTAATTTTGAAATAGTATTTTTGATGGTATGTCACGCTTTCGATCGAAATCGCATGTGTTTAATCTTTTACGCTTAAGTTTGAAATAGTATTTTCGATTATATTGTTGAATATCCGGGCCAGGTGTACTGAGAATGTCACAAGGAAGGAATAAAACGCACTTGACACAGTCAAGCACCTGGTTGGAAGAAAAAAAACACTCTTGATTGTCGGAAATAAAATAATTGTAGATTGTCGGATATAAAATAATTGTTGATTGATTCAAAACCACCTGCAAAAGATATGATATCCTAAAATGTTAATCCCAGAATTACAGATGGATGTCACAAATTATTATATAAATTAAACAGAAATGTAGATCGATAGGGATCGGGTCCCAGAAAACCACTCCGTCAATTCCTGTACGTCCTCCTTCCTCACTACCCCCACTCGTTCACCGCCACCGACAATAAAAAATATATCATTACATTTTCATACATAATCATTCTTTTAAGCACAGCAGAAATACAACAGTATGTCACGCTTTCGGTCAAAATAGCAAATTTGTAATATAATTTCTGTTGGTAAGTTGCGCTAATTTTGAAATAACATTTCACATCAACGTACTTTCAAATAGCATGTAGGTTGATATGTTATACATAAGTTTGTCATTTTTGTCGGTCTGCCATAATTTGCTTAAAATACCCTTTTAGTCGGTGTTCACGTTTACATTTCAAATATCATGTTCGCCGGTCTGTCATGCTTAGGTTAACCTTTTGTCTGTCGCACGGAAGTTTAAAAAAGCATATTCGTCGGTCTACCACGCTTAAGTTTAAAATAGTATTTTAGTTATTCTTAAGTGATTATAAACGTAAATAATTTTTTGTATTTAAAATAAATACAACGGGAAACTGAATTTCATAAACTTTAAAGATAGATGACACAAATGATTAAACCGAAATTGAGATCGATAGTCGCCTGGCGATTGGATCACAGAAAACCACTCCGTCAATTCGAATTAAAGATGTTTAATTCGATGAAAGACAAATAAAATTTAAATTATTATTAAGTAATGGGTCATCGGTAAGAATTGCATGTAGTAACTGTTACTTATTCTCTAAACCCCTTCGTAATACTGATATGTTTTACTTTCTTTTACTTACATTTTTATACTTTGACTTACATTTTTATACTTATACTTATATTTTTATATGTGAAAAATAGCATTTTCTTTGGTCTGTTACACTTATGTTCTTAAGGTCTTCTTTCTTCTCTTACATAATGTCTTCACAACCGAGCAATTTATTTAGCAAGGAGGGAATTACATGAGAACTCGCCATAGTAACATGGTTGAGACTCCATCATTCAAAACCAGTGTCTCCAGTACAAAACATGTGTCAGATGACGTACCCTATAAGCATTGGTACACAGAAGGAAAATTTAAAAAACAGTATTTGTAAGAGCATATATTTATTATAGTTTCTGTAGATTCTCGTGAAATTTCAGAAACCTCTGATTTTTGTGAAATTTGAACAATAGGGATGAGACATCAATTAATAAATATTCCCGAAATTTCAGTTTCTTTAGTTTGTTTTAAAAGTTTCGTAAGAGAATTTTATGAGCACATTCTCTCATTTGAATATTCAAATATTGCAAACTTGCACTGAATTTGATCTATAGTTATTCGACACCAATTAAGCAAGATTCCCTAAATTTTGATATCTTTTGAAAGACACCTAAGCGTAAGCCTTAAATTTTGAATCAAAATTGGAATCAGGATTATCGACATAAGGTTTAGTATCATTATATGCTTATTTCAATCTTCGTAAGACGGCAGGAAAGTGGGGCAAAACGGTTGTGTTCTGAGAATTAATTTTACCAGGGACGGGTATTCTTCACGTATTTATACAAGTTTAAAATAGCATTTTCTATGGTCTGCTGCACTTATATTCTTAGGACCTGCTTTTCTCTCTTACGGGGAGGAGGGAAGAAATTACAAGATAACAAGTCACGTTGACATGATTGAGACGCTATCAGTTAGAACTAGCATCTCTAATACAAAAGAGATATCAGATTATCTCCTATAAGCAATTATACACAGAAAAAAAACAGCGTTTTTAATAGCATAATATACTTATTATGCAGTGAAAATTCGATTAGTCATTAATATCAGCAGGTGTAGAATACTTACTAGTCCAACAGGATTTCCCAAACCTTTCAATGTATAACATTACCCATCACACACACATATCTATATATAAAATATAGGAAGGATGTTGTAGTTTGCTTAAAGCATTGTGCGTAAGCCAGATGTAAAGGAAATCCGTCTATGTAAGGTAAGTAAATAGAAAAAAAATTAATAACACTATACAAAAGATGGAGAAAAGACAAAAACTATTCTAATCGCTTTCTTCTCAAGGGTAATAACTCTATTCTGATTCCCACCTCCTTGGTTGCAACGAGTTATTTCCCTTAGATCTGGCTAACGCGAATTATGTAAACGCACATGGGTATAATAAATAATTAAATATATAAATTATAACTACAATTAAGTAGAAACACGCAATAATAATATAGTTATTACTGGTAAAATATTATAACTAGAATTGAATATCGAACACAAAATACCAGCTCAAACTTCAACAATAATTTAATTCTTTTCTGTGGGTCTATAGCAACAGATATCCCTAAACTTCCGAATTCCTGGCAAAAAACACACCCAAACCGAGTGGTTATACATATTTTGTCTTTCTGAAGATAGAGTTTACCCCAAAAATTTGAAGAACATAACACCACCGATACCAACTTGGTTCGACACACTATATTAATAAATAAATTGTTAATCGAAAATTATTGAAACTTTTCAGTATTGTCTTTTATTTTGTTTACCTTGTCGCGTATCAAACGATGTTTTATACACAACTGCAGTGTAATAGCCTTCAAACAACTTTATATATATATATATATATATATATATATATATATATATATAGAGAGAGAGAGAGAGAGAGAGAGAGAGAGAGACTTCTTGGTTTCCTTGAGGGGAAATATGAATTTTGCTCATGTTATATTTTGCACCCATTGATAACAGTTTGAGGGTTAGGGTTACTTAATTCATATCTTTAATCGAAACATGTCTGAAAATGTGTACGCGAATAATGTTTGTATCTACAAAAGTTTTATATATATATATATATATATATATATATATATATATATATATATATATATATATATATATATATATTTGCAAACATTGTTAAAAAATAACAGAATTCGTCTGTTTAATTATACCTTGTTTTATTTTTTCAATTTTTCTGATGGTCTTTCTTGTATTAAAATCAAACACATTAATAGATGTTCCATAGGTTTCACGAACGTTTTCGATTCTTCGTCGAAGCATTCTCAGGTGTCAAAAGCAAATGAACAAAAAAGCCGGAGAAAGAAGAGGATTGTTTTAAAAGACGGCGGAGAAACGCGCAGGGAACGTTTTTCGCATTGTTCCGGAAAGTCGTTGACGATTTAAATTCAGCAACGCTGGATGGCATCAAAGAACAAAATCGCATTACGCATTATATATATATATATATATATATATATATATATATATATATATATATATATATATATATATATATATATATATATATATATATATATATATAATGGTAATAATCCAGGTGAAAAATATCCACCGGGTGGTAATCCAGAGAATATTTACCGGGTTTATAAAAAGTGCTCAATATCAAAATAGAGCTTTATATATGATATATATATATATAGTTTAGATCCGTTTCTTGGGCGATATTGTTGTAGTATCTGAGTATGTAAATTTTCATCATTACTTTGCTTCTATCGCTTTATAGCTAGTGCGAAGAAAAATATTGTGATGCTTCGTGGATAATTACGCTACTTAGAGAGAGTAACTACGATAAATATACTTACGTAATATTTTTATTGACAAAAACATTAGAAATTATGTTTTTAAGCAAAAATAATTCGCTTTGAACTAACGCCGAATACTCTTTTATGTCCACGTTTCTGCGGATTATCAAAAGAAAATTCACTTAGTTATTTTTTTAAATATTCATGTCGTGTTTTTATGTTATTATGTAATTTTAATTATATAAAACACGTATCCAGTTTTAAAATTTTGGGGCTTACGTGAGATTCGAACTCAGTAATGACATGGTATAAACTACTTCCTTGGTAACGTGTACTCTTCCTATTCCTTTTTCATCAATCAATCACATGTTTCTAATTGCGTACAAACAGACAAACTCAAAAATTACCATAACTTTTAATAGTGTCTAGATTCAGTTTAAATTATTTTTGATAATCTAATACTTATTTCCACTATATCTGGTAGGGTAAGGAATTTATAATAGACCTTTTAACTATAATCAGCTCTATCTTCTTATTTTTGTTGTTTCAGAAAATCAATTTTAACCAAAACACGTTCCATTGCTTAATTATAATAATAATAATAATAATAATAATAATAATAATAATAATAATAATAATAATAATAATAATAATAATAATAATAATAATGATGATGACGACGACGACTTGGGTTCGGTTATGAATTGGGGTACGAAGTGGCGTGTTTCACTTCATCATGTTACGGTTTACCTCGTGTCTTTCAATCGTAGGCGTGTCCCTTTTCTTCCTGAGATTTTCATTGATGGCTCTGTTCTTGAAGGGAAATCTACTCTTAAACTTTTTTGTCTTTCTTTATCACCAAATCTTTCTTGGAGTTCATATATTGGATCCATTGCTCTTTCTGCTTCTCGTAAAGTAGGTTGTCTCTATCGCTTCTCACGCTTTTTAACACCTGAGGATATCTCTATGTCTACAAATCTACTACAAGACCTTGTATGGAGTACTGTAGTCATATTTCGGCTGGTAAATTTCTGTCCCATTCCATGGTTCTTGATATGATTCAGAAACGTATCTGTAGTTTGGTTGGACCCCCACCACTTCTTCTTCTCTGCATCCTCTCTTTCATAAAAGTTATTTTACTAGTCTCAGTCTTTTCTATAAGTACTATTAGGGCCTGTGTTCTTCAGAATTGGGTTATCTATACCCTGCTACCTTTGTTCCAGCTCTTTTGACTCGTTGGTCTAGTGGTCTTCACAAATTCGCTGTTTTGATACCTCGTTATAATACAGCTTCCTATTCCAGTAGCTTCTTTCCAATTACTGCAATTTTGTCAAACTCTTTTCCTGCTGACTGTTTTCCTCCTACCTATAGTCTCGGTGTTTTCAAGACTAAGGTCAATAGGCCTGTCTTTGCGATAATCATCTTTCGTTTTTTTATCTCGTTACATCATGTGACTTCATTTCTTGTCTGGAGCGACTTCTATAGGAAATTACTTTATTATTTAAAGCCAGCATTATTCTTTAATAATAAAGTAATATGCTTTGGAACTTATTGTTTCGTTAAAATTATTATTTTCTAAAATAAAAACAAATACCATTACATGTGTGTGCGTGTGTGTATGTGTGGGCTTTTGTTTTAGTTTAAAATGTGTTTTTCGGCTAAAGGTAATGAATATTTTCACATTTGAAAAATAAAAAATAGCCTCCTGGTAGACATCAAAATATGTAAATTATAGATACTAATATATTCCATGAAAAATGCCAGTATACTAAAATCATATTCCCTTAATAGGGTTAAGATGAAAATTCATATACACTAAATGTACAAAAGCAAGGAAATTCCCAAATTATTACACTTTTATTGTCATTAATTAAGGGTATGACTACATATCAACCAAACCATTTCATTATCACATCACTACAGTATAAATCTCTATGCATGAGTGGATGACGTGTGTGAGGTGCGCTGAAGAAAAATTCCTACCAGTAAAATACATAGCTCTGTTGTGCTCGCATATCCTTAATGACAATAAAAGTGTAAAATTTGAGAATTTCCTTGCTTTTGTACATTTAGTGTATATGAATTTTCATCTTAACCCTATTAAGGGCATATGATTTCAGTATACTGGCATTTTTCATGGAATGTCACTACTTTGGTAAAGTCTATGCCTCAATACAATGCCTTCTCATAACTGATATAGTTGGTAGTTTGACTAATCAAAGTATATGGTAAACTAAAATTAAAATGCCATCAACTAGACACTAGAACCTCTATCTTTGCCAAAAATCAGCTGAATCCATCAAATAGTTGATGAGATACAGTGTGACACATACGTACGTACGTACACACAGATAACATGATTTCATGATTGAACTTTCTGGATCTCTGGGTTTCCTTGACTAATGATGCTGAAATTCTACACACTTATAGAACTTATCAAATAAAAGAATTGTGCAAAGTTTTAACTAATTTGGTTTATTGGTTTTTGAGTTATGATTGATCAAAGAAATGAGATTTCCAGCATAGGCCATTCGTAATGTCTATTAAGGGATAGAGCGCTCTCGCGCCTCCTTTGATTTTTAATATATTCTGATATATTTTTTAGATTTTAGAAAGTCCTCAGTTCTTTTTTCAACAAAATGTATCTGTTTAAATGTATGAATATGAAACTGTTTTTGAATACTGTACATCATATACATTTAAGAGTCGTTATATATTATTGTGAGCTACGGGATCAACGACGTTGGGTTACACGACTCGGGGTTATAAGTTCGAACCCGTTGGTAGGTCGGCTAGTTGTTTAAATCTATACTGATAAGTCTTCAAAAACCGAAACAAGCTTGCCTGTTGATGAATAAATAATATTTAATTATTAAATTATTATTGTAATCCCTCTTAATAAATCGACGGCACTTTGATTGGCAGAAAAATAATTATATTGACCTGGCAGTAACGCTATAGTTCTCTCCCCTTGGTTGAACTCTTCAGATGTAATTACCTGTTCGAGTTTGTATAAAAACCGTATTTACACGTCTCAATCGTGCAGCTGACTTGCTAGCTAATGGGTTCACGACTTTGGGTACTGTTAGGACAACTAACGAAAGCGGAGTTGTCTCTCTTGAACCATTTCGGGAGTTAAGTGTTATCGCCCTTGAAAAAGGTAATATGCCCGGAGAGAAAGTAAACACAGACCACGGCATCAGACACTTAATATGTCAATCGCGTCCAGCGGCAAATTAATTCATTAATTTATTCTGTGTTCAGTTTTAATAAATCTGTTAAACGTTTCTCTTGATAGTTCATCCATTTATTTTACAAGTTATTACTTATTATAACCTAAATTACGAGATTATAAAAGGTACACAATAGACAATCACGCACACATATACGTACAGTAAGATGGATAGACGCTTGCACAGAAATAGAAAGAAAAAGACCACGTCTTTTTAAAAACTTTTATTCGTCTCAGACAAGGCACATTGCCACTGATCCGTAAGGGGCTACTGTGATTAGGGGCCAGATTTATAGGGGCATCCTCCCTGGTGAGTTGGGCAGCAAAATATTTGTTCAAATTACATTTAAATTTCTGCATGTTAGTACCATCGGGAAAACGGGGAGCGTGGATGGAATTCCGACGCAGGCGGTCCGAGTAAATAAGCTATTAGAGAAGAAGGTTTTCCAGAATCTGGGCACCTCTACAGTGAAGGGGTGGGATTTTATCTGCTAGTCGGGTTTGTCGACGGTATTAACGTCGAGAGGGGACAAGTGCAGTAAGTTCGTCACGCCTGTCACGTGTATGCGTCTTAAGACGTAAAACCACGAACTTGTATATAGATAATATCTGCTGGATTTTTAATCATAAAAATGTCATATTTTATTTTATTTATTTCACATTCAAAAAATATAAACATAGTAAACACAAAGGAATTAAATTATAGGTTTTAATATTTCGAGCAGTTCTTTGTCCGTTATCAAAAAATATTTTTATAAACAAATGGTTAAATATAAAACACTGAATATTTAAAACTTTGAGCAATGCTCATTTCAAATGGCGCTCCCGTACCTACACGCGTGTGTCGGTCGACCGTGAAACTACGTTTGAACCGCAAAGAGAATGTGTCTTTTTTGTTGATAACATCTTCAACGCACGCGCGTCTTTTGTGTTCTTATTATTGGCAAGCAGAAATAATTTATTCAGTTCACGAGTAATTTTGTGAAAACAAGAATGTTTTTAAGTCCGTACAAAATTATACGTATCAAAATAATGTCAAAATTGTACATATTAAAAACACCAACGTCGGAGTTAACACCTGGTTTGTGTGTGTTTAGTTTTGATATCTATTTTGTGTATTATTTGCTTTCATACGTGTGTGGGTGGGAATTTTGAGTCTATTAGTATGCATTTTATATTATCTAATGTATGATCTGTTTGATTAAAATGTTTAGTTATTCAGGAGTGGGGTGATAAACATACATACATGTAGCTACCTAAAATTAAACTAAGGAGAAACGGTTACTGAAAAACATAAATTATAATAAAGCCACTAACGATAGAAACAACAGAAAATCTAGAAATGTAAAAGAAATGATTTAGTTCGCACATCCTTACAACGATAAAATAGAATTGGATTTTTTCCAAGCATTAATTCACAAAAGTTCCCTCTCAATCACACACTCAAAAGGGTATTAAATAGAATACACTCAAAATCAGTTACTTGTGTATACCCAACTTTAAAGAAATGTTATATATATATATATATATATATATATATATATATATATATATATATATATATATATATATATATATATATATATATATATTTACAGGGTGATTCATAAGTCACTTCACTTAGCTATTTAAAATGATTACCATATGAAGCACAAACATACTATGAACTTTTGATAATTGTTATCTTACTCTCTAATTACTGCTATTTGTTATTTTAAATTTGTTCGTTTATATATTTGTTTCTATATATATTTATTTCATAATCAATCAAATATGCTACAAAGAGTCGTAAATTCCTTGCAAAAAAGAATGGAGCTATGCATGCAGAACGATGGTGGAAATTTTGAAAATTTTCTGTTATGTTAAACTCCCATAAATGAATTTGTTGAATAAACTTTCTGTTTTGTATTACCGTATTTTTTAACGTTAGAATTTCAAAAATAAATAGCTAAGTGACTTATGAATCCCCCTGTATATAAAGTTAATCCAAAAAAGATATAAGGGGCAATTAAGCTCAATATACTGGATAGCATTAACAAAAAAAAGTATGTTTTGGGCTGATATATTTGATGTTTTATATACTTTTATGTATTCTTATATACATTTTATTTATTTTCAAAGTTTGATTTTATTATCTGCAGTAATGTCATTGCGGTAATGGTCCTCTGAGGAGAAGAATTTTCTTTGAAAACTCATGAGTTAAGGACTGTAAGGTACTTTGCTTGAACATTGAATTCTAATAAAATTTGATTCGCACCTTATTTTATTACTTGATTTTATATTATGCTATATATATATATATATATATATATATATATATATATATATATATATATAGAGAGAGAGAGAGAGAGAGAGAGAGAGAGAAGAAAAAAGTGATAAATATGCGACGATTGTCGAATTTATTTCAAATTTCAATTGTTCAATGCAAGGTGTATTCAGTAATAAACTAGTGTTTATTATTCTTTCCTTAAGCCAAGGCTTTTCAAAGATCGAAATCTTATCATCAGAGGAGAAATACGGATGGATAAGTTGGCTTTCGAAAAAAACAAAGTTCAAATATTTGAAAAATATGAGAATTATTATTTTAAAAAATTTTGTTAAAAAAACGCAGTGAATGAAAAGAAAAGTTCCGTGAAAAAGATATGCAAATAGTCCGGGTGGTAAATTTCCGTTAAAAAGAAGTCCGGTGAATTGTAGAATGTGAAGAAAAACTCTTCGCGTGGGAGCAGTGTGGAGAAAGTGCTCAAAATATAGGTAAGTCCAGACGCACTCAAAGGAAATTGAAAAGAGAGAAACTGGCCATTTTTTTAGATACTTCCAGGACCAATTAAGGTAGATGATATCTCATTCAAGGTTTAAATCCAAATGAAACAAAAAAGGCAAAAACGGTTAAAGATTTGGGGTTAGGGGGAGGGTTTATGAGGTGCGGGATTGTTTAAATAGCCGCTTTGTGAGTTGGGGGGAAATAAAAAAGAAGGAAAAGGAAAAAGAGGAAGGGTTGGTATGGGGATTGAGTTAAAGTGACAGGGAGGTTGAGGGTGTGGGCGGGCGGTAGGATGTAGGTTTTGGAGGGTAGGATTAATCTGAAGCAGGATGTGAGTATAGAGATTGCTGATTCTAAAAATAGAATTCAAATGAGAGAGCTTCTAACATTTCAGGCAGCTAAGAGCAAATTAAATTGTAGTTACCAAGTTAGGGTTTCTGGGGGTTTAAAAAGGGTTAAAAATAGAATTAGTTAAAAGCATGGTAAAATAAATAGAGGTATGAATGATTAAAGTTAAAAATTAAAAATTAAAATTTAAAAGGAGTTAGGGAATAGTTAATTTAAAAAAAAAATATTTTAAAACCAAATTAAGGGTTAGATGAATAATTAGAAAGGACATTAAAATGACAAAGGAGACAAGAGGGGGAAATAAATTAATGGGAAAAGAGTTAGTGAAATTAAACATCAAGTCTGTCCTACTCAGTTATATTGAAATTTAGGAGAGGGGAACAGTATAAGGGATAAGGATAGATTGTTTGAAACAATTTGTTTCGATTACAAGTAATAGGGGGTTGAATTGGGTTAGTTCAATTAAAACTTAAGTGCAGTGACAGTGTTATAATCTATATTTTAAAGGTGAGTGGGTCGTAACAGGGTAACAATTAACAATTACAGTCTAAAATAAATTAGATATATAAGCGAAGCTTGCAAGGGGTTTCCAAGTAGTTTGCAAATATGATTTGAGGGGATGGGGGTGAAATTGGTCAAAGATAAGATAAGGTGAGCAAAAAGATAATAGACCGATAGAAAATGGCTCGCGATTAGTTAGAGGGATTAGGATTATTCAAAATAGGCCAAAATAAGTAGTTATGCAACTAGCCTGAATCAATCAATTAGTTAAAAAAAAATTCTCATGGGGGGGGGGGGGGGGGGGGTATGTAGGCTATTAAGGAGATAGGATAGAAATGCTAGTAACAATTGAATTAATATAAGTGTTATGGGCCAGGGTTGGATTGAAAAATTAAGCAAACTTACATTTTGATACTAGTGAGTTTGAGATCTAATAAGAATTACAGGGGGATATAAATGGACCCAATTGGAGGGGAATTCGAAGATCGTAGTTAAAAAGAGGACGAAAAGAAATTACAGGGGAAGATGTTGCTATTAGGAGGAGTCCAATATAAGGACGATGTAGTGGATGTGTGGGAGATAATAAGGAAGTGAGAATAAGAGGTCATGAAGGAGTTTGTGGGTAGGTTTACGAACAGGAGAAAAAAGTGATAAATATAAGAGGTTAGGAGTAGAGCTGAAGTAAAAGGATAATAGGAGCTATATTGCAGATGAGGTATAAATGTCTAGATATTAGATATGTTAATGATCGGTGGGAAGTAGGAGGAATAATGTTAGTTCAATCTACTATAGGTGTTACGGGTGGATATAGTTGTTGGGTGCAATGGCGAGGAAAAATTTATTGGGAGGGTTAATTAGTGAGATTAGGGGCGTTAAGAATAGAAGTTACAAGATTACCCTGGGATATAGTTTAGAGATTTGTCAGATGCTAAAAAACGGGGGAGTTATTGGCTGGGAGGAGGAGTGTCAGAGGGAGTAATGAAATTAATGTATTTAAATTTTCGCTTGTGTCTGCAATTTGAAATAAGTTCATTTTTGGAGTTAATAACATTGAAGTTCTTGGGTGCAGTAGCTATCATATAAGTTTCCAAGGTACATAGTTGGCAGAAGGTAGAACCAGGAGTATATAAGTTTGACTTTTTTAATATAGACCAACTTAGGGAGTAGGGAATCTTTTTGATGTTAAAACTTTTTATTAGGTTGGAAAGAGAAGTGCTAGTGGTACTATTATTATTGTGTTTAAAAGAGTATATATGGTTAGAGATTCGAGTCTTAATGGGGAAAGCACTAGAACCAATATAAGTATGAATTTTGTGGGGGGTTGTTGTTATATTATTTGTGTTGTTTATATTATTGGGGATGCTTACGGTTTGTATGCTCGGAGTCTGGTCGAAGTTTAAGTTAGGGTTATTGGTTGAGGAAAATGGGGTGTCTTGGGGGATGAGATCGGATTCATTATTAGTTAGTGGTAGTTGTTGGTCAGTGTGAAGGGTGTTATTTAGTGGAGGGGGTTGCTGATGGGGATGGTTATGGGGAAAGGGAGGAGATTGTATGTTGGTATTATTTTGCATATTGGTATTAATTTGTGTAATGGTGTATTGTTTAACAGTACAGGAGTATATAACGTTACTTTGTATGCAATCACCGTTTAATGGGCATTCTCTAGATTTTTGGCAGTTGCAGTTATTAGTGGGGTGTATGGTAGGTGCTGTTTGTTGGGCAGATTTAATTTTTTTGTTGTTATATGTGATGATGGTTTGTGCTATATTGGGCATTGTGGAGTAAGAAATTTTAATAGAGTTCTTATTTAAAATAGTGCTGTATTTATGTGGGTGCTTGAACGAGTTATCTAAAATTTTGAAAAATTCCTTAGCTATATTAGTTTTTACATTGCAATTATAGGGTGGGTTAAACCAAATATTATCCTTTCTTCTAATTTTTTATTTTTATTTTCACTGTGTTCTTGAGGGTTAGCCGTTTTTACTATATTAATAGTTTTAGTGTGTCTATTTACATATTTCTTAGGTTTCTTGGGTATCGTGGTGCTAGTTCGTTGTCTATCTTGTGTAGCCATTTTGTAGGTAATAACATTTAAAGGTTTATTCCCATGGAGAGGGGGATTATTTTCATATTTAATTTTATCAGTGTATCCCGAGTTAAGGAGTGCGTTATTATAAAAACTATAATTTTGTTCGAAGATAGGTTTATTAGCTGAAAATCTTGAAATTCTATTTGAAATTGAAGGGACTATATATTGAGCTAATCCTTTTCACAATATGTTCCATCTATTAAAAGTTTTTACTTTGGTTTATATTTTATCCTATATATATATATATATATATATATATATATATATATATATATATATATATATATATATATATATATATATATATGCATTAATGATAACGAATAGTTTGAAAATACAAAACAGTTAAAAGGAGTTAAAATTAAATTGTGAACACACAGGAACATAATCTACATTTCTTGATTTGGATATAAAAATTGAAGATAAGATATTTTTCTATAAAATGTTTGATAAAAGAAATTCCTTCTCCTTTTATATTGTTCGTATGCCGCATAAAAATAGTACCTGCCCTGTGTATATTTTTTTACAGGAGTATTACGTCCAAATTTCTGAGAATTGCTCGTGTTACCTTAAAATTAATAGATTTTATACCCCCAATTTCTGCCTTAATAATAACAATGATTAAACAAGGTCGCGATCAAAATAAAATATTTAGACAATTAAATAAGGCAATTACAAAAATTTCAAAAATTATTGTTTGTTTCAGTCTCTCAAGTCAAGTAAAGAACCAGTAATAAATGTTTTGAAGTTATCTTGAAATTTTAGCAGTCTGATCAATTATAAATAATTATTCATCTCTAAGAACAAAGGAACTAATTATTTCTGCAAAAGCCTGGTGTAAAATACATGTTGAAGTCAAAATAGTTTTCTTATTGAATTAATCTTTTGGTGCATTTTGCAATATGGTATAAATATGGATTTTGAAGATTTTGTTTCTAAATTTTCATAAAGTAAATTCAGTTTCTTTTTTAATTACTTGTTTGTTGTTTTTGTTTTATGATCAGTGAAAAATTATTGATCATTAGAAACAAAGGACACGCTGATTCTGTGATATGGTGCCAATATATATATGTCAAAGTTCTCTTTCTAATTTATTGTAAAAGGTAAACTCACTTTCTTTTTAAATACATGATTTTGTTGTTTGTGCTTTATAATCAGTTAGAAAAGGTAATTGATCATTAGAAACACAAGACTCACTGTTTCTGCAATACCATTGTGTACAAACATTTTGAAGAATAAAATGATTTTTTGTGATTTTTAGTGTTTCTTTTATGGTGGAGCATGGGGATCCGGGGAGTGCTTTTTCTCTTTTCTATACAACAAAAAAAGAACACTCTTTGGGGTGGATTCTTCATGATAACAAGTCACTAGTGAGACATTAAAAGAAGTTTTAATTACTACTTTCAAATTTTGAGGTGAAGAACTTTTCTTATAAATTTTTGTAAGTAGTGTAATCCTTGTTTTTCCACAACATTCTGGTTATTGTAACTCATTGCTGTGAATCCTGTCCATTTTATCGGATAATCTATAAATGTTTAACTAAACCTTCTATTTAATCTATGGAATTGTATTATCTCATTTCATCTTCCATTTCAGTGAATTTGTTTGCTTAGATTATTTAACTACGAGACCATACTAGAGATTTTGATGCTGAAATTTTAATTTGAACTTATTTCATGATGTGGATTGAAGACTATAGCCAAAATGTTGTGTTGAAAACAATCAAAATGAGGACAGTTTAAATTTTTGGTTAGTAAAACACATATCACATTTGAACAAACTATGTTTGTCTGCTTGATATCATCAACTGGTGCAGATCCATTTTTAACCACAATATGCAAGCTATGATCTAAAAAAAATCTCACATTGAAATAAAAATTACTCATTGCAATATGCATTTGCCTTTGTTTATTCAAAGTTACATGTCTCTTCATTTATAGGAATTCATCAATAATTGTCAAATTTATCAATTAGCACATTGTGGTTCTTATTATTTTGTATGTAAAACACATAAAAACATCAAACTAATCTCACAGAGGAATTTTTCCTCTGTTTGCAACTTCTATATCGAATATTTAAGAAAATTCTACATGGCCCCCAGTAAAAGACCCCAGTTGCATGATTGCTTGGCTTGTAGTAGGGATGGCCATGGCCTGGTCCCTATGTATTTTCCACACCCATGGATGCATCGTTTGAGTTGATTTCTCTCGGTATCTAATTTAAAACTTAAATGCATTTGTCTCAAAATGTTGGTTTCACCCTAAATATTTTTCTTCAAAATAAATATTAATATCACCATATTATATATATATATATATATATATATATATATATGTGTGTGTGTGTGTGTGTGTGTGTGTGTGTGTGTGTGTGTGTGTGCGTGCGTGAAATATAAAAATAAAGCTTTAAATTTGGTTGAATTACCACATTCTTATTCGCTCCTGATTTGAACAATTACTACCACTTTCTTAGACAGGCGAGGAAGTATAATAATGGCCTTTGACACGTCTGCTTTCTGATTTCTTCATTTTTTTACAATTTCATTCAAGCCTTATACTTCTATATTTTTTGGGTGATTCTTTTCACTGCCAACAAACTTTCACTTGAATTTGAATAGCTAAATCTCTCAGAATGGAACTTTTTTCAATAATTCAGATGTCTGAATTACCTTCAACCGATCACTCTACACTTGCTTCATGCTTTGAATCATCGGATTTGATTATACGAACTTTTCTATTCTTCTTCAATGGTGAAGATTTTCTTTGCATATTTTAAACTTTTAAAATTGCTTATATTATAATGTGTTTTATATTTCTCTATGTTCAAATGTTTGCATTACAGTAAATTTTACTGACTTATCTGTTGAATTTATCTGATGAGAAGAGCATATCTTTGAAAATCCATGGACTAAGGAAAGGAAAAAAGTTTGTTTTTATATTACCCTTGTTTGAACAATTGATGATTTAATAAATATTCCATTCTATCCGATTTTTATTTTTATCACTTATCCACTTATAGATATATTATGTCCTATATAAACGAGACTTGTCTGTGTATGTGTGTTTGTATGTCTGCAAAAGGCTCCCAAGATACTCGACAAAACCATAAAGTTGATATTTTCTTAAACAGCGTAGCCTCGAGCGAATAAAATCGCAAAATCAAAAAAAAATAGTTATTCTTTGAGGCTCAACTGGGCCGGGTTTCATAAGAGGTTGTACGTTTTCCAGTAAAGTCAACGTTATTATGTAGTAGTTTGGAAATAAATCAATGTACTTATGTAGTAATTTTGCTAACTTATTCTTGCGCACATGACCTCATAGTGAGAGGTAGGCGGACTGCCGACTCATACCACCACACGTAACGTCATGTGCAATCAAAGTTAAGCAACGCCTACACTAGCCAGTACTAAATGGGTGACGATTTGGAAAGGAACAGATGCTGTACAATCAAAGTAATTTGTAAGAAACTGCAAGCCATTCCTTAAAATTCAACCTGAAATGACATCAGAGAGAGGATGCGAGGGGAAATAAATTCTGAGGCAATACCGGTACCCTCCTTTATTCTGTCGGTCTGGGTCGAGTTCTAAGAAGAAGGAGGTCGACTCTCCCAGGCTTTACCTTGATATTTGTGTTATTCCTACAACTAATCCGGAAATGACGCGTTAAGGAGGTGGGGCGCGGGGGGTCAAGAAATAAGTA
This sequence comes from Sepiola atlantica, assembly GCA_963556195.1. Lineage (NCBI taxonomy): Eukaryota > Metazoa > Mollusca > Cephalopoda > Sepiida > Sepiolidae > Sepiola > Sepiola atlantica. Next base: position 42,265,575 of record OY744531.1, read on the forward strand.
CTTGGCATGATTTTAATAAACTAACCACCCCTGCAAGGGTGAAGGTACAGGCCTGGGAGAGTGCACCTCTTAGGACTGCAGCTCCGTCGGCATTCTCTGTAGGGCGCCTCAATCTCCAGCCACTCATCTTCTGCACAAGACTCTATTGTGAAGCAAGGGTTGCTCAATCTTCAGCAGCACCTCTTCTCAACAAGAGTGTGTAGTGAAGCAAGAGTTACTCAATCTCCAGCCGCACATGAGTGTGTGTTGTAAAGTAAGGATTGCTCAATCTCCAGCCACCACCTCTTCTTAACAAGAGTATGTAATCCTACTCCCCTGTTTATTTTCTTTCTTTCTTTTTCTCCTACTCCCACGTTTTCTTTCTTTCTTCTTTTCCTCATACTCCCACGTTTTTTTCTTTCTTTTTTCTTTTTTTCCTACTCCCACGTTTTCTTTCTTTCTTCTTTTCCTCCTACTCCCACGTTTTCTTTCTTTCTTCTTTTCCTTTTACTCAGCCGTTTTCTTTCTTTCTTCTTCTCCTCCAACTCCCACGTTTTCTTTCTTTCTTCTTTTCCTTTTACTCAGCCGTTTTCTTTCTTTCTTCTTTTCCTCCTACTCCCACGTTTTCTTTCTTTCTTCTTTTCCTTTTACTCACCCGTTTTCTTTCTTTCTTCTTCTCCTCCTACTCCTACGTTTTTTCTTTCTTTTCCCTTTTTTTCCTACTCCCACGTTTTTTCTTTCTTTTTTTCTTTTCTTCCTACTCCACGTTTTCTTTCTTTCTTCTTTTCCTCCTACTCCCACGTTTTTTCTTTCTTTTTTCTTTTCTTCCTACTCCCACGTTTTCTTTCTTTCTTCTTTTCCTCCTACTCCCACATTTTTTCTTTCTTTTTTCTTTTCTTCCTACTCCCACGTTTTCTTTCTTTCTTCTTTTCCTCCTACTCCCACATTTTTTCTTTCTTTTTTCTTTTCTTCCTACTCCCACGTTTCCTTTCTTTCTTCTTTTACTCCTACTCCTACATTTTTTCTTTCTATTTTCTTTTCTTCCTACTCCCACGTTTTCTTTCTTTCTTCTTTTCCTCCTACTCCCACGTTTTCTTTCTTTCTTCTTTTCCTTTTACTCACCCGTTTTCTTTCTTTCTTCTTCTCCTCCTACTCCCACGTTTTTTCTTTCTTTTTCCTTTTCTTCCTACTCCCACGTTTTCTTTCTTTCTTCTTTTACTCCTACTCCCACGTTTTTTCTTTCTTCTATTCCGCCTGCTCCCACATTTTTTCTTTCTTTTTTCTTTTCTTCCTACTCCCACGTTTTCTTTCTTTCTTCTTTTCCTCCTACTCCTCCGTTTTCTTTCTTTCTTCTTTTCCTTCTACTCCTCCGTTTCCTTTCTTTGTTTTTTCTTTTCCTCCTACTCCACCGTTTGCTTTCATCTTTCTTTCTTGTATTCCTCTTTTTGCGGTGCTTCTGCAGTTTAAGTCACATATGAAAAATCACTTTTCGGAGGCTTGTACAGTTTAGGTCACCTATGGAAACCGGTTTTCGGGGGCTTCTACAGTTTAGGTCACTTATGGAAAACGCTTTTCGGGGGCTTGTACAGTTTAGATCACCTATAAAAACAGTTTTCGGTGGCTTCTTCAGTTTAAATCACCTATGGAAAACGCTTTTCGGGGGCTTGTGCAGTTTAGGTCACCTTATTGTTTATTTCAAATAAAAGTGTAATTATTAAAAAGGGTAACTTTTAATTGTCTTTATTCCAATAAAATATTTATTTGCTTAAAAGAATTAATTTAATTGTTTTATACTAATAAAAATGAGTGATTTTAATTGTTTTATTATAATAGAAATGTCTATTTATAAAAAAAGTTTAATTTTCTATTGTTTTATTCTAATCTTTACTTATTCACAAGAATAACGCTAATTAAAAGTGTAATTATTAAAAAGGATAACTTTTAATTGATTTTATTCAAATAAACTGTTTTCTCATACAAAAAAAATAATTTAATTGTTTTATTCTAATAAAAATGAATAATGTTTAATTGTTTTATTGAAATAAAAATGTATATTCATAAAAAGGTGTAATTTATAATTGCTTTATTATAATTGTACTTATTAAAAAGAATCATGATTAATGTTTATGTCGATAAAATGTGTAATTATTAAAAGGGTAACTTGTTTTTATTAAATTTTATTAAATTTTAATTTTTCTAATAAAAATGAGTACTTTTTTATTGTTTTATTCTAATAAAAATGTCTATTTATAAAAACGTGTAATTTTAAATTATTTTATTCTGAACTTTACTTATTAAAAGAATAATGCTTAAGGTTTATTCTAATAAAAAGTGTAATTATAAAAAGGAGTAATTTTTAATTCTTTTTATTCCAAAAAATGTTTACTTATGAAAAAGAATTTATTTAATTTGTTTTATTCTAATAATTTTTGTTGGAATAAAACAAATTAAATAAATTCTATTCTAGTAAATTTTATATGTTTTATTTTAATTAAAACGTGTATTTTTACATTGTTCGATTCTGATCTTTACCCATTAAAAAGAATAACGCCTAATGTTTATTATAATTAAAAGTGTAATTATTAAAAAGGGTAACTTTTAATTGCCTTTATTCTTATAAAATGTTTACTTATTAAAAAGAATTAATTTAATTGTTTTATTCTAATAGAAATGTTTATTTTTTCAATTGCTAATTCTAATAAAAAGTGTAATTATAAATTTTTTATTCCAATAAAATGTTTACTTATTAAAATGAATAAATGTTATTGTTTTATTCTAATAAAAATGTATATTTATAAAAAAAGTGTAATTTTAAATTATTTTATTCTAATCTTTACTTGTTAAAAAGGATAATGTTTAATTTTTATTTTTATGAAAAGGTAATTATAAAAAAGCGCAACTTTTAATTATTTTTATTCCAATAAAATGTTTACTTATTAAAAAAAGTAATGTTTTATTGTTTTTATTCTAATAAAATATTTAAGTATTAAGACTTTTCATTTGGTATTATTATAATAAAAGCTATACTCATTAAAAAGATTCTTTATTGTTTTTATTTAATTGAATGGTTTTTAGTCTTATAAAATTTTACTTATTAAAATAAAAAATGTGTAATTGTTTTTATTCTAATAAAAGCTTTCTTTATTGTAAAAGAATACATTTTAGTTGTTTCTATTCTAATAAAATATTTACTTATTAAAAAGAATATTTTTTAATTGATTTATTCTAATAAAATATTTACTTATTAAAAAGAGTAATTTTTAATTGATTTATTCTAATCAAATATTTACTTATTAAAAAGAGTAATTTTTAATTGATTTATTCTAATAAAATATTTACTTATTAAAAAGGGTAATTTTTAATTGATTTATTCTAATAAAATATTTACTTATTAAAAAGAGTAATTTTAATTGATTTATTCTAATAGAATATTTACTTATTAAAAAGAGTAATTTTAATTGGGTTATTCTAATAAAATATTTACTTATTAAAAAGAGTAATTTTTAATTGATTTATTCTAATAAAATATTTACTTATTAAAAAGAGTAATTTTTAATTGATTTATTCTAATAAAATATTTACTTATTAAAAAGGGTAATTTTTAATTGATTTATTCTAATAAAATATTTACTTATTAAAAAGAGTAATTTTAATTGATTTATTCTAATAGAATATTTACTTATTAAAAAGAGTAATTTTAATTGGGTTATTCTAATAAAATATTTACTTATTAAAAAGAGTAATTTTTAATTGATTTATTCTAATGAAATATTTACTTATTAAAAAGAGTAATTTTTAATTGATTTATTCTAATAAAGTTTAACTTATTAACTAGAGTATTGCGCAATTGTTTTTATTCTAATAAAACATTCATTTATTAAAAGAGCAATTTTAACTGTTTATATTCTATTAAAATGTTAACATATTTTTTATTGTAGGTGTAATTTCTTATCTTAATGCGATAGCGTGTGTGTTCGTATGTCACGATTACATCAAAAGCTATGCGCGTGCGTGCCGCACCTAGATTTAGAAAATCATTCAAGTCACCTAATTTTCGTAATATTTCAAGTACTTCCCTCGGATTTTGACGTCGGTTTTTGACGTCGGCCCAACTGGTTGATACTTCGATCCCAACCAACCTCTAATATTTTTTCTCTCTCTACATCGAAGGAGGGGTAGGGAGGGGACGACCGGGAAGACACATATTAATACGATAGCGTGTGTTTATTTTGTGTGTCACGCTTACATCAAAAGCAACGACCTTCCGAATCTTTGTATGCTACTCATGAATAGGAGCCAAATTTAATTTAATCTAAAGTATTTTATAAAATAATGTATAGGTTAGGAACAAGGTAATTAGTATTGAAAACATTATTTCGTGTAATTTACACGGGTACCGCTAGTTCTTTTTATTCTAATAAAGAGTATAATTATTTAAAAGACTTTTTTATTGTTTTTATTAGAAAACGTGAAAAAAAGGTTTCAAAACGCTACGTAGACGTGTATATTTTATCAGTAAATTTTATATGTAGGAGTAGCTAAAATAGAATAGAAACTTTTGAATTAAATCGCTCTAATTAATATTACTACTACTATTATTATTATTACTACTGCTACTACTACTACTACTGCTACTACTACTACTGCTAATAATAATAATAATAAGAAGAAGAAGAAGAAGAAGAAGAAGAAGAAGAAGAAGAAGAAGAAGACTATTGGATATATATAAGAACGTAGGATAATCCAATTACAAGTAAATTGTACAGAATATTAATTTATTAAAAACTGTTAATAAAATAAATATACAAATGAAGTATAGTGTTGGATGTATTTTGTAATCATTCTGATCTGTATATATAGCGTATTTGAAAATAGTTTAGTGTATCATTAAATTAAATAAGCCTAATGTTTTTTTTATATTAATATAGTTCGAATGAATGGAAAAAACTTTCACATTTATTAATTTAGAAGAAGATTTCTTAATTATTTTTATTCCAATAAAACGTACAATTATTTTTTTTAAGAAAATGTCATTGTTTTTATTACAATTCAAAGTAAATGCATATTTTTCTATTTCCGTTGGCATAAAGAAAAGAAAGACTTCAAAAACGCTATGTAGACGGGTACTTTAGCTAGTAATAATATTTATTAGCAATAGCTATACCTATCCGACGTTTCCCGGGATACAGAGGTGTCTTTGTAGTTTATAATTTTTATGCTTTCACTTTTTTTTTTAATTAGGCAGAGAAAGAAGTAAAATTTTAGTTGTAAATGAGACAACATTTTTGTATATTCTTCAATTAAAAATATGAGTTCTTCCCCTTGTTGGTTTTGACTTTTTTCTCATAATTGAAAAATGCTTCCATATTACGATTTCTCCGAACCGGACTACATAATATTTAAATACACTGTAGCGAAGTATGTTGTTATAGTGCCAATAACATGATGCAACAATAATAACGAATAATTCGCTAATCAAAATAAAAGTTTTATATGTCGGCTTAAATGCTGTTTAGGTCCACTTTTAAAATCTGATAAGATAACTTTATATGTTAGATATATCTACTAACCTAACAGGTAACGCGTTATAATATTCTCTTTACGTAGTAGAGTCTATTAAAATCCCATAAAATCTTGGAAAACTTTTTGCAATGCATGAACGACCAAAAAGAAACATTTAATAATAATAAAAAAACAAAGTTGTCGGTTGTTATACATGAATGCGTAACGTTACGTAAACAAGCTACAAAGGCTAAACAATTTATTTGCCTTTTTGGCTCGGAGTAAAGTGTAGTATCTGTTCTGATACTACACTGACCGAGAACAAAAAAGATGAAGTGTAGTATCAGAACAGATACTACACTTCATCTTGTTTGTTCTCGGTCAGTGAAGGAGAAATCCGTCTAGACTGAGGATTTATTTTTCAAATCCAAAGTTCCCCTGTTTGGGAAGCTGGATTTGTAACGGAGAGCGGCCGACTGACGTAAATGCAGACACTTGTCGGCACCGTTCAAAGAGGCAGCGTCTGGTATGCTGTGTGTGTGGGGCGAACCCGAAAACGCTCGCTGACGACAAAAAAGAAAGAGGAGTGGGAGGAGAAAGGCGTCAGAAAGTCAAATAAGGTTTTTATTTGAAGATCCGGGCAGCGGCGTCGAGAGAGAGATGTATGCAAATTAAGTTGGTTTGCATGCGTCGCATTTTTTTTTTTTTTTTTTTGAATAAGAGAAGGAAAATGAAGATTCGTCCAGAGACGTGGAGATCGTTCTGAACGTGGGTTCGTAAAGCGAACGAAAGGAGAGAATAGTGCTGGATTTTTTTATGTTGGACTGAACGACGTTTTTTTTTTACACTGGAGAGAGATATTAACATTTATTTGGACTTGATCTTGACGACACCTCTGTTTAACTGTTCCGATACTATTTCTTTATTTTATCTACTTTAATTTAATTAAAATCCGACCTTGTGTCTGACTCTTCCCTCGTGGGGAGGCAAGTACATAGGGACAAGCTGCAGAGTGACACATTATTATCATCGTACAAATTTTATTTCTCTAAAAGGTGTTGAGTAACAATCAGTTCTAAGTGGCATTCTTCTGGGGGTCGAAGGTTCAATTCTCACTACAGGCGATAATAACTAAGAGTAGAATAAAAACAACTTAACACTTCCTCAATGGTTATGGTTGACGGAACGAGAACAATCTACCCGTGGATTAAATAAAATCTCGAGTCTGAAATACCGTATAGGTTCCCAAATTTGACCTTTAGATTCCAGAGTTCGAAAAGATGCACTTGAAAAAGGTCAGAGGTTACATTGGCCGACATGCTGTGAAAGTAACAACCAAGATAAGAATAGTAGTCCGAATATTCTAAATCATACGATATGTTTAATTGTTCATTTTCAACTGCATGCGTACTTTTTCTCCCGTCCCTGAACCCCATAATTCCAGATTTATCTCTATATTTTTTAATTTCTATAATTTTCAATTAAAAGAAATAAAGTAGAGCAAAATGTTGTCGTTGCTGTTTATAGATGTCTGGTGCGAACGAAGACCCCACGCTAATATCATAAAAAACCATGATACAAAATTAATACCATCAATTGGATTTCTTGTAAAATCTTACTCGAGAAAAGTTGTGCTGGATCTTAGTTGGATTTTGTTTTCGATTTCATCCCCGAGCCGAGAAACAGATAGACAATCAGACAAACAGACAGACACTATAAATCTATATCTATATACAATATAAAACTATGTGGACCTGCAGTGGAAAAGAAATTTATCAAAAGTAAGTTATCAAAACTATCTATACATAATACATCAACTTTATTTACGCCTTATTAAACACTCGAAAGTTAAGATTTAAAAAAAGATATGTTTTAAGAAATGTTCAAAGGTCGAGACGAAGAATGTGTTACCATGATCGTATGTGTGTGTACTAGTGCGTTAGTTCGTGAAAATGACAAACTGTTCTTATATTTAGAAGTCCATAAGTGTGACTTGTGTTGTTTGTCGAAATGCCGGTAGCCAGGGGCTACGACCAGAGTTCGTTTAACTGACAAAGTTTCTGTGGAAAGTCGGGGCTCGCACTGCATCTCACTCGCGACAGTGCTTGGGCCCTCGCTTATATAGATGAGTCGAATAGGTGTCCGGCTCCCAGAAGCAAACTTTCTCTGACCACTTTATGATAGGCAACCAATCGATATTGTGTATTTTGATCCAATTAATTCATAGATTGTTTCTCTACTGCTGCTGTTGTTTTTTTATGGTTGTTCTTGTTGTGGTTGTTGTTGTTTTTCATGTCCATTTTTATGTATATACATAGGTTTCTTTCTTGAAAATATTAAGTCGAAAGGAACAGGAAGAAATTGAAAGAAAAGAGAGAGGAAGAGAAAGTGACAAGGGAGAGGGGAAGATAGAGATATTTAATAATATATATCACAAATTGTGACCCAACGAATCACAGGTGATCTAGTATATATTTATAAACTATGTGGATCTTGTTATATTGCATGTCTCGGTACACATTGGATGACGTCACAAAAAGCGAATAACGTAAATAAAGTGTGATTGATAAGAAAAGTAGTGGCAGGAGGTGAATAGCGTAAAAAAATTACAAGAGAGAGAGAAAAGGGAGAGAGGGGAAATAATGGGGAAGAGGAAGGGAAGAAGAGAGTGGGAGAAAAAAAGCGCATAAAAATGAAAAATTAATACCAGGAAATATATATACAATTAATCTATACAATTAAGTAAAGTCGATTTACCATTTACATTAAGACATAATAGGTTAATAACCAAAACCTTCATATCTAATCTGTTTCGCAATCAAATTATCCTAAGCCCTCATACGTGTTTCCAGCTCTTATGCATTCATTTCTTCTTCTTTCAATATTTATTATATTTTCTCCGGATTACCTGACTCTTCCAAATAAACCTTCAAAAGAGAAGGTGGCTGCCATTTTTACTCACATCTTATTATCTACCTCTCCCGCCAGCAGATTCAGTGGCATAAGAATGGCAGAAAAACAACAAATGTTCGCTAAGCGTTTAGACATCTGTGTCGGTAAGCTTTTGCGATTAATTTTTATTACAGTGCCTTCATTTTCCTCAGAATTGATACTCTGATATTTATTTATTTTTTTTAAATTAAATCAATATTTTATATTTTACCTGTACAATACTGGGACACGTTCTAACTATTTGCGGTAATAAATGAATATTGGATTGGATGTCAAATACACGAACGCCGGGACACGTTATGACTATTCGCAAAATAAAGGAATATCGGAGTGTATGTCAAATACACAGACCATTATTCGTAGTGAGCACGAACATTCTTCCACTGTTCATGTCTTCTTCGAGCATTTTTCAAAATTATTTTATAACTTTTCTTAGAAACTTTTCCTTTGCGTATTGCCTCAGTCGATAAGAAGTTCTCCTTCACTGACCGAGAACAGAACAGATGATGTATAGTATCAGAACAGAGAGTACATGTTTTATTAACGCAAATAGGTCACAGTTGATTTTTTACGTAACTTAACTAGGAAATAACACTGTTGTCATATATTAAATTTGGAGTTAAAAGTATTTCAGTGAGTTATACAAATATTTTATACAAAAAATTAAACTATTTATTAAAATTATTTGTTTCATAAAAGTGAATACTAAGATTTCTGGGATATTGCAATGGGAGAGAAATATGAAACCTTATTTAAGACTTAAAATATTTTCAACGTTTTCTTAAATAAACTTGTGTTGCGAAAACACAAGGATTATGTTTTTAAACCGATACTTTTATTTATATATATATATATATATATATATATATATATATATATATATATATATATATATATATATATATATTCAAATCATTTTATATAAGTCACTAACAGACTATACTTATTTTAATCGAACCTGATCCAATTAAACATGTCGTAAACTAGGAACTAAGCCGATATCACTAGCATATTTACTCATTTAAAAAGTGTTTTTCTTCATATTTAATACGTAATACTAAATTGATTTTGACCGGTAGCTCTTTTCGTGCCCACCACTGCCCGCTAACTCTGCCCTCGATTATACAATATTTTTTTTTTCCTTTTCAGTTTATTTTTATTTTGTTTTACTTTTTAAAATAGAATTACTGTTAAAGTGTAGTATACTATACTTGATCTATTCTATCCTCGGTCAGTGAAGTAGAAATCTTTCTAGCAATCGGTGATTGAGAAGGTTTCTTGTAATTGTTAAAGGAAAGGAAATTTGTCTTAGTAGCATTAAATGTTACCATCCATTTATATCCCCATTATACTACAGATTGAAGGTCATTTTCTAAGGTTTCACCCATTTACTAAGAAATGTATACATATGCTTTTTCCACATGGTTGGTATAGAGCGTAGCATCAACAAATATACCCATCTCGGACACTATTTCATCAAGGAGGTCATTTATGAATATCAGGAATAATAAAAGTTCAAGGATTGACCCCTAAGGGCACATCCGCATTAATATCACGTTGTTTGGATGTACAGCCATCGAGAACAACCTGAATTTGTCTCTTGTTTAAGAAGGGTCTGATTATATTAAGTATTCCTCCATTAATACCGTATGATTTAATTTTCATGAGAAGACTTCATGCCAGACCTTGCCAAAGGATTTGGATATATCAAGAGCTACCGCTCTAGCCTCCCCTGTCTTGTCCAGTGCATAGTGTATGCGTTCAGAGATAATCGTTTGGATATCCGCAGTAGAACGGGCTTGCCTAAATCCATAATAGCGGCCAGAAAAAAGTTTAAACATTTACGAGGTGATGGACTAGCGCTTTATTGATTAATGACTCAAAGATTTTAACAAAGAGAAAAAAGAGACTGATGGAGCAATAAATAAACGGGTCAGTTCTTTCACAAACTGATGGAGTTATAATTTTGCGGGCCAGTTCTTTCACCAGAATTCTTGAACACTGGTACCACAGAGGCAATTTTCTAGCTATCAGGGAAGCAAGATTCGGTAAGGCATTTGTTGTAGAGTTTGGAGAGAATAGAGTCTGGCTCAGCAGAGCATTTCTTTATTAGTATAGCAGGGATGAGATCAGGCCCACACGCCGATGTTTAGGATTTTTTTAATATGCGAACATGGGAAGGGTGATTATCAGATCATCGAGTGTGGCTTCTATCCGCAAAGGGAAATTTGAGAGGGGTTCTTTGTGGAGTCTAAGGTGGAGTTGGAAGCGAAACGCCGGGCAAGCAGTTCAGCCTTCTCGGTTACCGTGCAAGCGACACCATAGTTGTTGGATAGTGGAGGAATTGTTGATTGCCTATTATTCACCACGCTATTATAATTTTTCCAGAAATCGAGAGTTCCTTGTTTCTGCGATTCAATGCGTTTTCTGGTCATTTCCGTATAACTTGGCTGCGGCTATTTCACTCTTACAATGATTTCTAGCTTCTAAAAATGTTTGCCTGTTTGTATTTTACATGTGGCGGCTGAATTGACGGAACGAATGTTGCTTTTGCGCAATAGCAGTTTCACAGGTTGATGTGAACCATTGAATAGAGTGGGGCTTGCTATAGAACTACTGTGTCGGGACATGTGATTCGATGACTGCTTTGACTCATTGAGTTGCCTCATTTGCGCACTCTTCAGCAGGAAGACAAAAGATTTTAATCCATGGGGCATCTCTGATGTGATTTCTGATAGATTCCTGATCAGCCTTTGTGAAGTATCTCGTCATTTTAAGCAACGGCTCTTCGGCTCGGGGTCGAAAGTTAAGGGTGATATCTACGAATACCAGAAGGTGATCCACATTTCTGAGTGGGCTATGGGCATTCGTCACACAAGACTTGGTCAGTGTAGTCAGGAATAGATCAAGAAGTGAGGCTTGTTGATCCCCACGATATGGGAGGCGGATCGAGAAAGTGATTAATATATCGAGAATATACACGTGTTGCTATCAGCTGTGTCTGTATAGTTCGAGAAATCGAGTTAATTACTGTGGTTGACATTAAAATTACCAAATACATGTATTTGGGCGCTATTATCTAAAGAGAGTATTGAATCTATACTATTGCACCAAATTTGGTACTAAGAGCTGTTGGGATAGAGTAGTCAGAATTATAAGTTACAAAATTATTGATTATAATTGTAGCAAATGTTATATAAATAAACCTTGAGGTGTCGAATCAGCATCACCATCATCATCATCACCCTCATCATCATTATCATCATATTCGATTTCACGCCTGTTTTACATGCTGACAAGTGTTGAACGGCTTTTAGCAATTGACTTCCAAACTAACGTATCTCTGGCCATGTCTTTTTTATCCCTCTTTCGATCAAGTCCATCCTTATCACTTCCTTTGATGTTTTCTTCGCCTATCTCTGTCAATTGAGCCTGTTATCTCAACTGTTCTTCAACTGATCAGTAAAAAATACATGAATAAATAAAATAATGAATAAAAAGGTTAAAACGTTGGTTTTATATATTAAAAAAATATTTAGCTGACATGTAATTTTTACGGTGAGAAGAAAGATAAGCAACCGTACAATGTCCACGGGTTAGGACTACTTGTATTAATGAATTAGAAGAATACCCGTTCCAGGAAGGGGAGAAGTAATTCTCCGCACAGAACGCGCAAAGATTTAAAATCAACATCTACTGATGCTAACCCATATGTCTAGAATTCTTATTCCAATCTGGATCAAAATCCATGTCAGGATTTTGATTCTAGAAAATGTCTAAAATTTAAGGCTTAAGCTTAAGAGGTATTAAGAAGAAATCGAAATTTTTTTAAATCTTGCTTAATTAGTGTATAATGATTGAGTATGGATCAAATTTAATGCAAATCTGCAATCTCTAAATTTGGGCCCATATTATGTCCCCTAAAACCCTTTAAAGTACTTAAAAGAAACTGACATTTGTGGAATGTTTATTAATTGATGTCTAATACCTATTATTAAAATTTCACAAAATTCAGAGGATATGAATTTTCACGAAGGGCTTACACCCTCACCCCCCCCCTCTTTGCCCCTTTTGCACGAAACCAAATTAAACTAAATATAGCCCACATTACTCACCCTTACGCCTAGCAGCCGTGTTCTAAAATTCATAATGATCGGTTTATTAGTTTAGGAGTGAATCCTGTACATAGAAACCCCTAAACATACATACCTAGCTTTATATAAATAAAGATGTTAATATCGCTGTGTACCCACAGTGACGATTGACAGTCAGCGTCCGGCCAAATGTTAATGATTAACGATGATTTTAAACGTTATCTCTTGTCGTTATTGTTTCATTGCTTGCTGCTAAGTTTTCCCGCTAAAACTAATTACCAGTTATTGCTATCGGATTCTATTGTGCGCCATTGCAGGTGCTAATAGCTATGCTTTACGAAACAACAGATCAACACAACTTAATTAGATGTTTAAAAGCAGGGCCGCATCAGCTGTACCAGGTAAATAGGGGGTTCAGTCAAATAGGGTAACAATAATAAAAATAAAATAGAAAAAGACAAGTGCATTTAAGAAAGTAGGTATTTAACTTCCTTTAAACGAGGGCAATGTGTGACACAAACCTTTTAGGGGGCGGTTTAGCCCTTAAAAGGCACTCGAGATCAGTTTTTAAAAATAACTTGAAAATCCGTTCAGCATTCTCTTAAAGTAAGGGCGCCTAGGACGGCAGGTAATAAACCAAACCCACCCATCCCCCGTTGGGATATTCTGCGTGGGGGGAAAGGCCTCATGCAAAGCCCTCGAAAAGTATCATTCGAATGCCCGGCGCCATAATTGCACAACAAACCATCAATTATGGCGAACGCTTAACCGCCATTTTGAATATACGAAGAAAGAAAGAAAAACGCTGACAACCGTGTCATATGCATGTATATATATATATATATATATATATATATATATATATATATATATATATATATATATATATATATATAAGCGAACGAAATATTCATATATATTTGTGTCAATTTGAGCGTAACTTGTTATACCTATGACGAAGCATCCATCCTAAAATAAATACGAACGACCAGGAGAAGCTAGTCTCCAATTATGTAACCATTGATTCGCTAATCGCATGTGGCATCAAAACTATTCGCTATTGTCTAAAGAAGACCAGAAAAGATTATTTTTATTAATATTCGTTACGTATCTTATCATGAATGCCATCTTAATATGTTAGTGTGTTAAGCAGCGGTTTCGTCATGATGGGTTTCCGCTCGCGATATGTATTTATTCTAGTTCAACTACCCGTCTACGCCAGGTGATTTTATTTATCTTCTTCCCACAAGGCAATATGTGACACAAGGTCAGGAAAGTGGGATTTGAAAAAAACAGCGCCCGAGAATTTGAGCGCTCTGACCATTAAAGATTGCCTTGGCAGCCTCGTCTGGGCACCTCCTAGAACTGCACAGGACAGACGACCTATAGACCGGCGTAAATCAAGACCCGAAGGCCAAGACAATACCGGTCTATGGGGTGTAGTATCCATCGGAAAAGTATTGTTTTGAGATAAGAAAAACAAAACTTGTATTTCTTTATGTCGCTTACTTAGACGTGACATTAACTATCATTACTAGAGAGACTCTGTTGAAATTCCACGGTGCTTTTCAACATCAATCTGCGAAATTCACAATTAATAATAATAATCTTTTTTTTAATAATAAATGTATGTCAGGATTAATGGCTATTTGTTTTCTTCCGTAAAAATACCTGTCTTTGTCAGCTAAATATTCTTTAAACGAATGAAACTAATATGTCCATTTATTTATTTAAAATTGTTGTAGTTTACTTCTTTTTAAAACAATAAATATTCTGTCTTCTTACCGTAAAAGTAATTGTCAGACAAATATTCTTCAAATCAATAAAACGAATTGTCACTTTTTGAAATGTATTTACTTAAAAGTGTACTCTTTTAGTCGAACGGACGATGTAATTTGATTTTGGAACAATTCATTTTAAAATGGATAAAGTCGGAATTGTTTACCTTAGTGACATCAGATTAATCACCAATCACCATCTTTGCTGATCGAACGATCTCAGTTTTTTGTGTAAAAAAGGTGATAATGTACGTATGAACATAAAATGCCTTAGCGTATGATTTTATAGATTTTAAATATGTGTGAAAGGTGATAATGTACGTACGAACATAAAATGCCTTAGCGTATTATTATATAGATTTTAAATGTGTGTGAAAGGTGATAACGTACGTACGAACACGAAATACCTTAGCGTATTATTATATAGATTTTAAATGTCTGTGAAAGGTGATAACGTACGTACGAACACGAAATGCCTTAGCGTATGATTTTATAGATTTTAAGTGTGTGTGAAATGTGATAACGTACGTCCGAACATGGAATGCCTTATCGTATTATCATATAGATTATGGTGACTTTTCACGAACGGCTACCATCTCCTCTTTGCCTCCTTTGCATAAGACTAAATGAAACTAAATATAGCTCACATTACCGACCTTTACGCATAGTAGATTTGTGCCAAAATTCTTAATGATCAGTTTATTCACTTGGGAGTGAATCCAATACATAGAAATATATAAACATATACACATAGTTAACTTTATATAAATAGAAATAAAGGTATTTCTTTATTCATACCCAAAAATTATTTCGTATTGGAAAGAAGGAGCGTTGGGGCGGTGGATTTGTGTAACGATATTGAACGTGAGATAAGTCGCTTTAAATTAAAATTGCCACTCCGAGGTGAAATTTGGGGAATATTTATTCATTGATGTATAATACAATCGTTAAAATTTTACAAAATTCGGTGGTATTTGAATTTTCACGAAGTGCTTTCATCCCCTGTTTGCCCCATTTGCATGCAACTAAATATATCCCACATTACCCACCCTTACGCATATCAGTGTTTCACAATTCATAATAATCGGGTAATTAATTTGGAACTGAACTCTATACATAGAAATAAATATACATATACACATACTTAACTTTATATAAATGGAGATAAAGGTCTTTCTTTATTCATACCCATACGAAATAGAAATTATTTCGTATTGGAGAGAAGGGACGCTAGAGCGGCGGATTCATGTAAAAAAAAATTTAATTGAAATTTCCACTTCAAAGTTTCTTCACATTGAAAACAGAGTTTTAAAATAAGGTTACGCAAGATATAGGTAAGCGATTGGAATACGTCGGGAGAGAATTGCTTGCATTTAGAATTCAATGCATGATTGTTTTGAAAGGTTATGATTTAGAAAAGTCAGTATGTAACTATTAAGATAAACATTGTTTAGAATTCAATGCATTATTGTTTTGACAGGTTATGATTTAGAAAAGTCGATATGTAATTATTAAGATAAACATTTTTTTAGAATTCAATGCATTATTGTTTTGACAGGTTATGATTTAGAAAAGTCGGTATGTAATTATTAAGATAAACATTTTTTTAGAATTCAATGCCTTATTGTTTTGACAGGTTATGATTTAGAAAAGTCAGTATGTAATTATTAAGATAAACATTTGTGTTTTGTTGTTTAGAAATGTGTAAAGATAAAAACAGATATTGATAAATACGGTGAGCTGGGCGGAAACACACAGTAGAGTAAACTTGATTTCGAGAAGCAAGGACGCCCTGTGCTTTGCCCCGCCCCCCCCCATCCATGAAGCCTCCGTTAAACATCGTGTTATCATTTTGTTTGAGTCTCTATTGTGTTCTAACCTTTCGGTGAATATTAGTCTGATTACCTGTGGGAAGACTATCCTAGATATGGCACAACACAGCATCCAGTGAAAGTTAAACAACGTAAAATCTCATTATTCGGGTCTTCCTTCTGTGTTAACTTACAAACTGAAAAAAATGGGATACACGAAATAACTAGACGATCAATTGTCGAACAATACCAAGTAAGACTAGATTTCCAGTCTTTTTTTCATGCGTGGCATCTTGACGAATTACAAGCCAATCCTCCAAACGAAGATAATAGCTACATAACACATAACGATAGAAAGCAATATCACGCATAACTATTTGAAATTCATTACAGATATTCGTATTTTGAACCCCGTAAAGAAGAATAAGAAGGTCTACGTTGCATTAGTATCACAGTTGTAGTAATGTGTATGTTTGTGTGATTAGTCTAACAGGTACAGACGCGGTCGATGGAATCGGATTTATTGGGGCCTGCCAGAACGCTGGTCACTCTCCGCTGATGTGCAGCCATTTTTGAATCGGTTGAACCACTCCTTAATTTGTGTTACACATCGCATCTTCTCCAAACACCTGCTGAATCTAACGCGAGAGTGGCCAGCGTTCTGGCAGGCCCTAAACTGTTCGGAGTGCAGCTGTTGTTGAGATGGTGCGAAAAAATAGATAATGTGGAACGCGACGGCGGAGATGGACACCATTCCAAAAGAAGACTTCCAGGGGTGTTTCCGGCAGTGAATGGGGGCCTACTTTGAAGGAGAGTAGGGTCCCAACCCCGTCACGTATTTAAAATATTTTTCTGACCTAAGGTCGGATACTTTTTAGACAGGCCTCGCATATATATATAT
This sequence comes from Sepiola atlantica, assembly GCA_963556195.1. Taxonomy (NCBI): domain Eukaryota; kingdom Metazoa; phylum Mollusca; class Cephalopoda; order Sepiida; family Sepiolidae; genus Sepiola; species Sepiola atlantica. The sequence goes on from OY744531.1 coordinate 42,282,592, forward strand.
ATATATATATAGTACCGTCCAAAATTAAGGAACAAAAATTAAATCTTCTGAATCTAAACAAAATTATATAGTAGTTTTTGTGAAAAATTCACTGAATATACACATTATGTAGTTGGACTTTTACCGAGATTTTCAGATGAATTAAAATAATATTTTTAAAGTCATCCACCATTTTACAGATTTCAAGTGTCCCAAATTAAGGAACACAATATCATTTTTAACTAAATCACATTAAAAAGGTAAACGAGATTTTATATTGCAGGATTTCACTAAATCCTGACATTGGGCCACAGTTATTTTGGTTCATTCATCTTTCAATTTCAGCCACAAGCCTTCGATGTTTTCCGGATTCTTTGCCATAATATTATGTCCTAGTGTCTTCCATAAGTTTTCTATAGTGTCCATGTCAGGACTCTGAGCAGACCAGTACATTACCTCTACTTCTTGATCAGCCAGATAATTCATGAACAGCTTTGCCTTATGGCAGAGAGCAGTATCTTGCATAAAAACAGGCTTTTCGATACCAGAATTGTGCAACACTGGCAAAACATACTGTTTTAAAACATTCTTGTATACAGTGGCATTTACTCTAGTATTTAAGCGTGCAAGTGGTGCTGTACCCTGCCATAATATCATGCCGAAAACCATGATGCTACCTCCACCAAATTTAACAGTTTTTTTGATGCAGCTAGGATCCAAACTTTCGCCTTTTCTTCTTTTTACAAATTGTTTTCCATCACTTCCAAATACATTAAATTTCGATTCGTCACTGAAATAAACTTTTTCCAATTTTCTTCTGACCATATAACATGCTTTTTAGCGAACGCCAATCTAGCTGCTTTGTTTTTTTTTACTTATTAGCGGCTTTTTTCGAGGAGATCTTGCAAAAAGACCTATTTTGTGCAACCTTCTGGACACAGTTTTTCGTGAAACATTCGTGACACCTTCCATTTGTTTAGAAATTTTGCCAGCTGTAAGGAAACGGTCTTTTAAAACTAGGCGTTGTATAACTCTGTCCTCTTTTGCCGTTGTCTTTCTTGGTCTACCAGATTTATGTGTGTTACTTAACCTTCCAGTTTTTTATAGAGTTTGAGAACTCGGCTTACAACACTTTTTGAACGTTTCACACGTTTTCCGATTTCTTCTATTGTCAACTTTTCCTTTCTTGATTTGACGATTTTTACTTTGTCGCTTAAATCAGTTTTATTTCTTTTTGACATGATTGATATTGCGTGACTTGCAGCAGTGATGATAATTAAAGTTTAGAATATTTATTTTCATCCTTTTATACAAAACAACCCTACTGTTTTAAACTTTAAACAATTATTTTTCCTTAATGTTCCTTAATTTTAGACACTTGAAATATGTAAAAAGGTGGATAACTTTTATAATATTATTTTAATTCATATGAAAATCTCGGTAATAGTCCAACTACATAATTTACATATGTAGTGAAATTTCATCAAGCCGTGGTTTGGTGATGCTATTCCTCCTTTGTCTTTCCATTCGCTAATCCTCTTTATGGTTATTATCCGTGGTACTAACCGATGTTGGTGCCACTGTGTTTTGGGGGAGAGGTGCAAATCGTTTTTTACAAAGGTAATTTACAGCTCTCTTGGGTTAGAGTTAATGCTCTATTTTTTCTTCGACTTTTGTTAGGTTTTAGTGTTATAACATACGTCGTGGCCACAGAGTTAAACCGGTGGTCACGAGCGTCACATTTGTTCTGATCAGTTGCTCCGTTAATAGCTCTGCGCCTCCGTTGTGAAGTTTAGATCCGCAAAACTGTGATATTGGCGCAACTGATCTGGAACATTTTGGTGTAAGCGTCTTTTGGCATTACTGCTCTGCTTTGTCGGGGACGAAAAGTGGATGAGTTCGCTGGTTGAAAGCAATGACTGAACAAGAAATAAACGAAAATAAAAATTATTATTAATATTCAATTTATCAAAGTTTTTCTTGCAACCAAGTCGGACTTTAGATATGCGCCTGATGCATTCGCCGGCAGCTGCAAAACTGAACTCTTAGCTCCAAGGGGGGGGGACGTCATTAAAAATACTACCTCACGCCATTCACCATCTCTACTCAGGCACAAGCCGTTTCAACCTTTCAGAATTCGTATATCAAACCCCGGAAAACGTATAGCGGGCTCACCTGCATTGACCTCGATGCACTTACCAACCTTGGTTATTTCAAAACAGGGCAGACGTTTTATCGGACTGAAATGACTCATTTGCCGCATTAGTGCTACAATTATTTTATTTTAACATACTCGTAGTCATTTAGTGTTATTTGATTGTGTAGGCTGGTTTCCCTACTCTAAAATTAATGCTAATATATCACATATTTTAATCAATGTTGTTGTTTGTATGGTATCAATCCTCCCTCTGATTTCAATTATTTCTAGCACATTGTTCCGGGTATTTCAGGACTGTTACCAAGGCTCCTACAGTTATTAGTACTACCGTCGTTCTCAGGTTCCACATTTGTGTGTTTGTTTTTCAGCTCTACAGTTCTCTGGTAAGTTCCAGGTGTTTAGTTTTCTGTCTCCTTCAGCTTCAGTTTGTGATCAACTGGAAGTTGACTATTTAGGATTTTGTTTTTACTTTTTGTGGACCGTTGATCGTGTCTGGTTTTCTAGCTCGGGTGAGTTTGTCTGTCTGTATTTCAAATGTTATGCTTTTCATTTTCCAATACTGCTTCCGGTTTGTGTGTGTACTATTTATATGTATTCAAAATTTAGTTGTTTATACATCTCTCACATTCCCCACCCAATCATGTCTATTTGCACATTTCTTTGCTGCATCCATTTCTGGTGTGGTTTACTGTTGTTTTATGTAGGAGCGATTCTGTTTCTCTTTTCAGGTGTCCTTTTCGGAGCCATATCGATATTTTCACGTTCGTTCGTCTTGTAAATTGTCCCCCGTAGCTGCTCTTCTTCCTATTTTTGGTTATATCGTTTTTGTTTTGTTTTTTGTTTCCCGTTTCACTGTTCTCAGTTTTAGCAAGACTAACCAGTATCTCTGTATTTTGTTGGATGTTATTCTCTAGTCTTTTAGTTGCGTCATCTACGCAATCTACAATGCTAATGAAGTGACACGATGAGGGTGTAGAACTGTTCCCGCGCTTTCAACTGAGCGTCTTACCTCAAACGCATGTGCCGTGGTTCTTCTTTATCTTCTAATCAGCTGTGTCTAAATTTCTAGTGTTAGCGGTCGCCGGGCGCTAAACAACAGTTCACAATTTACATGCATGATAAAAATAACACACAGATGCAGACATTTTATAGAAGCGATGGTTGGACGCGCGTGCGCGTGGGGGGGGGGCGTACGCGTGCGTGTGTGTATCGTTAGGATCTTGTATCTATTTTATCTACGAGCGAGACAACTATCCATCTCTCGCCTTTTAAATCTCAGCTAAGACTAACTCCGTCGTTCGCGACCCTCCCCCCCCCCTCCATCGTCTCTCGCCGTGATTATTCTCGACGTCATTGTTCCTGTCGAACAATGTCACTGTTCTCCCCCTAATAGCCAGCGTCTCCAGAATATAACTACTTTCCATTGGAATTTATAGACGTCCTGGTTTTCTCAGCTTACTTCCACCGGAAACGAGATATTCCATTTTTTTTCTCATCCTTCTGAATTCTCTATCTTGACACATCTTTGGCTGGTCGCACTCTATAGTATCATAGGGGCAGGGTACGTAATTTAGTCATAAATGTTACTGACAAATAAGAAAAGATTTTAAACAATATTAAAGAATTAGCAAAACGCACATGTGTTAGGCGTTTTTAAAAACTGGTTGTGTTATGAATTATTCATGACGTCAGTCAACGGACAGTGGAGTAAATAGTTTATTAGGATTTGGTAAACAAATAAAATTTCAATTTAAATTGACGTAAAAACAGAATTATTTTTCGCGTCGGAAACAAAAGAAAATGCACGAAATGTGAGCGACATAAGCGATGTAGACAAATAGACAAACAAACAGAGAGATAAGAAGTAAAGAAGAGAAATAAGGAGAGAGCGAGAGACCGACAGACAAACGAATTTACATTATGTCTTGCACCCAGCCTACGTAGGCACACACACTCATGTAGACAAACGCAATTATGAATGTTTATGACGTCAGTCAGCGGACGATGGGCAGAATAGTTTATTAACATTTGTTAAACAAATAAGATTCCAATGTAGATCGACGTAAAAACATAATTATCTTTTGGGTCAGAATCAAAGAAAACTACACAGAATGTTGGTGACGTAAGCGATATAGACAAATAGACAGACAGAGACGGCGAGATATGGAACAGATAAGGGAAATAAGAACAGCAGGAGAGACCAACAGGTAAATGCATTTACATTAACCAGGCACACAACATACACAGGCACACACAACCTCTGTAGACACACATAAACATTCGCAGAGATTCGCGTAGTAAGCTAACTACTAAGCAACACCAAACTGACCACCAAACGTTGTTATGTGTTTATCAGTCATTAATAAACAATTTTAAAAAAAACTATTTAAACCAAGCAGATAATAATTGTACATGTTTTCTTTTGTATCTTTCAGGAACTAACAACGCCAACAACAATACAAAAACGTGGTTGTTGACAATCCGGTGAAAGCAGTTTAAGAACTACAACAACTAGAAACAAACCGATGTAAAAAACGAACGTAACGAAACAGCATTTACCCTAGGCGAGTTGAACCAGCTTACTCCGAAGGAGGATGTTTCTAAGGGATATCAAATTCACAAGCGATCCCTAGTCTCATGTATATCCTTGTCGTGAGAGATAAAGACGTAAGGTTTTTGAAGTTCTTGCGGGGAGGTGTCGAAGTCCTCCTACATACAGCACCTGGTATTCCCAAAATGGTCACCCATCTGGTACTGACCAGGCTCAACGATAGTGTTAACTAAATTTAAGTAAAAAATAAAGACGGAGAAAGAGGATTCATTGTAACATAGTCCCATGACTTCATTAAAATGGATCGAAATCTAAGAAATAGCTTTGATCAGTTGTCATTTTGTTCGCTATGATCGCTTTGTTGTACACCGCATAATCACGTTGACACATCGGTTCTCGTTGGATCACCGCATTTAAGCAACGTTGAATAGTCATTAATTTCCTTATTTGTTGATCAAGGTAGCCGAATTCTTTTTTTTTATCAATTTATGAAGGGTCATGTGTATCTTACCATGGTTACTGGTCATGCGTTTATTCCTTTTATTAAGTTTCTACTTTACAATTTACTTTGAAGAAGACTTCTCGCTCTGCTTTGTCATTTTTTTCATCTATGTTTGTTTAATGGCGACCGCTTACAGGCTGCCCTAGTATTTGTAGTTTATTCGTGAAGTGATAATACTTCTCAGTGAGGTAGCTCTCTACTACCGAGTTTTCCCTTATTTATCATGATTCTTCTTCTTTGCGTGTCTTTGAAACATGTGGTCATATGACAGTTTCTACACTTTTTATGCAGTCCTTTGTATTGATGTGGTACTCTGCGAGATCTTTCAAGCTGCACAGGTTGGGCTGTAGAGGGCAGACAAGGCAGTGTTGTATCATATGGTCCTTCTCGCCACATTCGCAGATGGTTGGGTCAGTTTTGTAGCCCCATCTACTCATAGCAACTTTTGATCGCCCACTCTTGGTTTTTTTTACTGAAGCCAGGGTACCTCTGAACCTGGAGGGAGTTCCTCATAATTGAGAATTCCTATGTCAGTATCATGATGAGTGCGCATTTTCTACACCCAATTCCATTCCTATGTAATAACTAAAGAGTCAAGCAGTGCTTATTAATATCCCTTGTTTATCGTAGTTTGGGGGGGGGTGAAAGTACTAAATTTTGTCATTTATTTTTAACTAGTTGGCTCTGGCCGGTCGCTAGCGCTTCGCAATTTAATTCTTATTCACTAATGTGGCAAGGATAGTGACCCTTCTTTGGGAGTTGGAGACTCCCACAATTGAAATCCTTGTGCCAGACTTCCTATTTCCCTCTGATCCGACATTGCTGCACTTCAATATATCAGCTCATGCTGTTCATATCAAAGCGGTCGGGTCGCCGGGTACGAACAATATGACAATTTAAGAGTCAACGTTTGAGATAGACGGCTGCCGGAGAAGGATCGGTTAGAGATCAAACAGACTGTCACCCAAAATATGTTGAAGCTGGAAAACACTGACGACTGTATTTTCTGTGTCTCTTTCCTTTTCTCTCTCTCTCTCTCTCTCTCTCTCTCTCTCTCTCTCTCTCTCTCTCTATCCCTCTCGCTGTGTCTGCAGCGAGAGGTTTAAAGAACAGTTTGGAATATTGACTCGTGTGAGTCGGACGCAAGCCAAGCTCAGCTGACTTCGTTTTTTAAAAATGTTAATTCTTCGGCAAAAATAAATAATATTTTTGATATGTAAAAAATGTGTTGTCGCTTTGTATACAGCATTCGATTGCAGCACAGTGGTCTCTCGGCCAGAAGATGATTAATTCTCAGGAGAGAATTAATGGCGCCAATGACGCCCAATGACGCCGCCGTGTATCCAGACCAAATACGAGTGTGATACTCTGCCAGAAAGCCCTTCAAGTAAAGTCCCCACGGCGCGGACACACTAAGTTACACTACACAGCCGTCGTGTTACAACTACTTGAAATCATTTAAACGAAACGAATCGATGAGAAAAACAAAACTAATCGATAAGAAGACCAAACTAATCGATAAGTACAAAGAAGACAAAACTCATCGATAAGAAGACAAATCTAATGATAGGAAAAAGAAGATAAAATTATTGCTATTGGTACCTCGAACTTAATCGCCCCCTTATCTCTCTCGCTCTCTTTCTCTTTACATCTCTCTCTCTTTCTCTCTCTCTTTCTCTCTCTCTCTCTCTCTCTCAAAGCGCGCCGGAAACACATACGTTCACTTTTATTATATAAATAAAAAAAAGTTATTTGAGAAAAATATAAAGTTTATTAACTTTATATTTTTCTCAAATTACAAAATTTTCTCATATTTTTTCAATTATTTAAAATTTTCTCATTTGTTTTTATAAAAATTTTAAAAAAATTTTAATTAAGTTATTTTCATTCCGAATTCCATTTGAATTGTCTTGACTGAAGATTCTGCCTGTGTTCATCAGCATTTCCAGTTCCTTTTTGTTTTTTGCAAATAGTTTCAGGTCATCCATATACATGAAGTAGTCGATTCTTTCTTCTATATTAGAAACTTGTATCCTGCATCACATTTCATATTATTGGTATTATCAATGATGACCTAAAACACCAACCGTTTACTTTTTTAGTTAGTACGGAGAATTTATTTTTGAATTCATTTCAGATGGTGGGGTAAGTTTAACTTGCTATTTGCCTTCTAATTTAAGTCTTTCTAGTGCTTTTTTATTTCAATAGGATAGAACTGCATTATCAAGAATTTTAAAAAACGCTAGCCATTTCTGATGACTTAAAGAAAACAAAACACCAACCTTGATTTTGCTTTTGTTTATTTTCTTCCTTTACTTTTTTCCTTTGGTTATTGGGAGATGGGGGTAGACATTGAAATATTGACGCCGGGTGTCATCAAAGACGTTAACGAAAGTTAAAAATTATACTGAAAGGAAGCAACTGTCATTCACATAACGAAATAAGAAAGAAAGAAAGAAAGAAAGAAAGAAAGAAAGAAAACGCCGCAAACTAGAAAGTTTAAAAAAACGAAAGAAAGAAAACGTATAAATATGTATAGAATCGAGAAAGTAAAATAAAAGAAAGAAAATATTTAATTATGGAAATAGATTAGCGTCCTCTCTTCCTGTATTCGTAGTGTGTGACGGGACGGATAAATATTTACAAATAAATAAACGTTGCTATTTATTATAGAGTGCAGGATTGTTTTGTGACAATTCATAATCAGTTGCGCTCAAACAGAAGATCGTAATGATGGATTTTGTAAATCCTAAAAATGATTAAATATTTTTGTAACTTTTAAATTTAATGCAAATATTTTAATATTTACGTGGAATCAGAGTAAAATATTAGTTAAGAAAATAGTTTTAAAAATATTAGTTAAAAAATAGTTTTAAAAATTGGCAAAACGTGCAAATTTTATATTCACTTTCAAAATGTACATACGAAAATCGGCATTAATTTTGGTAAAAGTAGAAGTATTTTTTATTGGGTTATTTTCGAAATATGTAAGCGGCAACAGTGGCTAACCATTTACTGGAAGAATTTTAAAAGACAGTGCAAAAGATCCCCTCCAAATGGTTCGATACAATTGTTTAATGCATTAAAAATTCCTTAACCATTCTAGAAAAATATTAGTAACGTAAAGTAAATAGGCTGTTAATAGCAAAAAAGTGAAAGTATGAGTGCACTTTTAAGTAATCCTGAGGTAAAGTTAATATTTTTCTTTTGCATTATTACATGATCCTCATAGTCTGAAGTTAATATTTTTCTTTTGCATTATTACATGATCCTCATAATCTGAAGTTAATATGTTTCTTTTGCATTATTACATGATCCTCATAATCTGAAGTTAATATGTTTCTTTTGCATTATTACATGGTCCTCATAATCTGAAATTAATATGTTTCTTTTGCATTATTACATGATCCTCATAATCTGAAGTTAATATTTTTCTTTTGCCTTATTACATGATGCTCATAATCTGAAGTTAATATTTTTCTTTTGCATTATTACATGATTCTCATAATCTGAAATTAATATTTTTCTTTTGCATTATTACATGATCCTCATAATCTTAAGTTAATATTTTTCTTTTGCATTATTACATGATCCTCATAATCTGAAGTTAATATTTTTCTTTTGCATTATTACATGATCCTCATAATCTGAAGTTAATATTTTTCTTTTGCATTATTACATGATCCTCATATACTGAAGTTAATATTTTTTTTGCATTATTACATAATCCTCATAATCTGAAGTTAATATTTTCTTTTGCATTATTACATGATCCTCATAATCTATAGTTAATATTTTTCTTTTGCATTATTACATGATCCTCATAATCTGTAGTTAATATTTTTCTTTTGCATTATTACATGATCCTCATAATCTGAAGTTAATATTTTTCTTTTGCATTATTACATGGTCCTCATAATCTGAAATTAATATGTTTCTTTTGCATTATTACATGATCCTCATAATCTGAAGTTAATATTTTTCTTTTGCATTATTACATGATCCTCATATACTGAAGTTAATATTTTTTTTGCATTATTACATAATCCTCATAATCTGAAGTTAATATTTTCTTTTGCATTATTACATGATCCTCATAATCTATAGTTAATATTTTTCTTTTGCATTATTACATGATCCTCATAATCTGTAGTTAATATTTTTCTTTTGCATTATTACATGATCCTCATAATCTGAAGTTAATATTTTTCTTTTGCATTATTACATGATCCTCATAATCTGAAATAATTATTTTTCTTTTGCATTATTACATGATCCTCATAATCTGTAGTTAATATTTTTCTTTTGCATTATTACATGATCCTCATAATCTGTAGTTAATATTTTTCTTTTGCATTATTACATGATCCTCATAATCTTAAGTTAATATTTTTCTTTTGCATTATTACATGATCCTCATAATCTATAGTTAATATTTTTCTTTTGCATTATTACATGATCCTCATAATCTGAAATTAATATTTTTCTTTTGCATTATTACATGATCCTCATAATCTGAAATTAATATTTTTCTTTTGCATTATTACATGATCCTCATAATCTGAAGTTAATATTTTTCTTTTGCATTATTACATGATCCTCATAATCTGAAATTAATATTTTTCTTTTGCATTATTACATGATCCTCATAATCTGAAATTAATATTTTTCTTTTGCATTATTACATGATCCTCATAATCTGAAATTAATATTTTTCTTTTGCATTATTACATGATCCTCATAATCTGAAGTTAATATTTTTCTTTTGCATTATTACATGATCCTCATAATCTGAAATTAATATTTTTCTTTTGCATTATTACATGATCCTCATAATCTGAAATTAATATTTTTCTTTTGCATTATTACATGATCCTCATAATCTGAAGTTAATATTTTTCTTTTGCATTATTACATGATCCTCATAATCTGTAGTTAATATTTTTCTTTTGCATTATTACATGATCCTCATAATCTGAAATTAATATTTTTCTTTTGCATTATTACATGATCCTCATAATCTGAAATTAATATTTTTCTTTTGCATTATTACATGATCCTCATAATCTGAAGTTAATATTTTTCTTTTGCATTATTACTTGATCCTCATAATCTGAAGTTAATATTTTTCTTTTGCATTATTACATGATCCTCATAATCTGAAGTTAATATTTTTCTTTTGCATTATTACATGATCCTCATAATCTGAAATTAATATTTTTCTTTTGCATTATTACATGATCCTCATAATCTGAAATTAATATTTTTCTTTTGCATTATTACATGATCCTCATAATCTGAAGTTAATATTTTTCTTTTGCATTATAACATGATCCTCATAATCTTAAGTTAATATTTTTCTTTTGCATTATTACATGATCCTCATAATCTGAAGTTAATATTTTTATTTTGCATTATTACATGATCCTCATAATCTGAAATTAATATTTTTCTTTTGCATTATTACATGATCCTCATAATCTGTAGTTAATATTTTTCTTTTGCATTATTACATGATCCTCATAATCTATAGTTAATATTTTTCTTTTGCATTATTACATGATCCTCATAATCTGAAGTTAATATTTTCTTTTGCATTATTACATGATCCTCATAATCTGAAGTTAATATTTTTCTTTTGCATTATTACATGATCCTCATAATCTGAAGTTAATATTTTTCTTTTGCATTATTACATGATCCTCATAATCTGAAGTTAATATTTTTCTTTTGCATTATTACATGATCCTCATAATCTGAAGTTAATATTTTTCTTTTGCATTATTACATGATCCTCATATACTGAAGTTAATATTTTTTTTGCATTATTACATAATCCTCATAATCTGAAGTTAATATTTTCTTTTGCATTATTACATGATCCTCATAATCTATAGTTAATATTTTTCTTTTGCATTATTACATGATCCTCATAATCTGTAGTTAATATTTTTCTTTTGCATTATTACATGATCCTCATAATCTGAAGTTAATATTTTTCTTTTGCATTATTACATGATCCTCATAATCTGAAATTAATATTTTTCTTTTGCATTATTACATGATCCTCATAATCTGTAGTTAATATTTTTCTTTTGCATTATTACATGATCCTCATAATCTATAGTTAATATTTTTCTTTTGCATTATTACATGATCCTCATAATCTGAAATTAATATTTTTCTTTTGCATTATTACATGATCCTCATAATCTGAAATTAATATTTTTCTTTTGCATTATTACATGATCCTCATAATCTGAAGTTAATATTTTTCTTTTGCATTATTACATGATCCTCATAATCTTAAGTTAATATTTTTCTTTTGCATTATTACATGATCCTCATAATCTGAAGTTAATATTTTTCTTTTGCATTATTACATGATCCTCATAATCTGAAGTTAATATTTTTCTTTTGCATTATTACATGATCCTCATAATCTGAAATTAATATTTTTCTTTTGCATTATTACATGATCCTCATAATCTGAAGTTAATATTTTTCTTTTGCATTATTACATGATCCTCATAATCTGAAGTTAATATTTGTCTTTTGCATTATTACATGATCCTCATAATCTGAAGTTTATATTTTTCTTTTGCATTATTACATGATCCTCATAATCTGAAATTAATATTTTTCTTTTGCATTATTACATGATCCTCATAATCTGAAGTTAATATTTTTCTTTTGCATTATTACATGATCCTCATAATCTGAAGTTAATATTTTTCTTTTGCATTATTACATGATCCTCATAATCTATAGTTAATATTTTTCTTTTGCATTATTACATGATCCTCATAATCTGAAATTAATATTTTTCTTTTGCATTATTACATGATCCTCATAATCTGAAATTAATATTTTTCTTTTGCATTATTACATGATCCTCATAATCTGAAGTTAATATTTTTCTTTTGCATTATTACATGATCCTCATAATCTGAAGTTAATATTTTTATTTTGCATTATTACATGATCCTCATAATCTGAAATTAATATTTTTCTTTTGCATTATTACATGATCCTCATAATCTGTAGTTAATATTTTTCTTTTGCATTATTACATGATCCTCATAATCTATAGTTAATATTTTTTTTTTGCATTATTACATGATCCTCATAATCTGAAGTTAATATTTTTCTTTTGCATTATTACATGATCCTCATAATCTGAAGTTAATATTTTTCTTTTGCATTATTACATGATCCTCATAATCTGAAGTTAATATTTTTCTTTTGCATTATTACATGATCCTCATAATCTGAAGTTAATATTTTTCTTTTGCATTATTACATGATCCTCACAATCTGAAGTTAATATTTTTCTTTTGCATTATTACATGATCCTCATATACTGAAGTTAATATTTTTTTTGCATTATTACATAATCCTCATAATCTGAAGTTAATATTTTCTTTTGCATTATTACATGATCCTCATAATCTATAGTTAATATTTTTCTTTTGCATTATTACATGATCCTCATAATCTGTAGTTAATATTTTTCTTTTGCATTATTACATGATCCTCATAATCTGAAGTTAATATTTTTCTTTTGCATTATTACATGATCCTCATAATCTGAAATTAATATTTTTCTTTTGCATTATTACATGATCCTCATAATCTGTAGTTAATATTTTTCTTTTGCATTATTACATGATCCTCATAATCTATAGTTAATATTTTTCTTTTGCATTATTACATGATCCTCATAATCTGAAATTAATATTTTTCTTTTGCATTATTACATGATCCTCATAATCTGAAATTAATATTTTTCTTTTGCATTATTACATGATCCTCATAATCTGAAGTTAATATTTTTCTTTTGCATTATTACATGATCCTCATAATCTTAAGTTAATATTTTTCTTTTGCATTATTACATGATCCTCATAATCTGAAGTTAATATTTTTCTTTTGCATTATTACATGATCCTCATAATCTGAAGTTAATATTTTTCTTTTGCATTATTACATGATCCTCATAATCTGAAATTAATATTTTTCTTTTGCATTATTACATGATCCTCATAATCTGAAGTTAATATTTTTATTTTGCATTATTACATGATCCTCATAATCTGAAGTTAATATTTTTCTTTTGCATTATTACATGATCCTCATAATCTGAAGTTTATATTTTTCTTTTGCATTATTACATGATCCTCATAATCTGAAATTAATATTTTTCTTTTGCATTATTACATGATCCTCATAATCTGAAGTTAATATTTTTATTTTGCATTATTACATGATCCTCATAATCTTAAGTTAATATTTTTCTTTTGCATTATTACATGATCCTCATAATCTGAAGTTAATATTTTTCTTTTGCATTATTACATGATCCTCATAATCTGAAGTTAATATTTTTCTTTTGCATTATTACATGATCCTCATAATCTGAAGTTAATATTTTTCTTTTGCATTATTACATGATCCTCATAATCTGAAGTTAATATTTTTCTTTTGCATTATTACATGATCCTCATAATCTGAAGTTAATACTTTCCTTTTGCATTATTACATGATCCTCATAATCTGAAGTTAATATTTTTCTTTTGTATTATTACATGATCCTTATAATCTGAAGTTAATATTTTTCTTTTGCATTATTACATGATCCTCATAATCTGAAGTTAATATTTTTCTTTTGCATTATTACATGATCCTCATAATCTGAAGTTAATATTTTTCTTTTGCATTATTACATGATCCTCATAATCTGAAGTTAATACTTTCCTTTTGCATTATTACATGATCCTCATAATCTGAAGTAATTTTTTTTCTTTTGCATTATTACATGATCCTCCTAATCTGAAGTTAATATTTTTCTTTTGCATTATTACATGATCCTCATAATCTGAAGTTTATATTTTCCTTTTGTTGTCAGTCCTCTTAAGGCCTGGAAGTTCACAATTTTTTTAATAGAAATCGCTCTAGACAAAGTATTAAGCCACTAGATGTAAGGAACTAAAAGAAAATAATTAAAAAACTACTAGCCAAAAGGTTAAAAAAAAAACTAGCCAACGATAAGTGTTAGATGGATAGATTCTGACCCAGAAAACAACAATTCTACCCCCTTTGTCAGAAACATCGCTCATGGAGCGTGAGAACAAAATAAGGGAAACGAGAGTTACGAGGCTGCCAAAAGTAAACTCGACGGTCCACTTTCTTCTCTCGGTTTATCCGATGATCGAGGACACTACATGATCGTCTCTGAAATCGAAAATCAGCACAGTAACCAAAGGAGAAAAACAAAATTCGCCTTTAATGTATAGAAGGACAATTTTGATTGAGCTGCTAATGTTGCCTCATTTTATGCAAACGGCAGGAGGGGAAGAATTATACGGGGCTGCAGATTTTCGGAACTTGGCTCGCCTTTCGTTTATCCATTTCAATA
>OY744531.1:42302199-42842199 GCA_963556195.1 Sepiola atlantica
AAATAATAATATTTATGAATAAATATTTAATAATTATTTTAATACCTACAGACATAAACCTAGTATCAACCATGCTCGTTATGAGGGAGCGAAGGTATGTTGAAGTTTTGTTGAAGTGGTATTGAAATGTTTTTAAAGGCGTCTTCTAAATAAATTCAACAATTTTTTATTTTGCATACTCATTCATCCGCCTGAAGATGACCGACGTCGATCGAAAACGTTCGCGAAAATATGGCGATTTTTTATACAACATAGACGACAATATCAAATCGGTCGTGCGACGAATCGAAAAAAACGAATCAAAAAATAAATAAACATAAGCTGGCGCTCCTGTTTAATCAAACATGTATATATATATATATATATATATATATATATATATATATATATATACAGAATGCCTTCGGTGAGCCAACCGACGAAGGGGATCTTGGGGGTGAAGGAAATCCATGGCGGGTGGTCATGGGCTTAGACTGTTCGCCTGAATCCACGGGCGAATGGTGATGCGACCCCAGTTGTGCCAGTGGTGCAGTGAGTCGAACATGTGTTGGAATCGTGATGGGACTTTCCAGTGGATTTTTTGTTTCTATAAGGGCTGTTATGTCTGATCTCATATAGTCTATCCCAGTCTAATTGAACACCTTGTCTTTCATACGGGTAGGTTATTTTTTTACTGGGCTGAACCTTTTTCTTGGCTTGACAGAAATGAAAGTATATTTCCCTCCATATTTCAGTCCTCTGTTTTTGCTTGGCATATGTGGCCCATAACAGTATCCACTTTTCTTCTTTCTCCAATCTGGACTCTTGTCTCCGTCTGGTTTCTTCTTCTTGGGTGGGGGGGGTAGTCTCTTTCTGTCTTCCTTAAAATTACATTTTTTATGGCACGTGCTGCTACTACGTCGAATATGAATCATTAAGGTTAAGTTTAAATCAAAGAATCGTAGAGGATCTCATTCGTTGTTTTACTCTACTTGGCAAACTTAGAATAGTGGTAGCAATACAATAATACTTTTTTGTATGCAACATACCATCGCTTGGTTTTTTACGCCTCTAATATTTTTTCTTGTGGTCGTTGCACATGGTGAAGATGGAGGGCACAGGACCTTTTTTTATCAAGACCTGATGGCTGTGCCTGGTTTGCCTCTGCCATGGCTGGAGTGCAACTTCCAAAGACAGGAATGATTACACCATTTCTTATCTCTGTGTGTAAATAGGTCGAGGGCTGTCTTTATCCTAGGTGCCCGCCTGCCAGTATTGAGTATTGTTTTGTTCATCTTGTTCATAAGATCTCATTGTCAACAGCTTTTTATTAGTTACTCAAGACTGTTCTCTATTAATAGCGTACCATTATTTGTTTATATGATTGGTCAGGGTTTACTTCACATGGGAAGTATCCTTATGTCATGGTGGCTTAACAAACCCTTGTACAGAGAGACTATTTTCCCTTTGTGGATTCTCTTATGTTGTTTCAAAGCCGGCACAGATTGCCACTTTTTACCACATAGGTTGCCGGTTGCTAGCGCTTAAAGAAAATAGTTCACAAGTTCTTTTAGGGATGACTGCGACTATGACTTTTAAGACTTGCTTTGCTCGGTGATACTTTGCAACAGTCCTCACAGACCCAATCACCGAGAATCGCAACTATTTCATTTGTCATTTATAAGGCGCCTTTCCTAACGGCTCTTTAAAGTTGTTCATGCTGAACGCGTCTTATTTCATATTCATGCACACACATGTTGATGTCCCCTCTTCATGTTGATCTATTTAGTATTTATTACTGTTCAGAATCCAACACGTTTCGGAAGAAGTCTTTAGAGAATCCTTGTATCTCAGTGTCGGCTTATGAAGTGACCTCTTTCTTTTACAAAGTTCTCCATAAAAAACTGCTTTAGGATATGATTCTCCCTCATCCTACATACATGTCCACACCACCGTAAGTGATGTCTGTGTAACATGCTTTCAATTCCGTAACAACCACTCCGCTAAAGCACCTCCACACTAATATGCATCTGCCATCTCACACCTAGGATTCTACAAATACATTGCTGATGAAAACGTTCTAACCTTTTCGTGTGTCTTCTATATGCCACCCAAGTTTCTATGTACCACCCAAGTTTCACATGCATACAGAAAAGCCAACAAAATACAAGCATTATAAACATTGACTTTTGTTTCAAGTGATATCCCTCTGTTTTTCCACAGCCGACGTTCCAACTTACCAAACAATTCACTTGCCTTTCTAAGACGGAAATAAGTTGTTCTGTTTTCTATAGATTTGCCTATATCCTGTTTCCTTTGTTGTGTCAATATAATGGGCGAATTGATACAACAAAGGAAACAGGATATAGGCAAATCTATAGAAAACAGAACAATAGAACAGAATATAGGAAGTAACACCAACAAGACCTTTGTTCGCGGGAAGCCCAACGATTGGCTGAGAGAACAACAAAGAATATGATTGGTTAACTAGCTAGCCGTGTATATAAAATAAAAACCGGCAAAAATAACTCCATGCATTTTAGTCTGAAGATTCCCCCAGGGATGAAACGCGGGAGCCTCTGTGTAGCTTAATTGCCATAAATATATTTTCATAGCTTATTACGTAGCTCTACTTACGTATCGAGCACTGTTGAAGTAAATACTGAAAATTGATACATAAAAAATTATATCTCCTTATAAAATTTTATGTGGATACATGAAATACTATATATATATATATATATATATATATATATATATATATATATATATATATATATATATATATATATCATATTTGGTTTAACGTCCGTTTTACATGCTGGCATGCGTCGGACGGTTTGAAAAATTGACTTCAAAAGTAAACTACTAGAAAATAAATACTTTTCCTCGGAAAATCCAATAAAATATAGACAAATACATATAGATAGAAAGTAACCAAGCTGATGGAGATAACTCTATTTTTCTTAAACGCCGCTATTCCGAATCCGCTGAAACTTTGGCAAAGGAGATAACTTTTTTATCACTACGTGAAAAAAAATGCGACTGTTTTTGTAAATGTCACGATGTTAATGTAATTTTCAATAAAATCTAATTAAAGATAACTTTTAAGCGTTTTTATTTACATGTCACAAACTTTATAAACTTTATAATAATTAATAAAAAAAATGTTCCCGTTTGTAACTCAAAGAAAGAAAAAATGCGACGCTAATTTTTAATAAAGTCTCCATTTTTAAATGTTACAAAGAGGCCATAAACGAAGTATCAGATTTCTCTTTTAAGAAAAAATACATTAACATTGTGACATTTACAAAAACATCGCATTTTCTTTCATGTAGCGATAAAAAAGTTATCTCCCTTGCCAAAGTTTCAGCGGATTCGGAATAGCGGCGTTTAAGAAAAATAGAGTTATCTTCCTCAACTCGGTTACTTTCTATACATAAGCGCCCAAATACATTATTTGTCATATATTAAATTCATTCGATATTTTAATTCTGAAAAAAACAAAACAATTTTAATGAATTTAATGGGTCTGTTCAGTCGCTTTGCTCGTGAAATAAGCGAAAAATAAAGTCATCATTCTTTTTTTTTTAAACAGTAGCCATTGTTTCAAGGGAAAGAACTTCACCACTAACAAAACGAAAATACACATCAGGTTATCGCCCTTAAACCCTAAATGAAATTTATAACTCAGGAAAATTGAAAACTCATCCCATTCGTGTAACAGGGTAAAAAAAAATACGAGGAGGTTTTCGGAGCCCCGCCTCATCCCACCTCGTTACACGATGAGAAGCTCTGAAAGCCTCATTGTATTTTTTTTTTTACTTTTGAAAAGATGACAATTTTACTATTAATTCTTAGTGATGACTGACTTTACAAAATATTTATGTAACTATACAACATTATGAGTTATGAGCAGAGGTCAAACAATTTCTTGTTGACTACAGAATTGATGACGTCATAAAAATATCTGAGGTCAGCAAGATTTTTTATGCAAAATTATTTGTCTAGGAATAGTCTTGTGTTTATGTCATGTTTTCATCAATATAATGATATGCTAAGGCATTTCGTATTCGTATGTATGTTATCACCTTTCACACATATGTAAAAATGATGGTAGGTGATTACTCTGATGTTGCTATGATTAACAATTCCGCGATTGTGCCCATTTTAAAATGAACTGTTCCAAAATCCAATCATGTCGTCCCATCGACTAAATGAGTACAATTTCAAATAAATGCATTTTAAAAAGTGACATTCGTTTAATTCATCAGATCGTTCGTTTGACATGCTGGCAAGCATTGGGAAGCTTTAAAAAATTGATTTTCAAACTAACCTATCTCTTCCCAGGTCTTCATTTATCTCTCGTTCTCTCAAGTCCATTTTTTATCACTTCTTCCCATGTTTTTTCTTGGCTTTCCCCTACTTTCATCCCCTTTCATCTACTGACCCTAGAACTTTCACAGACTCTTTCAACGTTGCCATACCATCTAAAGAATTGATGAAAGTTCCTGGGTTAGTAGATGTAGAACAGTTAAGGTAACAAGTCCAGTTCACAGGGGAAAGCCAAGGAAAACGTGGGAGGAAGTGATGAAAATAAACTTGAGAGAGATATATCATCATCAGCATCATCATATTCGGTTTAACGTCCGTTTCATATGCTGACATGCATTGGGCGGCTTTAAGAAATTGATTTTAAAACTAACCTATCTCTGGCCAGGTCTTTATTTATCCCTCTTTCTCTCAAGTCCATTTTCATCACTTCCTCTCATGTTTTCCCATATGAACTGAACCTTCTACGTTAACTGTTCTATATTTTTTTTTATTTTATTTTTATCATAGTTCACCCCAAACAAGGCAGGCCGCCACTGTAGGTGTAAGGGGCTACTGAGAAAAAAAGGGGGGATTCAACCTAATTTAGGAACTGCGCAGCAAGATTTCTGTTTACGTTAGTTTTAAATTTCTGCATGTCAGTAGCGTCAGGAAAACAGGAAGCAGGGAGGGAGTTCCAGAGTCCAGCAGCACGAGGAAAGAAGCTCTTGGAGTAGAAATCCCTACGGCATCTGGGGACATCCACAGTGTATGGATGGGATTTGGCAGATTGTCGGGTTGGTCTAGTGAATTTACGTCGTGGGGGCACCAGAGCAGCACACTCATCAGAGCACAATCTATTGAAGTACTGACACTGACCCAAGAACTCTCATCCATTATTTCAACGTGGTCATACTATCAAAGTCTCCTATTCTGCACAGAGCTCCCTATACTGTCCAGATTTAATCTTCTTCTGATGTTATGAGATCTAAGCCTCACATTACACATCCATCATATCATCCCCATATCATTTCTCTCCATCCAACGCATGAAAAGAGACGAAATAGGTATTAGCTGTAGAAATTAGCATAGAAAAATAATCCCCTTTCTTGACACTTTTAGATTCATAATTACTATACCACTATATAGACTTAAGAATAACCTGAAAAAATAGTTTTTGGTGGAATCTTCCTCAGACTCTTTTCTATTTAATAATGAAATAATCTATACAGGGATGGGCTCGTTAAAACCCCATAGCTTCATCTTATATATAAAGTAGAGACGATTTTTCCCCTATACCTTCTCGGATAATAGGAAAATAACCACATGCATCACAGGCTACTAAACTCACCACTATATTACACTTATTCAGTCGAGCGTGTTTTAGTAAATTTGTTATTATTTTTTTCCAGCTAACACTAAATATTATATTTGGCCCACCATCTACGACTCTCCGACAAACCAACTCCATATAGGTGGTAGCAAAAACTTTTCTCCCTAACAATTCTGTACTGTCACTCTACTCATCGACACCGGGAACTAATAAACACAGTTTAATTTTCACAAAAGACTCCGTTCTTATTTATTATTTGCTTGGTATTAATTTACTACATAATATAAAGCAATACGCAAAGACTTAATGACCGCTCCCGTTCACTCCGATGATTTTCCGTGAATATCAGATTACTTTATTTCTAATTCTACCTATGACTTCTACATTTATATTCATTCCGGAATTAAGCGAATGAAATTAACGAACATAGTTCCTGTGACATTTAATCATTCAACATGGCGGCTACAATTTCTTGTCGAATCGACTTCCTATTTAACTCAATAAGCGCCAAGATACTCGTAGACCCCAATACATTTACATTTTCAAAATCATACACCTTTTACACTCATATTATAGAAAACTTGCCCGAATCCATTTATTTCATCAACTACAAATGACCTAAACTGTGTCATTGTTGAACTTTACATTTGGTCGGCAGAAGCTAAATCTTAACATAACACGCATACCAATAATCAAGCTTAGCTTAATTGGCCTATTTTCACAAGTATTCTTAACTCGAAACTGTGGCGCAGTCATTAAGAAGGAAGGTTTCATGATCGCCAGTTTTAGCGTTCGATCCCATTCTACTCTACCACTTTTTTTTTTTTTTTAATTTAAAACTTTCGCCAACACGGTAGAGGGGGGGGGGAAAAACAATAGGCCGTTTCTTTTTTTATTCGACGTCATGCAATAGATAGTACTTTCTCCCGTTCAAGTAGCTAAGGATAGCTTTTTTAGTGAGAACGGATTTCTTTCTCTGTAACATTGAATATCTGGTTCAATTGGAGTTATTTTTCCTTAACCGTTAAGTTCTTTCTTCAGTGAATTGAAATCTAACTGACATTTGCTGACTTGCAGTTGGGTGATTACCTCACTTGACTCCAGGAGAGCGACACTGTTTTGATTTCTCAAAGTATTTTTCGAAATCGTCAAAGGAATTGAAATTATCCTGGGAGATGAGAGGATGTTTTCTTTGCAGTTACTACACCCTATTATATTTTTAAGTTGATAAATTCCGTCTGTTTAGATTGCTAACTTTTTCAGAGTACATTATTTGTTTAAACATAATGTACGATGAGACCTGTGACCGACTGAGCTATGTACTTGCTTAGGGTGCTAATCCACTGTTATGTATTTTTTAAGAAAGATTCACATTTGTCTCTAAATTTAATTTTTATATCTCGCCATATAAAAAATGAAGAAAATATAAATTAACGTAATACTGTTTGTGAATATTGTTGGAGATTTTGGTTTAATGTGTTTGTTGTAGTTATTTAACAATTTCAATCATTACCTGGACCTATAACGAAATGATAACGAGTTCCCCTTTGTTACTATGTGCTGATGAAGACTTTTTAAATCAGATTTTCAGAAACATATGTACACAAAACACAAAAATATTTTGTTGATGTTGAATTTATGGCACATGTTTACATAATAGTGATTATATTATACATTTGGTATTCAATATGTGTGTGTGTGGGTGGGTGTGTATGTGTGTGGGTGCGTGTGTGTGTGTGTGAGAGAGAGAGAGAGAGAAAAGACAAACGAAAAGAAAACATTTAAATACAGGAATAAATCATCAAAAAACGAGAGATTTTACTGGTTTCGTTCGGATCATCGAACGTCTTCAGAAAAAGTGAAGATTTTAAATTTATTCGATAACGGTAACAGCATAGGAAAAAGAAGAACGCACAAAGGGATGTTATTGGCACATGTTAAACTATTTGAAAAAAGAAGGAATAATGAAAAGCGTGTGTCAGAGACTTTAAATGGGAAAAGGGGAAGAAAGAAAAAGAAAATGAGAAGGAAAAGGAAAAGGAAAAAAAATGGAAATATGGATGAAATGTAGTAAAAATGAAAAGATACTTTAACCAAGATCGCAGTTATTTAAGCAGTGGCGTGATATATTGCATTGTTTCAGTGCGGTTTTTGCCAGATGTTTACTTAAGGAATAGGATCCGAGTCTGAGGTTTACGTTAGATGGTGATGAGAGAAGTATTATAGCGCTTTCGATGCACTTGCGACTATAAATACTTCTTGATGGGGTTCATGGGGTTGGATCTGTTTCCGATCGTTATATAGTTGTTTACTTTAAACATAGCAACTATACATATTATTTTTCAGGGTGTTTACAAGTAATCGACTAAAGAAGCAGAATCTCATTTTTTTTATGCATAATTTTCCAATCAATTATCAGATATGTTTTACATTTCCCTCCTTTTTACATATATTTTATTGGTTTCATGGTCTTATTTGGGGATTGTTTTTATAAGTAGGATGAAAGCCATAGAGTGTAGAGTAAGTTCATGGGGTGCGGGTGGGGGGGCAAAAATGCATGACTATTGACCCCCCCCCCTTACCCCCAAAAAACAATTATGCCCAAGTTACATTTTTTTTGTATATTTGCTGACAATGTGAACGTTACGTAATCTTTTTTTTACAAAATAAAATTGAATTAAATAAGCCTAAGGTGTTTTTATATAAAATCAAATATAGTTAAATGGAAGAAAAAAACTTTCCCATTTATGCATTTAGATTACACTGTAAAATAAGGTATTTTTTTAATTTATTTTTCATGAAAATGTAAACACTACTAAACCAATTAAATTCTTTACCTTTTGTTTATATTTTTCAATCAGAATGGTGAAACACGGATTCCTCGAGTTAGCTTCGCATATTGTAAATAAGAATTTGAACAACAAACATTTAATATTTTTAATTATGCTTTCAAAATACGGTATTTAATTAGGTAATTTTGAAGGAAAATATTTAATTATTTTGAAAAGAAAATAGAAACACAACTTAGCAAATTAAATGCCTAAAATTAAGAAAGCCATTTTTAGCGTTGGTGTGTGGGGTGTATAGTTAAAATCTGTGTTTTACTCAGAGAATTACATGTCAGAAATCATGACGGATTAGGATTTAGGTTTTTATATTGCAAACAATAATTTAAACAACAAACTTTTAAGATTTGTATTTAACCTTAAAAATAAAGTACTTAATTACCTAATTTTAAATAAGTTATTTATTTATTTAAATAAGTTATGTATTTATCTTTCATGGAAAAGGGTAAACACTACTAGCAGATCAAATGCTTAAAATGTAAAAAAAAAAAAAAAGAAAGTGGGTGTGAGTGTGTACAATTAAAAAAAATCAAAGATTTAAAAAATATGGGTACATTTGTAGATTTACACCCTCACACACACACACACACACACACACACACACACACACACAAAAGAGATTCTACTTATTTAGGCGATTATTTGTGAACACCCTGAAAAACTTGACAAAAAAAAACCCAATTATTTTAGAATTTAGAGTGGGAGACCAGTTTCGTATATAAATTTAATGTAAATTGATCATACAATTCCGGGCCATTCTATCTTTTAGGGCATCAACCAAATATTCTATCACTAACCCTAAGACCGAGTGGCAAAAACCCTTAACAATTTAATCGCACCATATCTACCACAAAGCTACAGGGTAAAATCCTAAGAACAATTGCTTGATATTCTCTATTCCATACAACCTAATAACGAACTCTTAACTTTTCTGGATGTCAAGAACCTTTCACAAATGTCCCAGTACACGAAACTATTAACATAATTATTAACAATATATATAATAACCAAACCCTCCCCGCATTATCCTATGTATATCATTAATTTCCTTTACCACTGTTATAATAAGCGTTTGGTAGCAAGGAAAAGTAAGACGAAACAGAATGAAAATTAAACAAATTGTATTGTTTCAAAATACATTAGATACAAAACAAAGTTGTTGTTGTTCTTCTTCCCTGTGTAGAGTTCTTGTTGTTGTTGTTGTTGTTCTGCCGTGGTAGAATCGTTGCTGTCATTGTTATTGTTCTGCTGTGGTAGAGTCGTTGCTGTTGTTGTTCTCCATGGTAGAATCGTTGTCGTTGTTGTTGTCGTTGTTGTTGTTCAAGGTGTGATGTAGTCAGGATGGCGATGTCGTTGGTGGTTCGAGTCGGGTGAGTTAGTTGAGTGAACGATCGATAGCGACACGACCGTTCAGTGTCGGATTCCCTGTGTGACTGCTGCTTGCTGTCGGCCCCCGCTATTTAAGAGTAGTATGCGGACGGAGTCGTAGACATCCGGCTCCCAAATGACAGGGACATAAAATGGCCCTTGACTTTAGAAAACTGTGTTTCTTTTAAATCTTATTTTCGCCATAGCGAGAACTTTGTGGTGATGTGCATGAGTATGTGCGCCAACTCTGGTGCGACCATGGCGACTAGAGAACAGATCTCAGTGTACCTAATTCCACTTTTAAGCAGTTAAGAACCACAGAAATAAGGCATACTTGGACGGCGGTCACCAAACAAAATGTGATCTAAAAATCGTAACACCACTGAGGTCCCATTTTACGGCCCCAACAGGTGAACAGAGTCTGGATGGGACCGGCTATGGGCCCATTCTTCCATGAATTCTACATGTCCAATCTGAGAAATAAAACCTTTAATATTATTTTTAAACTCTCCATATATCTTAGATACATAGACGACATCCTCCTAGAAACGAAAAACTTAGCTAACTTAACATTAATCCAAAACACATTTAACAGTAACTCTGTAATAAATATCCATAACAAAATTTCATTCCTTGACATAGAAATAGAAGTTAATACAGATAAGTTCATTACCTACCTGTACAAAAAGTCTACAAGAAAAGATGTTTACTTAACTTTAAAAGCGAATGCTCTTACAGGTACAAAATGGCTGTAGTAAAAAATGTTATTATGGAGCAAAACGGAATTCATCTACTGACACTATATTCTATACGACATCTGCCGACATTAAACTAACCCTAATTGATAATAACTTCCTAAACCACATCGTCGACCAGCAGATCAAATACTCCTTAGCCGCCATAACTAATACTAACAACAATAATATTAATAATATCAATAATATCAATTTATTTTATTGTAACCAAATGTACCCTAAAAATATGAAAAAAATAATTTTAAAAATATTATATATAATCATATATCTCCTATTAACAATAACTCTAAACTCCGATTTACAATATATTAGAAAAAATCTAAAACCGTTAACTTACTTATACAAAATAATCCGGCGTCCAAAAACAATTTGACTAAAAACAAGTAATATCATATATGCATTTAAATGCCCAGTTAGAAAATGTGTCTCTATAAATAATACATATATTGACATGACTAGAACAAGTATCTTTTGCCGTCTAACATGCCACCTCACCTCCTCTCAAAGCTCCATTTACCAACATCTAATAGCACACACGACTTCCAAAAAAGATTCCGTAATATACTAATTGCAAACACTGCCATCCTCGCTGTTTCAGACTATAGTCTCTGTCTCACTATCCTCAAAGCATTATTCATTCGAGCGCTTAAACCTACTATCGACCAAGCTCGATACGACGGTGGGGAAGGAATATTAAAATCCTTTTGAATCGTTTTAAATTGAATTTTTTAATAAATTAACCAATTTTAATTTGTGACATCATCATGTGCCTGGGGATGATTCGTGCGAGTCGAAAGTGCTTGCAATTATTGCAAGTTCCTGTTTACAGTGGAACATAGCATCAGATCGTTGGTCTGCAAACTGGAAAGATTGGATCAAAAAAGGACTAAACAAACTTGTATCAATATATATATATATATATATATATATATATATATATATATATATGTGTGTGTGTGTGTGTGTGTGTGTGTGTGTGTGTGTGTGTGTGCGTGTGTCTGCTTTTCTATGGCTAGTGAGGATGCAGCAGTCATAAGCATTTACATCTATTTACTCATGCAGAGAGCAGACCTTGTTAGATGATTTGGTCACACTCTGACAAATCAACTTCTAAGGGTGCATTAATTCCATTTGTCCCTTGAAGGACTACTTCAGACCCCTTTGGGAATCGCAGCAGTCATTAAAGAAAATTTTCTTGGAAGCAACGGAGAAGGACGCCTCTCTCTCTCTCTCTCTGTCTCTCTCTCTCTCTCTCTCTCTCTCTCTCTCTCTCTCTTTCTCTACTGCATTTTTCTAGTTGACTCCGAGCACTCGCTATCTTCACCTAGGAACTTTCTTACTTCATTCCTTCTTCACTTTGACTCTGTCTACACTTTAGCCAACCTATACCCAACGGTGTAGGTAACTGAAATAAATACCCTTCGTTGTTGTTTATAAAAAGATTTTGTTTTCCTTTCGTGTGATGACCGTTTTCGTTGTACAAATAATATTATAGGAGTTGGTCTTCTGCTGAGATTTGCTTTTATTAGCTTGTCCTATTCGGCCAGAATTCTCTGCATTTGCCAGTACTACAGAAAGGTATTTTCAGGGGTATTTCGTCTCCCAGACTAGCTGCCTTGAAAATTTAGTCTACTTTAATATATTACTTGTAGCATGTTCTTACTTCTTTTGCAAATATGTTATTGAAAGTAACTTTACATCTTCCAACACAACTTGAAAATGGCACAACAAGTCTACATTTCATGCTACGAACCATTACATCTCTTCTACTTCCAATTTTGCTAAATGTGATTTTTACAAAAAAAACTACTGACCTAACCAACCATGGATTTATTGATTTTAGGGAAAATTCACTTTAAAATTTTTAAATGCTGTAATCGAAAAATAAGAAGAATGTTATTCTCAATAAACATGTGTCAGTCATAAATAATGACTTATTTTCTTTCTCTCTCGAAGAAATGTCCCTGTTATGCAATTTGCTCACACACTGACCAATCAGCTGTCCCATGAAGAACTAATTCAGCCCATTTTGGAATCACGGTTAGGCAGCGAAGAGATACCTGAAAGCAACCATGAAGAACGCCCCCCCCCCTACCCTTGCCTCTCTCCTTCCGTCGTCCTCTGAATCCCGAGCATCAACTATCTTCACTCGGAGATAGTTGATGCTCGTTGATTTTCGGCAGCTAAAGAAATTTCTAACTCTTCATTTCCTCTACTTGGACACTGTCCTAACTTTCTTCAACCTATACCAAACAGTGTAGATAATCGAATAAATCCTTTCGTTGTTGTTATAAAAAAAAAAGGTTTTGTTTATCCTTTTGTGCGATTGTTTTCGTTACTTACAAATAATATATAGGAGTTTGTCTTAACACCTACTGGACTGGCTCTTATAAACACAGCCAAAAGCTCAATCTTGAATGATTCATTTTGAGTTGAATATCGATGACGAAATAAAATGTTCAGAGTTGTTTCCCTTTGATGTGAATATCTATGAAGATAAGGTGTTCAGAGTACCTTTGATTTAAACATGTATGAAGAAATAGTAAAACTTACTTCTGTTATGATTTTAGATCTCGTTTTGATCTGAAGACGCCGTCATACTGTCTGGCATGTGTTACCATGACGACCGCCATCCAAGTCGGCCTTATTTACCTGATTCCCGACCGCTTAAAAGTGGAATCCCAGGCACTGGGAGGCGTTCTGTGATCGCCACAGTGGCACAAAAGTCTGTAAACATAATCATGTTTACTACCACGAAATTACGGGCTGACCGATCAACTACCGCGATCACTGTGGCCAAAAATAGTACCACAAACAAACACAGTTTTCTGGAGTCAACGGCCATTATTGGTCTTCTCCCCTGCGAGCCAAGAGTCTACAACTACGTCCGCCACTTTCACATAAAAACAGCTGGGTCCAGTAAACAGGAGAAGTTTTTTTTTCTTTTACAGGAAGGAGAGATATAGAAGGGGGGGGGGGGGAAATCTGGAATCAGCCAAGAACACAAGAATAGCGACGTTCGGTCCTCCTCAAACAACGACGAGAAAAACCCAGCAACTTCAAGTACCAAATAACAATCGTCGACTATCACAACAATTTCGTCTGCTAAACGCCATTGAATCAGCGACGCTGAACACAACTATTCGCACTACTGCTACACCGCGTCCTCCAGCGCAGACGACTTCTCTACACCGCAACTATTGCTGCTTCTACCACTGCTCGCTCGGCTCACAAATTACTACTGTCCACCAAGACTTCTCGACGACTACTGACATTCACTCCAATTCCAAAATAACTTATCGGAAAATAAACCATAGTATTTTTCCAATTTTAATCCCGTGTTGTTCGTTCATTTCTGCTTGTCACCATACGCTTACAGTTTTATAACAACTGGTGTCAGAAGCGTGCGATAAGTAGAATGGACTACTCGGGATTCATACCTAATGAACCTCTCAGCCTCATCGAAGATCACAGATCGGCAATTTCAAACACAAAATCTGGTAAAGAAGATGACATATCGTCCAGACCTCATCAACCGCGATTTTGGACATTTCAGCAGGCTCGGCGGACACGAACGGCAACACCAAGCCTCACGACTTAATACTGGTTGTTAAAGGTCGGGCTCGGCAAGCATCAGCATCACCCTTCGAGATCTACCGGCTCTCTTCAACGCAGGACGCGACAGCCACATCTTCCTGGACGTTCATCAGGCACCAGACATTCCCGGACATAGCTGACAACATTATGGAAGAAATCACACCGGTTAAAAAAAAACAAAAAAAACGGGTGCATCTGCACGGGCACGACCGGATACTCAACAACTGGACGTTCGTTGATCAACAGGAGGAACCATCAACTTGAACGACGCACAGCAACACCAGCACAAACCCACATGTGCTCACTCATCCCCTTAGCTCATTCGTCAAGCAACCGCGCAGACCAAGTGCGCTCATTCGTCAAGCAACCGCGCAGACCAAGTGCGCATATTCGTCAACAACCGCGCAGACCAAATGCGCTCATTCGTCAAGCAACCGCGCAGACCAAGTGCGCTCATTCGTCAAGCAACCGCGCAGACCAAGTGCGCTCATTCGTCAAGCAACCGCGCAGACCAAGTGCGCATATTCGTCAAGCAACCGCGCAGACCAAGTGCGCTCATTCGTTAAGCAACCGCGCAGACCAAGTGCGCATATTCGTCAAGCAACCGCGCAGACCAAATGCGCTCATTCGTCAAGCAACCGCGCAGACCAAGTGCGCATATTCGTCAAGCAACCGCGCAGACCAAATGCGCTCATTCGTCAAGCAACCGCACAGACCAAGTGCGCTCATTCGTCAAGCAACCGCGCAGACCAAGTGCGCATATTCGTCAAGCAACCGCGCAGACCAAGTGCGCATATTCGTCAAGCAACCGCGCAGACCAAATGCGCTCATTCGTCAAGCAACCGCACAGATCAAATGCACTCATTTGTCAAGCAACCGCGCAGACCAAGTGCGCTCATTCGTCAAGCAACCGCGCAGACCAAGTGCGCATATTCGTCAAGCAACCGCGCAGACCAAGTGCGCATATTCGTCAAGCAACCGCGCAGACCAAATGCGCTCATTCGTCAAGCAACCGCGCAGACCAAGTGCGCTCATTCATCAGACAACCGCGCAGACCCACATGTGCAGCAGTCACCAATGCGCTCGTTCATCAGACAACAGCGCAGACCCCCATGTGCAGCAGTCACCAATGCGCTCATTCATCAGACAACCGCGCAGACCCACATGTGCAGCAGTCACCAATGCGCTCGTTCATCAGACAACAGCGCAGACCCCCATGTGCAGCAGTCACCAATGCGCTCATTCATCAGACAACCGCGCAGACCCACATGTGCAGCAGTCACCAATGCGCTCGTTCATCAGACAACAGCGCAGACCCCCATGTGCAGCAGTCACCAATGCGCTCATTCATCAGACAACCGCGCAGAATATACAAGACTCCAGACACATAGAAATCCCTCAAATGCCATCGGGATACAGACCAAACCTGATCCCTAGACTATTGACACTTCACACATGCAACTCTAACCGTGCCGGACAATTCAGGTCAAAATGAGATCTGGGGGAGCTGTTATGATTTTAGATCTCGTTTTGATCTGAAGACGCCGTCATACTGTCTGGCATGTGTTACCATGACGACCGCCATCCAAGTCGGCCTTATTTACCTGATTCCCGACCGCTTAAAAGTGGAATCCCAGGCACTGGGAGGCGTTCTGTGATCGCCACAGTGGCACAAAAGTCTGTAAACATAATCATGTTTACTACCACGAAATTACGGGCTGACCGATCAACTACCGCGATCACTGTGGCCAAAAATAGTACCACAAACAAACACAGTTTTCTGGAGTCAACGGCCATTATTGGTCTTCTCCCCTGCGAGCCAAGAGTCTACAACTACGTCCGCCACTTTCACATAAAAACAGCTGGGTCCAGTAAACAGGAGAAGTTTTTTTTTCTTTTACAGGAAGGAGAGATATAGAAGGGGGGGGGGGGAATCTGGAATCAGCCAAGAACACAAGAATAGCGACGTTCGGTCCTCCTCAAACAACGACGAGAAAAACCCAGCAACTTCAAGTACCAAATAACAATCGTCGACTATCACAACAATTTCGTCTGCTAAACGCCATTGAATCAGCGACGCTGAACACAACTATTCGCACTACTGCTACACCGCGTCCTCCAGCGCAGACGACTTCTCTACACCGCAACTATTGCTGCTTCTACCACTGCTCGCTCGGCTCACAAATTACTACTGCCCACCAAGACTTCTCGACGACTACTGACATTCACTCCAATTCCAAAATAACTTATCGGAAAATAAACCATAGTATTTTTCCAATTTTAATCCCGTGTTGTTCGTTCATTTCTGCTTGTCACCATACGCTTACAGTATTATAACACTTCTCTTCGACTTGAATATCGATAAAGAAATGAATAATTGTTCAGAGTTTCTTCTGAATGGCGCTAAAAAGAATCACAAAATGTTCAGAGTTGTTTCCCTTTGATGTGAATATCTATGAAGATAAGGTGTTCAGAGTACCTTTGATGTATGAAGAAATGGTAAAACTTACTTCTCTTCGACTTGAATATCGATAAAAAAAAAATGAATAATTGTTCAGAGTTTCTTCTGAATGGCGCTGAAAAGAATCACAAAATGTTCAGAGTTGCTTCCCTTTTGATTTGAATATCTTCGAAGAAATTATAAAATCTTCAGAGTTACTTCTCTTTGATTTGATGAAAAATTAAAATTCTTAACAGTTCTCAGTTTGCAGGGGTGGGGGTCATGTTTTAAAAACTAGAAACTGACGTGAGCTAAACTGGTATTGTCCTGGCCTTTGGGTCTGGATTTACGCCGGTCTATTGGGGGTTGTCTGGTCCTGTGCAGTTCTAGGAGGTGCACCCTCCCAGGCTTCGCCTCCCCTCTTTAGGGAGGAGTAAGTTTATTGCTTACTGTCTGAGGCGCCCCTACCGGCGAAATGCCGACGGGGCTGCCCAGGCAATTTTTAAATGGCCAGAGTGCTCACCTCTCGAGCGCTGGCTTTTCAAACCCCACTTTCCCGACCCGATCTTGGGTCACATCTTACTTGTGGGAGTAAGATAAAACTGGCCTTGTGCCTAACTCCTGGGGAGGAGTAAATAAAACCCACGGTGTTTTTGCCTTT
The DNA here is from genome assembly GCA_963556195.1 of Sepiola atlantica. Classification (NCBI taxonomy): domain Eukaryota; kingdom Metazoa; phylum Mollusca; class Cephalopoda; order Sepiida; family Sepiolidae; genus Sepiola; species Sepiola atlantica. The sequence goes on from OY744531.1 coordinate 42,319,490, forward strand.
TGGCTAAGATCAAAGTGTAGTATCTGTTCCGATGGATACTGCACCCCATAGACTGGTATTGTCTTGGCCTTCAGGGCTTGATTTACGCCTGTCTATGGGTCTGTCCTGTGCAGTTCTAGGAGGTCCACCTTCCCAGGCTTTGCTTCCCCTCTTTGGGGAGGAGTAAGTTTATTGTTTACTGTCTGAGGCGCCCCTACCGGGGAATGCCGACGGGGCTGCCCAGGCAATTTTTAAACCTCACTGTCCCGACCCGACCTTGGGTCACATCTTACTTGTGGAAGTAAGATAAAAACTGGCCTTGTGCCTAACTCCTGGAGAGGAGTAAATCAATACCCACGGTGTTTTTGATTTTTTAGAAACTTCATTTTAAAATTTTAAAATGATGTAATGTTTAATTGTTTCCATGAATCCGGCCAAAGGTTCAAGTTTTAATAATATACTAGACCTACCCGTGACCCGTTGGGTCACAACCACTACCAGTATTTATTCTACTTTGATTTCATTCGAAAATTCATAAACTCTGACATTATTTTTTAAACTTAAGACATTTTTTTTTTAATAATTATGATAATAAGTTTATTTACTTCGATATTATTATTTATGACTATGAGTTTTCACACCATGATCGTTCACTGACAATAACCGGTGGTGTCCCCTCAAATCTGAGTGACAACAAGTCTCCGCAGATTTCCAGTAGTCTTCATCTCTTTCGATAACCATTGCAAATCATTTTGCGTTATTGCAACAACCGCTTACCATTGATTTTTTGCTGGAAACAACCATTGGTCTTTTCTGGAATTTGAGTGGCAATAAGCCTCCCCAATGTACCAGTACTCTCTGCACCCTTCCAGTAGAAGTCTGGTTAGTGCTGTCCCTCCTCTGTCTTTCCATCTTCCTTGACCCTTCACGCCCATTTTGTGTGGTATCAGCCGAGGCTAGTGCCATCATATTGTGTTTTGTTATGCTATTTTTTTTTGGGGGGGGGGGGGGGGGTATGAGATTTCTTGCAGTTTCAGTTCCTTTGGGTTCACATGGTTTTCTTTCTATGTTTTTGTTTTATTTCTATTGCTACATCCATTTGATTGTTAGCTTTCGTAGCTTATGTGGGTTGATTTCTGCATCCAAGAATTTTCCTTAAGTTTTCAGCTGTTTTCATCATTGCCGTCCGTTCTATAGGCTAAGTCTTCCCTTTGATTTCAGTTTCTCCTAGTTTTTTTTCCAGGTTTTTCAGGACTGTTCCTAGCGTTTCTACGATTATTGGTATTATACTGACTATCTTCATGTTCCATATACCATTCAGTTCTCTGGCAAGTTCCGTGTATTTGCTTCGTTTTTCTATCTTCTTGACCTTTACCCTGTGATCTGCTGAGACGGCAAAATCTACGATTTGGCAGTTTTTTCTGGTTGTTAACTATTATGACATCTGGTCTCTTTGCTTGGATGAGTTTATCTGTTTGTACCTCCATGTCCCAGAGGATTTTGTGATTTTCGTTTTCTGTACTGTTTCCGGTTTGTATCTGTACCATTTGTCTGGGTGTTCAAAATGCAGTCGTTTGCATAGTTCCCAGTGTACTGCCTTCCTTGCACAGTCGTGTCTGTTTTTTGGGGGGAGGGGGGGGGCAGATTGTTGCATTCACTTATTGTGTGGTTTACCGCTTCGTCTTTTTGTCCACGGTCTACATTTATTGTTTTCTGGATTTTGTCTATTTAGCGTTGATATAGTTAGCTCTAATCGCAGTGTTCTGTTCAGCTGTCAGTAGTGATTCCATTTCTCTTTTTGTAGCCATCTTCAGGTGTTTTGTGAGTATTTTCTTTTGTTATTCTTATGAATCATCTTGTTTTTCGTTTCGATGCTTCCTGTATTGTTCATTTTGATGGTGTCTCTTGCTGCTGTGATCAGCCTTTCTCTGATCTGAGTTATATATTTTTCCAATTCTTTTTTGTCTTATCCACACAGTCTTCTGTCTTTACCAGTCTTCTGTTCTCTTCTCTCCTTTTCACGTACCATTCTTCAGGTGTAATTCATTGTACAACGTCATTAGTTTCCTAGTTTTTGGTCAAGATGCTTAAGTTCTTCTTTTCTAACGCCTATCAATGATTCGGATTATCTTACTAGTGATACTGTCTAAGTGTTACTTTCTTTTACTAGATTTCTGCTATATAATTTAATTTCTAAAAATATTATTATTATTATTATTATTAATCATTATAAACAATATTTTAAATAATTCAGTTCAAAATAACTGGGAAAATGATCATTTTATTTTCTTTATTTCAAAAACTCTAAAATGTCTAACAACAAGTTGTTACATAAGCAACGATTCCAGGGTACCCCAATACTCAGGTTTCTGACCTTCCATAATACTGTCCCTCGGCAACCAACAAGTGTTCAAATATTTACTTAAAAAGTGGAATAAATTTAAAAACCAAAAATTTGAAAATAAACTTTCGAAATTATTATTTTTTTTTATTGTTACAATTTTTAGAGGGCAGTTCAATGTTTTTATATGGCGTTCTATCGATTTAATTATAATAGCAAACTAAAAATATTAAAACATTTACAATAAAAAAATAATTTGCATGGAGTACGAAAACCAACCAAACTATCTATAATGAGTAAAAGAAAATCTTGGAAAAAATATCAATTTTTAGCTTTTTGAAAATCATCCTGTTGATAAAAAATAACCTAAAAACAATCTTATATAATCAGAGATTTTGTTTGTTCGTCCATACATAATAAATACATTTGTCTTATTTCGAAATATCAGAGATCTTAACTACTTTTAGAAATGGAGAATATTGCAATAATAGTAAAAAATAAATTCCCAACAAAAGAAGCAGATGCCATCACCTGAAATCGAAACCAAAACCTTGAGATATTCCGTCTGATGTTCTACCAACTTATAAATAGAGCTTAAAGCATTACCTCTTTCTTTCTCTCCCCCTCTCTATCTACCTATGTCTGTATTTGTCTCTTTGCTTCTCTTTCTCTCACATTATTGTTTTATAAATAATTGGACTTGTTTTGGTGTGTCTTCAAAATGGCAGCCATGATTGTTTATTTATTGTTGGTTTGAAATTGTATTTCTTGTCCTGGAATAAAATCTTATCTAATTTGCAATTAGAAAATGTGTAATATTATAGCTTTGGCATGACGTCATAGATTTATGATTTACGTCATGTTTCAGAACATGAATTCAAACGTAAGCGATAATAAAAAATTAAATAAATGAATGGGTAAACATTATCAATAGCGTTGGAAATTATTTTAATAAAAACAATTTATTCTGCTTTAACTACGTATTGCATGTAGTTTTTTCACAATAATAATATCCTCCCAGCCTAGCAAAAATATGCGACTGAAGGGATTTACCTCCGTTGTTGATGCTCATTTTCGTTTGCTGATAAAATGGTTATTCATTTAAAATTTAAATAAATATCGACTGGAAAATTAGAAAATCTAGTTTGAGGATTAATCAAAGCAAAAACAATAAGCTTTAAATAACTTAAAGTCTGCTAAAAAGATTTGATGTAGGTGTTTTGCAATTTTTACACCCTTGGTAATGTAGCAGTAACATATTTGTATGTACTATCATCCGGGTCATCTTTTAACTACCTTTCCTTTAATAATTGTAACGGACCTCACACAGGTAGCTCAAAATTAATTAAATCTGGCTGAATCCCACAAAATTCACAAGCTAGAGTAAAGTAAATTCGTGTGAATCAACATGGTACAACTTTGTTAACCGGTGTGATTGTGGTGTTGACATTCTTTCAGGAGGGACCACATAATGGTTGCCAACATCCCTAAGTGAAAGTTATATTATGGAACTGACTGGATTCGAACCAGGCACACTCAGGTCGTCAGTCCGTGTCGTTATCAACTTGATCACCATCACCTTCTATTTACAGGCTGCCAATATTAAAAATTGAATACCTTCATAAGGATTAAAAATGAACAGTATTCGTTCTTCATTGTCATTATTATAGGCTGTAATAGAAGCTTCATCTGACTCCAAAGATGTATTAACAGACGACATCAAAGTTTTACATAGAAATACCTTTTATTTGAGCTGTGCTGTTTACATAGCAATACCTTTTATTTGAGCTGTGCTGTTTACATAGCAATACCTTTTATTTGAGCTGTGCTGTTTACATAGCAATACCTTTTATTTGAGCTGTGCTGTTTACACAGCAATACCTTTTATTTGAGCTGTGCTGTTTACATAGCAATACCTTTTATTTGAGCTGTGCTGTTTACATAGCAATACCTTTTATTTGAGCTGTGCTGTTTACATAGCAATACCTTTTATTTGAGCTGTGCTGTTTACATAGCAATACCTTTTATTTGAGCTGTGCTGTTTACATAGCAATACCTTTTATTTGAGCTGTGCTGTTTACATAGCAATACCTTTTATTTAAGCTGTGCTGTTTACATAGCAATACCTTTTATTTGAGCTGTGCTGTTTACATAGCAATACCTTTTATTTGAGCTGTGCTGTTTACATAGGGTCTAGGATGGAATCATTCGACCAGCGGTACAGTTATATATAACCACACTGATGATTGTTATTGAAAATCAAACATATATGTCTGTGAACAATAAATATTTATTCATAAAAAATAATTATTAAAGCTCCTTTCAAGTCAAGCACTTTGAGAGAAATATGATAAGTTTCTAATTAAGTAATATTACAAAATTTTATGGCAGATCAAACATTCTTTGAAACATACTATGTGTGTAAATAAAATCTAGGGTTTATTTCTCTCACATTTAATATGGCTGTCACAGTGGCCACATGGTTAAGGATTCTGGATTGGAGTTACTCGTTCAAATCGTTTGGCCAGCGGTACAGTTATATATAGCCACACTGATGATTGTTATTGAAAATGAAACATATAGGTCTGTAGATAATATATATATATATATATATATATATATATATATATATATATATATATATATATATATATATATACATATATATATATATATATATATTATGGTAAGACATGCATGTATGTTTTGTGTATATATGATTTGATTGAAGAAGGTGATAGGATCACTGAAAATGTTTCCCTAATAAAATAAAATAGAATGTACTTAAGAAGCAAAGCGAGATAAATCAACAAAACTGTGAGTCACAGATTTCTGTATTTTATTGTTTTTGATTTTCTCGTATATACTAGGAAAAATATGACCAGTTGGGTAACCAATTAAATTGTTTGGTTCAGGAAAAAACAGTTATATATAAAAATAAAAAGACAAAATTCAAAATTAACTTCTTCCTGCTCTCCTTCTCTCTCCCTCCCTCTCTCTCTCCCTCTTTCTCTCTCTTTTTTCACTATCTCTCTCTCTCTCTCTCTCTCTCTCTCTCTCTTCCTCCCCAACTACGGGTTAAATAGTATTATTACCTGTGATGATATTTCCTTTTGTTTATAATGGATATTCCAATCATTTTATTCTTTTCTTTTTTCATTACCTTTGGCTGTTAATAAACAGAAAGAGAGTGACGGAAGTGAGAATAAAGGACAACCTATAGAATAAGAGCTGAGGGGTCAAAGAAAACACATTGAGAATGATTGAAAATGATAAATCAATAGTTAGTAAGAGATAGGTTGTGACAGAGTAGGGGATCGGGTACCCTAGTGGTACGCTAGTATGCATCTTAGTGATGATGCTAGACCCTACATAGAAACGAAGTGGAGATATAAGACCAGTACATATACTTAACACGAATAGACTATCCAAGCACGATCCGACCTGGCGTCGGGCTGTCTGGCAAAAGTGGTGTTGGGTGTCAATTGCAATTAGCCACACACAAAGCCGGTTATAAACCAGATGGAAGATTGGAATTTTGGCAAAATCTTAATCACCAATAGCCTGATAAGATGTCAACACAGGAGATTGCGAGCCAATGAGATAATCATATAACCCGTCCCTTTTAATGGAGACAGAGAAAGCGGGTAATTGTTTTTATCATAATGGCAATAAAATCTAAGAGAGAAATCCCATTTGTCTGTATCAGTGAAAAGACGCGCCCACCCCCAAACCCCTGAGAGAGGAAGAAATACACAGAGAAAGGGATGGGAAAGGGAGAGAACATAGCGATGAAGATTCTCAGTAAGAGAAAAGTCAGTTAGTCAGTCAGAGCCAGGACTCAGAACAGTCCAGTCGTGTCTGGAGCACGCACGCCGATTCTCAGGCGTGCGTGGTAAGATCCATCGTTTTCCTTAACATATATTAATGACTTAATTAGTCCAACTTGTGAAAATAATCGTTGTAAATGGAAACGCACACACGCACAGAGAGATCACGGAATAGATTAGCGCCAAAGACATTTATCAAAAGATATACTTTAATTCAACGTTTAAAAACAATTCTTTTATCTTTGTTAATAATTATTTCATACAAAAAGACCTCGCCAAGTTGTTACATCATTCTATTGTTGATTTGTTCTGCTTGAATAACCTTTGCCTTCACAGAATCAACGAGCCATCATCATCATCGCTGTCATCCCATCTTTGGAGAAATTTCGACCGACATATCTTTTTTTATTGCCACTACGACGATCGGCCAGAGAGTGTTCACGGTCTGGCAAGATCTCTGTGTAGAGAACCAGAGGCGTGAGCACAGAGATAGAGACACGAGTGGAGTAACATGTTTATAAGTGGTTCCGTGACACGGAACAGAGTGGGGTATCTGTTATACTTGGCACCGCGACCAGGATATCAAACACCTGTGCGTGAGTGGCCGACAAGATACCCACGGGGTCAGAGAGACGTGTGGGGTCGTATGTTATATCTGATGCCATGACGCAGGATGAGAGTGGGGTACTTTTACAGGTCACTTGATGAGTTATTTGGAAATTGCAGCTAATTAGAACAAGTAAAAGGGTAGGTTTTTCAAAAATAACTCAAACCCAAATGGAGAAATATTTTAACATGTATTTATCTATAATATACTAACCTTCAAATGACATGTGTAAAAATTTGAGCCAAATCGGATTATCAGTTTATAAATTATAGTTATTTAAGTGAAGCTATTGTTGCAAATTTTCAAAACAATGAAAAATCTGAAGTTTGTGCGTTGATAAAGTATTGCTTTCTGATAGTAAAAATACTGTTCAAGCAAAGCAATAGCTAGATAAGTGTTATTCGGACTTTGCTCCGTTGGAAACAATGGTGATATGCTGACTTTAAATGTGGTCGTACAGACACAAATAATGCTGTACTCTCAGGTTGACAAATTCGGCAGTTGTCCTGGAAAACATCAAAAGATTTCACAAACTCGCTTTGGCCGATTGTAAATTGAAGTTGCATGAGATAGTAGAGGGGTTAAGAATATCATAGTTTGGTAGAAAGTTTGGTAGAAATAATGAAGAGATAAAAATATGATGATGATAATATTTCTTATACCGTTCCCCTTCGAACCAGGACTGCACCCTGCTTAACTTTGTCTCTGAAAGCATAGAGAGCACCCTCACTTGACTCGAGTGCACAAATACATGCAGTTGGGGATTTGAATGCACATCACTGTGACTTGCATGAACATTTATCAATGATAAAGCTGTGTTCAGAATGGGTGCGGTGTTTGCTCATAGTCGATCAAAGACAACAATACGTCAACGATTCAGAGCATTGTTTACAACTGTTTCAATGCAACAAAATAAGGTTTGCATTAATATGTGACAATGGATGAAACATGGATCCACCACTTCAGTTTCAAAGCTTGCCACGTTCGTCTATATCTACAACACAATCTCTTTTCGTCTTAGAGACCAAACAGTTCCACTTCCTATTGTGACATGGTCGATCTCGCGATTCGAAACCTTCATTATTTTTTTGGAGAAATTAAATTATTATAAGTCAAGTGGCTTGTTGATATAAATCAGTGACCACGGGTTGTCAGCTGTTGGACAGAGGGACTTGTGAGTCAAATGGCTTCGTGAGGATAAGTCGCTGACCTCAGGGTTGGAGCTGTTGGCAGAATAGAATTATGCGTCAGGTGTCTTTGAGTGGATTCAGGAGAACAAGAGAGGCCATCTGCGTTCCCCAGATCTGAGTATTAATTTATCTTCTTAAATAATCACTTAAAACTGAAACTGGATAATAACCAAATTAACGCTGCCAGGCCAGCCACTTCAAATTAAATGTCATTAACTAAGTGCCTGGTAGCTGGTGGACACAGTCACCATTTAGGGGATTAACCACTTGGACTCAAAGAGACCATTCTAACCGAAGTCATGATTGGGGATTTTGTTAAACTGACCAAACTTGAGAGCAATGGGAAGAGAAGGAAATTGGTCACATGACATGCTGGGACACTTGATCAAGTGGAGCGACAATCTTTGAGAATGAAACACTTGTAGCCAAGATGGGCAAAAATAGAATGAGGTTCTCTAAATAAGTGAATCGGAAAGAACCCCAGATAATTATGAGCACTTTATTTTGATTCTGCTTTGACTAAAAGGAGATAAGAGAAAAATCTCTAAATTTAATTTTGCTTAATTGAGAGCCGAGGAGAGAAGATAACAAGGCTACATCAGCATTGATGGACAGGACTAACAGTGAGCTTGTGTCCATATAAGCAGATAATAAGATTAGATTAGGGCAGATTGAAGTGAGAGTCGGAGAAATTGTCTGAACGTGAATGCCAGACAAAAGCTCGAACCCGCTGCTGCCAAAGTGTCTCCAACTTGTCTCCTGAGCCCAGATGTTATGCTTACTCCCCAAGCCACGCTACTTGACCAGTGTCGCACACAAATAGCAATGAACTGTATTTTCTCTGATTTTTATAAGACATATAAATTGTTTTCTCTTACTCTTTAAACTCGAGTCAATCCTTGTTCTTTTTTTACATAAAATCTGTGACGCCATCTCCATGAACGTTCTCTTCACTAGCACTACAGTTGTTCTGTCTAGCATAGAATAAGTCCCTTAGATTTATCTCCCTTTGTCGGCCCTCCTTTTTGTAAGGGATTTTTTAGCCCCGGCACCGGGTGAGCAAGTTCCGGTGCCATTTCTCCGATCTCTCCTAGCTGCTTAGTCACAGACCTACATGGAGGAATTTCTATCCCCTTTAATATCCAGATATTTTAGGCATCTCCGTTTTTACCTTTTTCGATAAATAAAAAAAACTTGGGTTATACTACACGATGCCTCAGTCTTGTTTGTCGAGTTTAGGCTAGCTGTCCAATGGTTACATGCAGGCCTAAGACAGCATAACGGTCCTGGCGCATGATCAGACCTTGCCCGAGATCAATAACACCACATGGCAGACAAATGATTGATCGCTGACTATGCTGGACCATTCGCAGACCTCAACGCCCAGACGCTCCCAGGATGAAGAGACCACAACGGGAGGCATAACGTCATGCTATCAGACTCAACTCAATGGAAACCACTCTTATCTCCAAAATGGTCCAAGAGAGATAACTCTTAATCCACATTGCAGCTACCTTCACTTAGTAGGGTTTTGGGTTTTTTTTTTAAGTTTAGCTGTATCAAGTACTTCTAACAATTTTAGGGTAGAAGCACCTCTTTTTGTTAATGAATCTGCCAATTGCATTCTCCCACCTCGATTTTCCCTTTTGCCACCATCTCTCTCAGTCTCGCCATGTCCACTCTTAGTTTCCTGTCACTAACAATGTTTGCAGTGCCCAAAGTACTAGTCAGTGATTTATTGTCTGTATAACATTGTACTGGTGGAAATACAGCCATATCAAAAGTTTCTTACACCAAAGACTAGACAAAGAATCCTGCATCTGCTGTCTCACTTAATGTCAAAGTTTCAGATGCTAATGGACTTTTTGTTACTCTGTCTAACTTGTTTGATTACCAGCAAATATGTGTCCCCTCTTTGTTTTCACCTTGAATGAAAACAATGATGCCACCTTGAGATGATTCATCTTTCAGGCTAGCATCTGAATATGCCAAGACTTATTGTTTGGGGATTACCTGAATTAGGAAATTTTAGCACAATTTTTCTTGCTTTCAATTTAGACAGCAACTGGTTTGCCTCTTGAAGCATTTTCACAGTTATATACACGTTTCATAGCTTATATCTAGTCTTGTTTGTGAAGCAACCCACATCATTTGTCTGCTTAATCGTTTTAAGTCAGCTTTCTTTTCTGCAGTCAATTCATCTGTCTTCTTAGTACAACTTTTAGCTATGTTAATTAGTGTTAGGGTGGGAATATAATATTCTTGTTTTATTTCCACCCCTTCTGTAGTTTGCACAACATCTAACCCCAGACACTTGAATGATCCATTTTTATGCATGCTGACCTCAAATATTCTCTTTAGTTTTCCTATAATCTGTTCTTGAAAAACGGCATTCCCACAGAAGGCAAAATCATCCACATGACTAACCAAAATTCCTATAAGTGATCCACTTCTATACCACTTAAATACGGCATTGTCATACGAACTAATTATACCTCCCTGCTGTAAGAATACTTCTTTAAATCTTTTGTACCACGATCTGGGTGCATAATTCAATCCATAGATGCATCTTTTAAGACACCAAACCTTTGTTTTTTAACAGATATCATGAGGTGGACGTAGAAAACCTCTCTTGTCAAAGGGTCTCCTTGTAGAAATGCTGTTGTTATATCAATAGATTTCAACTTCCAGGACATCAAGGCTGCTGTAAAAAATACCAAACGTAGACACTCTCTACTGCAGGTGGGAGAATCTTTGCTAAGATTACTAGTGTCCACTTCAAACCAATGGGCCACCAATCTCGCCCTAGTTCTCTTTTCTCCATCTATCGCATCACCCAGAATCCTTGCTGTATCATTCACCAAATTTAAAATAATTCCAGCTTTCTTCATGGAGGTTTTACTCAACAGCAATGGAATTTCATTATTCACTACGCGAGACTCAATCATAACTTTTTTCTGCCAATAACTGCTGGAAATTTTACTTTCCTAGTTGCAGTAACCTCAGCTCCATCTCCAAACTTGAATGTTTTATCAATAAAAGAATATTCAACTAAGTATTTGTCTTGATCAGAAAGAGCATCAATAAAAACGTCCAGCCATGTTTTTCCGGTGACAGTTTTCGTGCATGCACTATCTAATATGCCCATTCCAAAACACTCCTTACCCAACCCAGAAGCATGGAGTTCTGTGTTAAATAGATTTATGTGAATCTCTTGTATGCTTTTTCTACTTTCCTGATGATGTCTAAAATCTCTTGAAAAGTGTTTAGTAGAGTCACAATTAAAGCATCTCATAATTTTTCCATCCTTGCTTATTGGATTTGAACCTCTACTGGATTCATAAGTTCTGCTGGGATATTTCCGAGCACCTCTATAATTTAATCGTCCATTTATCCTGGAAGTGCACAGACAGATACAAGCCCCACTTGAAGTCTTCAATACTTTTATATTATGCGTTGATACAGGTGAGTAATAAATAAAGCCATATTAGTAACTTGTTATTGAAGCATTCATTAACAGAGTCGAGACACGTGCGAACTCAACAAGAATTTATTTACACTGATTACATAGCCGTTTACTACTAATACAAGTAGTGGGAGGTTGCCGTCAAGAGTGACGGTGGGAGTCAACGGGAGATAACTCTCGTCTTTACGTAACATCTCCGTTTTTTATTTCTTTGTTTTAACTGAAAAATAAAAGTATTTTTATTTTTTAGAGTTTTCTCATTTAGTCTCTGTATCGGGCTGGACACTTAATTGGTCTCCCTTTCTTTGTGGAGTTTGGTATTATTTTGTTTTCCGAGCCCGTTTTTGATACGACTTGTTTTCGACTATTTTCTTGGTTTATTATGTTTTCATAGTCGTGTTCGATTTTGTACTTTTGATTTTCTTTTGTTTTTAAAATATGACGTCTGTTGCGCCGTACATAATTTCCTTGTTCTGTTTTTATTAGATATGAACGAGGCTCTTTTAATTTTTTCACAACCTTACCTTTTCGGTTCCATTTTTCTTGTGAAAGAATACGGACAGTATCGTCTTTCTTTAGTTCTGGTAGCTCTCTGGACTTCTTATTTATTTCATGCTTTTTCATTGTTTTGTTATGCATGATATTTGGAAGATTTGTCCTTAGCGTTCTTTTCATCAACTGTTGGGCTGGTGACGGGGTTTTATCTTTTAATGGTGAAGTCCGTAACGCTAACATTGCTAGGTATGGGTCTTGTCTACTTTCAAACGATTTCTTTAATGTTCTTTTAATTGTTTGAATGTTTCTTTCTACTAAGCCATTCGACTGTGGATAGTTCGGACTTGTCGTGATATGCCTGAAATCCCAATCTTTAGCAAATTGTCTAAATTCTGATGATCGGTACTCGGGTCCATTGTCACTAATCACTATTTGTGGAATGCCAAATTTTGCGAAGGTGTTTTTTATTTTATTGATCACCGTACTTGATTTGCAGTCATCAAGTTTGTGGATATCGAAATATCTAGTCGTGTAGTCTATTATCACTACATATGCTTTACTATATAAGTAAAATACGTCTGTCGCAACTTTGGTCCATGGTGTTACGGGTATTTCATGGTGTATTAGTGATTCTGACGGTTGTCGGTTTCTGTGATCTAGACAATGTGTGCATGTGCTAACCATTTCTTTTATTTGATTGTTTATGTTAGGCCAATATACGACCTCTTTTGCTCTTGTAATGCACTTTTCTATGCCCAAATGTCCAGTGTGGATTTTTTGTAGGGCTTCCTTCCTTAGGGAGGTTGGGACCACTATTCGTGTACCTTTCAATACTAGTCCTTTCACAACCGATATGTCATCGCGGACTGGCATATATGGTGCTATTGTGGGTGGCACTTCCATTTTTTCTGGCCAAGTTGATGTCGCATATTTCATGAGCATTTTTAGTGTTGGGTCTTTCCCAGTCTCTTCACGGTATATGTTGAGTTTTTGGTCGCTCATTGGATATTGTTTTATAATGGTATGGATATATTTGTCCATTTCTGTATCCGATATTTCTTCGGCGGTGGGTAATTTGTAGTGTTCTCTTTTTATGGCCTTGTTTAGATCTCTAGGGTCCAAACATAGTCTTAATTTTCCGTTCGGTTTCTCCACTATTACCAGAGAATTTACCCAATCTGTCGGTTCTTCAACGGGTTTTATTATTCCCATTTTAGTCATTTTTTCTAACTCCTTTTTTAATTTTGGTTTCATCCCAAACGGTATGTTCCTTGGAGGATTTATGACGGGTTTTATGTCCGGAGTTATTGTTATATGATGTGTGACTGGTAATTTTCCGATGTCACCATAGCAATCTTTATATTTTTCTTTTAATGCTTCTATGTCTGTCTTGTTTATTTCATAAGTTCTTTTTATCAGTCCTAATTCTTCCGCTGTTTCTGCGCCGATTACTGCGTTTGCATTTGTGTTTGCCACAATGAAATGCGAATTTACTTTTATATTTTTATTTTGTAATTGTATAACACAGCTCCCTATCGTGGGAATTTGCGTACAGTTGTAAGCGGTTAATTTTATAGACGTTTTATTTAATTTTGGCTTTGGTTCAACAGTTCTATATATTTTTGCTGGTAATACATTTACTTCAGCACCTGTATCGATTTTGAAGTTGATGAGTGTTTCGTTGCCTCGAATCTTTACTTTCCATTTGTCAGTTTGTAGTGCGTCTACATTTTTTTTCAATATGGCGTCCATGTTAAACTGATTTTGCTCCACGTGGTCTGAATTGTGTGATTGTCCGACATTATATAATTTCTTCTTTTTCGTTCGACATATTCGAGCGAAGTGTCCTTTTTTGCCGCAATTTGTGCAGTTTTTATTGTATGCTGGACAGTTTCCTTTCTGATGTGACCCAGCGCAGTAGGTGCATGTCTCAATCCATTGTTGTGTTTTCGCGGGCTTTTTGTCTTCACGTTTGAACATGACTTTGGACGACAGCCTGTTTTTCTTTGGATTGCGAATTGTTGCGATATTTTCTGTTTCGTATGCAGCCATTATCTTGGAGTGTCTCTTCGTTTCTTCAGCACTCAGGCCTGCTTGTATCGCCTTTTGTAAATCCAGTGAAGGTTCTCTGAGCATTCTTTCTCTCAACATGTTGTCATTAACGCCACAAATTAGAATGTCTTTTATTAGTCTTTCAGTGAGGTCACCGAATTCACATTTGTTTGCCTTTTGCCGTAGTTCTGTGACGTACTCATCAAATCTCTGTGTTTCTTTCTGTTTGCACGTGAGAAATTGATATGTGAGAAACGTCAGGTTTTTTCTTGGTTGGCAGTGCGCATCAAATTTTTCTATAACTTTTTTCAAGTTTAGCTTCTCTTCGTCATTTTCAAAGTTAAACGTATAATATATTTTCCTTCCCTCGGTTCCTATACAGGTCAGTAATATTGAAGTTTTCACCTTCTCCGGTTTTTTGTCCGACTCTGTAGCTTGCAGGAACAATTGAAATTGGTTTTTCCAAGTTTCCCATTCCTGTCCGAGATTATCCGAAGAGAAATTTAATTCTTTTGGATGTGGTAAAAATTCCATTTTTTTTTTTTTTTTTTTTTTTTTTTGAAAATATTTATATACGGCTGTGAGTGTTGACGGTTCGATGTTCTATTCTGACACCATTTTATATTATGCGTTGATACAGGTGAGTAATAAATAAAGCCATATTAGTAACTTGTTATTGAAGCATTCATTAACAGAGTCGAGACACGTGCGAACTCAACAAGAATTTATTTACACTGATTACATAGCCGTTTACTACTAATACAAGTAGTGGGAGGTTGCCGTCAAGAGTGACGGTGGGAGTCAACGGGAGATAACTCTCGTCTTTACGTAACAAATACTCCCGCCGATTTGACCACATCCACATGGACCCTGGCCAGCCGAGCCTACTCAAACATTTTTCTCCTTTTAATAAAAGAACATTTTTCACTTTTCAAGAGAAGAAAATTTTTCACTTTTCAGCAAAAGAACATTTCTCTTTACAGCAAAAGAACATTTTGCAACTTTTCAGCAAAAGAACATTTTGCAACTTTTCAGCAAAAGAACATTTTGCATTTTGCAACAAAACCAAGACATTTTTTATCAGACTGAACAGTTATTCACTTTATTGTTGCAATTGGCATGTTAATTTAAATGTATTCTCATGTGCTGCTACAACCAATAAAATATCTCTTGTTTTTTATCGGCTAGAAGCCTAAGCAGGGGGTAATGTAGCAGTTGCACGACAGATCTATTTTGTTTGTATGTACGCACAATATCTTGCGTTATGTTAAGTTGAGTTGTTGTTAGGCTTGGCACATTCGCGATGATGTCTAGACTTATATAATTGCGTAGGCTAGAGGACACCTCTGCGCAGACTCAACTTTAAATTTGTGCTTAGAGAGTTTGTGCCAAAGATGATTCAGTTCCTAATTAGATTTTGTGATGACAAGACATCAAATCCTGTTCTCATCCTTCTCAAGAAGCATCCACATGAGATAGAACTCCAGGATACCACATTCTGTTTTTTTACAAGAGCTAGCCTGCCGAACAACTCTTTTTATATTCCAATATTCCCTTTGAGTAAAGTTGATTAATATTTTATTGGAGTTGTTGGTGTTTTCCGTGGAAGATGTTGACCCTTTTTCTTATTCAATATTCAATTCTAGTCAGATACGTCCAGACACGGCTAACACTATCAAATAGCTTTTTTCATCCTAACATTCTTCCAGGCATATCAACAAATCCCTAAAAACTCATCCATTTCTAAGCAAGTTCTTTCTTGATTATAATCATGAAGTGTGCCCGGTGACAAGCAGGAATGATAACAAGCAAGATCCACAGACTTTTAATAGTACACTTGACTACCTGTGATCCACGAGGCCAGCAGTATTTGTGATATATATTTTTAAATATACAATTCCTTACTTTTGATTTTCGTTAATTTTAGAAGGAACTATTTACTTGAATGTGGATGACGTCATAAAGGATGAATGGTAGCTTTTTGCAATTTTAAAAGCAATAAAGCTGATTTTGTGATGTCATCCATTGTCAAGTAAATATATGTATTTCTTTCTTAAGATCAAAGGGTAGTATCTGTTCCGATGGATACTGCACGGCGGTCTGTCCTGTGCAGTTCTAGGAGGTCCAACCTCCCAGGCTTTGCCTCCCCTCTTTGGGGAGGAGTAAGTTTATTGCTTATTGCCTGAGACGCCCCTACCGGGGCTGCCCAGGCAATTTTTAATGGCCAGAGTGGTCACCTTCTTGGGCGCTGGTTTATCAAATCCCACTTTCCCGACCTTGTGTCACATCTTACCGCTGTGGGAGGTAGATAAATAACTTCTTTCTTTGATAATAATCATTCGTTTCTTATCCACTCTTCTTTTCCTCTCCCTTTCTCTTCCTCCTCCTCTCTCTCTCCCTAACTCTCTCTCCCTCACTTTCCTCTTACTCTTTTTTAATTGTTTATATCATTCGCCTCCTCCCACTACTTTTCTTATCATTCGCTATTTATTTATGTCATTCATTTTTTGTGACATTTTAGTAAAATTATATGCAGGTGGGTGAAAATAATATTTAAAACTCAACTCTTGTGGATTAGTTCATACAAAAATCAGACCGGCAAAGTCTCTGCCATTTTTTATGATAGCTTGTTCTCTGTCGGTCTTACGTATGGTCCTGTGTAGTTCTAAGAAGTCCACCTTCCCAGGCTTTGCCTCCTAACCCTTTCAGAAGGGGTTAGTTTATTTCTAATTGCTTGAGGCACCCCTACCGAGGAATGCCAAGCAATTTTTGTTCAGCCAGAGTGCACTTCCTCTAGGGCACAGGCTTTTCAAATCCCGCTTTCCTGACCTTGTGTCTAATGTTCCCGCCGTGGGAGGGAGATAAATAAAAACAGTATTTTCGACTTACGGTTAGAATTAAGCAGAAAGTGGAAGTTCCATTAGAAGTCAAGTTAAAATCACTGGTCCATTCATCTCAACCACATTTGACAAAGTTATGGCAATCAAGGTGATTTTGGAAAAAAAGGCAGTTGATCAGAATCCAGACTACAAAGTATGGCTGGATATTGAAGCATGTTTCCATTTACCAACATCTCCAATAACATCATCTACAGAGAAAATTACCACAGCAAGACCTCGACCAACCACCTCCTACATGAAGCAAGCACCAATTCACCATCGAGTCAATTACCCACCAGAGGTGTACCAGCCAGGACCCCACCTCAATTGGTATGGACCGCCACAGCCTCAACAACAGGCTCCCTACTTCTCTATATAGCATCTCCCGCCTGGTGGTCCAGCAGCAGCAGCAGCAAGGTTCGGGTCCTCGCAATACAACAGTCCTAAGCAGAAATTGCGCACAATGTTGCATGTTCGTCAGCCATCAACCCAGGGTTACATTCAGCATAACACACGTTCGGTCGCCACCGAACCATCCTCAATCCAACGGACAAGCCGAAAGATTTGTAGACACATTCAAAAGGGCACTACTAAAAGCAAAAGAGGAGGGAACCACAGAGGAAAAACAAACTTATAAACTTAACCATTTTAATACTTCATACATTTCTCACTGAACTTTCTACTATGAAAACAAATGATTGACTCTATTTAATAACTTTCAATGAAATGTAATTTATGTAATTGAGTGAGGATGTTTTGATTGCGATTTTTCAGACCCGTGGATAATATCTCAACTAATGAATCCCCCTTGTTCAGCAAGGACCCTGAAATACTGAACAATTATTCTATGTTTTCCTATCTTTGTAGACTTCCATTTTAAACATATATAAAATATCTCTTTTGTGAATTTATGCTTTTGAATTCATTATTTTGTTTGTTGACCATATAACATTTCTCTCGCTCTCTCACACATTTGAATATTACTTAAAACTGTTTTTCTTAAAAAATTTTCTATAAAACTCAGCTCTCTCAAAATCTTTCCCCCCAAAACTAGAACCCTAAAAAGTGTCCTTCAAAAACTAGGAACCCTAAAAAGGGTCCCTCCAAATTGTCTCTCAAGGACCTCGACTTGGTGGACACATGGATAAGATGCTTCACTGCGAGTGCAAGGACTAAACAGTTAAACGACAACAAGGAAACGGGAGGAGAAAATGAAATAACAGATTTATTTTGGGCTACAGCTGGATATACGAGGCCATCATAAAAGTCTCAACCATGGTGTATCCCATAAACCTAGAAGACCCGACTTTCAAAAGAATAAGTCGGATCATAAAAAAAAATATGAGACCTATAAAAGATTAGTCGTGGCAGAAAGAACGAAGCTTATGTCAATGAAACAAGAAATTGATGAACCAATCATCAAATATCTACACCTTATACGAAATGCGAGTATATATTGTGAGTTTGAAAGACTTGGACAAGAAGCACAAACTATCAAAGAAGATTTAATTCAATTAAGATTAATTGAAAGTATGTGCAATGCGTCACACAGGAATAAAATAATTGAACAGCTACAAATAGGAAACATGTCTTTAAATACTTGCATTGACTTTATACAGCAACAAGAATGAATACAGAAATACAACGATCATAAAAGTCAATCCGACAAACAAATAGTCGTCGATACATACATGTTAAAAAAGAAAAAATGTTGGTATTGTAGACGTGAACACGAAATAAAAAAAGAAAAATGCCCAGCATTTGGAAAAACTTATACAAATTGCTTAAGAATGAACCATTTTCAAGCAGAATGCAAGTTCAAAAAGATAAAACATCTAAAGAATTGAAGAAAATGAAACCAATAGGGAAGTCTTTACATTAAAAAACAAAAATAAGAATGTTGAAAAAATTGAACAAAAGAAAAAAGATATTATATTAAAAGTTAAAATTAACAATGTCGATTTGGATATGCAAATGGATAGCGGCAGTGAGGTAACGCCTATACCAAAAAAATTCTGGGAACGCATTGGAAAGCCGACTTTACGAAAGAGCAGTGTACAACTCTGCCAATCTGATGGATCGGTCATAAAAACTTTAAGATACTTTGAAGGTTCTTTAGGGTTAAAAGACAAATTCGAGGTAATACCTATAATTGTCACAAATTGTAAAAAGAACCACAGACTCCTGGGAAACGATGTGCTTGAAATAAATTCTACCAAACTAATTAATGAGATAAAAAATGGAAAAAACTGGAAAATTAAAAAACTACAAAGCTAGTTTAAAATTAAAAGAAAATGTTACCCCCTCTTATTATGAAGCACGAAAATTACCAATACATTTGTTGCCATTAGTAGTAGCAAAACTACGAAAATTAATTGAACAGGACCTTATTGAACATGTTTCACTTTGGGGTAGCAAGTGGCCATCACCCATTGTAATTTTGAGAAAGTCAGACGGAGACATACGTATATGTGGAGATTATAAAATAGGCGTAAACCACAAAGTTTGCTCGGATCTGTATTCTATACCTAATGTGGAGGTTGCATTACATGTGCTGGCAGGAATAAGCGTTTTTACAAAAATAGATTTGAAAATGGCATACCAATAGATGATAATTTCAAAGAAGTAACAACAATAAATACACGAATAGGGTTGCTAAAATAGAAAAGAATGCAATATGGAATAAAAACAGCAAGCGCCATATATCAAAAGGCCATCGAACAGGTTTTAGGAGAAGATATAAAAAATATGGTCTATTACCAAGACGATATTTGCATAGGAGCAAATAATGAAATTGAATTAAAAAAGAAAACAGACATCGTCTTGAACAAATCAAGAAATGCGGAAATGACTATAAATGAAAAAAAAATGCTTAAACAATAGTAGTAACATATCATTTTTAGGGTATTGCATTTCAAAAAGAGAGAGATCACCAGATCAAGCTTTAATATAAACAATATTTAAAATATCTATACCTACAAACAAAAAGAACTTGAATATTTTTGGGGATTGGTCAATTTCTACAGGCGATATTTACCAAAATATACAGACCTGACTGAATCGTCTGCAAATTTAGGAAAAAAGAATGTCGAATTTATTTGGTCAGAAAAACAAAAAGCTTTTGAGAGGTTTAAATTAGTTATGGCAAAGAAACCAGTAATAAAAAAAATTTTATCCCATAAAGGACATTACATTAATCACAGATGCAAGTTAACATTCGATATCTGGAATATTATCACAAGAAGGGCATCCGACAATGTATTTATCAAGAACACTGAATTTAATTATTCAAAAATAAAGAAAGAAGCATTGGTCATTGTATGGTGCACCACCAGGGCTAGACAATTTCTAATTGGAAAAGAATTTCTCTTGAGAAGTGATCATAGATCATTGGAATCTATATTCAATCCAAGAAAAGAATTACCCAAAGTTATGACATCGAGAATATTAAGGTGGGCAATAAAGTTAATGACATTTGACTTTGATATAAATTCAATTCCACATGTTAATGCACTATCAAGGTTGCGATTTTACAAGGAGTCAAAAGATAAAACAGAAGAAAAAGTTGAAGATACATTCTTACATTGGATAGAAACTGTTTTATCCTTAGATAGAATGGCTATGAAAACTAGACATGATCCAGTACTAAGTAGGATAATATCGAGAATAAGAAAAAATATATGGGGAAATTGTTACAAGGCAGAGAAACCTTACAAAGAAATAAGGCATAAATTAACGATAGAAAAATGGAGTGATTTGTAATGGAGATCTGGTAATTCCCCCAGAAACACAAAGAAATTTTGTGATAAAAAGTGTACATGATGATATACTGTGGAGTAGCAGCCACACAAAAAAAAAAAACTAGAAGCATGGTGGCCGGTATATTCACGAGATATCGAAGAATATATAAAAAAGATGCAAAAAATGTAGAGAATTAAGAAATTTTACACAGAATACTTTCATGGCCCAGAGAAGTAGAACCATGGAGTCGTGTGCATATGGATCATGCGTACATTTCTGGAGTGGGACTCTTATTAATATTAGTAGACTCTTTTTCAGCCTGGCCTGAAGTAGTCAGACAAGAAAATTTCTACCATAAAACATATTCTAAGGGTCATATTCTCTGGAATGGGTATCTCAAAAACCCTGGTATTTGACAATGCTCTAGAGTTTTGTGATGAAGGTCTTAATTTATGGTTGGAAAAAATAGGATGTAAACTGTATAAGACACCGCCATATCACCCTCAATCGAATGGGTTGGTGGAAAGAATAGTGCAGACCATAAAAACGGGACTAAAAGTGTGTTCTTAGGAAAAAGAAAAAATAGAAGTGTTTCTACCAAGGCTGCTTTTAAGCTATCGAACAATACCACACGCAGGAAGATTAGAAAGCCCACATCAACTTTAATTGGAAGACAAACTAGATCTCCGTTAACTATGTCGTATTCTACAAATGAAAAATCTGGTACAAAAAGAACAAAGGATCAAATCCAGAAAGGACAGAATTTATCGTGCAAAAAGGCCACAATACAGCTATTATAAATAGAGAAAACTGAAACAGTGTGTTGGCCCATGCAGACCAAATAAGGTCCCAGGGTGAATACAAAGAGCAAAATGAACAAATCGCTATGACTCCTTCCGTTATTGAGTTATTAGAACAACCTGTACAGAATGAAACGTCAGAAGATGAAACAATGCAAGATCATGCAGGTCAAAATGAGGATTCAGAGTCAGATTCTGATCAAAGTATGAAAGGGGACGACCCTGATTACAGTTTACTGCGAGATAGGTCAAGATCTTCCAGAGAAAGAAAAAGGAGAGAGGGAGAAGAGCAAAGTAATATCGAAAATCAAACAATCATTAGAAGAAGTACAAGATGCACTAGAGGCCTATACGTTTCAGGGAGATGTGGTGATAATGGCTAATTGATATGCATAATTAGCATAAGTAGAAATAGATTACTATATAAGTCTCTCCATAAGTATAACTAGTAATGAAAGTAGACTAGCAACTGACTAGGTAAATTTACAACTTCACAACAATTATATTAATAAAATGTAGAAATTGATTTTCTATATTTTATTCCTATACTCTACCTATTACTTGAACGAAAATGTGAAATAAAGTTGATAAAATGTTAGAATAGAACTTTGTCATTCAATTTTCTTGTGACTAAATGGCTTGTTTCTAAAGATCTGCCTATTATTTGCTTGTGATCTGACTGTGATCAGACGTTTTTCGTTCGCTTCTCCATACAGTGGGCGAGGGTAAGCTCACGTAATACTGTAAAAGAGTTATTAATAAAGAACATGAGCCAATGAGCACAATATTGTTAGCGCTTTTTTTTTTTTTGCTACAAAATAGTGCAGCTGTAGCATTACCTCCCTTTCTCAAAACAATTACAGACTCTCCACTAGAGGACATGATTATTATCTCCCCTTTTCAAGACGGCAGGCGTCGCTATCATCGGTGGCATAAAACGTACTGAACGGCAAAAAGTTCATCCTCTTTCTTCTGATGTGGCCTCGGCAGACCACCTCACCCAGACCTTGGTCTAGCGGCTGTTTTGATAGACACTTCAACATGTGTGCGCTTCACACAAACACACTTTACACGGCACTCAACTTACACATGCACGTACACATCATTCTACTCAGGCTTTGTTATAGACATTCTCGTGGACACAATTTCATAATGAACCCAGTTGGCTTCCCGACCCAGATTTTCTTCTCTACCTACACATTTACACACCATTTTCAGACTCTCTTATACAGATTCTCGTGGATTCAATTTCATAGCGAACGGCTCATGTGCGCTTCACGCAATCACACTCTATTTGGTACGTAAACCTTTTCTCTCTACATACACACCTTTTAAAGACTCACTTTGTACACATTCTCAAGGACACAACTTCATAGCGAACCCAGTTGGGTTTGTGAACAAAAAACGTTTTCTGTATACTTCTTTGTTTTTTAGTTATTGCTTTGTTTCCATTGGCATGCTTGTAATTTGAACATATATATATCAGAGCAGGGCCGGCGGGACAGTTATAAAAGTATGGGGGGGGGGTTCCTAAAAAGTGGGAGGGGGCGGTCCACATTGCGCCCAGAATGCCAAATATGGGAATAAATTCAATATCTTGACTAAAAATGATCGTCCGATAGTGGTTGAGAGCTCGTTAGAAGCGGAATGGAATTCTCTTGGTGATAGAAAAAGAAAAATTTAAAATATTTCAATTTTTTGGCATCTGGGCTCAAATTACCTTATTTGGGCATATTGGGGAAAAATCACTGTTTGGGGCATATTTTGGTTTAAAATGATCGTCTAGTAGTGGTTGATAGCTCGTTAGAAGCGGAATGGAATACTCTTGGTGATAGATGAAGAAATATTTTTAAAAATTCAATTTTTTGGATTCTGGGCCCAAACTACTATATTAGAGCATTTTGGACCAAAAATACCTTTTTTGACATAATTTAGACATGAAATGATCTTCTGATAGTGATTGAGGTCTTGTTGGAAGCATATTAGCAAGTCGCTTCTGGTGAAAAAAGAACAAACAGAAATTTCAATTTTGAGAGGCCTGGCCCAAATGACCATATTTGGTAATTTTGGGCCAAATACACCTTTTTGGACTTAATCTAGACATAAAATGATTTTCTGACACTGCTTGATGGCTCATTTGAAACATATCAGCAAGTCGCTTCTAGTAAAAATGACAAAATTCAAGAATCAATTGGTTTATTAAATATAGAGAATACAAAAAGTTAAAAGTATTAACTGACAAGGTGCATATAAAAGTACAAAAGTAAAAAGTATAAAAGTTTAAATGTATAAAGTATAAAAGTATAAATGTATGTATTGGAATTGGAATAGCTCGTTGGAAGCGTATTAACAAGGCAGACTTGCATTGTTTCTCTGTTCTTTACTTCAAATTGCGTTCATTGGACTTTGCTCAAAAGATACTGTATCGGTTGTTCTGTGGACAGAAGGATTGGAGGGAGGATGGAATGAATAACTTTGGATATTATGCGGATCCTCAACAATGCGAAAACAAAATGTATCGATGCAATTCGAAAAATCACCGGTATGTTAATGGATGCACCATGTGCGAGTGGAGGAAATACAAATAATGGTCCGCTTTGCAACAGATTTTTCAGCCCTCAAAATCGCTTTTACAGATGTTCTCTCATCCGTAACAGCGTCGATCGCAAAAATTTTGAAACGTTCATGAGTAACACCAACATCATCCTGTCTATCACCCAGTCTGTCACAAACAAATGTGTGCATGTGGAAGCATTGAAAACCTTGGGTATCGAGATAATGCTTCATCTCAGAATTACCTTCGTCGATGAGA
This sequence comes from Sepiola atlantica, assembly GCA_963556195.1. Taxonomy (NCBI): domain Eukaryota; kingdom Metazoa; phylum Mollusca; class Cephalopoda; order Sepiida; family Sepiolidae; genus Sepiola; species Sepiola atlantica. Next base: position 42,343,682 of record OY744531.1, read on the forward strand.
AGGCTAAACCATGAATTATGATAATCCCGAGCTACCATCAAATGTGTGCCCATAGTTCAAGTGGAATAACGGTAACTCGATAGCAAAATGGAGTGAGAGTCCAGTAGAGTCTTGGAACAAACATGTTCGGTCTTTCCTAAGTGGTCCAGCTGCATTGTCTCGGCAACTGTCCATCAAGGACAATATTCATGATATACTTCGACGAATGTTAATAATGTCTTACCCTGAAATCGCTTCACGATGTCCCCGACCTCACTGTAATATTTGTGATGAAACTGGACACGCAGCAAGGTCAATCAGACATACCAAGTCGACTGCTTCAACTATGGAACAAGCTCAAATAGATTCATTGTATTATTGACGAGTTTACTTTTGTTTGTTCGTTCATTGAACATTTTCAGCAACATTTTACTTAAATACCGGGAAATTTCAATTAAACACATGCATATCGACTTAATTATTGATGACCGTAAAGTGGGAGGTCCCAAGTCAAAAAGTGAGGTAGTGGCGGTGCGAAACGTCGCCCAGATACCTCGAAATAGCTACAATAAGAGAGGAAGACAGTAAAACATCGGCTGCTACATTATCGCTATGACCACTTTACAACTAGACGTCACTATTCAATGAGCTATCTACCACGTGTTAATGAGAGAGATGAACAGCTGTTTCTGTCGACAAGAAAGATGATGGACAATCTGCAGGGATCAAAGAAATCCCCACACTATTCTACAACATCATCAAGAGTGCCAATAAAACAAGGAAGATAATAAACCATATCCACAGAGTTTACTAGACGACCAGTAACCCATTGGATCAATATATATTATTATCATCATCATCATAATCATCATGGCCGTCACTCGAATCAAGTATATGGGATTCCAGGGGCTTTATTTGTGGATTCTCATATCAGAAAACAGTCCAATTCTCGATTCGCACATCCTCTCACAAATCGGGCATACATTATCGTTTGGCAATTGTGTGCATGGTTGATTTCTGCGGCGCACAATTCTTGATGCTCTCATCTCTTCAATGTGATGACGCCGTTCACTTTCAAACCTTTCCACACCACCCCTTATTCCATTCCTCCACTCTGTTCTCCCGAGTGCACTCGTCTCCCATATTGTGTGATCAATTCCACACCTCTTTTTATCGTCTTTCAAACAATCCTTGTACTGCTTCTTCTGTCTTCCAACCCTCTTAGCTCAGAATAAAATAGGACTGGTCGCTCATCCTTACAAAGTGACCAGCATATCTCAAACGATTTTTAACAATTAAAGCCTCTATACTAGAGCAACCAGACACTTCCAGGACACTGATGTTGGTTCGACGATCTTGCCAGTTAATTTTAAAAATTTTTCGTAAAAGTCTTTCATGTAGTTTTTTGGGTGCTTTAAAATGTCGACGGTATGTCGGCCAGGTCTCCGATGCATACAAAAGTGTTGGAAGGACAATGGCTCAATAAACTAAGATTTTGGTATCAAGCCTTTAATCTTTATTATTCAAGACTCTGGACGAAGTTTACCAAAAGCAGCACTTGCACACCTAATGCGGTACTGGATTTCATCATCATTGGAGGCGAGGTAGCTTCCCATGTACGCAAAGCGATCAGTGTTTTCTAGTGATTCACTGATTAGTTAGATATTAGGAGGGTTTCTGTTGTTATCTTGAGGTGGAGGCTGAAACAACACCTCAGTTTTTTGAATGTTGATTTTTAGTCCGAGTTTGAAGTAGGCATCGGCAAAGGCATTAATCGAGGTTTGTAAGTCCTCTTAAGTCAGAGCACAAACTGCATTATCATCTGCATATTGAAATTCAATAAGAGAATCAACATTTGTTCTAGTTCTGGCCTTCAGACGTCTCATGTTGTAAACTCCACCATCCATTCTATAGTTTATGGATATACCAGATAGAAGTTGACCATCCATTAGGTTCAGTATAGTCGCAATAAAGATTGACAACAAGGTCGGTGCGACTATACATCCTTGTTTGACCCCAGATTTTAATTTGAATGGATATGTAAGGCTGCCATTTGCGATTACCGTTGCAGTCGTGAAGAAGTTTGATTATTTTGATGAACTTCTCTGGACAATGAGTTTTTGATAAGATTTTTCAGAGAAGTATTTTTAAATATATTTATTATATTCCCCCTCTTTCTCTCTCTCTCTCTCTATCTCTTCTCCTCTCCCTATCTCCTCTTGCCCCCTCTCTTTTAATTATTGACATCATTCGCTTCTTCTCACTACTTCACCAATTAATTGCCCTTTGTTTATTTCATAGGTGTTCTGTGACGTCATTTACTGAGCACGGATACAAACAAGCAAGCAATATCCAGTGTTGTGTGTGTGTGTGTGTGTGTGTGTGTGTGTGTTTTAAGGGAGATCGCTGGATGCTTAAATCTTTGTAAAAGAAGAGAACACTCTAGGTAGACAATAATTGTGATAATATTAAATAATGATAGTGGATTTTTTGTTTACATATATAAACTTAAAGAGTCATATAGGTCTTGATGGTAATAATAAAGCGCAACCGTTGCGATTCAATTTGTAACAATATATTTAAAATAATAAATAATGATAACGAAGGTAAAAAAATAATAATAATTAAAAAATAAATAAATCGTGTTTTAATTTTTATTATTTATTTCTTAAGCGAATCGAAGGACAAGGCGCTTCATTAGACCGGAAGTGAGTTTGTACGCATGCTCAATAGTGCGCATTCTCACATTAGCGGGATTATTTTGTATCTCTTTCTACTATTCATGCTTTGTTCCATTCGTCAACAAAACTCTTTGATGCATCCTTAAAACTTTATATCGACTGTGTGTTTGGAAGAAAGCCTTAAAAATATAGAGAGAAAGATCTAAGAAGAGCCCTCCCGATTATAAAAAAAATGGCCAGCGTATCGTATCATATTGCAAATCTTCTGGAGAAGGTGAGAGAAGACCGGCATTTTTTCTTTTCCCTCTCTCTGTACTTTCTTTTTTTTAATTTTTCCATCAATTAAAAAAAAAAACATGCATTTTCCGTAAAAAACAGAAAAATTTAAACGAAAAACTTCTTAAGAATATTTTTTTATCATTTGAGATCAATTGTAGAATAGGGACTCTTCAAAGATGTCAACTGTTTGGACTTGGGTTTTGTTTTCGCTTTCGCCCACATTTTTAGATAAAATTGATTGTTTTGTCTTAAATTTTATTTTTGGTCACAAAATAAAATTGTAATTTACCATTTTTTTTTTTAAAAGTCTATGAATTTGAATTTTTTTAAAGTTTTTTTTTTTTTTTTTTAGCTGACAGCCATTTTGTTTAAAATTTGATTGACAACTATTTATCGACTAGTTATGTCTTTATTTTAGCTTTTTCTTCGTTGCTTTTAAATTGTTCAAATTCCGTTATAGCTTTTTCTCGTTCTAAAAGAATGATAACAGTATTTTTTGTCTTAAAATTTTATTTTTGTGTTTAATATTTAAGTTATAGAATTTTAAAACATTAAGAAAATACAACAAAAAACAAATGGCCGCCAGCGATTAAAACATTGTATGGAAGTTTCAACGCTTTAAAAAGTAAATTATAATTTATTTCTGAACATAAAATACAATTAGAGATCAAACAATTAATGTTAAATATTAAATGTGTGCGAAAAACAAGTGAAATAAATATTTTTAAGTCTATTCTACAATTGAACCTATCGTTTGTCTGCGTAAATTCTAGTTTGTTGTTCTTCATTTACATTCAAAATAGAAAAGAATTACAATCCATAAATCTTAGTAATTTAGTTCAATTATTAATTTAATCAAATTGTTATAAAACTAGAATTAATTTGGTTAAGATAATGTTGTTTCAATGGCAGTCATCTTAAAGCTGATAAGTTCAAGATAATCGCAGTTTATTTATAACCACAAAAGCTAAGGGGTAAAATAATGAGTCCGAAGGGGTAAAAAGTTTCCTAAAAAAATTCGAATAAAATTAGTTTATAGAGGCTAATATATATATATATATATATATATATATATATATATATATATATAATTAAACATTGACATTAAGAAATTTTTAGTCAAAATCAATTTATTGTTACATAGTAATAGGGGGGACGTTTTAATACTTTTTTTACGTCTGGAGCGATACAAAAATAAAACATGGCGGCATGAGCCATACGAAAACCTGGATCGTAAACAATGAGTACTGGAACGAAGTAAAGTCTTGTAGCGAATTATAAAAATGATTTATTAAAAAAAAAAGCATTTCTAAATATTTCTTTCACAAGCTTTTTTTATAGACAATGTAAAATTGATTTCTGGCATAATGAAAGCGCTTGTTTCGTTTCAGTTTAACTCAGTTTCGTTCTTACATCATCCACTACTTCGTTGGTTGTAAGCCTCTGTTAAACTATCGATTATTCTAGCATATTTACGCATTTCAGACGTGTTTCTTCAGATTACATGCGTTGTACTACATAGATTTTAAGTCGAAATGGTTCCTCATTTAATATTAAAATAAAAAAAAAACATAAAAACATTTTTTTTTTAATTGCATTATGTTTACGTTTTCGAATCGCCATTTACCAACTAAGGTATAATCTCAAACAAGCCCCCAAAATGAATTGTGCACGTCCCCCCCTCCCCACATACACTAAAAATGCAGGTTATTATCGAAAAATAAATTATTTTTTCAATTTTATTTACTGAAGAGGGGGGGGGGGTGTACTTCGCTATGGACACTGACTTTATAGCCGGTATAATGTAAAACGTTTTCGATGCATTTTTAACATATAAATTAGAGGTTTCAGTTACACCGGTTATAAAGTCGGTGTCCATCTCACAATGAAGGTATAATAGCGAAGTGAACAGAAAATCTTTTACCCTTCCCCCCCCCCCACGCTGTCAACGGAATAATAATAATAATAATAATAATAATAAATTGTGTGCAATTACACATCAAAACACCCTGGAAATACTTGGAAAAAAATTTTTTTTTAAATGTAAATAAAAGTTTAGTTATGATTGGTTCACGTTATATATATATATAATTTTTTTTTTTTTTTTTTTTTAAATATAGTTTTAATGGTTGAGAAACTTCCGAGACTATATATATATGATCACCCAGTTCTTGGCTAAATACTGTAGGACAGACTTAGTAAACAATTTTGTTTGGGCATTTACAGAATGGTTTTGGAAATGCAAAAAAAAAAGGTTACTCGTTCTGTCGTAAGTTATGCAGTCAAGAACTGAGTGATCATTTTACGTTATATTTATATAGTAAAATGACACTCGCTCTAAAATCATATTTTATATATATTTTTTTTTTTCTGTTGATAGCCCCCCCCCCCCCCCTAAAATTTACCAAATTGGTAAATCGTCCTCTAAACGTGATAATCGTCAAGAAACATTTTCAAAATCATTTGGACTCCATTGTGATTCTACCAGACAAAAAAACTCCTACATATTCTTAAATTCTACTTTATCATCTTTTATCTGCAATTCGAACATCGCGGACCACATGATTTAAAAAAAAAAAAAAAAAAAAAAAAAGAGGGATCATTTTACAATAGTTTTTGGTTTATAAACAAGGCACCCACTTTGTGTCCGTTCTGCCCCCCCCCCTCTGTTAATATAAATATCGTAAGACAAGCATTGTTTTTTGTTGTTTTATTTAAACAACCTTATTACTTATGTCGATTTCTTTTTATATTTAATATTGTAAAAAAGAATGTTATTTTTTTAAATTAAGACAAATATTTGCACGACGACTACTAAGCGAATAAGTGATACTCAACTTTTTTAAACCATGTCTACCTTTCTTTTTTTTCTAGATTGAGAAATGACACTTTAAACGACCGTGTATAATGTTTTTGACATGTTAAAAATGTAAATCTCTAGTAATAAAAGTGTTACTGTGTCTGTTTCTCGCCTCTGTGAATTACATTTTTATTTTACTATTAATCGAATAGTTAATAAAAAAAAATGCAATAACATAAAATACAAAGAATCTTTAAAAATGAGGATTTGCTGATAATTTTCAGGACCGGCGGGACAGTTATAAAAGTGGGGGGGGGGGGTAAACACATGCATATATAACTTCATTATTGATGACCGTAAAGTGTGTTGGGGGGGGGGGGGGCTTGAGCCCCCCCCCCCTCGGTGCCGCTGTCTATGATTTTAAAACTAGAATTGAGTTTCTATTCAATAGTTTAAAGACTTCCAAATTTCGTAGTCACTAAGTAATTCATTTTTTAACTATTAACAAAAACTTAAAATTATTGACTTGCTTACAAAGTAACCCAAATGCACTATGGTAGATTTAATTTCGTTTTTTTTTTAAATAGGATTTTTGGCGATTGTGCAGTATAGTTAAGAAAAAGGAGGGGGTGAAAAAAAATAACTGTCACCAAACGCAAGGAAATTTACTTTTCTACTTGCCTATAAAATGTTAACGTGTGTTCACTATTTATTATCTATGCATTTGTTATCGTCACTTTTACTTGGTTTTGCTTTCCAATATGGTCGACAATTTTTCCGGGACTTGGTCCCGAATTTCAGGCTTAAAAGATAATTTTAAAAAATGTAAAGTGGTTAAGTGGAACCGTAAGCCTAAATCCGAGGGTTGTTAACAATCGGAGTGGGGTAAGTTTTAAAAAATTATTTTAAGCCTGAAATTCGCAACCAAATTCCAGCAAAATTGTCTGCCATGTTGAATAGCACGCTGTCTTGGCTAAGTAAAAGTGATAATAGAATAAATCTTATCTGTATACACACATGAATACAGGTAAGTAGAAAAGTCAATTTTCTTGCGTTTGGTAAGTTTTTTGGGGTTTTTTTCACCATTTTTTTTCTTGACTACCAAATTTCTGCCCTGGAAAACGTTAGATCAAATAGTATTGTAGCCGGTGTAAAGTGAAAAAATGAAACCTTATAATTCTTGACCAAATAAAATACAAACAAGAAGTGAGTTTCATTAAATAAATTTATTATAAAACAAAATAAAAATCTGTTTTTCAACAAACAATTAAAAAAAAAATATCTTTAGTTAAATAAAACTTTAATTAATTTAGTTTGTATATTAAAATAATCCTTTTTCAACGAACAAACAATTTACTTAAATATAACTTTGTGCTTCTACACAATACGAACATGAATTCACCCCCCCCCCCCCATTATTTTTTTCAGATCAATAAAATCAATAAATTCAAAAATTTATAAAAGATAAAAGGAACAAATTTACAAAAAAACATTAAATATTGTTTATTAATGTTTTTAAAATCTGATCAGTCTTCTAAGAGCGCGCAGATATTTCAGATCAATAAAATCAAAAATTGTCAATATAAAAAGAACCAATTAAAACAAAAAATATAAAAACTTGTTTTTATCAAATAGTGCACAGTTAATTTCATGAAGATATGCTTCTTTTCTGCTAGGAAAAACTTATCAAAAAAGTGCATACTTGATGTCAGAAGAGGTAATTTTTTTTTTCGCTTTACGCTGGCTACTATATCACGTGATCTAACGCTTTCCAGGGCAGGAATTTGGTACCGATCAAATACACCAGCACCGATCAAATACACCAGCACCCATCTTTCTTGCTTGAGTTTATTAGCTGTAAGGTTTTTAAAACAAACAACAAAAACATATTCGCAACAATTTTCCTACAGATACACTTAACCTTTAGTCTAATTTTGAAAAGAAAAAACTTGTCCTTTCAATTTTTTATGGCAGTTTCTCATATATTAAATCTACATGATTAAAATTTTAATTCGGTCTTTAACCGAGAGACATAAATTACTAGTGGTCTGAAAAACTTGAAACTCGTGTAGATGAGCCCCCATAGCTGCCTATATTGGTTTGGTTTGGTTTCAAAACCCTGTAATGATTACAGCAGCTGAAAAGTGTCCACATAAAATGAAACTTTTTTTTCCTGAAAAAAAAACAACAAAAAACTAATTTATTTACATTGTTGCATTGTATTTTTTTTTTTTTAATCATGCTGACAGTTTATTTTTGTAAATTATTGCATTTCGTGCAAACTTTTTTTTTTTTTTTCTGACGTGGTTTGTTGTAAGCCTTCGTGTCTTTGTCCATGAAAATCAAAGAATGATTCACCTTCTGACAGTCAGAAACAAAATACTGAAATAAAATTTATAAAAACAAACTGTCCACGTGACATAAAGACTAGGAAGAAGAAAAAAAGCAATTTGAAAAAAGAAAATACAATGTATCCAATGTAAATAAATCAGTTCTTTCATTTTCTGTTTCAGGAATACAAGTTACATTTTGTATGGTCGCGTTTCGGCTGGTGTCTTAACTAGTTACTGGATTTTACCAAGCTAATATGAGCAGCTATGGGGGCTGATCTATAAGCACTGAAAATCTCCAAATGCTTTTATGTAGAGATAATTAAGTGTGAGAGCTGGGGTGTGTTGTAGTTGGAAGAATTGGCTCGTACAATACAATCTACTGCTGTGAATAGAAAACAAACCAATTATTTTCTATTATTATTATTAACATGGTAATTCTCATTAAAAAATTTTTTTGTTTTATAAAGAAAAACTGACTCTCATGTATTAAACTTCTGGTCAGATGACTCTAACACATATTTGGGTTTTGGAGGGGAGGGGGTGAATGGGGTAAAATATTTTTTAAACTTTTTTAAAAATTCAGTGATAAAAAAAAAATTGCTTTGTTTATAGGCACAACTAAACCATGATATCCGACTTTTGTTTTTAAACTTTAATCAAAAGCAGAAATTAATTCCTATTCAACATTTTAAACAATTCAAAAGTTTAAATTTCAAAGTGTAGTGTCAATAGTAATACACTGTCAGCCATTTGTAAAAATGACTGACAGTCGGGTTATTTACTATTCTTGTACTTCAGAATGCAAAACTGATTTTGAATTCTTCAAGCTTATGAATACAAATTAATTTCTAGCTTGAATTACATGCATAGCAGTCTGCTCCCGGAAACTAGAAACGGCCTGTGATCCCACGCCAGTTGTTTACGGCAGTTCGGCCATGAAGGCGGTACCTCTCTTTGGAGCTGACCCACAGCAAGTTTTTCTCTATATCCTCCCAACTCGATCTCTGCTACGTAAGCGCCCCTTCTTCCTTTGTTTAAAACTGCCGTTTTAATTTCTGACTTTGCAATCCAGGTGCCTTCTACTTCTGGCCTCGTTGTGCACCTGACTCTTTTAAAGGTAACCAAGTCGGGTTTTTTTTTTTTTGTTTGTTTAACGTCATACTCCAAAATAAATTCGTCGACTGCACACACCTGGGCTCGTTCGAAGGTCACCGATTCATTTCCGTTGTTCTTTTAGCTTAATTGACAATCTATCTAGTCTTCGGCTTTTCTTCATTATTGCGGGGTCATGTTCTTAGCCTCCCTGTGACGTCTTGTGCGTTATTATTCAACATGTCTGCATCATTATTTTACACATGCAACAGTCAAGTATTATTGTTTAGTTGTGTCTCTAAACCAAAAGATAGCAAATTTTCTCGCGTGCCCTAAACGTATAAAAGAACCGCAGACTATATGGTGTATGTATATTTAAGAGTTTATCCCAAATATTTTTAGACTCCTAAAGAAGCTAAAAATTATTAGTGTGACATTATTAAGCAGTTAATGTACGTAATTTAATGCGCCTTGGCCTTTTGGCTAGTGTTTTGATGCTACACGCCTTTGTTCAATGAAGGAGAAATCCTTCTAGGCTGAGGTAATTAAAATGTTTGTTCTAATAATTGGAACTGATATCTTTTCATTCTAAACCAGAAAAATTATTAAAATATCAATTATAGAATTGAAATTAAATATACAACCAATCTAATTGTGTATGGTTAAAGGCATAAGCACTGACATTGATTATGAACGCCTTTTTTTTTTTCGCCCCCTGGGCTTGGTATCATTGAAGCAACAACATCACGTACATGGTAAACACCCACAAAAGTATTAACCATCTCTCCAACAACAACAACAACCCTGAACACCTTTTTGATCTCCGTGTGCACATGGATATGCCGACAAAATTAGAAAACAGCACCGCTTCCATGACTTTGAGAAACTAAGAATTGCTGAAGCGTGGAACAAACTGCCTGCATTAGTTGTCAGCTGTTGAGCCACTGCATCCTTTAAAACCCTCATGCTTCCGAAATTTGCTAAAACTACACTTGATGCCCTTTAAAAAAAATTACTTTAAGAAAATCTCCTTCCACTAATAATAATTTAGAGATGATAAATCGATGATTCATAAATTAGCCATGTTGCATGGTTATCTCCCTTGGGAGATAGAACTCTCTTTAAAATCATGTTACTTGTGTTTACATTTAAAAAAAAAAAGATACAGGGCGTATTTCTCTCACATCTCAAAGCATAATCGCTGCGTTGGCCTAATGGTTACAAGACCAGGGTCCATAGGGGTTCAAATCGTGTGACCGATGATGCGGTTATGTAATTCAATACTGATGAGCAAAAAAAAATGTGAAACCTATATGTCTATGGATAAAAATATTTATTTATTAATAATATGTATAAACAATGTGGCACAGATTAATCTGGGAAAAAAATGAATGGACAATAAAAATGTTTTTAATATAACAAACTAATATATTTTGAAATTTTATACACAAGTACATTAATAAGGTATAAAATTCACTATGACCAATATCAATAGCCCCTACTTTCTTCAGTCAGGACCAGGGGCTGAGCAGATCTTGACGACTGGCATCCTGAAAGGTTTCTTTAGTCTTATAGGACCTGCTTTCCCCCTCCCCCTTTCTCTTTCTCTCTTTCTTTTTTTTTTTTTTTTATCCAAAAAAAAAAGTGGATTTCGGCTTAAATCACCTGAGCCTCTCATGTGAATTTTCAGTTTTTTTGATCGAAATCTGTTATTATTTTTTAATTTTATTAACAAATGTTGAAAAAAACATTTTAAAATATGCCATATTTAAATTACATTGTATTTTTGCTTTCCTATACACACATTTCCAGCTTTTTTAATTAAATACTTATATTTTGATTTCTTAGGGTCCCGTTTGGGGTTTTATATTTTTAGCGTAGAGTTTGTGTTGTAATTTCTTTTATTTATAACTTGAAAATGTATACTTGTAGAAAATACAAAATAAGAATATGAATAGTAATGTTGTTCAGGGTTGCTAGCAGGAGTTTCTTGGGTTTCTCACTCAATCCTGCTAGGATACGGGTCCCTCTAGTATTTACTAAATTGTGTTTCTGATTTGTAATATATTTTCTGTGTATGTGATATATATTACTTATATCAAATAGCTATGTGCAATGTCAGATGTCAACGATCTCAAATATAAAATCACCAATCCCTTTTTATTCTTAATCGCTAAAACTAAGGGAATCCTATATCTACAGCCACGGGTTATTTTCTTAAACTTGATGGAAATATTGAAGTTTTTTTCTTTTGTTTTTTTTTTTTTTTTTCTTTAGTCTGAGTGGCAAAATTTTCTGACTCTTATAAAAGCAATGAATTTGCTCTGACTCCATCTCCCTTGATAGACTGATTACTTACATCACATCAATTTCTCTATTTCAACAAAAGGCATAATTCCGTCTATATTCTTTTTTTGTTATTTTCACCTTTCGTCCGATATAACCTCTATCGGTACATCTTTTCAAACTCTGGGAACCTATAAAGAATTTCAAACTGAACCCTTTCTATAATCCATGGGTGTAGATTGTTCTCACTGATTCGGCCATGACCAGTTTGAAGTGTTAATTATGTTATTCTTAGTTATTATCCCCTTGTAGTAAAGAATGAACCATCAACCTCCAGAAGACTGCCACTTAGAACTGATTGATAATCAATGCCTTTATCTGTTGTGCCACAGGGTTCATGAATTTTATGAGTTTTAAACCATAATCTAGTTTAGATGTATAGAATTACTAGCTATGTACAATAACGTCTTTAGAATGCGGACATACGACAAGTGTAGTTTCTTCATTTTTTATTCATCATCCCTAAAGATGATGGAAGCAGGTTTTCTAAGAAAACAATACAAATAGGACATTTCATTCATTCATTCATACATAAACATACTTAAGCATATTACAATGATTGTCCCTAACATACATCAATGGTCATATTGATACCTGTCTATCTCTCCTTCCCAAGGGAGTGTTTTAAGTGAAGAAAGTTCAATTAATATTGAAATGGTTAGTATTTTTGATCAAATGAATGATTGGAAAGTGCAAACCATTCAGAGACTCAAGTCTTCCTGGCTTGTTTGTTGGCATCAGTCTCATCAAGTCCAACCCTAACCCTTTTACTAGCGGTTGCTGCAGGGGATTCAGTTTTGTTTGAAGTTGCTGTTTTAGGGCGTGTTCTTTCTGTTGACATGTTTATTTCTGGTTGCGGTTCGTGTGCAGATTCCCAAAGTGTGATAGGTTCAATTCCACTTGCATTGATACACTTTTCTTGCTTGTGTATGTCCAGGGGTTAGAGGTTAGTCAGCATTGTAGGTGTTCTTGTGTTGATCTCTTCTTTGATCACTACTGGTGGCATATCTTTTTGTGTTTGTCATAAGATAAGCTGAATTTCCGGAGGTGTCTCTTATTTCTTAGAGTGATTTGTCCTGTACCATCTATCTTGATCGTATATTGCTTCAATGGTTTGATTTCAACTACTGTCCCAGTCCTTTCCCATCTCAGAGTTGTTTTCTGTAAGGTTTTGGAGATAAACATAGTCATATATATATAGATAGATATATATCTCGTGCCTTTTTTCCTGTTAGTGGTAATTCTTGCCAGCTTGGGTGGGGATTGTATCTGATTGGACGTCCGAATAGTATCATTGCTGGTAATGTTTCGGTTTGCTATGCTATTTCTGTAAATTAGCATTGCCTTTTGGAATCCATCTACATTTAGGGATCCTGTAGGACTTGTTTGTTATTAGCATTCTTTTAACACTCTTCACCACGATCTCTGCTCTTGTGTGTGCATGGGTATTTGTGACTGAGGTTTGTCTGGTGTACTCGCCATGATTCTAGGAATTACTGTGTTGTGTCTGCAGTGAATTGGGGACCCCAATCCGAAGTTAGTTCTTCTGGTGATTCACCAAATATGGTGAATACTTCTCTAAGATGTTTTATCAGTTTTATGGTACAGTATTACAAAATAATTTGCGTTCTTGTACGAGTAGTAATCGGTGCACATTTGCTGGAATGGATAATCTGGTTGGTGTATTTCCTGTGGTGGTTCGATCGCATTTGACATTGCAATCCTATAATAGTCTTCACATTCATTTTGTGTCCTTGTTATGTTGATTAATATTCTAAGCCAGAATATTGTATCTGCTGCTCGTTGGTTCATCATCCCCACACCCTGATGTGTAGCGTGTAATGCCTTCAGTATTTGGTTGCAAAGTGAATGTAGAAATGATAATCCTCTGTCCTCGCATTACAACTCCGTCAACCACATACATGTGATCAGCATATCTGTGATATGGTTTTAAGGCCTGAACAACATCTTTTGATGTCGGGCATGCCACTTTGAAGAGTTTGTTTTAGGTTTTTCAAAGTTTCATCACTTTCTTTGGCAGTTTTAACCATTTCCCAGTAAACTACATTAGAAGCAACATAAAGTGTACAAACAGCTTCCATCTTCACTCTGATGTCGTTTGCTAGGTTTTGAATGTTACGTTTGAACAAATTGGGTGGAAAATGCGTCTGGCTCCTTTTTCTTGGCACCGGTCACATGCTGGATGGTGAAATTATATGGCAATGTTTTTTCTTTCAGGTTGAGAATTCTGTGTGTGATGTCATTCAGTGAGGATTTGTACAAGTGGTTTGTGATCTGTAGTGATCAGTACGTTAGGGCATCCAAGGATATAGTACCGAGTTTGGTGGAGGGCATAGACGACTGCTAGTGCTTCCCCTTCAATTGGTGCATACCTACTCTCAGTTGGTGTTGTGATTTGACTGCCAACCAGGCAGAGGTGCCAACCTGTTGTACAACATGATGGAGACATCTTTTGACATTAGCAGTATTTTTGTGTGAGGGTGAATCCAATACCGTCATTATTCAAACAGCTTCAGTCCTTCTTTCATCGCCTTCACTATTGCTAGTTTTGACTTCTTTAATACTTTGTTCTGTTTACTAGTCACTTCAAACTTGATGCTTGTTTCTAGTGAATCCCTGAATGGTCTCGTGCCTTTTTTCATTGAGAAGGCATGTGCACCTTGGTTAACAAGGTCAGACCATGGCCTTGCTCCAGACATATCTTTTGGTGTGGGAAATTCTAGAATTGCCTTCAAGAATTTCTGACTGGGCTTTATGTTTGGTGTCACTGTTAATCCAGCAAACTCATCTGTATCTTGTGTAAATTAAAATTTTCTGAGGTTACGGGTAATGCCATTTCTTGCACACAAATCTAACCAGTTACATGCTTGTAAGAATGCTTCTTCGACCGAGTCAGACCACATGCATGTCATCTAAACATTTTACGTTACTAAATTCTGCAATAATCAAATCAAACCTCTGTGTATACCCATCACCACTTGATAAAAATCCTTGTGGTGCCACTTTGGTAGCGATATCTTCACCATGGAGTGATAAACATTGTGATGTGTCTGTCCTCTTCATTTAATAGAACTGAATGATAACCATTCCATGCATCAGTGACAGTTTTTTTGTTTTTTTCTTTTGGGGAACTTAGAAGAAAAGGAGTTGTGTGATGGATTTGTCTTACAAATTTTGGTTTTGTGGCAGATCAACTGAGTGTCCCGTCCAATTTGGCAGTTACCACCATTCTGTAGAACCATGTTACTGGTATATTTGGGCCCACTTTTTTAAGTCACCCCAATTGTGACATCCCTTTCAAAGTCTGCCAGTACTTTTTCTTGCCAGTGTATAGGGACTATTGCTGGTTTGTGAGCTGCTATAGGTTTTGCATTTGGGTCAATGTATAATCTCAAGGATTCACCCGTCATCATTGGTAGAAGTTGATGTTCACACGTGTTGAAAATAGTCCTTTCATAGTATTTTAAGAGCCATTCTTTCAATTTAGGGTTATCTTCATCAGTGCCCTTTATTCCATCTGGAAGGGTTGTTGGAATTGGTGGGTGATCTTGGGTTCTTTTAGGAAAGCTGTGTGTCAGTATTGGTTCTGCTGGCATAGTCATGGATTATTCCATTTTTATTTTAGAAGTCCCTGTGTATTATACCTAATTGCTCAAGGGCTTCCCTGCATAAGAACGCCTCAGAATTTTTTTCTGAAGACAAATTGTTTGTATGATCTTGCTTACCCTGTTTCGTCCGGTGCACAAGGATGCTTTCTTCTTTCACCACCAAACGTTTGATTTCAGCAAGGAGGTCAGTGTCAGGTATTATGACAATGTTTATCTGGATGTCTTTCATTACATCTTGTTTCAATTCTTCACTACAGCAAAGGAAGAGTACAATTGCTGTTTGGGCTTCTGATATGTGCTTACCAGTTTTGAACATGTCCCATTGTTTTTGGAAGGATTTCCATTCTTCCGGTGAGGAACCTATGCCTATTTTAGGTGGGTCTATTTTTAATTTGTGGTTTCACCAGTGATGTGTCGTTCATTTGTAGTTGTTGACCTAGTATGGCTGCAAGAGCATCTGTCGGATCATCTGACTTGCGATTGTCAATGGAGCAGCAACTAATTATAGTCATCTTTGTGTTTTGACTTTGATATTTACCAATTTCTGAATAAATCGTTGCTCTTGACTACTGCTATGGTGTCGTCTCTTCAGGTGTGTTGCTTGCTTCCATCATATCTATGTACGATAACTTCTCCGGAATGAGGACAGACGGCAGGTGTACTTTCTTCATCTTTTATTCATCATCCCTAAAGATGATGGAAGCAGGTTTCCTAAGGAAACAATACAAATAGGACACGTATCATTCATTCATACATGGACATATTACAACAGATTAAAATGGTTGTCCCTAACATACATCAATGGTCGTATTAATACCTGTTTAATTGCTATATACATGTGTATGTACATATCCCAACTTAGACAATGTTTTAGGTAGTCTGATCGCTCAGAGCGTGAAATCTTTGGTAATAACCTATTAAAATAAACATGTAACTTATTCAAGTAGTATATATATGTATTCTATTTTCTTTTTGTTTTTCTTTTGTAGTACAAAATTTTATTATGAATATATAAAGACCGTATTTATTTTTAAACATTAATTAAAAAATGAAAAGACTGAATAGGGCTAGCTAACCGGTTTCAAACCTTGCTGAACAGAGCTAAATTGAGGTTAGGATTAAGAGGGGAAAAAATAGTACTATGGAAATTATAGTGGGGAGGCAATGAAAGTAAACATCCAGTCTTTTAAAACTAGATAAAAGACCTTCTTAATGAAAATCTACAAAGATGTTGCCCCCCCCCCTTTCCCTCACTATAATTTTTATAGCAATATTTTTTCTCTTAATCTAAACCTCGATTTAACTCTGTTAAGAGATGTTCAAGTCTTTCAGTCTTTTTTATTCATGTTTAAAAATAAATACTTTTTTTTAATATTTATTTATATGAATAAATGCAAAAGTTGAGACAATTTCTCGCACTAATAGTAAAGTCAAAACACCCTATTTCAAGTTCATTCAATTCGATAGACACGCCATTTTTTTTTTATATACTGTTTATGTATATGCGATATCAGTCGCAAGATAAACTAACTTGCATATTGGTTTTGAAAAAAAGTACTTTTTTATTAATATAACAAAATTCTGTTTTGCAATCTTGTTTGGGTAAAGTATGAACCCAAAAATGGGCGTTGCAACTTGTGTTCAATTAATCGTATACATGAATCTTTTAAAATCGGTATTGTGATTAAATAACGCAAAAAGGGTGGATTTGCTGTTATACAGACGGACAAGATTGGATCTTGATAAAGATATAAGATTTTTAAAGAATGTAAATTTTTCCCTTTTTAGCAATCAATAATAATAATAATAGTATTTTTTAATTAAATTTTAAATTATGTTAGCATACATAATTTCTTTTGTTCAGATTAACTTGATGAAATTATAATAATTTAACATGAAAAGCAAAATTTAACTGAAAGGAATGAAGACTGCCCCGACTGCTGTTCTCTGCAAACACCTCAATGTTAAGTCTCTGCCATCGTCTTGTTGCGACGATGTCCTCGATAGTTTAGATATGCAGCTCGTCGCCCAGAGGGGAGAGCTAATTCACAATGTAACCTTCCCTACCTTTCTGTCTGAGTGGCGCAAGCGTGTCGGTGGATAGCTGAAGACCTGGACAACAACCATCAAGGCGGACTTAGCTGATCTCTCAGCTCCATGGGTGGTCGGCCCTCGACGCTAAAATTCCGATTGGTTAACCCTCTCGTGCGACCTTGCTCAGGACCGCCGTGCATTGGTCGCCATGATTCAAGATATAGTGCAGGTCAGGGAAGAAGTCGACTCAACCCGATCAGTCTAATTAGCAATACACATGAAAAAAATTTTAATTGCTTGAAATATCTCAATAATGGCATATATAGAAAGAGCTTGATGATCTAAGAAAGAATCTTTTTAAATCTGACTAAAAATTGGATGTTTTCTCCTCTTTAAGTTTCGTCACATTTTTTACACTAATTTTTCAGTAAAAATGTTATATCTTTGTTAAAACACAAGATTAAGCAATGAAATTTACCATCTAAGTGTAGTTTTGTACAAGGAATCAGAATGTGCCACTGAAAATCTCCAGAAATTAATGGTTTCCAAGTAATCTGCAGTAAATGCACATAAATATGCTGCAATACCTTAAAAATACCATGTATCCATTAAAAAAAGAAGTTAGAGAACTCAAAGTTGAATTGTAATACATTTTATTTACAAGAAACTGATATCTTATACTAGGACTGTTTAAAAATGAATATATTGCAAGATTTCTTTGGCATTATCGTAGATTAACACCTTTAGCTAAACCCTTACGTCTACAGTGGTGGCATGCCTTGTTTGGGGTGAACTATGTTAAAAAAAAAAAAATTTTAATTAAAAAAATCACCCCCTTGCCTCTCCAAAATATGAGATTCTACTTTTTTTTTTCTTTTTTTAAGGCAATTACATGTTAACACCCTGAAAAACTTGGCAGAAAGAAACAAAAAAAAACAATTATTTAAGAGTGGGGATTAGTTTGACATATAAATTTAATGTAAAATAATCCCCTATTTCAGGGCCATTCTAGCCATTTAGGGCATTAATCATTTTTTTTTCAATGGGAGATAAATCCTGTGTGTGTGTGTGTTTTTTTTTTTTTTTTTTTTTTTTTTAGACGATTATGTAGTTTTAAGAGGATCTTTGTGGGAGGCGGGGGAGCTTGCCACTTGGACTTCGGGTTAGTGGTAGGGCTATGGGCAATTAAGTGTGAACCCCCTGAAAACTTAACAGAAGAAAAACAATTATTTTAGAATTTAGAGTGGGAGATTAGTTTCACATAAATCTAATGTAGAATAATTCACGATTTCTGGGCCATACTAGCAGTTAATCAATTTTTTCTATGGGAAATAAATCCTGTGCGTTTTTCTTTATGGGCGTCTGCTTTTTTCTTTTTCTTAGACGGTTATGTGTGGTTTTAATCGGCTTTTTGTAGGATTGGAGGCTTGCCACTCTGACTTGGAGTTAGTGATAAGGTCAAGGAAGGGGTTTTGTTTTGAATGGAGGTTGCCATTGGGACTTAGTGTTAGAGTTAAGGGAGTTTTTTTTAGGGGGTGACTCGTCACTCAGATTTAAGGTTAATGGTACGACACATTCAAGAGAAGGTATTTTTAGGAGATGGGCTTGTCACTCGAACCTAGAGGTAATGGTAAAGTAATAATTTATTTTATATCAAGTTTTCAGCTTGAAAAATATTTTTTAAATTGCACTAAAAGGCAAGAATGGCCTGGAAATGGGGGATCATTTTGTTAAATTTATATGCAAAACTGATCCCCTCCACCATTCTAAATTAGTTTTTGGGTTTTTTTTCTGCCAAGACTTTTAGGGTGTTCACATGTAATCGCCTAAAAAAAGTAGAATCTTTTTTTTAATTGGCGACTAGATAGTCATTACTACTAGAAGTTTGAAAGTTGAGTAAAAACCAGTATTTCTTTAAGTATTTTTTATATAAAAGCCACAAACAGCATTAACTTTTGAAGTATTTTTGTCTTTTTTTTTTTTTTTAGAAATTCATAAACGAATTTTACCATGCTAACTGTTTATAACTAGCTGCTGCTGGTGATTGATTGCTATATCAGCAATACTAGCGGCCATTGTTGACTTTTGCTCAAAAAGGGACATTTTTTCGGATAAGGTAATTTAAAATTACTACTACCGAAAGACAAAACATACAATTATAATTTTAATGCATAAAAAAAAGAAAGGATTGATTTATTTACTAGTTAAACTCAGCTTTAGAAATTAATTATTTTTTGGTCCCCCGATTTTATAAATCGGGGGACTTATGTTTTGAGGCATGTCCGTCCATCCAGATTTTTCTCCGCAACCATCCATTGAATTTCTCTGAAATTTTGCATGAAGTTGTAACTTTGGTCAGGTTAGAAAGTGACATTCTCCGATTTTTGAAATAAAATCTGGTTAGCCCCCCAGGGGGTAAAAAGGCCCCGAAATGGCAAAAAAATGACATTTTTTGCCCCATAACTTTTCATCCATCCATTCAATTTCTCTGAAACTTGGCCAAAATGTGGAGGCAATTGTTCCTAATAGAAATACCTTGGAAAAATCTGGTTCGCGCCCCCAGGGGGTCAAAAAACCCCAAAATGGCAAAAAATGACCCTTTTCTCCCATAACGTTTGATCCATCCATTCAATTTTTCTGAAACTTGGCCAAAATGTAGAGGCAATTGTTCTGGATATAAAATGAGCATCCTTGACCTCAGAAAAATTCTGGTTTGCGCCCCCTTGGGGGTCAAAAATACCCCAAATTGCCCCAATTTATTGCATTTTACACTCGTCACATACAGAGGGGGACCACGTACGCGCGGCTTGTTTTGTTTTTTTTTTAATAGATTTACTTGCGACTGAAGTTTTCAATTATCAGTGAACAAGAATAATATTAAAACCTCTGTTTGCTTGAATGGACCCATTAAGATGCAGCTGTTCAATCTATGCATTTACAGGTGTGAAAATGTTGTTTCAAACTTGAGCGTGACGAACAATCTCTTATGGATATGAGAGGACACTTCTGAAAAAATTGTTTGATTTGAATCAAATGATTTTTATTTTTCAGAAATGTTATTTAAAAAAAACTCTTAGGTATCCCAAACCAAAATTTTACTTTTATTATATTTAAACACTTTTATCTTTGCAAAACATAAATTTTGATACCAATTTTCTTTTGACTTGAAAATTTGTCGCTTTATGTGCTGTTGGTTCAAAAGCCAAATTTGACAGTGCATAATGAAAAAAGCCAATTTTGAACCGGTTAAAACTCCTTACAAGTGTAATGTTATCTTGTTGTAAATAAAAATTAATACATTTTTTAATTTTTTTTATTTTAGCTGTTTGAAATGTTTTTTTTTTTGTTTGTTTTATTTTCTAAAACAAAAAATAACTTGAATAATGTATTAGTTTCTTTTTTCCTAAGAAAGGTTGCTTCAAATTAGAGAAAATCGTTCATTGAATTCTTAATTAGTGACTTATTTCTACTGCTGATTTTGTTGACTGTATTTGCCCAATGTGTGTTAAGCCGACTTCACACATTTCATTGACTACGACTTGTATAATTCAGTTCTAAGTTTGACGATTGGAGTTTCATGAAGAGGTAGGAGGTCCAATGATTGTTAAACATATTTGTAAAGCTAAAGAACTTTGTCAGTTGCCCAGCTTATCTTTCTCTGATCTCACACACAAGCTAAGAAAGATGGCCTGTAGGTGGTGGTAATTAAAGTGGCTTGCTGCAGGGTAACACACACAGGCGATCGTCACCGGATCCCAGGCAGACGCATTTCTGGATTTGTGACTGTTGGAAATAATTACAGCTTTTGCTTCTACTTCTCCATTTGGTGCTAACCAGTTCTATGACGTAGACGCATGAAGGCAAGTTTGCACACAGCATTTTCTATGTCAGTGAGAGCTCATTCATGACTGTCCATTACCAGCTATATCGCACTTTTTAAATGAATTAAATGCTTTTAAAGAAACATTTAACAATTTAGAGAATCTGAAGAAAAAAAGAAACTTCCATTACACAAATAGACCTGGCAGAACTACTTAATATTAAGCTGCAAGGAACATTCACATACGTCACCTGTTTTTCTCTTCTGATTCTGTAAATAAGATTATTCAAATCAGTGGTCGCCAACTGCTGGTCCCTGAATCACTGCTGGTCCATGCAAAATCTTTGATGGTCAACTGAAACCTGAACTGAGTATTATATTTCTGAATTTTTAAGATGAGGATTGATAATTTGGATTATTCGGACTACTGTTCTTATCTTGAGTGTTATTCTCACAACGTTTCGGTCGATGTAACCTCCGACCTTCTTCAGGTGTATCTTGTCGAACTCGGGAATCTTTCTGTCGAACTCTGGAATCTGCACTGAATTTCGAACGGAACATTTTATTTAATCCACGGGCATAGCATGCTCTCATTCCATCAGCCATGACCGCAAGGACCCGTGGCGTAACGGATAAAGTACTGAGTAAAATTCAGTTCTAGGTGACACTGTTCTGAAGGTTGAGGGTTCAATCCTCAGTGCGGGCGATACTAGGAATTGTGAATTACTGAAGACTTCTATCCAGTCATGGCTGACAGAACGAGAGCATGCTACCCCCATGAATTCGACAAGAAATTGTCACTATTGGCTGTTCGTTAGCAACTTCAACACTTACATTATATTATATACTAGCAAAAATATACAACCAGAGGTTGCATATTTTTGCTAGTATATAAAATTACACTATAACTTACATTTAGTGGTCAATGTAGTTCAAAAGGTTAGCAACCTCTGATTTAAATATTTTATTAAAAACTTGATACACGATGGCATATTGAATAGTTATATGAATTATTTCATAGATTCCTTTTCTATATTGCCAGTTCAAAAAATCAAGTTGCTTTTCTTGAGGTCAGTGCATGCATATTGAATACATGCTTATTTCAGAATAAGCATGTATTCAATATGTATTTCTATCTCCAATCAATCATCCAGCAATATTTTAACCACATGTCTCAGAAAAAGATAAAATTCTAAGGAACGGCATCTGCCGTAGACTGAAACCTTTTTTTTTGTTTTTGTATAAATATAAGGTACATTAACATGTTGCTCTGATGCTACCAGATCAGGCTGTCTGAAGATACCATCTTCTTGACTTAAAATGCACCAAACATTGATGTTATTGTTTTTTTTTTCTTTTTCCTTTGCAAAACTCAATCATGTTCTGCAAAGCTAAAAACAAAAACAATTTTCCTCTAAAAAAACAACCAAACGAAACACCATGAATAAATATTTGAAGATATAAAGAACTTGAAGCATAAAAACTTTTACCAAAATGACCGTATTCAGCATTAAATAACCCGAAAAGAGTTGATATGCCATAAAACAACCAAACCATTAACAAGTTGCACTTTCTTGAAGAGTGTACTCTACACCGAACAGTCATGCAAGATTGATATAGTTGCACCCGGTCACGCTCGACTGCTTGTTGCTGGTTTGATTTCTGCTATGAACCTCATGCGTTCTATTTTAGTTGGATTCTGTGTTGTTTTTCACAGTATCATCATATTCAGTTTAACATCTGTTTTATATGCTGGCATGTGTTGGACAGCTTTTAGAAATTTACTTCCAAACTAACTTATCTCTCGTCAGGCTCTTATTCTTATTTCTCTCAAATCCATTCTTTTTCTTGGACTTCCCCTGCCAACTGACCCTGAAACCTCAATTGTTTTACATCTACTATTTTTCCTGATTCCGATAGAATTACCGATTCTGTTCTTAATTTGCGATTCTAAAATCGCCTAAAATAGGTAGAATTTCTTTTTTTTTCTTTTTTTTTTTTTTGCTAACAGAGAGTCATGTAGATATTTCTTTTTAATTTGATAAACTTGTTTATCCAAGATTTTCAACTATATTTTTCACTCGGGCCATTTTTTTTTTTTTTTTTTTATTTTTTTTTTTTTTTTTTTATACCTAAATTCGTTATGATCTATAAATTTTAGTTTTACTGGTAGTTTAACATCAAATATTTATCATTTCATCATTAGTATCTGCAATAAAAAAAAAAATTTAAAAAAAAAAAAGATTAAAAGAATCGTTTTGGAATCGGAAACTAAGCTAAACAATTTTCGATTCCAGTACCCCAAAAAGTTCTGAATTTTCCGATTCCAATCGTACTAACACTAGTCCGGATACCCATGAGGAAAAACAGAATTAAAAAATCATACTTAAATAAAATAAATTTAAAATGTTTGACTAGATATCCAGATTTCAGAAAAGGAATTTCCGTTCGATGTTGATGTACAAAAATATAACTTTAGTAATGGGGGGAAAAAAACCCAAATAATTCTCATTTATGCACATCAATTTATATTTAACGTAGCTAACACATGGGTGTTTTTAAAATTATTGATATTGGGAAAATTTCTTGTTAATATTAGCCCATATTTGTATCATTCATTACAAAGTTGAAAAAAATGGTTGTAGGCTATCACCATGTGATCAAAGCTCATTTGAAATGCAAACATTTTTTTTTTTTTTAATTTTATATTTAACTGAAATTTGTGGAATATTTATCAATTGATGTCTAATATCTATTGTTAAAATTTCACAAAAACAGAGGTATCTGAATTTTCACAAAGGGTTTCCACCCCTTTGCATAAAACTAAATTAAATATAGCCCCTAGCAACTGTGTTCCAAAATTCATAATGATCTGTTCATTAGTTTAGGAGTTTATTCTGTACAACAAAATATATTTAGACATACATACACATACCTAACTTTATATACATGCACCCCCTAAATGTTAAAGTTTACAAAAAAAATAATGTGCCCATGTTACTCATGGTGTTGCCTAGAATATATATTCCAAAGTTCATAATGATCCGTTTATTAGTTTAATTATTCTGTACATATATATGTGTGTGTGTGATAATATAAAGTTATTTCATATAGTTCATATCGATTCTTATGGGAATCAAATTCCAGAACAAAATGAAGCTCGATATTCAAAACTTTAGTTATTTCAAAGTTTCTAATAAACCTATTTAATGTCATACTGTGATTGTCAGTTTCGAAGCAAGGCTAGCTTTTCTAGAAGAATCAAAAAACTATGTGAAACAAATTCAAGTAGTAAAGAAAAACAGTCATCAGAGCCTTGTTGTCAGATGAAAAACCATACACCACCGAAATGAAATTTCATGAAAAAAGTTCTTTCGTGTCCATGAATGTAACATCGAAAAACACCAAAAAAAAAACAATGGTGAAATTAGAATTGATACACTTAAAACAAAATTTGAATCATTCAGATTCGAATGTGAAGAAAAAAAATGTTTATATACCGGAAACGGCTCATTGGGTAGAAACAGGTATGTTTTTGATTTTTCTAAAAAAAACAAGTGTTTGCTTTGCTTCGGAACTGGCAATAAATCACAGTATGATGTCACTTTGATCTGTCAATTTATTTATGGATATCTCTGCACATATGCAGACAAGCTCCGGAATTTTTAAGATGAAGAGTGATAATTTGGATTATTCAAACTACTGTTCTCATCTTGGATGTTATTCTCACAACGTTTCGGCCGATGTAACCTCCGACCTTCATGTGTATCATCTCAAACCTTGGAATTTTTCTGTCAAACTCGGGAATCTGTATGGAATTTTGAACGGAACCCTTTATTTAGTCCACGGGGTAGTAAGATTCCCAAGTTCTATAGAAAGATTCCCGAGTTCGAAAAGATACACCTAAAGAAGGTCAGAGGTTACATCGGCCGAAACGTTTTGAGAATAACATCCAAGATGAGAACAGATGTAGATTGAATAATACAAATATGCAGACATGTTTTCTATTGTTTGTGAAGTAAACTATGAGTTGCAACAAAAAAAAATATCCTCCACTCTATAATAAAAGCCAATGGGTATTTATTTGTGTATAAACAAATATATATACTTCCATCCTGTCACGCAAACGTTAGCGAATAAAATATGTGCCTTTTTCTAGCCTCTGGGCGAAACCATTTCAAGTGGTGAAAAGTAAGAAAGCAAATAGCAATTCAACCAGCCACCTCAGACTTAGCCCGTCATTTGAAATGAAATCTAAGTTCTTGGCCTTTTGGCTAAGATCAAAGTGTAGTATCTGTTCTGATGGATACTGCACCCCATACTGGTATTGTCTTGGCCTTCGGGTCTTGATTTAGGCCGGTCTATGGGTCTGTCCTGTGCAGTTCTTGGAGGTCCACCCTCCCAGGCTTTGGGGAGGTGTAAGTTTATTGCTTACTGTCTGAGGCGCCTCTACCAGGGAATGCCGACGGGGCTGCCCAGGCAATTTTTAAACCCCACTTTCCCGACCTTGGGTCACATCTTACTTGTGGGAGTAAGATAAAAACTGGCCTTGTGCCTAACTCCTGGAGAGGAGTAAATCAATACTCTATAATAAAAAGTCAATTGTGGGGGGGGGGGGTCGAGTAATCCAATATGATTATATATGAAAAATGAAATTACTGCCGTGATTTTATACTTTTTATATGAATATTTTAGTAATATATCTAGATGAATAGAGTATGCGAACACTAGCAAAGCTTTTTTTTATTTTTTATTTTTTTTTAATGAGTCATCACTTCTAACAGCCAAAAGCCACTAGGGGATAAAAGTTAATGAGATGAATAGATTGTCAGTTAAATGATGAAGAATATGCTAAATAATGGTGAATGAAGTGAACAAGATTTAATTATTTATGATATTGGATTTTTGAAAATGACTAACCTGCAGGGAAGCAGTCTTGTAATGTGTTCCACAGGTATTAACATTTTGAAAACAAACTCTGCTTATGGAAATTCTGTTTGATGTTAGGCAGATAAAGGAAGAAAAGAAAGTTCTTTTGCAGTTGTGGTAGAAGACGAGTTATTAATGTCTTACAAGGAGGATCCAGAGATGGGAGCCCGGTCGAGCACCTTTCTTGGAAATAACGGTAGAGTAGAGAAAGACTGACAACATCTCTTCTGTGAGAAAAGGGCTTTAGAGAACAGAATAGATCATACTCCCACTAGATTGCAAAGGCTATTTTTGTACTCTATCAGGGCAAGAAAGAGTATTCTGGGCGGTATCTCACCAGATGTGACGGCAGTACTCCATCTTAATACATTATAAAGGTAGCGGATTGCATCAGGAGTCTGGTACTTTCTGGAGCGATAGAATGATCCAAACCTTTTTCCAGCAACCTTAGAAACAGATTAGAAATAAGTCTTCCACTTACAGAGACCATTGATTTTAATGGTGCTAGTATCCATGCATGTATATTTCAAGTAATGTTTAAAATATGTTTAGCTGAAAACATTGAATCCTTACTGAGTTGCTTGGCTTACAAGCAAGATTTTTCTTATTGGTATAAAGTAGTGAGTTACATGTTTTTAGAATGAATCTCTCCAGTATTCTAGCATTGAGCAAATATGAATCAGATCTTATTTGAATGGAAAAGAAAGTTATTGATATGAGCATATAACAAAATGTTAGAATTGCTTCATGGATCAAAAGCTGGTCATCTTTCTTCAATTCTATGTTAAAAGGATTCTCCATGGCTTGTTGCAAAAAAAAAAAAAAAAAAAGGCATCTAGTTTAAAATAAGTTTTGTGGTTGCACAGTATAAAATGTTAAGTGGTTATATTTATTGCCACAGCCATCATCTTCAATTAATTGTAACTCGTGTGTGATATAGAGATTTGTTGCATTTTGTGAACTGGCATCGTAGTCAGGATCATCAAAGATATAAAACCTAATCATTTGCTTATGTTTTAAAATATATCACAGCCAGATGTACTCTGCATCGATTCTAAATCCATTAATATTGGATTTTGTACTTTGAATTATTTGGATTACTGTTTTTATCTTGGATGTTATTTTCAGTGTTTCGGCCGATGTAACCTCCAATCTTCTTCAGATGTATCTTATCGAACTCTGGAATCTGTACTGAATTCTGAATGGAACCCTTTATTTAATCCACGAAGGGTAGCTTGCTCTCGTTCCGGCAGCCATGACCAGATAGAAGTTTTAAGTAATTCTTAATTGTGTTCTAGTATTGCCCATACCGAGGATTGAAACTTCAACCCCTAGAAAACTGTCACTTAGAACTAATTATTAATTAGCACTTTATCCGTTCCGTACAGGTTCCCGAGTTCGACAAGATACACCTGAAGAAGGTTAGAGGTTACATCGACTGAAACCTTGTGAGAATAACATCCAAGATGAGAACAGTAGTTCGAATAATCACAATAATAAAACTTATCGATCTTCATCTAAAAACAATTCCAAAACTTTATACTTTGAGTTCCAGACAAAATCAAGAAGAATTAGACTAGACTTTCCTGCCCTTTAGGCTAGAATCAAAGTGTAGTATCTGTAATCCTTTAAAACTCAGTATTCAATGCTATCTTCCTGTTTCAAATATCATGACTGAATTTATGCAATGAAATCATAAGAAGTGAGGTAATCGATTTTGTAAGCAAGTAGCTCTATGAATTCTATTATCGAAAGTTTCTTTGGTCTCGGGGTTATGCAATCTGTGCTGTCTCGTGCTTTATTGATTTCATGTTCCCCAATTTTGCAAGACCTCCAATGTTGGACTTTCCTTTTTATTTTAATCGATAGACTGTCTTCTAAATTATAACGGTCACCTAATGATTTTCATAAAATCTTTGTAATATATCTTGAAGTTATAAACTCCAGCAGCTTTGTAAAAGTAGCAATACACATCGACGAGAAAACGGTTTGGATAATTACAGATTTTATAGTTCTATTAAAATAATCTTATCTTAAAGACTAAAGCACTTTAAGTGCTCAAAATACCATCATTTTGTTAGGAAATGAATATCCTTTCAGGTGCATTCATGGATAATAATATACATTATATATTTTTAAGAGTTTTGAGCAAATAAAGGCAAAACAATGTTAACGCTATTTTCGTCGATTTACGTCACTTTTTTTTTTACCCCCCCTTTGTTTAAAAGTCTCGTACCATTGCTCTGTGTGGAATTTCGTCTTGAAATTTGGAAACCAATCAGGGAAAGCATCACTTTTAATGTTTGTCGGTGTACAAAGTAATTCGGCTCATTCATTTTTTTTTGAAATTTTAAAAATAAGACTTCAACAGGGCGGCGGTTGAACATTTTTGAAAAATACATTTCCGTCGCCCAATTAGTGAGTAAATCAATCTTTTTACTTTTTTATGCATTAAAATTATAATTGTATATATGTGTTCTCTTTTGGTAGTAATAATAATTCATTACCCTATCCGAAAAAAAAACGTTTTCTATTTATAGTTTGAAAAACTGACTGTAGTAGCTGCAGTAATAGCAGCTATAAACACGAGGCGATTTTCGTTTATTTTCATTCTAGAACGAATTTTAAAATATGAATATAGAAAATGTTGTTACATTTTTCGTACCCCAACTAGTAAATAAATTAATCTTTCATCTTTTTTTATGCATTAAAATTATAATTGTACGTTGTTTCGTCTTTCGGTAATAATAATTTTAAATTACCTTATCCGAAAAAATATTGTCCTTTTTTTGAGCGAAAGTCAACAATGGCTGCTAGTATTGCTGATATAACAAATCAGCGGCAGCTAAGTCTTGTAAAGCTTTGTAAAATTCGTTTATAAACTTTTAAAAGTAAGATAAAAATACTTTTTGTGCTTAAAAAAGTTAATCTTATTTGGTTCTTTTATGAAAAAATACTTCAAGAAATACTGGTTTTCACTCAACTTTCGAACTTCTAGTAGTAATGACTTTCTAGTCGCCAATTTAAAAAAAAAAAGATTCTACTTTTTTAGGCGATTACGTGTGAACACCCTTAGTCTTGGCGAAAAAAATAACAATAATTTAGAATTTAGAGTGGGGGATCAGTTTCGCATATAAATTTAATGTAAAATGATCTCCGATTTCCCGGCCATTCTTGCTTAGTGAAATTCATAAAATAAATAATTACTCTACCACTAACTCTAGGTACGACTAACAAGCCCACCTCCTAAAAATGCCTTCTTGAAATGTATCGTACCATTAACCTTAAATATGAGTGGCAAGCCACCCCCTAAAAGACTCCCTTAACCCTAACACTAAGTCCGAATGGCAACCTCCATCTAAAACAAAACCCCTTCCTTAACCTTATCACTAACTCTAAGTCCGAGTGGCAAGCCCTAATCCCACAAAAAGCCCATTAAAACCACATATAATCGTCTAAAAAAAAAAAAAAAAAATTAAAAAAAGACACCCATAAAAAAAACGCACACGATTTATTTTCCATAGAAAAAAATTGGTTAATGCCCTAAAACGCTAGAATGGCCCGGAAATGGTGAATTATTCTACATTAAATATATGTGAAACTAATCTCCCACTCTAAATTCTAAATTAATTGTTTTTTTTTTCTTTCTTTCTGCTAAGTTTTCAGGGTGTTCACATAACCTGCAGTTCAAGTGGTGAGCCCCCTCCCCCTCCTCCCACAAAGACCCTCATAATCGTCTAAAAAAAAACAAACAAACAAAACAAACAAACAAAACAAGAAAAACGCACAGGATTTATCCCCCATAGAAAAAATAATTAACTGTCCTAAAACGCTAGAATGGCCTTGGAATGGGGAATTAATTTATATTCAATTTATGTGAAACTAATCTCCACTCTAAATTCTAAAATAATTGTTTTTGTTTCTTTCTTTCTGCCAAGTTTTTCAGGGTGTTAACATGTAATTGCCTAAATAAAAAAAGTAGAATCTCATATTTTAGGGAAGCCAGGGGTGAGTTAGCGGAAGGTGTTAATCTACAATAATGCCAAGGAAATCTTGAAATATATTCATTTTTAAACAGTCTAGTATTAGATTTTAGTTTCTTGTACATAAAATGTATTACAATTCAACTTTGAGTTTTCTAACTTCTTTTTTTAAACCAAAAATTGGAGAATGTCACTTTCTAACCTGACAAAAGTTACAACTTCATGCAAAATTTCAGAAATTCAATGGATGGTTGCGGAGAAAAATCCGGACGGATGGACGGACAGACAGACAGACGGACGGAAATGCCTCAAAACATAGGTCTCCCAATTTTATAAATCGGGGGACCAAAAATGTGATGAAACGCATATGGTCTTAAAGAGGGGAAAATATCCAATTGTGCGAAGCACAAAAATAGTCATAACTTTCTTATTTTTAGTCAGATTTTAAAAATTTAAAAAGATTCTTTCTTAGATCATCGAGCTCTTTCTATATATGCCATTACTGAGATATTTTAAGCAATTGAAATTTGTTCATGTGTATTGCTAGTAAAAGGAAGCGATGTTGTCGTTTATCTATGCCTCAGTCACGAAATAAAATTACAAAAACCTATGCTTATAACAAAAACGAAAAGGGTTTATTCGAAAAGGTTACCTATACCGTTTGGTATGAGTGGAAGAAAGAGAGAGGAAGAGAAAAGTAGGAAGTTCTTAGAGCTTGTAGAGGTCTGTCAGCAAATATCTTCAGGTGAAGATAGTATGTGCTGTTAGCGTCCAGTGGACAAGGAGGCAGGAGGTGTTACCTTGTTGCTTAGAGGAGTCTATCTGTCTTGGCTGGTGCCAGGGAACCGCTGGCGATTGTCTGCAATCTTCTAAGGGGCTGAAGTAGCCCCTTAGGGAACTGATGATATCAATGCGCCCTGCGAGCAGATTGGCAAACATTTGGCCAAACCACCTCACAGGGACACTGATACCCATTTCAAAGTAAAGCTCATTTATGACTGCTGCAGCTTCATCATTTTTCTTTTAAAGAACTCTTAATTGTGGTAGCAACAGCATGCATCATTAATTTTGTATTTTATGAATTATGTAATTAGGTATCCCAAACAAAAATCTCATTTTCATTATATCTAAAAACTTCTTTTAATGTTAGCACATAGATCGTTACAAAACATAATCAATGCTACCAAATTTATTTTGGTAGCTCAATCACTCACCGACTTATAACTGTTCAACGTTTGTTGGAAATTTTTTTAAATTGTCATCTTGTGTGCTATTGATCCAGAGGCCAATATTCACAGAAGATCACTAAAAATGCAGGCTTCACACAAGTGAAAAATCCTTAAGAATGTAAAATGTCATCTTGTGGTAAATGAAAATTAATCATAATGGAAGCAATAATTATCAGCTAAAACCAGTCTAAACATGGGGCAAAATCCCATTATCTCTTGGAAAAAAAACCTGTAAAAATCAGAAAGGAGCACAATTTTGACTGTTCATAGAAAATTTGTTTCAACAGCACGTTGTATTTTCTTAACGATTTGTAGCACATTAAAGATCAAGGTAGATTTTTGTTTTAATAGTAAATCAATAATAATAATAAAAATTCCCGAGGCCACAACTCCTATGGACCAAGTCACGACTAATAGACTGGTTGTGTGAGCTTGTTGGCACCAAACAAGCACCCACTTTGCCCTCTCCACTCTAACTCAAAACCACAGCTCCCAATTTAGGTTGACCCATCCCCTAAAAAAAGATCCTAAAAAACTCTCGCCCTTTTTCTCAGTAGCCCCTTATGTCTACAGTGGCGTACTGCCTTGTTTGGGGTGAATTATGTTAAAAAAATCAATAAATAACTCTGATTGGGACCATATAAAAAAAGATGGAAAGATAATCTGTCCATATGTATATATGTATGTATGTATAGATATATATATATATATATATATATATAGAGAGAGAGATATAGATATCAAAATTTTTATTTTCATGTTGACATTTTGTGTTCAATAGATTTTTTCCCTTTGAATGATATTATCACCAATTTTTTATCAAGACAACAAGGACATGTTAATATTTATTTATTTCTTTTTTTTTTTTTTTCTTTTTTTTAAATTTTGTTTCACTGTTTTAGAAATTTTAAAGTTTAAAAAATGTTTGCCTTTTTATAAAACACAAACCCTGCATGTGTTTTCCATGAATAAGATAGACATTTTGCATCTATTTGATCCGTTGATCATTCTTTCCAAAAAATCATTGTCTTGAACATTCCATATTTCTTTCCCTTTCAACTAACTTTTTGTCTTCATCTGGTAGAATTATAAAACATGCATTGTACGATACAATTAAATACAGAAAGTATAAATGTGAAAAGATCTTTTTTACCATTGAACAGAAAGGACAAAATTTAATTTTGTGGAGGGGGGGGGGGGGCACGTGAAGGTTGTCAACATCTTAAGTGAAAGTGTTTCTGCGGAACAAACTGGATTCGAACTTAGCACACCCAGGTTGTCAGTCTGTGCCGTTAATCACTTAGCCACCGTCACCTCCCCTCATTTTATCAAAGCTTTTGCCTTTTATAAGATTGAGTTCGAAATATTATGTCATTTTGCCATTTATTTTGTAATTAAAACATTTCCCTTTTGTAATGTTTCCTTCATCATAACTTCGAATTCTACCATTACCTCTTCTAAAGTTAAAAATGTAATAGATGATTCCAAAGTAACACGACTGTTTATATCATCAATTGTTGTGTTTCCAGGCACAAGAGATCAATCCAACACCTGCCAGTATGTAAAACGAACGTTCAACCGAATATGATGGTGAAGAGAAAAAATCTTTCTGAAAACTTTGTCTTGAATTTCTTTTTGTTTGAATGCCTTTTAATGAGATTTTTTCTTTTCAGATGACCTCCAGTGACAAAGATTTTCGTTTTATGGCTACAAATGATTTAATGGGAGAATTACAGAAAGATTCGATAAAACTAGATGATGATAGTGAAAAAAAAGTAAGTCCTTTTTCATTCTCTTTAACCGTGGCTGTTGAGTCGGGGGAGCCTAAATGCCTGACTACAGAAAACTTCCTCCTCCTCCACTAGTAATAATTTATACATTCTTTATAGCAAACTGGATGTGTTTTTCAAGGCTTTGAATTCTACTTTTTTTTTTTTTTCTTGATTGAATTTAATTTTTTTAGGAAGTAATGCATGATGAAAAAATACTCAAACGAAAAATAAATTATATTCACTATCCTAGAAATTTTAATCAAGTATTCTTAAAAAAAACGGAACATGCAGTTTCTGGATATATTATTACAAAGTGGAACCTTATTCAACCAATGACAAGTTATGTAAAATAAATAATGTTCTGAAACACTTGGCTATGTAATGTTAAAAAGTTACATTCAAACATAGATAAATGTAAAGGCAAGTATCATTTCCAATCACATATAAAATATTTTCATTATTTTTATCTAATACTACAATAAGTCTACAATAAATATTTTTTGAGTTTTTATTAATTCTATTTACAATGTTTTTGAACAATGTTTTGCCATGTTTTAAGCTTTGGTGTTTGAATTTTATTTTTACTTGAATAATATCTTTAGGGAATATTAAAGAACTGTAAAACACTGATTACGTATTCACGTTGTAAAACAAAAGTTATGATCTTGGTTTCTGACCAAAGTGGGCATCGTTCAAATCACTACTCAGGCTATGATCATTTTCTCCAATTTAAGTGTGTAACACACAAAAAGATAATTGTTTTCTGTAAATAAAGATTTTCAATTATACATTTCTATATGAATAATTTGCTTCGGTCCTATCAGCTGCTATGACCATA
This sequence comes from Sepiola atlantica, assembly GCA_963556195.1. NCBI lineage: Eukaryota > Metazoa > Mollusca > Cephalopoda > Sepiida > Sepiolidae > Sepiola > Sepiola atlantica. Next base: position 42,377,426 of record OY744531.1, read on the forward strand.
AAACATTCCTTATTATAATTAAAAAAAAAATTTTTTAAGTCTAATTGAAATATCTGTATGCCAAAACAAATTTTTAAAAATTTAGATTATTCGAACTACTGTTTTCACGATGTAACCTACGACCCTCTTCAGAGGTGCATTTTGTCGAACTTGGGAATCTGAGAAGAACCCACTATTTAATTTATGGCAGTAGCTAGCTCTCGTTCCGTAAGCCATAACCGGGTAGAAGTCTTCAGTAATTCATAATTGTATTCTTAGTATCACCTACACTGAGGATCGAACCTTCAACCTCCAGAAGACTGTCACTTAGAAATTATTGTTTAGCACTTATATCTGTTATGTCACGGGTTCTTGCGGAGAGATTTTCGAGTCCGACATAATGCACCTGAAGAAGCTTGGAGGTTACATCGGCCGAAACGTGAGAATAACATTCCAGATGAGAACAGTAGTCCGAATAATACAAATCATCGATCCTCATCTAAAACACTCAAAAACATAAGAATGTAAAAAAAAAGTGAATTAATAAAAATATATTTGAAAAATGGAATAGTCTTCAACTTTTATTCTGCAGAAAGTTAAGAATGTTTCATTTTACTAACATTCTTTAAATACTATTTAAATATGATTATTATCAACCTTGGTGGGTTATTTTATGCCGATCAGAAGTAAAAATAGAAAAGTCATTGTTTGTAATTATTCTGTTTGGTAGAAAGGTCTGATTTTGTTAGCATCCTTTGTAGACAGATAGTGTGTAGAATGCAAGTGTAGTATTTCTATTTTTATACGAACTTACTTCCTTCAGTGCACCTGATAATGATTTAATTGAAATCAATGCATTTCATCAATATATGTTCTACTGTAAATGAAGTATGACAACCAACACACAATCGGGATCTCCTTTAAGCAGATGTGAGTGTGTTATGCATGTGTGGCCTGTATGGAGTCTGGCAATAGCTACCTCCTCCTCCTCCTCTCTCACTCTTCTATGTAATTGGTAGTTCTTGATTATCGTTGATTTTTTTTTTTTTTTTCTTTTTATCAACTTAAGTGAAAAGAGCTATGTAAAAGAAAAGGCTAAAACCGTTTGAATTATGCAAATATCAGGTGTTTCAAAGTTAAAAGAATTTAAAGTGCTGAAATTTGTTTTTCCTTGGACATTTTTCTTTAAAATATGTTTTAAAAGTGGGCCAAAATATGGACCTCCAATCATTTAAAGAAATTTAGCAATTTCTCCATTTAATTTTTTAGCTATTCACATGAAACTTTGTACTATTGTGTAAAATTGTGCTCTTTCTGATTATGCAGTTAGATTTTATGTATCTCTTTATCTTAAGCCATGCATTATAAATTAAGATGTGTAAAATTGGAAGTTTTAAAAACTGACACATTGTATCATACAGATTGTGAATCTATTCATGAACGTATATTATTCACTTGGTTTAAGACACCGGGAAGATCCTTTATGTCATCCATTACAATAGATTATAGACGACCTGTGACCCAAAAGATCACTGGTCTTCGAATATGGAACAGGAACCTCCATTTAAAGAAATATTTTTCAAAATAAAACTCAGACAAATTCTATTAAACATGGAAAGTTAGCACTATTTATTTTATTTTTTCTTATAATCTCTGCAACATAAATTCATGCAGTCCTTGGTAGTCTTTGTGTACTGTTTGCTGCCACAGATGGCACCACTTCTATTGCCTCTTTATCCTTAGATCCATCAGTGTATATATATTTGTAGTCAGAATAGTGATCTTTTTTTAATTTATCCTGAACCAATATTTGAATTTATTTTATTTCTTTATGAATTTTACCAAAGCAAATATAAAACCTGATTGTTTCGATTGGTGTATGTGACAGGAATCCATTTTCATTTTGCTGGTAAACTCACCGATATGAAATTAATGGCTAAATGACGTTTATCTTTTTCTCAGTTTTGTGCCATGTATTAACTACGATCATAGACAGTTTGATAGGCATGCTAATAATTCTGTAGAATATTATGGAAGTGGTAGTATTTGTATTCTCAGTGTTAGCGGGGCTTCATTCAGTTACATATTCTCCATCGATGACATGCTGAAGGCCTCCAGTGCAAGTCTCGGTCCATGATGGTAAATTGTTGCTAATTTGAGGTATGAGGGTCTCGAGGCAGCAAGAACACACCTGGCTACAACCATAGCAGAAAATTTCCTTTCCCCTTCTCTGTATCAAAGACCAATAGGAACTCCCATTAACAAAGTTTCTTTCCTCGAGCGTCTGTCCCATCTGTGGAACAAAGTACTGCAAAGCTGTTTCCCAGCCAACTGCAACGTGGTCATCTTCAAGTCTAATGTAAACAAATACTTAAGATGTCCTCCTGGATAAACAATTCCTCTCAAGAAATCTTGTCTAATCCACCGGTTGTTTCCAATCGATATCTTTAACCTTTGTTCTCGAGTGACCCCTCGGGCTTTGATAAATGGTGACACTTAAAAAAAAAAATGAAACTACAATAGTCAAGTTTTTATCTCATGATTGTTTGGTGTAATTTGATTAGTGATTTCTTATCAGTTCCCCAAATCAGTGATGTCCACCAATCAGAGCAGATTGATTGCCTTGTTACATTTTTGTCTCAATATCTTTTTATAGGAGATGAAAGACAACTCGAATAAAATGTAAAGAAATTTATATTGATCTGTTATTGGTATTTCTTTTTCATTCAGCTTTAAACACAGATCATTATGCAGTTTTTAAAGGTTGCAGAAGTGCATACATTTTGTCTTGGTTTTGGAAAATGTGAAACCATTTTCTTTAGATTTTTTTAATTTAAATATGGTTGCAATTTGGTGTATAAGTTTTCATCGCCACCCTCCCTAAAAATCATCCACGAAAAGGGAACAATTTATTCCACGATTGAAGTTTTTTGCAATGTTATTTTGATTTTGAAAAGGATTAATGATGAGATGCTCCCTTGCGAAACAGTTTTCCAGATCTTCTAAGTTAGAGAGTGGTTCCCACATGTATTTTAAAATTTTGATTTTCTAAAAAAAATTGGATAAAATGGGACGGTCTGTTTTTTTTTTTTTTTTAATAAGAGCTCTTGAATGTCTCAATTCTATACTTTTTTGTATGGTAACCCTCTAGAATATCAGAGAGAAGCTAACGGGTACGAACTACGCCAGTTTTGTAATTTTCTCAGTATTCTCCAAGAGCAGGACAGAATTCTAGCTCCATGGGACAAACACAGCTTCGACACTGGAAACTCACATCAGACAGATAATAATAATAATAAAAAAAACGTAAACCTCTAATTGCGGCAGACTAATGCTGACACAATACTAACCACACACAAATGGCGCTAGCTGTGTGGCGTCCAAAGACTCATTGCAGCTCACAATATCGCTCCTTTTATTGAGCTTTTTGGACTGCTAAAGATGTTGACTACTTTGCATAGTTACGCATTTTCGACCATTGTCTTTGAAATCAGACGGGCTCGCTTCTATGCGCAGCTACTATTTCTTTGCAGTGGACACATGCCAGTCGTTGCTGTTTATCTCATCTCTCTGCACCGTCACCACTGCAAGTTTACTCTCTAGAATACTTTGCATATCTAAAACTTAAAAAAATGAATGACAAAATAGCTGCTGCCGACCACATGACTACCACAGCGCAAGCATGTCCTCTCCATTAGACAGCCAATAAAACTGAGGAAACTCAACTGATGGAAGCCTCTAAGATGCTCCAATATGTTCATCTTTTGCAAACAAAACCATCTCATTGATAAACTTGTTGGCATTGGAGCATCGTTTTCTATTCTGTTAACCAACAAATAGCATTACAAGCCGATAGGGTCTTTTCGTTGGACAACGGCAAAATTTCACACCTAAAGTGCTTAAACAAGTCATATCTCTATTTGTGGTCCAATATTTTAAACAATTCTATGGATGGAAAGAGAATAAAATAAACATTACAATGATATTAATTCCATGTACCTTTTATACATTAAATATTTTTATACTCTAAGTTAAAAATGTAAAAACGCTAAAAATTGACGAAATGGGGAAACTTTTTCTTTTTTTTTTCTTTTTCATACCTTACATTCAGATTTAAATGCAGCGGATTGATTTGATTGGAAATAAAGATTTCACAGGCTAATTAAGAATAGATGAATAGTTTGAGAACCACGTGATTTAGGTTTTTATTACTATTATCAAAGTTAAATATGAATATTTCGAAATTGATGAGATATATCGGCAGAAATCATCAAGTTCCATATAGAGGATTATTTCAGAATAATTTTGATGTATCATATGTAAATATTTGATTTTATGTCTTGCAAATTTCTTTAAAACGTTTATTCTGTCGAATTCTGAATAAAAATATGAACGCCTTATTTTCAAATACAAAATTTGTAAACATGCCTCCCCTTCCATCACTGGCACCCTGGTTGACAGCTAGTTGTAATAGTAGCAGGCAGAGAAAAGAGGGGGGGGGGGGGGGGGAAGAAGGCGAATGCCTTTTCTTTCCTTTTTCTCACTTTCTTTTTTCTGTGTGTCTATATCTCTTTATCTAGATAGATAGATATATTTTTATGTAATTATTTTTATTGGTGATTGTAGCATTCATTGTTATTTTGCTTACTATTTTGATTGTCTCACTTCCTAAGTGATTAAGATGCAGAAAATTGCATTATTAGTCGCCCTTAACTTCATAGGACGCATTTTTTCCGTTAATATATATTTTTATTTATTTTATACGTACATAAAAGTAATCCATGGACACGAAGTTAAGGGCGATTAATAATGCAATTTTCTGCATCTTAATCACTTAGGAAAGTGAGACAATCAAAATAATAGTAAGCAAAATAACGAACGCTATAATCCCCAATAAAAATAATTACATAAAAATGCATTAAATATTTAGGTGATAAAAATCGTACATATTTCTAGATGGAGCATCTTGGTCCAGTGGTAGAACGCTGGACTACAGACATCAATATCGAAGGTTCGATATCTGTCTAAGTTAGCCATGCTGATGACGGTTGTGAGCCAGAAACATGTGTCCATGGATTATTTTTATGTACGTATAAAATAAATAAAAATATAGATGTATATAGATATATGTAGAGATATAGATATATGTATATAGATATATATAGATGTATAGATATATGTATATAGATATATATAGATGTATAGATATATGTATATAGATATATATAGATATATGTATAGATATATGTATAGATATATATGTATAGATATATGTGTATAGATATATGTATATAGATATATATAGATATATGTATAGATATATGTATAGATATATGTATATATGTATATAGATATATAGATATATGTATAGATATATGTATAGATATATGTATATAGATATATATAGATATATGTATAGATATATGTATATAGATATATATAGATATATGTATATAGATATATGTATATAGATATATGTATATAGATGTATAGATATATGTATAGATATATGTATATAGATGTATAGATATATGTATAGATATATGTATATAGATATATGTATATAGATATATGTAGAGATATAGATATATGTATATAGATATATGTAGAGATATAGATATATGTATATAGATATATGTAGAGATATAGATATATGTATATAGATATATGTAGAGATATAGATATATGTATATAGATATATGTAGAGATATAGATATATGTATATAGATATATGTAGAGATATAGATATATGTATATAGATATATGTAGAGATATAGATATATGTATATAGATATATGTAGAGATATAGATATATGTATATAGATATATGTAGAGATATAGATATATGTATATAGATATATGTAGAGATATAGATATATGTATATAGATATATGTAGAGATATAGATATATGTAGAGATATAGATATATCTCCAAAATCATAACGCACACACTTTTACTTTGAAATACTCTCATTTATTTTTAATTGACAAATAATATTGTTGATCTTTAAGAAACCACAAAACTTTTTCATTTTTAGTTTGGTTCTTATTATCTTATATAGACTTTGTCCGTCCGGTCGGCTAGCCAGATGTAAAAGATAAAATAAAGTAAAGCATTACATTTTTTTTATTGTGAAAAAAAACAAACTTGTAAAGTGGAGAAAAAAAAATGCTCATTTTGGACTTTTTTTATTTTTTCTTATATGATATCGTTTGAATGATGTGTAATCATTTTAGTTAAATATTAGATGTGACCATGTTCTTGGGGAGAGGACTGTTGCCACCCGGACTTAGGCACTGGGTGGCAGTGCTCAGGTTACAAATTTTATCCAATCTTAATTTTTCCCCAGTATATTATGGAGCAAATATATACAGGACCTTACTGTGAAACACTGCAACTAACCTGCAACAACCTTGTTGAAAGAATCATTTTAGTGCAGTGTAATGCTTTAAAAAAAATAATGTTGTGCTTAAATTACACAATTTCTTGAAAAAAGATAGTAATAGTGCAGTTAGTGTTATACAGACACTATGTAGTGACTTTAAAGAAAGTAAAGTTACATTGAAATACCTCACAATCTGTATGATACAACGTGCTAGTTTGAAAAACTTTAAAATTTACACATTTAATTTATAATTCATGGCTTAATGAAGAGATGAATAAAATCTGACTCCATAATCAGAAAGAGCACACAATTTTACATAAGAGTATCAAGTTTCATGAGAATAGCTTAAAAAATAAATAAATGGTGGAGAAATTACTGAATTTCTTAAAATGATCAGGTCCATATTTTGACCCCCTTTTTTTTTTCTTTTTTTTTTTTTAAGGATTATTAAAGAAAAAATGTCTGATAAAACACAAATTTTGGCACTTTAAATTGTTATAACTTTTGAACCACTGATGCTATTTGCATAATTTAAACGTGTTTGAGCCTATTTTACACAGCTCTATTCATCCAAGTTGATAAAATAACAATTAGTTAAAAAGAAAAAAATCAACTTTTAATGCTACAACAAATATAAAAAAGTGAATGCACCTGTTCCCCATCTCCAAGCAGTGAATATATCTTCTACAGTAGAAAATACCCTCTCACTAATTACAGAATGGCTAGGTATGTTTTGGTCATATTTGATAGAATAATCTCCATCAAAATTAACCAAAACATACCTGAATCTTTAAAAAAAAAAAAAATTTTTTTTTTTTTTTTTTTCTTTTGCTACTATTTAAGTTAGAGGATATGTTGGGTTCAGATTTGTATCTTGTGCCCTGCAAGTGATAACTCGCTTTTTAAAAAAATGTCACAAATCTGCCAGAGCTTGCTTTTATGCAAGAGGCTCGTTAGTTTCCTTTTCCTTTTGTTCATAATCAACCGGTTCTGATTCAGAATGTTGTACTGCTTCAGCCAGTTTCTGATTCTCCTCAACCATCACGTCTTAATTACATTTTTATCTGGCCTTTGTGAATATATATTTAAAGTAGGATAGCCCATAGAGTAAATGTAGTATTGTGATGGGCAAATGGTAAAAGAGAAAGGAACACTGCTTAGACGAATGGGTGAGCATGTGCCTAGTTAAGAGTAGGATAAAAAGGGGATGACCCCCCCCCCACATGCAAACACACACTCCCCACACTTTTGAGGGCCTTGTGCCTAATTTGTTAAAATTGTATCACTGTTCCTTTTAGCAAGTAAATAATTCAAAGTGTAGTAGCTGTTCTGTCCTTAGAAGAAGAAATCCTCAGAGACTGAGGCAATTTTTATAGGTAATTGTTACTTGTGGCATTCAGAAATGGCCTCACCCCACATTTAGTTTGACTGTGTCTCATCCAACCTCTGTTGCAAGGCAGATAAATAACAATTACAACGCTGGCTTTTGATGTAGTCTGACCATGGCCATGAGTCTGACGCATTTAAGCTTTTAATTGCTTCCTACAGTCCTGTCTAGAGAAAGTGAAGCCGAGCATCGCATGGTCAACTTTCCAAGAAAAATGCTTTCAATATTCTCATTCTCATTCTCAGATTTTGATGTGTTTGATCACATTTTTAATGTGACAAATATGGAACGGCCTCTTTCAGACATTGATTTTATTATGTGCGTTAATTGAGGAATCAGAAATAGCTGGATGTCTTTCACTGTAAAGAACTATGGTTTTGGTTTTCCTTGGTTTGGGAACCCCTACCCGTCCCTTACTGTCTTCACCATTTCAAAACATTTGATTCAGAAAGGATACAAATGCTTCTATCCCTTTCATTTTACCTGTTATGTTGACTCATGAATACAGCTTAAACTGCTGACCGTTTAATTCTCTTTGGGCATCTCCCTTTTCTTTAACTCAATTCAATTAATGCAACATCAATACACAGATCTAATTCTATTAAATATTTCATCCGATAGTTCCCAAAAGTACCTGTCTTTTTTTTCTTTTTTTTGTGAACCATTATTTTTTAATTCACCTAATTCTATCATGAAATATTCTACACTATTGCTATTCTTAATCAGATCTGGTAACTTGTTCCAAAATTATATTAATCTATTGACAAAAATATTCAATTGGTTAATGGTCACGAATAACCTTCTGGATCTCGAAATATGTAAAATAAAAATTTAAATGTCCACTATAATCAAAAATGCCATAAAATAATTTTTAAAGTTTAAATTTCATATTTTCAGTTTCACAGCATATGAAATTAAAACCGATAACTGTAGTGATGTTTTAGTTATTGTGAAAGAATGTTACAATTCTTCCGCATTGTCTTCACACTTCATTAATATCCAGTGTTCTCTCACTGGCAGCATTTACAGTGTGTGCATGACGAGCAAAATGTGGGGGGATCCAAATTTGTTTCTTATTGTTGTATCATGTTACTTTGTCAGTCACGCATGCAATACACCCTTTCATTCCGCTACAACTTGGTTTAATACAGTGGTTGGTGGTTATATTTTCTGCTATATTCGTGTAGTGCTCTTCTTTATACTCCAGTCATCTTCGATAAAGTAGGCTGTTATAAAGCTTTACGTAGCACAAGATATAATCATGTTGTATTGGTAATGTGACTTTAGGCAGCTCGGCACAAACCTTAATTTTTAACTACTGAGTAAAATTCAACTATTACCACTGCAGTGTGTTAATATCTTCCCAGGTAAATTATTTCTGAAAAAAAAATTTTGTTTTATTTTTAATTCTAATTTTTTTTTTTTTTTTTTTTAGTTAAAATTCCAAGTAGAAACTAAGAAAAGAAAAAAAAAAAAGTGGTCATCGTTCGCAACCAGAGCTATAAACTTCTCAAGGTAGCTCCTGTGTGTGTGTCGGAATGATGCAGCAAACAAGAAGACATTAAATATCCTCTTAATACTTTCTCAACACTCTGAGTGTGACCTTAAAGTGCATCCGATGCATCTATTTTACAAAACAAATTAATCTGCAAACAATCTGTTTCAAAAATAGAATCTATTAAATATTTGAAAATAAGGTTTTCCAGTCAACTTCAACTAGGGTTTGCCCTAAAGATTTTCTGTTTTGCAATTTGTCACCACCTCTATGTGTAAACATGCACTAGACGGTGTGTTTAGTTGTTGAATGTTTGTGATGCAAGTGAGAAATATTTAACTAAGAGAAATTGCCCAAGGTATGGGAAATATCTCTGATTCTGGATTTGGCTATCCAGAAGTTGATTTCTCCTTGAGAAAAATAAGTATCTCTTGTAAACTAAGATTCATGTTAAGAGTAAAGTACTTGAGAAAAATAATGGCCGGTGAGGTTAGGAACCCCCTAGACAGTAGGTTTATATTCATAGATCAGCAGCTGATTGGCCTTTTCAAGTGGATGCTGGCTGGCCATTATCTCAAGTAGCCCTTTCTGGTGTATGTAACTATATATGTTGTTTCACCGTCCCTTTGCAGCCCTGCTTTTATCACCTTGCCCACCACAATCCTTTTGTTTCACTCCCACATTCCTACAACCTTTTTCTGTCACTCCCACCCTCCTCTACCCATGTAACCCTTCCTTCTCTTTGTTTTAAATCTTTTCTATCAAGTTTTCTCTCTCAAACACCTTTGAATGATATAAACCTTGGTATGAGCAATTTGACTCTGGAAGACAAAAGGTTAGTATCTCATTAGGGGGTCACCCTGACTTTTTGTCATTCTCCAGAAATGATCAGTTACTCAAAATTCATTAACACAGTTTTGCTTCTATATTGCAAACATCCCTCTTGCCAATTGTGGCACAAAATTTGAACTGTTAAAATCGACTTCATTTTAAATAATTCACTCCTCACCATCCAGATTTTTAAGACTATGGAATCGCGCGACCAGTAGTGAATAGTTACATCTCTATGCTGACGAGTCCCGATTAAAAGGACGAAACGTATACGTACATAGATAATAAACAAAACAAATATTTATTATATATATATATATATATATATATATATATATAGCGTAAATTCTTGGAAGCAAACTTAGGTAGTGTTTGTAAGAGATTAATTGACTTACGAGTGAAAGAGTTTTCCAACGAAAGACTTGGTACTAAGTTTTTTTGTTTTTTTTTTGGGGGGGGGGGGGTCATATCGTTTTAATGGTTGAAAAACTTCCAAGACTATATATTCCACTATTTCCAAATTTATATGTTAATCTTTGAGACGGAAAATACATGTTTTTATGTCTGTAATAGTTCATGAGATCAGATGATTTCATTATGACTTACTCACTGAAAACATTTTTTCTCTACAATTTCAGATTATTATTTGTAATTAAAAAAAAAAAAAATGGAAAGAATATACTTAGCACCCTCCTCCCAATTAATTCTGTTAAAATCATCACGTGACGAGCAAGACTGTCAATAATTTAGTTTTACAGGTTCTGCTGCTTCTTTGACAACTTGTTTCCAATTTCCTAATTTACTTTGAATCCTTAATAACCCTAAACCAGCAGGTGTATTGGAGCAGCATTTCTAAACTTATAGATTTTAACTCCCTATTTACTTATTCACACATGTTTTACTCACTTGTATTTGTTTTATATATTTTATTTGAATTTAGGTACAACACATGTCGTCACCTTTTTAAATGAAGCTGTTAGGAAGTAAACCATCTTTTAGGATCTGTCCTGCTGCTAGGCTAGATGTTAACGATAACAGCCCAGCATGTTATAAATACTGCCGAGTTAAATGAACTAAATGGGGGTTACAAAAAAACTAAACCTCTCCATCCTTCTTTTTTAAAAACTTGTGATTTAAGAAACAAAGGAATTAATGTTGCCTATGGTAAAAATGGAATAAAAAAAAATGAAGAGTTACCTGCTTTGAAGTGTGTGGACCGTTTCACATGAAGGGCAGTCGAAATTCAGAGAGAAAAAAGGGTACTTTTATAGATGATGCACCATGTTTCCGTGACTTTGCGTCGTCAGCGTTCGAGCAGGTCTCGACTACACAAACTAAATAGAGAATGTCTTAATATATTTAGGAATACATGTATACTAACACTATCAACTCTAAGGTGAAGAAAAAGAAATGTGAGATACTTTTAAGAGATTTGGTCAGAAACTGGTGCGCAAGATGTCGTCGGCAGTACGTGTCGAAGACTGAGTGTGTGAAGATCCAGGGATCGGCAGTATTGTGCATGTTAGTGCTTGGTATACCCTTAATATTTAGTTTTTATCTCTTAAAGACCACAATCTACTCTCGGAGTGGGCAGAAAGCAGCACGCGCGTGATCAATACGAATTGCAATCTCATCCTTACCTTGCCCTGTGATTGTAAAAGTTAATCAGATTTATTTGAACTGTTAGACTTCTTCGACAATGGTTCCATTGAAAATGATAGGGATTTTCGGAAAGGAGGTAGTTGTCTGACAGAACCTTTGCTTTAGAGGCACTGATGATCATACCCACACATTTGGCAGTGATGTTGTCAGTATTCAGTGCCTGCTGGATATCTGTATATGTGTCTGCAATGATGACAACATCGTCTACATAGTCCAGGTTGCTAACAGAACAATCACGTCTAACGTGCATACCTGCAAAGTTCATCATGCTCTGATCAAGGGTCGTGTTGATAATGTAGTTGAACAAGATGAGGAAAAGAACGCAACCTAGCCAGACAGTCTATATATTCAAGAATTCTGATTCTTTTTCGTGACAACAGAACCTTTGTTTGAGTGTGAATAATAGACCTTTAGTAGATTAAGAAGCTTGGGTGGAAATTCGTCATGGCTCATCCGTGCAAGCTGCAACACCATTGGCATCATAGAGACTCTTTTTGAAAAGGAGACGTTGCTGGTTTGGTCACATTCTTTGATGCTCCGAAGAGGAATTCATCCGTAAGTTTGTAGCTTCAATCACACCTGCTGGCTAGAGGAAGTGCCGAGGTGGCCAACTGAAGACATGGATTAAAATGGTGAAGACAGACATGGAACTGGTAACTAGTTCTCGTGTTTTACGTATTCATCACTGGTTCTGGGAATTGCTGAAGTATGCCAAGGGCTCTGCTGCCAATTAGTGTGGGGGTGACCATCTTTTATGCGGGACACGATGAGCTCATTTGGGGTCGGTTTAGTCCACCTCAGGTGAATGGCGTTACAGTACTTTTAAGAAGAAAAAATACACCAAAATTTGACATTTTACTAAAAGTATCAGCTGTATCTATCCGGTGTCGTCCAGTAGTTTATTTACTTGCAATTTGTTTTTCTTTTTTTTTCTTCCCCCCCCCCCCAATCAAAAGAAGTAACTCTGTATGGACAAATTAAAAAAAAAAAAAATTTCTGAAGTAAAACTGAGATTAGAAGTGTTTTTACATTATATTTTTTTCGTCCAGAAAAACAAAACCACAAAAACAAAGTCTATGCTACTTTTTTGTGAGGAATAATTCCGTTTTTCTTTCTCTTCTTTTTTTTTAAACAACATTAATTATAAATGTTGAAAGGAGCTTCAAATGTTGGAAAAGGATTAGAAAAGAGGAGGTTATATTAGTTGAGAGAGACGGAACATCAAATGTTTGTTTGGAAAGTAATCTATGCCATCTATTTTCTTTATCGATTACATTTATATTGACTTTTTTGTCTCTCTGTAAAAAAAAATTAAAACCTATTTTCTTTTAACCATGGAATTTATATACGGCTCTGCTGTGATACTGTCAAACAGCTTCGGTTCCCCATAATGACCAAGTAAATGCTGGTGGGAAGCCAAGACAAGTTTTGCTTTATTAGGAAATAGGACTGTCAACAGGCTTAAATTCCTTGGCCTTTTGGCTAGGAGAAAAGTGTAGTATCTGTTCTGGTATATTTCATCTTTTCTGTCCTCGATGAGTAATGGATAAATCTTTCAAAACTGAGGCAATTTTAATTTTTGTTCCAATCCAGAGTTCCCCTCTTTAGGCTGGTGATACCAGATCAGGCTGCCCTGTGGCTCCCTGAGACGAAATTCACCTACATTGACGTTTTTTTTTTTTTTGTTTTTTTTTTTGTAAAACTTAATTGTGTTCTACAAAACCAAAAACAAAAACAACAGCCCCTCTCCCTTTCTCCCTCCTCTTTTTTATTTTATTTTTAGAACTTGAAGCATAAATCTTTTACTATAATGACCAGATTCGGCATTAAATAACCCAAAAAGGGTTGATATGCCGTAAAACAAAACTACCAAACCAAAAACGATGATTAAACATTTGAAGATATAAAGAACTTGAAGCATAAAAACTTTTACTATAATGACCAGATTCGGCATTAAATAACCCAAAAAGGGTTGATATGCCGTAAAACAAAACTACCAAACCAAACCCTCTTTAGGGAGCTGGATTTCTCCCACATTAAAAATTGACTTTGTGTCTAACTCTGCCGTAGTGGGGAGACAAGTATATAGAGACTGTCTCTGTGAAAAAGTTTTTAGCACCAGGTCACGAAAGAGCTAAGACGATGGTATTTGGGGGGGGGGGGGTCACTAGTTTCACGATGGTATAACACATTCTCTATAAAGTCACACTATGCTATTCCATTTTATATTTCACTATTCCATGGATGATCATATAAGGCCACACTTCTGTGTTTACAGGATTTATTTTCAAATGATTTTTCTTAAACATAAGCATTTTTTTCCTGTGTTTCAAATGTAGAACTTGGATTTCATTTTTGGTTTTTATTTCAAATGTTGATTTATCTTCATCTTTTAAATGTTTTCATTTATTTTATTTCTATTTTTTTCAGGTTGTAAAAATGTTATTGAAGTTACTTGAGGACAAAAATGGAGAAGTTCAAAATTTAGCTGTGAAATGGTGAAATCTTTTTTCTTTTTTACGCTGTTGTTTTAATTTGTGTTTTCTTTAGTAGAATTAATTTATTAAAAGTCTGAATTAAGCTGAAGAGATGTTTATCAGTTCTCCAAAGAAAATATTGGATACTGTGTTTGAGATTTACATATTTTTTTTGTTGTTTTACTGAATTATTTATTTAGTGAACAAAATTTATTTAGTTTCAAATTCAATGTTGGTTTTTTGTTTGTGTGTATCAGATGCTGATAGCTACGAGTCCTGCATCAGAGATGCAAAAAATCTAAACGGACACAGTAAAATCTTATCCATCCCAAGGATGCATCCCAATGATACATTACAATGTATAATCAAATCTGTGAGGAGGTGAAGTGAATTTACCTTCTGTTTTTTTTTTTTTCTTATTTCCCCGCATCATTTGAAGCTAAATGTAAAGACCGTCGACCCGACCGACCCATCATTTTCTTTGTAACGTAACAATTTAATTTTGTGATAAGAATCGGTGAAATCCATTTCAAAATGTTCGTAAAAACGAATTCAGTCAGTTCTTTCATCAAAGAAAGCTTTCTAATCCTTTTAGCTTCTCCAAGCATCTGCAACCTCTATGCATTGTGTCGGCTGCCTTCTTCGATTAAGTTCTAAATCTGATTTTATAACCCTTCGCCTCAGTCGTGTTTATTTATTTTTGGACGTTTTGACTTAGATCAAAGTGTAGTATCTTTTCTGATACTACACATCATCTGTTTTGTCCTGTCAATTAAGGAGAGATCCTTCTAGACTAAGGCAATTTTTATTTTGTCCCAATCCAAAGTCTCCCTTGTTGGTGGCTGAATTTTTCCCACATGAAAAGAAAAAAGAAAAAAAAAAAAAAACGCTTTGTGCCTAACTCTGTCCTTGTGGGGAGGCAAATAAATAGGGACAGAAAGTAGATTCTTCCCGATATACAGGGTTTGCGAAAGTGAATTTATTTGTCACAGGTACAGAAAGTGAGGGGAGAGTGAAACAATCCGGTAGAATTTTTACGGGTCCCATTAGTGAACTATTAAGTACCTAATGCAAGTCTTAAAGTTGAATTTAATGAAGTGACTGTATACGCAAGGATAATTTTATATATACAGCAGCTACTATGACATAATTTTATGTTGTAAAAACTCGAATTAATAAACAAGTATTAGTTTAACTTTGACTGAAAAAAAAACAGTTTAAATTTGAAAGTGAATTTTGAAACCTTTAAACTGTCGATTAGAAAATAATTTCTGGTTTGAATCAAATTTTAAAGGCAAAAGTCAAGTTTTTATCGACTCCTTAGACGTAACAATTTTTTAAATTTTATTTTAGCAATAACCGTGTTCTCAACGTTTTTTTTTTTCTTCCATAAAAAACCAATAAAACAAGCAAAACAATGCAATTTAGGAATTAATCGATTATAAAATCTATTTCAGTCACATAAATTGTTTAAAGTGGAATCTGTTTCGGCACTTATGTTTATGTTACATTAGTTCACGTTATTTGTGGTGCCAATTAAAAGCTCACAACTTTTTTGTACTAGTTCACGTTATTTGTGGTGCCAATTAAAAGCTCACAACTTGTTTGTTCTAGTTTACGTTATTTGTGGTGCCAATTAAAAGCTCACAATAACTTTTTTGTTCTAGTTTACGTTATTTGTGGTGCCAATTAAAAGCTCACAACTTTTTTGTTCTAGTTCACGTTATTTGTGGTGCCAATTAAAAGCTCACAACTTTTTTGTTCTAGTTTACGTTATTTGTGGTGCCAATTAAAAGCTCACAACTTTTTTGTTCTAGTTTACGTTATTTGTGGTGCCAATTAAAAGCTCACAACAACTTTTTTGTTCTAGTTTACGTTATTTGTGGTGCCAATTAAAAGCTCACAACTTTTTTGTTCTAGTTTACGTTATTTGTGGTGCCAATTAAAAGCTCACAACAACTTTTTTGTTCTAGTTTACGTTATTTGTGGTGCCAATTAAAAGCTCACAACTTTTTTATGTTCTAGTTTACGTTATTTGTGGTGCCAATTAAAAGCTCACAACTTTTTTATGTTCTAGTATACGTTATTTGTGGTGCCAATTAAAAGCTCACAACAACTTTTTTGTTCTAGTTTACGTTATTTGTGGTGCCAATTAAAAGCTCACAACTTTTTTGTTCTAGTTTACGTTATTTGTGGTGCCAATTAAAAGCTCAAAACAACTTTTTTGTTCTAGTTTACGTTATTTGTGGTGCCAATTAAAAGCTCACAACTTTTTTATGTTCTAGTTTACGTTATTTGTGGTGCCAATTAAAAGCTCACAACTTTTTTATGTTCTAGTATACGTTATTTGTGGTGCCAATTAAAAGCTCACAACAACTTTTTTGTTCTAGTTTACGTTATTTGTGGTGCTAATTAAAAGCTCGCAACTTTATGTTCTAGTTCACGTTATTTGTGGTGCCAATTAAAAGCTCGCAACTTTTTTATGTTCTAGTTCATGTTATTTGTGGTGCCAATTAAAAGCTCACAACAACTTTTTTGTTCTAGTTTACGTTATTTGTGGTGCCAATTAAAAGCTCACAACTTTTTTGTTCTAGTTCATGTTATTTGTGGTGCCAATTAAAAGCTCACAACTTTTTTGTTCTAGTTTACGTTATTTGTGGTGCCAATTAAAAGCTCGCAACTTTTTTGTTCTAGTTCATGTTATTTGTGGTGCCAATTAAAAGCTCACAACTTTTTTGTTCTAGTTTACGTTATTTGTGGTGCCAATTAAAAGCTCGCAACTTTTTTATGTTCTAGTTTACGTTATTTGTGGTGCCAATTAAAAGCTCACAACTTTTTTGTTCTAGTTTACGTTATTTGTGGTGCCAATTAAAAGCTCACAACTTTTTTATGTTCTAGTTTACGTTATTTTTGGTGCCAATTAAAAGCTCACAACTTTTTTGTTCTAGTTTACCTTATTTGTGGTGCCAATTAAAAGCTCACAACTTTTTTATGTTCTAGTTTGTTATTTGTGGTGCTAATTAAAAGCTCACAACTTTTTTGTTCTAGTTTACGTTATTTGTGGTGCCAATTAAAAGCTCACAACTTTTTTGTTCTAGTTTACGTTATTTGTGGTGCCAATTAAAAGCTCGCAACTTTATGTTCTAGTTCACGTTATTTGTGGTGCCAATTAAAAGCTCGCAACTTTTTTATGTTCTAGTTCATGTTATTTGTGGTGCCAATTAAAAGCTCACAACAACTTTTTTGTTCTAGTTTACGTTATTTGTGGTGCCAATTAAAAGCTCACAACTTTTTTGTTCTAGTTCATGTTATTTGTGGTGCCAATTAAAAGCTCACAACTTTTTTGTTCTAGTTTACGTTATTTGTTGTGCCAATTAAAAGCTCGCAACTTTTTTGTTCTAGTTTACGTTATTTGTGGTGCCAATTAAAAGCTCACAACTTTTTTATGTTCTAGTTTACGTTATTTGTGGTGCCAATTAAAAGCTCACAACTTTTTTGTTCTAGTTTACCTTATTTGTGGTGCCAATTAAAAGCTCACAACTTTTTTATGTTCTAGTTTGTTATTTGTGGTGCTAATTAAAAGCTCACAACTTTTTTGTTCTAGTTTACGTTATTTGTGGTGCCAATTAAAAGCTCACAACTTTTTTGTTCTAGTTTACGTTATTTGTGGTGCCAATTAAAAGCTCGCAACTTTTTTATGTTCTAGTTCACGTTATTTGTGGTGCCAATTAAAAGCTCACAACTTTTTTGTTCTAGTTTACGTTATTTGTGGTGCCAATTAAAAGCTCACAACAACTTTTTTGTTCTAGTTTACGTTATTTGTGGTGCCAATTAAAAGCTCACAACTTTTTTATGTTCTAGTTCACGTTATTTGTGGTGCCAATTAAAAGCTCACAACTTTTTTATGTTCTAGTTCACGTTATTTGTGGTGCCAATTAAAAGCTCACAACTTTTTTGTTCTAGTTCATGTTATTTGTGGTGCCAATTAAAAGCTCACAACAACTTTTTTGTTCTAGTTTACGTTATTTGTGGTGCCAATTAAAAGCTCACAACTTTTTTATGTTCTAGTTCACGTTATTTGTGGTGCCAATTAAAAGCTCACAACTTTTTTGTTCTAGTTCACGTTATTTGTGGTGCCAATTAAAAGCTCACAACTTTTTTATGTTCTAGTTCACGTTATTTGTGGTGCCAATTAAAAGCTCACAACTTTTTTGTTCTAGTTCATGTTATTTGTGGTGCCAATTAAAAGCTCGCAACTTTTTTGTTCTAGTTTACGTTATTTGTGGTGCCAATTAAAAGCTCGCAACTTTTTTGTTCTAGTTCACGTTATTTGTGGTGCCAATTAAAAGCTCACAACTTTTTTGTTCTAGTTTACGTTATTCGTGGTGCCAATTAAAAGCTCACAACTTTTTTGTTCTAGTTTACGTTATTTGTGGTGCCAATTAAAAGCTCACAACTTTTTTGTTCTAGTTTACGTTATTTGTGGTGCCAATTAAAAGCTCGCAACTTTTTTATGTTCTAGTTCACGTTATTTGTGGTGCCAATTAAAAGCTCGCAACTTTTTTGTTCTAGTTTACGTTATTTGTGGTGCCAATTAAAAGCTCACAACTTTTTTGTTCTAGTTTACGTTATTTGTGGTGCCAATTAAAAGCTCGCAACTCTTTTGTTCTAGTTCACGTTATTTGTGGTGCCAATTAAAAGCTCGCAACTTTTTTATGTTCTAGTTCACGTTATTTGTGGTGCCAATTAAAAGCTCACAACTTTTTTGTTCTAGTTAACGTTATTTGTGGTGCCAAAGTTAAAACTAAAATTCAGATTTCAAGGACGATTTTTATTAATATGAATTAAGTATCACTGTTTATCTTTTTCTTTTTTTTTTTTGTTTAAATTTTTAATAAATTTGAACGATTTGATTTTTTTTAATTTATTTCTCTTAAAGCATGGGTCCTTTAGTAAACAAAGTAAAAGAGTTCCAGGTTGAAACAATAGTGGATACATTATGCAGCAACATGTTATCAGAAAAAGAACAGCTGAGAGATATATCTAGCATAGGTAAGTGAATAATTTTGAAAACACTTTATGGATTCTATATTTTGGAGATACATGCTCACATTAGAATGATTGACAGAATTTCAAATTATCTAGTTTTTATCAATACAATATTCGGGTATCTTTTACAATAATCCACACAGTCGCGGACGGGGTCCAAAAAACGAACGAGAACGGGGTAAAAAAAATATACAAAAAGTGATGACCTACGTCGAGAATAGATATTTTCCTCTTTACCTATGACATTTGTTTGTATTTTTACGTAGTATAAATGGGTTTTTATTAGATGTAAAAAAAAATAAATAGCAGTTGGAACGGCTTAAAAATACAAATTTCACAGATAAGTTGGAAAATAACTTTTATCGGCTACAGTTACTTTTATTTGTTGTATATTTGTTTTTTGAGCGTTTTTACTCTGCGTATTGTAAAAGATACCCCAATATTCTTTTAATTATAATCAAATGTCAAATTTTGATAGTTACTTAGGTTATGACCAAATAATTAAAAACTTTTTCTTTTAAAAATTGTGTTTAACTAAGTCTTAATACATGAAACCATGTGTTTTGTTTTTTTTACAGGCTTAAAAATAGTGATTTGTGAATTACCGCCCTCGTCCACTTCACTGGCTGGTAGTATCTGTAAAAAGATAACAGGACGACTAACTAGCGCTATTTCAAAAGTAAGTATTTATCTTTCTGATAATTAACCACGATGTTTGTCGTATATGAAATGCTGGATGTATTTATTATAACTTTAAATGGATATTTAATGCAAGTTTTAAAGACAGGCTTAAATCTAATGACCTCAGAGGAAAATTAATTCTGTGCAGAATAGGAGACTTTGTTGGTTTAGTCACATTGAAAGAATTGATGAGAGTTCTTGGGTTAGTAAATATAGAACAGTTAAGGTATCAGTCAGTTAGCGGGGTAGGACCAAGAAGAACATGGGAAGAAGTAATAATGATGGAATTGAGAAAGAGAATAAAAACCTAGCCAGAGATTGGTTAGGATTTGAATGACACAATCTTCTTGTGCAGTTGACAGCTCTGCTACCGGATCCAGCACTACACCATCAACAGAAGGAACCACACTGCAGTTTCGGGCCCTTATTCCTCAACTGCTTTTCTGAAGGGGCGGGGTCTCTCTGTCAGGAGGTGGTTATGTAGCACTAGTGTCATCTTCCCATAAATGCTATCCACCCACATACGCCTTTCAGCCATCATCAACATTAACAACTGATTTTGATTGCATTGTGACGTCATAAATTAACCTGTCTATGGCGTCGGTACCATCTCACTTCTTTTACCATCCAAAATTCACCTCTCCTTCCCGTTCGTATCATCCCTTTTCAGCCATATCCAATAAGATGTTTTCTCTGCTGTTTCCCGAAGATCTTTTAATCAATTTTCTCAATTCTGAGTTGTTACAGTAAAAACGATTTCGAAATAGGTTTACGACCGTTCGCTCCACATTTCCTCCTGCCCCAATGGCCAAATGATAGAATTCGACCTTCCATCCTTTATCTTGACACTCATTTACCAACTCTTCATATCTGATCTCTTTCCTATTTTCTGCAGCAGCAAAGTTTTCTTCCCATGGTACTATTAATTCCAGTATTATTCCTTTTTTTAACACCACATGACAATATCTGGTAAAAGTTAGTTTCTAAAAGCTGTCCAATAAATGCCAGCATCTAAAACACATTAAACCGAATATGATGATGTATGTAGAGGTATATAATTAGCCTCGTGGATACCATTATGAAATCGATTTGAATTAAAATTCCATTAGATCTATTGTGGTCAGTTATGTATGCACTTATATGGTTGGGAAAGGTATGAACATGCCATTTGCTCTCTTGCTATGAGTAAAAATAGCAGCTTGTATTCAATTAATCATTTACAAACGGTATTGTGCTCCAAGAATGTGGGCTCCCGCTACCGTGCTAGTAAACTTCTCACACCTGACATTATACTATATCTCTACAAAGCCATCATCTGCCCATGCATGGAGTATTGTTGCCACATCTGGGCTGGTGCACCATCCACTAGTTTCTTCCTGTCCCATTGCCGGAATGTTGCATCCTTGTGCTTGTTTTACAAGTACTTCAATGGATTCTGCTCTGATGAACTTGCTGCTCTGGTGCCCCCTCGACGTAAATATGCTAGACCAACCAGACAATCAGCTAAGTCCCATCCATTCACTGTGGAGGTCCCCAGATACCGGAGAGCCTTCTACTCCAATAGCTTCTTTCCTCGTGCTGCCAGCCTCTGGAACTCGCTCCCTGTTTCCCCAACTGTGCCGACATACAGAAATTTAAAACTAATGTGAACAGATATCTCTCTGCACAGCTCCCATTTAGGATGACTCCCAAAACTTTCACCTTAATCCTCGGTAGCCCCTTAAGTTTACAGTGGTGGCCTTCCTTGTTTGGGGTGAAATGATATTAAAAATAATTTTTTAATATGGGATATGTTTAAAAAAAAAAAAAAAAAAAATTATACACGCCTCAACCAACAGTTAAAAAAGAAAACGCAGAACTGCTACGCGACCAAAGCCAAGACACTATCAATCGGTCAGAATCATACATGTATATCTAATACGCACACACTTTTTCAAAGAAAAAGCTATACCTTTGGTGCACCATCAAACTTATTCTAATTGACTGTAAAAAAATTTATCTACCAGAAATACTACCTCCTATAAAGGTCCGATATTCCTGAGCTGGACAGTGAGGAAAGTGCTCCTGCTATAAAATGGCTCATGAGTTGTGTAACATCGCTCACCTTTGCCAGGTTAACTTTCATCCGCTGGATGTAAAAGCAGCAGTTTTGGCGCTATAAGTGATTCCCTAAAAGTTTTGGCGCTATAAGTGATTCCCTAAAAGTTTTGGCGCTATAAGTGATTCACTAAAAGCCAGGGTAGGATTTGGGTCCCTTCTCTTAAACAAATCCTAAAAAAACTTTTCCATGGCAAATATTATGCTCTTGGTCCACAAGTGGTTGGTATTAAGCAGGGGAATCGTGAGTGGCTAACCATCGCATATGACCTTGCCCAGGACCTGATATGATGTACACCAGGGAGCAAGCCAACTAACCCGACCAAGGTGATTGCCACAGGTACAAGCTAGTATAAAGAATGGTGCTGACAAATATATTCTGTTTCAAATATTATGAATATTTTTGAGTATGTGACACCAAGAATGGTTTGAGTATTTTTAAAATAAAAAAAATATATCCTTATTGCCTTTTCCAAGGAAGTTGTTTTTGGTCGAGTTTGTTTGTGTACAGCCTCGCGTCCGCATTGCTTGACCAATCATTGGCAAACTTGGTCAAACTATCGGTCATGGTCTAAGAACTGATTTAATCTTGGAATATCTATGGAAAAGTGAAAGTCACACTTTTAACGATAACTTTGGTTCTGTTCACCGTAGAGATTTTCTACTTGGCCCATGTTGTAGCCAATTAAGTCTCGCATCTTATATGATCTTGACTTTCAAAAGTTTGGTCACTATTAAAATGGACGGAATTTCAAATTCCAAATTTGATGTATGGATCTGATGCTCACTGATAACGGTAATTATCATGCAAAATTTCAGTCGAATCAGATGAATAGTTTTTGAGTTATCAACGTTTCCTTGACATAACTTTAGGAATACTCCATACAATATGGAGAAGTACGGCCCATATAAGATTTTTGCCCATCCTAATGTTGTCAGGCAGAGGTATGCAGTCTCACAGCTGACTTATGTTTTTGTTTCCTAATGTACTTCCTCTGGAAAAGAAACTATTTTAATTAATCTTAATCGGTTTATAAACCAAACTTTAGTTTCTAATTGATGATCTTTCTAAGATGAGGTATTATTTACATGTTTAGGATCTCCTCCTCCTCCTCCTCCTGGTGTTGTTGCTATTTTCACAAGTTTTCGTCCCTTCTACTCTCTGGCCTTCTTCAGGTGCCTTATGTCATAATAGGTAACATTATGGGAATTTCAAACTAAACCATTGATTTAATCCACTTGGGTAGATTCTTTTAATTCTGTGATCCTTGCATTTTTAGACATTTCGTATCAGTTAATTTGTTCAGGTTCCTTTTCCAGGAAGCGAACTCACAACCTTAAGATAAAATTCATTTTAGAATATCTTGCAATCAATGCTTTTATCCACTTGGTCATGTGTCCGGGAAAACAAAAAGCACCCGTAGAGGTCCGGAGAGTATTACATTTAAAACATTGTTAAAATTGAAACAATCACATCTTAAACTTGTAAATAATGTAATAATGTAAAGTTTTTATTTTTTCCATATAATGTCTATTGCTATTGATTATGAAAAAAAATAAAAATAAAATCTTTTTTTTTTTTTTTTATGCAATCCAGGAAGATGTTTCTGTTCAGTTAGAAGCATTGGATATCCTTGGTGATCTGCTCAGTAGATTTGGAGGTGAGTCTTAAAAGTTACTAACCCCCACCTTTTTTATTGACTTATACTGATATCATTATGCATTTTTGGAATAGATTAATGTTCCATGATAACGTGATGATCCCTTGCACCTAGTTTTAAAAGCAAAATTAAAAAGGTGTTTTTTTTGGGGGGGGGGGGTTTATAGGATTACTCTACAAAAAAATGGAAATATGTAAATTATTATTTTTATTCAAGCTATTATCCATATCTACATTAATATATATTTCTAAAGAGTCATGTCTTTTTGGTAGAAGCATTAGTGGATTAGAAATATTAAAATGATTGAAAATTAGAAGCCTTTTCAATGCAAGATTTTTGTTTTTAATCTGAAATTTTTCGGAATCAAATTTCCATCTTCAGAGATGACCAGAATTGTCTTTTTTCTATTTTTTAAAATTATCTAACTGAATAAATGCAAAAGTTGTTTTTTTTCGATCTATCTGAACTATATTAATAGCAATACACATGAAAAAATTTAAATTGCTTAAAATATCTCAATGGCATATATAGAAAGAGCTTGATGATCTGAAAATCTTTTTAAATTTTTTAAATCTGACTAAAAATAAGGAAGTTATGACTATTTTTGTGCCTCGCACAATTGGATATTTTCCCCTCTTTAAGACCATATGCGTTTCGTCACATTTTTTACACTAATTTTTCAGTAAAAATGTTATATCTTTGTTAAAACACAGGATTAAGCAATGAAATTTACCATATAAGTGTATTTTTGTACAAGGAATCAGAATGTGCCACTGAAAATCTCCAGAAATTAATGGTTTCCAAGTAATCTGCACTAAATATACTGCAATACCTTAAAAATACCATGTATCCATTAAAAGAAAAGTTAGAAAACTCAAAGTTGAATTGTAATACATTTTATGTACAAGAAACTAAAATCTAATACTAGGATTGTTTAAAAATGAATATATTGCAAGATTTCTTTGGCATTATTGTAGATAACACCTTCCGCTAACCCATCCCTTACCTCCCCAAAATATGAGATTCTACTTTTTTTATTTAGGCAATTACATGTTAACACCCGGAAAAACTTGGCGGAAAGAAAGAAACAAAAACAATTATTTCAGAATTTAGAGTGGGGATTAGTTTCACATAAATTAAATATAAAATAATCCCATATTTCAAGGCCATTCTAGCGTTTTAGGACAGTTAATTATTTTTTCTATGGGAGATAAATCCTGTGCGTTTTTCTTGTTTTGTTTGTTAGTTTTTTTTCTTTTTTTTTTTTTTTTAGATGATTATGAGGGTCTTTGTGGGAGGAGGGGAGGGGGGCTTACCACTTGAACTTCAGGTTAGTGGTGGGGCTAGGGGCAATTAAGTGTTAACACCCTGAAAACTTAGCAGAAAGAAAAAAAAAAACAATTAATTTAGAATTTCGAGTGGGGGATTAGTTTCACATATATTTAATGTAGAATAATTCACCATTTTCGGGCCATTCTAGCGTTTTAGTGCATTAATCAATTTTTTTCTATGGGAAATAAATCCTGTGCATTTTGTTTTTTTTTTAATTTTTTTTTTTTGTTTTTTTAGACAATTATGTGTGGTTTTAATGAGCTTTTTGTAGGATTAGGGGTTGCCACTCGGACTTAGGGTTAGTGATAAGGTTAAGGAAAGGATTTTGTTTTAGATAGAGGTTGCCATTGGGGCCTAGTGTTAAGGGAGTTTTTAGGGGATGGCTTGCCACTCATATTTAAGGTATGATACGTTCAAGAAGGCATTTTTAGGAGGTGGGCTTGTCAGTTGTACCTAGAGTTAGTGGTAGAGTAATTATTTATTTAATAAATTTCACTAAATGGCAAGAATGGCCGGAAAATCAGATCATTTTACATTAAATTTATATGCGAAACTGATCCCCTCACTCTAAATTCTAAATTATATTTTTTTTTTTTCATTCGCCTAAAAAAGTAGAATCTTAATTTTTTTTAAATTGGCGACTAGAAAGTCATTACTACTAGAAGTTCGAAAGTTGAGTGAAAACCAGTATTTCTTGAAGTATTTTTTATAAAAGAACCAAATAGGATTAACTTTTTTAAGCACAAAAAGTATTTTTGTTTTATTTTCAAAAGAAGTTCGTAAACGAATTTTACAAAGCTTTACAAGACTAGTTTATAGTTAGCTGCTGCTGATTGATTGTTATATCAGCAATACTAGCAGCCATTGTTAACTTTCGCTCAAAAAAAGGACAATATTTTTTCGGATAAGGTAATTTAAAATTACTACTACCGAAAGACAAAACAACATACAATTATAATTTTAATGCATAAAAAAAGATGAAAGATTAATTTATTTACTAGTTGGGTACGAAAAATAATTTTTTTTAAATGTTCGATACACGTCATGTTAAAGGTTTATTTTTAAAATTACGTACCCCCAAAATAATAAGTCAGAGAAGTAAAAATAAAATTCCTAATTGTAGTTTAATGTGTCTTCTAAATGTTTATAAAATTTAAAGAAAATTGATATAGATTTGCCACTTTTATTTTGCAAAACAAACGAACGTAAAAATAAGTTTTGAAAAAAAAAACACAGTTTGCATTTTTGGTTGTTCGAAGCAAAATACCGTTTGAATACGCTGTTAAAAACTAATGCAATGGATAAAAGCATATGAAAGTTATATATTTACAAAGATTATTTTCTTATCTTTTCAACCATATAAATATTTTAAAGATTTGACCAGAAATATGAGAGAAAGAAATTACAAGTGTTAACAGCTTATGTCGCAATGCCAGGGATTGTTTTAATTATAAATTCTGATAACAGAATAGCTCTAACTAGACATGTAAGAACATTTTCTATATTCCTATTTTCAAATTTTTAAAATTCGTTCTAGAATGAAAATAAACAAATCGCCTCGTGTTTCTATAAACACGAGACAATTTGTTTTGCGTGACTATTACTGCTGCTACTACAGTAAGTTTTTCAAACTATAAATAGAAAACATTTTTTTTTCGGATAGGGTAATGAAATATTATTACTACCAAAAGAGAACACATATATACAATTATAATTTTAATGCATAAAAAAGTAAAAAGATTGATTTACTTACTGATTGGGCGATGAAAATGTATTTTTTGAAAATGTTCAATACACGTCATGTTAAAGTTTTATTTTTAACACTTCAAAAAAAAAGAATGAGCCGATTTACTTTGTACACTGACAAACATTAAAAGTGATGCTTCTCCTGATTGGTTTCCAAATTTCAGGACAAAATTCCGCACAGATGGATGGTACCAGAGTTTTAAACGGGGGGGTAAAAAGTGACATAAATTTCTGAAAATAGCGTTACCATCTTTTTGGCTTTATTTGCTCAAAACTCTTAAAAATATATTATGTATATTATTATTCATGAATGCAGGTGAAAGAATATTCATTTCCTAACAAAATGATGTTATTTTGAGCACTTAAAGTGCTTTAGTTTTTAAGATATAACTATTTTAATAGAACTACCCTGAAATCTGTGATTATCCAAACCGTTTTCTGGTCGATGTGTATTGCTAATATTACCATCAAAACCGGTTAAGCATATTTAATTCTAATGATATACAAATATATTGAAATACCGTATATATTGGCATCTCCAGTTCACTCAAACAAATCTCGATATTGCTGATTTGCATATTTATTAAGTTTTTAATAAATTAATATTCTGTAATATACCTTTCTAATTTATATTGTCAAATTTTCTTCTACATACGCAATCGTTTAATCGATAGCGCTATAATTATAAATAAACTTAAATAAAGACTTTTTTTTTTTTTTTTTTAAATGATCGCGTATTAAAAACTTATTTAGAATTTCATTTTCAAGGGAAATGATTTACTTCCGGCTTTAGTAAAGTGTCAAATATCGCTGAGATGTCGAGAACAGATACTACACAAAATGTCAAAGGAAACACAAAAACTATTTTTCTTGTGACTAGGCATTTTTTTTTAAATTGATTTAATCGGAATATTTTTTATGGGGTGGTGTAGTGTAGCATCGGTTTTGATGTCATAAGACTGTCCTCCCAGAAATTACCTCCTCCGTTTTAAGGGAGCATTGGGAGAGGGAATCCTCCCAGAATGCTCCCCCCCCCCCCTCAAAAAAATCGATTTAATCGGTGGCGGGGTATGTAGTATCAGTTCTGTTCTCATAAGACTGTCCTCGCAGGAATTACTTCCTTTTTGGGTGAAGGCAAGTAGTGTTCGTTCATCATGATATTATCCTCTAAGTCAGGGTGTCAGTGTAGTATGTTTGTTAGCCCTAATACTAGCTAAGGAAGAACGATAACTCAAGTTTATAATAAACATGTCTTTTTTAATAGAAAATTACGAAATAAGTTATCGTTCGTCCTTAACTAGCATATGTATCTTTGTTTCTAAAGATGGCGACTATATTTTTCCTGCCAACTTTCATTTAGGCACTTCACATGGACAATGAAACTTGCCATTGTTTTTAATGTTATCTAAATAAATAAATGCAAGTTTTTTTTTTTCCACCTATCCTAACTATATTAACATTAAAGCAGTTTATTCTTAATCAATTCTCTGTAGTATATTTTCATTCGTCATGATACATCCTCCCAGGCATTACCTTCTCTTCGGGGAGAGAGACAGTATAGTATACGTTCGTTCTTAACGATACCATTCTCCCAGTATTATCTTTTTCGTGTGTTTGGGGGTTTCTATTCTGTTATGATATCCTCTTAAACATTGTGAGGATGGGAGAGTGATATCATTCTCAGTCATTATCTCCTCCTTTGGGGGTCAGTGTATGTAGTTCGTTCATCATGATATCATCCTCTCAGGCGAGCAAAAATATGCGACCAGAGTGAGCAAATATTTGCTCGTACACGCTATACATATTTCTCCTTGCCTTTTACTTTCAATAAAGCATCCAAAAATCATTAAACAAAATTTTAGTTATTCCTATTTCTAGGATATTATATACAATTAAGAAAAAAAAATTAATTTTAAGACAATTCTGGTTATTTATGAAGATGGAATTTGTTTCCGAAAAATTTAAGATCAAAGTAAAAAAAAAAAATTTTAAATTATATTTTATATATTTATAAGTTTCAGCATAAATATCAATGTTGATGAGGACAATAATCATAAAAAAGTAAAACCATGTAAATAATTCCCCACTCTAAAAATTCAGACAAAACTCATAGATTAAATATTAATTTGGTACTTTTCTTTCCTTCTTCTTTAGGCTTACTTATTAACTTCCATTCCACAATTCTTCAATCTCTGCTCCCACAATTGTCCAGTCCTCGTTTGGCTGTCAGGAAACGAGCCATTGTTGCTATTGGTAAGTTTCTTTTCTTTCTTTTTTTTTTCTCACTTTTCTTGTGTTTTTTTGTTTTTTTTTTCCTCACTGTATCACACTCATTTTCTATTCGTGTTGTCATGTATGTGTTCCTTTTTATTTGTAGGCTACCTTGTAATGAGTTGTAATAACGAGTTGTACCAAGAATTAATTAACTTCCTCTTGGCTGAATTGGAGAGAAACGTCTCTACATCCACGACTCGAACTTATATCCAGGCTGTCGGTGCAATCAGGTAACAAATCTCGACTTCCTCACCTTTACCTTTAAATAAAGCATTCAAATCATTGAACAATATTTTAGTTAGGTCAAATTTATCCTAGAAATAGAATTATGGGGCAATTTTGGTTTACTGGTGCAGTAAAGATCCAACCGTCCTATTTGGCATAATAATTAGTGTTCGCTAATAGACCGGCGTTCAATCCTTGGTGGAATCATACCAAAGAGTCAAAAAATTGTACTTGATACTTCCTTGCTCAGCATTATAAGGCATTCCATGGAAAGGAGTGATGCCTTCTCCTACGTCTTGGTATAGTAGCCAATGAAAGGAGCCTTCGATTCACCTTCAACTATGGTCAATCCATTTTAAAAAAAAAATTTTTTTTACTGTATATAAATCCAAAATGAAAGCCGATGCCTCATACTTAAATGATTCTCATGTGTAAAGGTAAATTTATAATGAAACTAGAAATTTTTAAATATTTGTATTAAACAAGACCTAATAAGATATCAGTGTTGCATATAGTGTTGTCCACAGATGCCGCCATCATTACCATTATCAGGATACCATCTCTTGACACCATGCGTTTAGTCTACAGGGAAGATCTTAACATAATGGTTTAATTTCTTTATTTTAACACTGACCAATAGGAGAAACTTTCTCCCCAACCACCCACTTCCGCCGGGAGGAGGGGGGGGGGCACTTTTTACACATCTCTCATATGGTGTAGAGTTGGAAAAGAGGTCAACAGTTTTCACTTACTCCTCTTCAACTAGACAACATAAGAATGTGTAATTAAAGTGCAACAGTTTTTTACACTGTAAAGAGTTTTACTGGTTGATTTATTTTAATTTTATTTTATCTAAGAATTAAGTAAAGTTAATCGTTATACATTAACTTAACATGTAAAACTGGTCCCTCCTCTAAAAATTGAACATAAAATTTAATACTGAATCGATAATATTCGGAAGAATTTGAGGGAGCAAAAAATAATTGACGCAAAAATAATGGATATTTTTTTTTGTACAGGCAAAGTAAAAACTGGCTAAATTTAAAGTAAATTTGGCTTGATAAGAAGAATCAAACCGGTAAGATTTGTTTGTTTTACTAGCAAAAAATATGCTCCTTTCGGCCGCATATGTTTGCTAGTTTAATTGTTTTTGACTATTAAAATAATTTCCAACACTATTGATAACATTTACCTATTTATTTTTTTATTATAGCTTAGGTTTGAATTCATGTTTTCAAACCTATCATAAATCTATGACATCATGCCAAAACTATAATTATTTTGTTATGGTAATGTTTTAAGCTCCATTTATAAGAAAGTCCAAATAGGTCACTTGGTAGAACTTCAGACTGAAGATTTCAAGGTTTCAATTTCCAGTCATGACATCTACTTTATTTGTTGGGAATTTATTATTTACTATTAATGCAATATTCTCCATTTCTAGAAGTAGTTAGGATCTCTGATATTTCGAAATGAGACAAATTCTGCTATGTATTTTATTATATTTATAAAAAAAAAAAAAATTGTGATGGACAGACAAAATCTCTATTTATAGAAGATATATTTTAAACTATCTTGTGTCAAAAAGCATGAGATTATCTCTTGAAAAATTCCTCTGTATCACCAAATAAAATTGTAAATCTGAAATACATTGCAAGTAGTATATAATGCTATGACTTTCATATGTGTTTTTTCTCATTAACACCCAAAGATTTTACTAAATTACTATTTTATATTAAAACAAAGGGTCAACTTTAAAAAAAATATTGATTGATTTAAACTTATGCAACTTTGTTTTCTCTTGGATATTACTTATGATTAAACCGCTTCACAATGTAGAAGTAATAAGCTCATCTCTTTTCTTTTTCGTTTTATTCTAGCCGCCAATCTGGTCACAGATTTGGTGAATATCTTGACAAAATGGTTCCTCTTGTGGTGGGTTTTTGCAACGAAGAAGATGATGAATTACGAGAATATTGCTTGCAGGGATTTGAGTCTTTTGTTCGTCGTTGTCCTAAAGAAATAACTCCATTTGTGGAGCAGGTAAGGTCATTCACTTTTCTATTTGCATACGAATTGGTTTATTTAACTTCTTTGTTACTAATCTTTCAGAATTTAACTTTTTATAACAAAATCACTTGAATATTTTCTAAATTAATTATTCAAGACATATCCTTATCGGCATGTTCCATCTCTGTGACGACAGTTGACCACTCTGGTCATCCGACTCCTTACCTTGTTGTAGCAATTCTTTAAAATTGTCACTCCACTTGCTTCTGGGTTTCCCAACGTGATCTTGTTCCCTCTGGGATTGTACTTGCTTTCACTTGCACGTAAAACATGACCTCCTGCAACTTCTCGTCATAAGATCGATCACTGGATTTAACATTTTTTTTTTAACATTACTCGTATTACAATTTTCTTCCTAGTATTCTAATCTATTTATACTTATTGATTCACATATTGTATTCAATTCTATACGAGGTCTACTTATGCAAATATCGCCGAACATATGTTCTGCTTCTTTGAAACGTCTTTCAATTTCTCCAAGTATTACAGCTTTTCGGTGTTCTTATAGCCTTTTAATAGCGGCATGTCTCACCGTTTATATATTTCTCAACATTTACATCAAAAGAAATACAGTTCTTGGTCATGTTTTCTGTAGTCGGCTTGACTCGGACAAGATGTTTTTTGTTTTTAATTTGAAGTGCTTTTTTCTTACAAAGTATTTTTTACTTGTTTAATTTTCATTGTGATTGCTTCAGCTTTTCAGATTTTTCAGTTTTACTCCGGCAATTAACAATCTTGTAAATGTAACAATGTCAGTCTCCTCCATCCCCTATCCCTCGGCTCTTTTCCTGCATTATAGGAACACACATCTGTCACGATGTGAACATATAGCATTTAATTCTTCAATCTTCATCATAGCAATCTTTGTTTCCTGTAAACGGAAGAACTGTAACCGTCTAAAAACATATCTTAGTGGGTGGTGTGTAACACTGCAACTATCATCGTAAGTGCGGGTGAGAAAACTTGCCCTTCATTTAACTAACCCCTGCTACTTGCTCACCGACACATCGGTCAAATGCCTAGCCGATCTCTCTAAATGCCCTTTGGAGAGGGGTATTGGATTTGCCAGAAAGGAAACCTACAACTCTGGTTCAAAAAGCATTTTCATTTTGGTCATCTTGCTAGAAACCTGATGCCTTTTAGAATTTGTTAGAAACAAAATGGAAATGTTCATAGCCAAACTTTAGCACCGGATAATTTTTTTTTTTTTTTTTTTTTTTTTTTTTTTTTACTTGCCATCTGAATGAGCCCATATTGTATTACCAAATTTATATTGTTTCCTGTCAAATTAGTGATATTTTTTTTTTGGGGGGGGGGGGGGGGGTCTTTTTCCTGTAAATTACATACAATATTGCTTGATTCCCATTATGCATAGTTTACTACAATTTTCTATATAACGATGTCTGTTTTTACATATTACGGTTTTCTTATTTGCTTTTAGATAACTCCTATCTGTCTAAACTACATCTGTTATGATCCTAACTACAACTACGATGATGACGATGAAGAATCTATGGACACAGGACTTGAAGAGGACGAGGATGAGTAAGTTTACATTTTTACAGACATGAATTTCATCTGATCTACATCAGAACTGTTAACTACAGACTGATATATATCTTGGTTAAGAGCAACAATTTTGATAAATTTTAATCTATATATATATATATATATATATATATATATATATATATATATATATATAAACTCTGTCTTTTTGTGTGTTCCCTATAGAAATAAAGGTTAGAGAATCTACATGAAATCTAAGTGTATTCTTATGTAAAATTTACTGGGGAAGGTAATGGAAGAGTTCTCGAATCTCTAAGTGCACCCCTAAAGGGACTGTAAGGGCATAGCTCCCTCAAAACTTCAAATATATCCTATTTTTATGAAATTTAAATCATATGTATAAAATTTTCTGGTGAAGACAATGTAAGTCGTCCCGAATTTCTGTTATCCTTTATATGCCAAATATCTACGTGCAGCCACCTAAGTGAGCCATGGGGACAGAACCCCTTTAAAACTTCAAATACGTATATCCGATTTTTGTAATGGAGGTTATTTTAAAAGTTGACTTAACAAATGTTTCATTTGTTAGAAAAGTATCAGACTGAAAAAATCAGGTTGGACCTATATTATTATGATCTTCATAAATGACCTCCTTGATGCAATTGAAATAAGTTTATTTGCTGATGACACCACGCTCTATTCCCGGCATGAGGACAAATCGAATGTCCACACATCCGATGTAATGGCTGACTCCTTAGAAAATGTCTTCCAGTCTGTCGTAGAATGGGGCCAAAAAATGGATGGTAGCATTTAATGCTACCAAGACAAAGCTACTTTCCTTTAATAACAATAAAAAAAACTTTCCAACCCTGACTGTCATGGCTAATAACACTCTTCTCGAGACTCCAACGTGCAAACTCCTCAGCCCGACATTCTAAGGCAACATGAAATAGAATAAATACATAGAAGATATTGCCAAGTCTGCTGCAAAGAAGGTAGGCTACGTCTATAGGGCTAAAAAAAAAAAAACTTCTCACAACTGCCAGTATCCTATATCTCTACAAAGACATGGCGTATTGTTGTCACATCTGGGCTGGTACACCAACCACTAGTCTCTCCCTCTTGAGCAAGGTGTAAAAAGAATTTCTAATCTAATAGGTTCCGCACTATCTGCCAAGCTCCATCCCTTGCAGCAGAGTTGCATTCCTGTGTTTATTTTATAAGTACTTACACGGAATGTGCTCCGATGATATAACTGCACTTGTATCCCCAAAAGAAAATATACCGACCCACTCGACTCCGTTAAATTTCACTCCTTCACTGTAAATGTCGGAAGATTTTCTACTCTGATAGCATCTTTCTTCGAACCGCTTACCTTTTGAAATTCCCTTCCTTCTCCGTTTCCCCGACTACCAGCATGCAGAAGTTTAAATGTAATGTGAATGAACATCTTGCTGCCCAACTCCCCACCCAGATGTCCTCCCTATAAATATGGCCCCTACTACAGTAGCCCCTCACTCTTCAGTGGCAATGTCTTGTTGGAGTGATTAAAAGTAAAAAAAAAAAAAAATTTTTTTTAATAAAAACATCAGTATTGAGTTGCTATGAATTAATTGCAATTTTAATGTTCTCATTTTAGAGACTCAGAAGAAGAGTACAGTGATGATGATGACATGAGTTGGAAAGTACGCCGTGCTGCAGCCAAGTGCCTGGATGCTATTATTGGAAGCTGGCATGAAATGTTACCAGAGTTCTATAAGAGTATTTCAGCTGCTTTAATTGCAAGATTTAAAGGTGTGGATTTTTTTAATGTTTTTTTTTTATATACTTGTCATCAAATTTATAAAACATTTCCTAAAGATGTGTTAGTCTCAATCATGGTGTAAATTCCATACATATCTCTTAAAACTTGAGATGACTTACTACTATTCTCATCTTGGTTGTTACATTAACGTTTTGACTAACGTGGCATCTGACCTCCAGATTCATCTTTTCGAATTTTGGAATCTTTGTCGAACTCGGGTTGCCACGTTCGAAAAAATGCACCTGAAGTAGGTTGGAGGTTAAATCACTAATACAAATAACCAGATTTATATTTACCAGACTAATGCATATACTACTTACTAAAAGCAGAAGCTGCACCTTCTATGACCAACTACTCACAATCAAACATTCTAATAGGTTGCAAAATATATGGGAATGAACATTCGCCAGAAACATTATCATGTACCACAAACATTATCATGTACCACATCATGCGGTCAAAAATATGCCTACCTCTCAAATGGACTACAAAAAAAAAACTTTTTTTTTATCACTTTCAGCTCCTATAGGAAAAACTAAAGATGCAGCTAAATCATTTTCCATAAATTATTAAATGACTATTTTTTTAAATACATTGTATGGCACAAAATGACTTATGGGGTTGATGTGCCATAATTAAAATCTCAATTTCGAATAGAAGGTTCCCAATTTCGAAAAGGTGTATGTGACGGTTAACAGTCAGATCGGCTGATATGTTGTGAATATAACAACCAAGATGAGAGTAGATTGAATAATGCAAATAAATTGAGTCAAACCAAGTACCGGCTTCATTTAATAAAAGAAATTTGACTGTTTCAAATTTTTTGAGATGAGGATTGATAATTTGCATTATTTGGACTACTGTTCTCACCTTGGATGTTCTTTTCACCTTTCAGTCGATGTAACCTTTTATACACTGCGCCACGGGTCCGCAAGTATGGGCAATACTAGTAATACGATTACGAATTACTTAAGAATTCTTACTCTGTTGTGGCTGATGGAATGAGAGCAAGTTACCTGTGGATTAAATAAAGGGTTCTGTTCAAAATTCCGTACAGATTCCCAAGTTCGATAGAAAGATTCCAGAGTGTGACAAAACATATCTGAAGAAGGTCTGAAGTTACATCAAGCGAAACATGAGAATAACGCCCAAGATAAGAACAGTAGTCCAAATAATGCAAGTTTGTATAGGAAAATATTAAAAAAATGTTTTAATTCCACCTAATTCAACTATATTTACATTTTTGGCTAATTAGCTCAAACCATTTAATACCCACAACACTCCATAACATAATGTCCCTTGATATCTACAATGCTCTGCAACTTTCGATGCTCTTCAATAACTACAATATTTTTAATATTTGTAACTTTCCGCTAATCTATAATATTTTAGATGTATTCACTCGTCTTTATAAGCGGATCATTACATCGGTCTGTCGCGTTTAAGTTTGAAACAGCATTTTCCTCCTTAAATGCGCAAATTGAATGGATGTGTCTTAAGAATAGATTTGTATTTGTTTACCAATATAACTAGTTCTCACTATTAAATTACCATAAAGGATGACCTGTCATGGAACGGACATTAAATATTCACATTGTATTTAAATCAATTATGGATGGTTTATCAATTTGAATATATAAAGTAATTTTGTTTTTGTTTTTTTGAATTCCACAGAGAGGGAAGAAAATGTAAAGGCTGACATTTTCCACGCTTATATCACTTTGCTTCGCCAAACTAAACCGGCTGTCTCATCTGGACCGGATTCTATGGATCATGAAGATGGGTGAGTTTCCATTTCAGATCATTTCATTTGTGGGGAGGATGGGGGGGGGGGGTACATTAAGAGAAATTTTTTTGATATCCTTCATCAATGCCTGTTTTGCAATAAACATACATAGAAAAATATCTCCATTTAGAAAAATTAGTGCTTATACACACGGTAGTAAAATATGACAGTTTAAAATAAAATGACAGGAAAACTTTATAGAATACTTACCTGTTATTGGATACATCAAAATTTATGGAAAATAATCAACTAGAATTTTAATAAAAAAATAAAATGAATTTAGCGATTTTACGCTGTTATTGCGTCATGGGGAGACAATCAGTGAGTCTCGAGTCATTAATTGATAATGGCTAAAAAAATAGCGTTGGCTCTGAACTAC
The DNA here is from genome assembly GCA_963556195.1 of Sepiola atlantica. Classification (NCBI taxonomy): domain Eukaryota; kingdom Metazoa; phylum Mollusca; class Cephalopoda; order Sepiida; family Sepiolidae; genus Sepiola; species Sepiola atlantica. Next base: position 42,414,256 of record OY744531.1, read on the forward strand.
GATTCACAGTTAATTTTCATAAGTAAAAATACTCATTTTGCGTAATTTTCGATGTAGGCTAATATTTTTCAATAAGTATTTCATAAATTTTTCCCGTCATTTTATTTTAAACTGCCATATTTCACTACTGTGTTCATATGCACAAGCGCCGAAAAGTTAAAAAACTTGAAAAGAAAAATAATTTTGATATTCACATTATATAGGGTACCTCATTCTTTTTCTTACTTTTTTTTTTTCTTAATGGTTTCATTGTTTACTCCTCTGCAAATTTTATTAACAGATTTTCTTTCAAATTGAATTATTTTCTATTAAAATCTTTATGAAGTGTTCGATCTGCTGAAAATGTTGAAATTTAATAAGTAAATACTCTATATTAACATTCATTTATTAATTGATAAATACTAAAAATTTCATTTTAGATTGAATAATTCTGATTTGGGTAGATTTTTTAATATTCATGTTTTAGTTAAAAAAAAAAAAAAAAAAAGATTTTTTAAAAATTACTTTAACTTTCATTGCTGATCCCGAAATATATCTAAGAAATTTTTATTGCATAACTAAAAATGTCTCTACTTTTGTATTATATTGATAATATAGAAGTAAAGTCTTATTTTACGTACGTGTTTATGGTGTGTACAAACACACTATGTAAATTAGCTGAAAAGAGTCACTCGTTCTGTAAAACCTCAGCTATCAGCAAGAAAGCAATTGATCTGCAAGAAGTCATTTATAATCAATACTTTGGGCATTAAATAATCCAGAAATGGGTCGGATATTGTAAAGATATTTGCAAAAGGATTGCTTTTCTTTTCTTTATTTTATTTTTTTTTTTAAACACGAAAGAAGACGAAAGTTTTCCTGTAAAATCTGTCATCATCTTCTTTAAAACTGAATCCGTTTTTTTTTTTTATTATTTGTGTCTATGGAAGTAATTTGGGAATACTACAAATTATTACATGCGTTTATTTATGAAAATTGGGTTTTCTTTTTCTTTTTTTTCTGCCCCCGCCCCCCAAGTTTTCTTGAACATTAGCCCAGTCTAATAATATCTAAACCCACAGTGACAATTGTATATACATACACTCTCAACATACTATGCTATTCATTCCACAATGTTTTTCTCATTGCTCTTCATACTGCTGGGTTCTTGACATTCACTGCATTTCTAGGCACCTTAACATCACTTATTAAAGCTATATTTTCTTTTTATTCTATACCTCTTTTCTAGTGCTGGTTTCATTTTGTTCAGGACTCGGTTAGTGTTCAGGAAAGATGGAGAAAGGTTATTTGGATCATCTCTAACTTAAATCAGATTTTCATAATCGTTTGTAGGCATCTGTTTGCAAAATAATAAATATGTGCAAAAATGGGCGTGGCTTATACGAATTATGGTTATTAAAAGGGGCTTATCATAAATTGTTTTATTTACATTTAAATTTTGTTTGAAAGATAAAAGCCTAAAGTTTATCTCTAAAAGAAAAAATATAGTTACATGTAGAAAAAAAATTTACAATGAAAATTGTTATCACAATGGCTAAAAAAATAATTCAGTGAAATTGGCAGTTTGAATAAATCAATTTTTAAAATATTTCGAATGATATCAGTTTGCTGCAATTATTTCAAAGATAATTAGTAAATTAAAGTCTTAAGCTACTGAATTAAAAAATATATACCTACTTTTTAGTGAAAATTGCATAATTTATTTTTCCAAATAATGTATATTGACAGTGAATTGTGAAACTGACGGGGTTGTTGATTCTCTGAAAATTAAATTTTGATGACAGTGGGTAGTAGGTGGGGTGCAGATCACGTTCGTTTATTGCAGTACTGTACATTAGGGCAGGTCGATTTTCCACTTTTTTTAGAAAATCAACGCTGCTACGGTGGCGAAAGCTGGGGTTTGGTGTTGTGAGAACTGATACCAAAAATTAGATTCCTAACTTTAAAACTTAACTGAGCATTTAGTTTTAAAGATCGGGTACGAAAATGTTCAGAAATACCTAATTTCCGCAGGATTTTGCTGACAAATTGACTTCAAAATTTTACTATTTCACTAATAAATCCAGATAAAATTGATATTTTTTGTTAGATACAATGAATAGAAAATATGTTCAAACCAGAATTCTAAGTATGAATCACCACTAGTAAAATATGTCATTTTTAAACTGTATTCAATAAATGAGAACTGTAGAAATTGTACAAAATTACAAAAAAGGCTAATCACTTTTACATTTTTGGTCATAATTACTTTTAAAAATATATAAATAAAAGTGTATTATACAATAATACTACTGGAAACAGATTATAGGAACAAATGTTTTAAATTTGAATTGTTCATTGAACAATGTGCTAAAACCTACTGCACCATATAAAATTATGGGTAAGCTTACAGTGTAGTCCTCAGGCCATAACTTCTAAATAAAAAAAATAAAACAACGCTTACCTTATATAAAAACGCATATGAAATTCTCTACAAACCTGCATAGTTTAAGCATGTGAAAACCGAATTTAATTTCATACATTTTTGTCTTTCACCTGAAGTGTAAACGATTTTGAAAATACCACCATATTGGATTAAGACTGTCATGAAATGTCGCGCCATGTTCTTGTTTTAACTGCTGACTCTTTTCTAGCTACGATAAATAATAATTAGTTTTGATACCGTTAATTTCGCTTTTTAAAGTACGCGATTCGATATATTTATTTAAATTTGTTTTGCATTGAAGTTATTTTTGTTTTAGCTTATGTAATTTTTGTTGTGAGGACAATACTGTAAGTTTACCAAATTATGTTATAATAGAACTAAATTGTTCCCTGTAGTTTCCCTTCAAAGTAAATGAAGGTCTTATTTGGTGACACAATGTTTTGGTTATAATGTGCTTGTGCCTTGCTTCTTGCTGCTGGTCACCACTTAAATCATTCATTACCTCTGCAGTAAGATATAAATTATACAGAGGACCACTAATACTATGAAATGCTACCTGGGGCAAATCCTGGTAATTAGTTCCACAAAGTTTCCCTAAAGGACCAGTGAAAGTGGTAGGGCTTCTTGTAGTTCCATCAATTAATTTAAAGATGGCTCTAAATGGCAGTTCATTTTGATGAAGTGAACAGCCAATGGTATGTAACTTTCTTTTAAATTTTTTCTCCAAAGCTGTAACCATCCTGGTTTCACAACCAGTGTTTGTACTGGTATTGTCCACCAGAATTGCCTTAATAGTATTTACACTGTTGTACTCTTCTAGAACAGCAGCAACATCCTCTGCTAGAAGAACACCAGTTGCACCAATGTTGGGTATCACTCCATGGGTGAGATATTTACTTGCAGTTCCTATCTCTCTGGTAAATGTTAAGTGGCGTTCTGGTCCCTTGCTTTTCTTAATCATTTTTTCACCATTTTCCCCTGTAACTTCCTTGTAATACAAAGTGTCCTTATCAACTCTGGAATCAACTCCAATGCAGATAAGATGTTCATATTCCTGGACATGTTTTTGATGGCTGGTTACTTTCACTCTTGCCCTTTCTCTATCTATTTTTGATTTATCTATAATAATGTCTTTTAAATCAATGGTTGGATGAAGAAGGCCCATGTGTTGTAAGTCTAATAGAAAGGCATTAACAAGGCAAGCCCCAAGGTTAGAAGATACATCACCTCTAATCAGTTCCATAGAATATCTCGGGACTTTTAAAAGACTGTAAGGTCCCTTGAACTGTCTACCTGACTCAAAACTGTCATCGGTTGTTTCTTCACTGGAAGATGTCTGTGAAAAGATTTCTGATGTAGAGGAAGCAACATGTGAAGAATCTTGTTGCTGTCTTTCAATTTGCCTTTGTAATCTGTCTGCTTCAGCTGAATCTTTTTTGTATTTTTGACAGCATTTATGTCAATAGGTCCAAGTTGGAAACTGCCTTTTGGTCCTGTTTTCTCTCTCTGATCTTTTAAATATTCTCTCTCTTCAATGGGAACCTGAAATGTCAAAATGTTTATGTGTTTAATAACATATCTAGCATACATGACAAATATTAAGGAAAATATCACAATATCATTTACTAGAAAAAGAAAGATTATCAGAAGTTAATTCATATTTTCCAATTAATTTCAATATTGAAAATTGGGACATGAATTAGTTCAATTTAAAAAATTCAAACAAAAAACAACCATAGAATTAATATTACCTTCTTGTTAGGAAGACAAGTGCAGACGATATGCCTTGTTTAGCAATTTTCTGCATTGCACTTTACAGCAAAGTCATCACATCTTAAGACAGGCAGTTTGCAGCAACATGAAGAAATATCAAATAATGTATCCAGCTGTTCCTTAATTATCTTCACTTTGGGTGCAGTAAGAGTTTTCCTGTTAATCAGTTTGGCCCTCTTGAAGAAAAATACATTCACCCTCTGCCCTATATAATATTCCCTTAACAAAGGCAATTGTGGGTTCACTGCTTGCCAAATATTGATTATTTCCTTTGCGATCAATTTGGAAATATCATTTTTTGAAAAGTGGGGATAGGTATTTTCAAGGAAATAACTACACTGGATAACTTGTCGTAAAGTTGGGGGTTCCGTTTTATCCAACGGACAAGGTGGACCAGCAAATCTTTTGGAACTCTTACTGCGAGTTAAAACAGAACGTCCTTTTACAGACATTTTTATCTGAAAAAAAAAGAAAATAAATGAATAAGTCTCAAACAGTTTGATTTATATCTTCGAGTTTCATATTTTAAAAAATGGCTGACAATTATGGTAAGGAGTTTTGGTTAGCTTTAGTGATAGTCTGTTGGAGTTCGGGTTAGGCTGCATCTAAAAGTGTGGCTTAAAATGACAGGACTATTTAAACAGACTCAATACTGTTTGAGTTATTGTAAAATCCTTATTTTTTTACCCATTAATTTAGATTTTAGAGTGGGGGATCACTTTCCCAAATACATTTAATGTAAAATGATCACACAATTCATGACAACTACACTAAAAATAAAAAATACTCTAAAATCTAAAATATTGCGTTAAAAAAAAAACGGATTACTCTAGCGACATAATCGGTAATTTTACACAGAAAAAAATGGTCCGTAAAATAGAAAAATAAATGATGGGTAATAACTTTAAATGCACCAAAAATTAGTTTTTTTCTAATACAAAACTGAAACATTATGGTATTGATAAAATTGATAAAATTTAATTTGAAACACGAAAAAAAAAAATAGAACGAAAATAAATTACTTACCTAAAAATGGAAATCTTTCTTCGACGGAGAAAAACAAACGCGTTTGAAACGCCAGATACACTTAAAATATAAAATTATGTAGATTAAACAAGCTTTTTTTTTTCTATGTCAAATAATTAAGTTTCTTACATAAAAATACAAAATTACTAATTATTTTTACAATTAAAATCCAACAGTGGTCAATATTTCATACATTCGATAAACAATAACAAAGGATGCATTTAAAACGGTGTAAATTTAAATAATACCCCCAAAAGAAAGTTCCAGCGTCACTATTAATAAAAACATTATATTTATTGTATTGCATCATTAAAATGGAGGCACTTTTCGGTTTAATGGTGTTTTATTGATAATTCAAATTAGTCTAATTTGTTTTCTACTGAAAAATCACAAATCCTGAATTCCACGAGAGACAAAAAATGAAGCAATCTTTTATCGGTCACTTAAGTAAATAGTAAAATACTGTGTTTACTAAACACTGTATATTTAATCTCAATTTTGCCTTTAAAAGTGAATATTTTTCATTATTTATGATCCTTATTTATTTTTATTTGATTTATTGAGAATAATGTAAATAATTTAGTTGACAAAATCTTTATTAAATGATATTTACACATGTTTATTTCTCCAACGGTATGGAATGTTTTTACGGCGGGAAATACTTCACTGATCACCGAAAACACATGCGAAAACGCTAATTTCCAACCTTTAAAGTGGTTTCCTCACTTAACGGTAACGATTTGGGAAAAAATATTTTGTATCGTTATTTACCATGCCAAACCCCAACTATCATTGGCATCGCATCATCACGATTCCAAAATCGACCTGCCCTACTGTACATAGTAGAAATTATCCCACTTTTTAAACTATTTTTTTTTTTTTTTTTTTCGGAATGGCTCGATATCTCAATTTAAAAAAAAAAAGATTATAAAAAAAAATTCTAATGCTGATGATTACACGTTCATGTGTAAAAGGGAAATCCTAAAATATTGTGTTGTAAGATTACCCATAAACTGTTATCCTTAAAATCACATAAAATATTTTTTGCAATCATTATTTTTTGCTGAAAATATTGAATAAATAATACTTTATTCAATGATTATATTGTTAATTAAAGAAATTAATTTTTCTTGATTTTATTAACACGGAATGTAGGGGCTTTTTTTCGTAATAAATAAGAAATATTTTTGGGAAAAAATTTAATTTTAACATCTACAGTTTATTTTCATTAAAAAGTATTTTAAATTCATGCATTTTGTTTTTTTTAGTACTTTGAGATATAACTTCTGTAACAGTGTTTTTTTTTTTTGTTTACACAAAATAATACATTTTCACTAAGATTTAAAAAAAAAAAATAGGTTCATTATATTACGTGATCATTAATTAATGAATACTGAAACATTCATTAAAATTGGTTGATTTCCTGAATTTTTAAGTGAAGGGAGGGGGTCAATATTTTTACATTTTGAGAATTGGCCATTCATTTTGCATGTACCTGTGTTTAAAATGTCTTTAGATAAATGCCCCTCTTCACCAAAATGTTTACATGCGTGTGTTTTGTTTTCCAGCCCTGTAGCAATGCTTCAAGCGCAAGTTCCTAATATAGTAAAAGCTATTCATAAACAAATGAAGGAGAAGAGTGTGAAAACTCGTCAAGGATGTATTGGTTTGCTGATGGAATTGGTTCAAGTCCTACCTGGAGCTCTAACCAATCATATGCCGGCACTTATTCCTGGCATATTATATTCTTTTAGGTAATTCCCTTGTCTATTCTTTTTTTATTTATTTATTTATTTTTTCTGTCTGTAAATGTTTTTCTGAAAACTCTTTTTATTCAGTATTTGATCAGTGTGTGAATAATTCATCTGAAGGTTGCAGACCGACTATAAGTACTTGGGGAAATAAATAGTAATGACCAGGGCTGCAGAGTCCGTAGGTATAAGCTCCGACTCTGACCGACTCTTTATTTTAAAGTCTTCCAATATTTAGAAATCTGACTCAGCATTCTTTGGAGTCCGACTCTTACTTCTTCCAAAACCTCAGACTCCTCAACTCTGGTTAATGACGACAATAATAGTCTAAATAAAAAGATGGTTAGATATTTTAGCTCGTCTCTGACAGGAGGACAGAACAAAAAAAAACGCTATAAAGATCGGCTAAAATGCAGTCTGAATCCAAGCCAGCTGAAAGGCACTGCTGTTCAACACTCCATCTGGTGGCAGCTCTGTCAACACTCCATCTGGTGGCAGCTCTGTCAACACTCCATCTGGTGGCAGCTCTGTCAACACTCCATCTGGTGGCAGCTCTGTCAACACTCCATCTGGTGGCAGCTCTGTCAACACTCCATCTGGTGGCAGCTCTGTCAACACTCCATCTGGTGGCAGCTCTGTCAACACTCCATCTGGTGGCAGCTCTGTCAACACTCCATCTGGTGGCAGCTCTGTCAACACTCCATCTGGTGGCAGCTCTGTCAACACTCCATCTGGTGGCAGCTCTGTCAACACTCCATCTGGTGGCAGCTCTGTCAACACTCCATCTGGTGGCAGCTCTGTCAACACTCCATCTGGTGGCAGCTCTGTCAACACTCCATCTGGTGGCAGCTCTGTCAACACTCCATCTGGTGGCAGCTCTGTCAACACTCCATCTGGTGGCAGCTCTGTCAACACTCCATCTGGTGGCAGCTCTGTCAACACTCCATCTGGTGGCAGCTCTGTCAACACTCCATCTGGTGGCAGCTCTGTCAACACTCCATCTGGTGGCAGCTCTGTCAACACTCCATCTGGTGGCAGCTCTGTCAACACTCCATCTGGTGGCAGCTCTGTCAACACTCCATCTGGTGGCAGCTCTGTCAACACTCCATCTGGTGGCAGCTCTGTCAACACTCCATCTGGTGGCAGCTCTGTCAACACTCCATCTGGTGGCAGCTCTGTCAACACTCCATCTGGTGGCAGCTCTGTCAACAAGAAGGTGCAAAAACTCCAGGAAAGCTGAAATCATCCATGGAACCAGAGACTTCTGAAGAGGCATAACACCAAATGTGCATCATTTGTTGGTGCTCGCACCTGTTCTCTATGGCTGACAGTGTGGATCACAGATTGAACTGTATAGCCATATGAGGCTTCCTTGGTGACAGAGGTAGGAGTGTCATCAGACATGACAGATAATCAAAAGTTTTAACATTCAAAAATGTTGTGATATATTACTCTTTAATAAAATTAAAGTGAAAATTTTAGTTGATCTTTCGATAATTTTCAATTTTTATTGTGGATGAAATAATTTAAATCTCTTCATTCTATATTGAAATTTTATTTGTATCTTTCAGTGATAGAAGTTTTAGCTCCAATATGAAAATCGATACATTATCATTCCTTAATTGTTTGATGGTGAACCATAGTCCTGATGTGTTTCATCCACATATTGAGGTGCTCGTGCCTGTAAGTATTTTTTTTTTTCGCTTAATGTCTTTTCTTTTTTCTATATATTTTAAGGGTTATCAATTTTTATGCAGGTTGTGGGGTGGCCAAAATGTTCAATTCCTGAAATTTTAAAAGGACTGGCTTCAACTCTTTCTTAAATCTTCTTTCATTAGTAAAAGTATATATTATTCATAACATTTTGATTTTAAAATGTTTTCATCGTTTTCATAAAACTTATCTCGTCTTCAAAGCCAACTTAACTGTTGAAATCAAATACACAACCACAGCATGAACTACATATTAGCAACATCAGAATGATTATCATTGCCTCATCAACCACTGTCAGATTAATGTCTACCACAGCTTACAACACAACCAGAAATCGCAAGCCGTCTGTACCGCAACCAAGACATGCTGTCCTTAAACTAATAATTCCTTTTATGGAACTCTTAAGGGTTATCCTACTAACGATGCTCCCACACAGCCCAAATTTTAGTAAACTAAGTTATATATATAGAATTTTTCTTTATTTTTCTTTTTTTTTTTTTCATATTATGATAGTAGGAATGTTTTTTGAGTAAAATCAATGTACTAAAATAGAAAAGACATGTTAAAAGACTTATCGCCTTGAGGGAGAAAAAAAAATGCCGGACAATGCGATAGAAAAACAGAATTTTTGACCTGGAGAAACGAAGCAAAGCTGTGTAATTATAAATATATATTTTATTTCAAAAATTTAAATTAGGTATAAAAATAATTTAGTGCTGACAAATATTTTTTTTTATTAAAGCCTGTAAAGTTTATTGCTTTCTGTGATGGGTTCGTTTTTCGTTCAACACATTCCGGTCAATCTAAAATGTGACACTTGGTAGGCCATATTGGACGAACTTGGGATTATTTATGAATTTCTTCGAAAGTTCATAGATTTCAACCGTGCTTTCCGCACGTTTTCATGCGTAATATGACTTGGATTTTAACTCAAAATGATTCCTTGGTTAATATTATTTAACAAAAACAACATAATACCATTCCTAATGATGTTGTATATCCCCCTTCTTGGGGGCGCGGCTGTTCACGTTTACTATTTAGTCCCGGAAAGGGCCGTGGCAGTTCATGTTTAATACTCGTCATTTTTAAAACATCGTAAATCACATAGTTCATATATTGTTTGCATACCTTTAGATTTCTCCCTCGCCGTGTAGAGGGTATCCGTCTAGTGAACGAACTCTTCTTTCCTTCCTGCCGTGAACCACGCCGTCCGTTGTCTGCAGCAAAAGCTTACCGGCCGACTCACCAAACAACAATCTCTTTAACTTTCAATTCTTTTTATTACAAGCGTTGTTATTTATCGGCCTGGGCCATTCACTACGTCGAGAGAGAGCAAATCACTACTTTAACGTAATTACTTAACAATTATTTTCTTAACCATTCATAGAGAGGGGGAAAGGATATCTCTCGCCTGTATTTTCTTAGGGAAATATTTCCCTTATCTGTTGTAGTTTACATGGTAACAATCACGTCTCATCGGTTTGCCTCCAAAACCAAGACTGACGAAACTCGCTTCTCATGAAGAACGAGTGACGTCACGGATCCCTCTGTTTCCCACGCAAGGGCCTGTGACGTCACAGCCTCTCGCAAGTACACACTGACCTCTGATCTGGGATCTCGTCACCAGTGACCTTGTCACGTCTGTTAGCTCTGACTGTGAGAACAGGCCCTATTCTGCACTCGACTGCACCCGCGCTAATTCGCGCAAGTCAAACCAACGATTTCCAACAGATACGCCATTCCCATAGGGCCATTATCCAACAATGCTTATACACGTAATTTATTGCATTCTGTTTGGGAGCACCGTTAGTAGGATAACCTTCTTAAGAACAACTCTAAACAACTTACTAATCATCATCATCATCATCATCATGGTATTTTACAAAAGCTTGTCGGAAAGTATCCAGATATTGGAGTGAGAAATGGTGACTACACAGTCACCTTCCCTGCAGCCACAGCAATCAAAATTTAAAATGATTATTACTGTAGAATGTAAATTTTAAATGCAATTATTCTTGTAAAAAATTTATTTTCTGAGTGGAGGCAAAAATTACAAAGATTTGGCAATGAAGTTTAAGTTTTGTACATTTTTCATGTAACTCTTAGTTTTTCCTTCTCCAATTTCTAAATCCATGCATTTCTTCCGACTCTACACCCTCATTTTTACAGGTTTAAATTATACTTCATATTTAAAACCATTATTATCAATAAATGAATGAAAATGACGAATGTTCTCTTCTCTTTTCAGCCAATTATTTCTGCTGTGAATGATCCATTCTATAAAATCACATCGGAAGCTTTGTTAGTGATGCAACAACTTGTTAAGCTTATACGACCTTTGGGTCAGTATCTTTGCCGTTTTTTCTTTTGTGTACTAATACAGTGGGAGGGAGGGGACGATCTTTAAAAATGTTGCCGCCTATAAAAAATTAGAAATCAATTTGGTACTGGTATAGATTACTGTCCATCACGTACATATCTTTGTTTAACTTTGGAGAAATAAAAACTTTCTACTCCAATAGTTTCTTTCTTTGGACCGCTTGCTTTGTTTCCTCGACTGAACCGACATGCAGAAATTTAAATGTAATGTGCAAAGATCTTGCTGCATACTCCCCATTTTGGATACCTTCCCCCCCCCCCCCCCCTATAAATCTGGCATCTAATCACAGTAGCCCGTAACCTCTTGGTGACAATATGCCTTATTTTGGACGAACAAAAAAAAAGTGACTTTCATAATAGAGAAAAATTTCATCGAAGTTAATTTTATTAATGATTCATAATAGGGAACAATTTCATCTAAGTTAATTTTATTCATAATAGGGAACAATTTCATCTAAGTTAATTTTATTAATGATTCCATGCGTGACATTTTGTTGGAGTCGTCTTCTACTGTTTTTTTTGTGTTTTGCACCAAGACAATGAGCAATATCACAATTCATGTTGGGATGACTAATCAGAATCAGAAATATCAGAACTATTGGAGGTATCGAAATCGGGGGGGGGGGGGGGGAATTGAGCCTGATTTCCGATTCCAAAAACGATTCTTTTCATTTTTTTTTGTTTAAATCTAATTTTCCATTGTTGGTTCTAATTAAATGATAAATATTTATTGATTGTTAAATTACCACTATAACTAAAACCTATATATTATAATAACATCTAAATACGATGTAAATTTATTATCTCCACCAAATCGCTTTGGTTGTTTTCGGGAGAGTTTGTTTATCACTGTTTGAATACAGCACCCATGTTGCTTGACCAATCGTCACCAAATTTGGTCAAAATATCTGTCATAGTCTAACTTGGAACTGGTTTAATTTGGGGATATCTAGGTCAAAGGTAATGGAAAAGGTGAAAGTCACACTTTTGGCGATAACTTCGATTGTTCATCGTAGTGACTCACTACTTGACCCATATTGCAGTCAATGAAGTCACACAGCTTTTATTACCGTAACCTTGACGTGTCACATTGACCTTGAAAATTTTAACGGAATTTCAACATTTGATTTTTCCACATTTGATAACGGTAACCACCCTGCAACATTTCAGTTTAATTAGATAAATATTTTTTGAGTTATCAACGTGTCCATAGCATAATTTTCCAAATATTTCATACAATATGAAGTAGTAAGGTCCAGATAAGACTTTAGCCTGTCCTTACATTGTCAGGTGGATGTGCGCTGTCTCATGACTTAGTTATGTTCTTGTTCTACTTGTGTAAAACTTTGCACAAATTCACTAGGTTCAATAAGAGTAACTAGTGAGGGGAACATAAGCCGTGTTGCTTGCACAGATTGTTGATGTATATATCTTTTTTTTAATTTTTTTTTTTTTTTTTTTGTCAATGATGGGATAAGAGTCGGGGTTGGGAGTTCCCTTGCTTTCAGCATACACGCACATACACACGTAGAAAGTGGACTCTTGGTTGCTTCGTAACTCGCTTCCCTTATTTTGTTCTCACATTCCATGAGCGATGTTTCTAACAAAGGGGGAAGAATTGCTGTTTTCTGGTTGGAATCTATCCATCTAACACTTTTTGTTGGCTAGTTTTTGACCTTGAAATAGTATATATTTTTTTTTTTTTTTTTTTTGGTACAAAACTTTATTATGGCTATATAAAGACCATATTTATTTTTAAACATGATGAATTAAAAACTAAAAAAAAAAATTAAAAGGGCAAGCTGACCGGTTTCGTACCTCGCTCAACGAGGTTAGGATTAAGAGGAGAAAAAAAATATGCTATGAAGATTATAAATATGGTTTTCATATAGGCATTATATATATATATATATATATATGTCGGGTTGCATATGAAAAGAAATCAAATAAAGTGCTCGATAATATAAGACAGCTAATATAATTTATTTATATACTGTACATTACATATTTCAGCAATGTACTGCGGTTTCATTCAAAAGGGCAGATTTAGACATCTTTAGTTAATCTCCGTGCCCAGTGGAATCATCGGCAAGCTGAAATGATTGTAGACACGCCCGACAGGGAATGGTGTCAACAATGACAGAAAAACGGTGCATCTCTGAGGGCGTCCCCGAAAAAATCCGGTGTGGGATAGTGATTAACTAGGGCTCAAGGGAGGCCTTCATTTTATTCCCTAGCAAGTTTTATTTATTTATCTGTTAGCAAGTTTTATTTATTTATCTGTTCTTTTGTAATGTTATTATACCTGAAAAAATACGAAAGGGGTGGCTATATAGTTTACCGTTTGAGCCTGTGAAACTAGTGTGCTTTTTTGTTGTCGTTTTTGGGAATAAAGTTATGTATCGGATTAATTGTTTGATATAGAGCTGAAAGAGATGATTCAAATATGTTTTTATCGACTTAACGTGTTTGTTTATTTTTGTTTATTGAATTGGTGTTTTCTAGATCTTAATGGGAAGCGGGGACATATCAACGAAACACCGCTTCCCATTAAGATCTAGAAAATACGAAAACACCAATTCAATAAACAAAAATAAACAAACACGTTAAGTCCATAAAAACATTATTGTATCATGCTTTCCAACACTATATAGAACAATTAACCCGATACATAATTTTATTTCCAAAAACGACAACAAAAGGGCACACTAATTCCACAAACCAAACGGCAACCTATATAGCCGCTCCTTTCGTATTTTTTCAGACCAGATATAACAATAACATTACAAAAAGAACAGAAAATACGAAAACACCAATTCAATAAACAAAAATAAACACGTTAAGTCGATAAAAACATATTTGAATCATCTCTTTCAGCTCTATATCAAACAATTAATCCGATACATAACTTTATTCCCAAAAACGACAACAAAAAAGCACACTAGTTTCACAGGCTCAAACGGTAAACTATATAGCCACCCCTTTCATATTTTTTCAGGTATAATAACATTACAAAAGAACAGATAAATAAATAATAAATAAAACTTGTTAGGGAATAAAATGAAGGCCTCCCTTGAGCCCTAGTTAATCACTATCCCACACTGGATTTTTTCGGGGATGCCCTCAGAGATGCACCGTTTTTCTGTCATTGTTGACGCCATTCCCTGTCGGGCGTGTCTACAATCATTTCAGCTTGCCGATGATTCCACTGGGCACGGAGACTTACTAAAGATGTCTAAATCTTCCCTTTTGAATGAAACCGCAGTACATTGCTGAAATATGTAATATACAGTATCTAAATAAATTATATATATATATATATATATATGACCTGTCTAAAACGTATCCGACTTTAGGCCAGAAAAAATATTTAAAATATGTAACAGGGTTGGGACCCTAATCCCCTTCAAAGTAGGCTCCTTGTGCTTGCACATACTTAGCCCACCGATCAATCCACTGTCAGAAACACCTCTGGAAGTCTTCTTTTGGAATGGTGTTCATCTCTGCCATCGCGTTCCGTATTATCTCTTTTTTCGCACCCTCTCAACAACAGCTGCACTCTGAACAGTTTGGGGCCTACCAGAACGCTTGTCACTCTCTGCTGATGTGCAGCCATTTTTGAATCGGTTGAACCACTCCTTAATTTGTATTACACATGGCATCTTCTCCAAACACCTGCTGAATCTAACACGACTGCGGAGATGAACACCATTCCGACAGTGGATTGATTGGTGGGCTAAGTGTGTGCAAGCACAAGGGGTCTACTTTGAAGGGGATTAGGGTCCCAACCCCGTCACATATTTGAAATATTTTTTCTGGCCTACGGTCAGATACTTTTTAGACAGGCCTCGTATATATATATATATATATATCTATATATCTATATATATGTGTGTGTGTGTGTACTAGCTGGAAGACCTTTCATGAGGAGCCCTATATCCTTGTGCGCCCAACCATAATACCATATTACCTATTTTTTTAACATTTTATTATATTCAATTTTAGGGGTGGGGCCCATAGATATACTCAACGTTGATTGGATGAGACAGAGTGTAAGTACAGTAACCTTTATTGAAATAGATTTGGTAGTATTTAACCCCTTTGAGACACACCCTGTACTTACTGGGAACCAATGAAGACTTCTGTGCACTCTTGCACCAAGTCCTGAACCCATATTACCATTTTTATTTTATTGTTTCTATAATTTTTAAGTTATAAAGAAAATTTATTTCATTTTTATGATGTCCCAGGATACTGGATAGTGGAGTTACAGAATATCTTTATGGAATTCTATCTCTAAAATTCTAAGAGTTTGTTTGTAGACCGACAGGAACCACACGTGATTTTATAGCCTTTTTTCTTACTGTTAATTTTCTGGTACAAATCTGTCGAAGGCGGGATTATTTTGATTGCGTGTGGTTCTCTGTTGACGCTGCTGCATGTCCAGGGTTTTTTACGCTTCTGTCACTGACGAGAGCACAAAAGTGTTGACACAAGTCGCATCCCATATAAGTGACTTGCCGTTTGCAAAGGGGAACACCGTCAGGTCTGTTCATAAAGCGCTACATCAGGGATCAGCGGGAATTGACTTGGCTTTACAAGTGCCTCTCCATCGTCATTATTTGAGGAAACACCTTGAGCCTGCTCTTGGCCTGCCAAGCCAGCAGGACATCTGATGAAACTTCCTGATACTTGCATATTGGTTTCGAAAAAGGACATTTTATTAATTATTTGCCTCCCCTATTAATCAATCGAACAATGAAACATTATTAGATGGCAATTTTAATATTTCCAATGTCTTTTCATGAAGAAAACATTTTTTTTGTTTTTTTTTTTTGTTTTTGTTTTTTAATTAAACTTAATGTATTTTATAAAAACAATGTATTTTTTATGTTTTCTAGTATTTTTTTATTTTTATTTTTTTACCTTTTAGGCGCCCCATATAATTTTGATTTTGAACCTTTTGTAAAAGATTTATATGGTTGTGTATTGTGTCGGTTGAAAGCTGCAGATATTGATCAGGAGGTAAAAGAAAGAGCAATCACCTGCATGTAAGTAACATTACTGACTTTAATGATTTTTAAAGCAAAATTGTGTAGAGTGCATTCTACTGAAATTTTATTGTAATATTCGACTGTTAAATTCAATGTCAAACTGCTTCATAGAATTATTTACAATCATTTATCATCACTGAATGTAAGTATCATTGTGTGTGAGAGATATATTAATTTGTTACAGAGATGGAGTCAGTTATAAATAGAAATCCTGTGGGTTTTTT
The DNA here is from genome assembly GCA_963556195.1 of Sepiola atlantica. Lineage (NCBI taxonomy): Eukaryota > Metazoa > Mollusca > Cephalopoda > Sepiida > Sepiolidae > Sepiola > Sepiola atlantica. The sequence goes on from OY744531.1 coordinate 42,430,601, forward strand.
TTTAATGAAATTTTTAATTTCGATTTTGGATTTCTGCAAAAAGATTTTCGACTCCCTAGCTTTGAAGTTGGGAGTGAGCTGGAAAAAAATCTATTTCGACTGTGAGGTTGGCTTCAAAGGATGAGACCAAACTACCATCTCTGAATATGCCACTATAGCATTCTGTAATTAGCATTTAATACAAATTTTATTTTATTATATTTCCTTTGAAACTTCTGGCCCAGTTTTTTTTTTTTCTCACTTAACATTTCAATGGTTTTAACAAAAATATTTTTTTAACAATTTTGCTATTTGTAGTATTATGATATCAGAAAGATAATTATATTAGTAATTTCTATCATATTTGAAATTAATGATACTTTCTTTTATCTTAAATTTAGTTCAAAGACTTTGTTGTATTTAAAAACTTTATAAAATAAATAAAACAATTGTGTGGTTTTGATTTATCTTTTTTGCTAAACAATTTTCTTTTCAAAGGGGACAAATCATGCGAAATCTTGGTGATAGTTTGAATGAAGAATTAAAAGTCTGTCTGCCCATTCTTTTGGAACGTCTGAAGAATGAAATTACTCGCTTAACTGCTGTTAATGCCTTCAGCATGATTGCCGGGTAAGTCTCCTTTTAATGTGGATGATAAAAGTATTTCTACAAATCTTCTTTTTTTTTTTCTTTTTTTTTTTTTCAACCAATTCAGCAATTGACAAATATTTATAGTGTATTGAACTCATTTGGTGAGATGATGAATTTAAAAAAAAAAAAAAAAATGATTTTATTTATGCCGTTATCAGCATCTCAGTAAAAACTATGCGATAAGAAAAAAAAAATTTTTTTAATTAGCTTTCATTAATTTTAAGTATGAAATCACATTTTTAAAAATGTAACTTTTTGTTTTTCAGTTCACCCCTAAAGATTGATTTGAGGCCGGTTTTGGTAAGTTCTTTTTTCTTTAAACAATCTTTTTGGTCTTTTCTGCTATAGATACTAAACAAAATCTTTTGTCTCTTTATTAACTACAGTGGTTACGTAATTTATGTCGTGGAACTATAAACATATTCTAACCAAATAGAATTGTTTCAGGACAAATTTTATAATTTTTTGATATGCTTTCATTTCAGAACAATTTGAAGTATTTAATTTTAATAGTGGCAATGGATAGTTGTTTTTGTGTACTTTTGGTGAGTTTGAGAACTGGACGACTGGAAAGCACCTAAATATTGGAATAGGGTGACCTGCATCATCATGATTTGTACCGAATTCAGACATCTTAGATGCAGTTCAGTGCTCCTTGAAGACTGAGTTGGAGAATTGCGACGGAAATGTGAAAGCAGTAAGGATCATAGCAGGTGTTCGGACTGTCAGCACAATGAAATTCGTCAAGAAGCTGCAAAAGAAATGTGGCAAGACTATGCGAACCGTGGCAAGAAAGATGGGTGTCGATGTGGCGACTATAAAGAAAGCACTGAACGAGGATTTTCACTACGCTTCATAAGAGCTTATGAAAGCCAAGAAACTCCTCAACAAGGACAAGCACCCAGTCAAGCTAGGGGTGCTCTTGTTCTCAGGACCAATTGCACAACGTACAGAACAAGTGGATAGCCTACAGTTTGCACAAAGTCCCGCACATCTGGAAGACAAATTTCCCTCAAATTGATTTTATTTTTGTGTGCTTTCAGTGAAGGTCACGTCATGCCACCCCACATATTCGAAAAAACTCAATTCAGATGGCCATATTGAGTTGCTTCTCGCTGTTAAGCACTGCGGGAAGGCCATACATGTGACAGCAGGACTCGGTTCAGTGTCACACTTCCAGGGAAAACCTAGAAGCGGCTGTCTGAGAACTTCCACGACTTCACCAATCCCAACATCTGTACCCCCCCACCCACCCACCCACCCCAAAAAAAAATTTCATCTGAATGTAACCACATGAACTATTATGTGGAGCACTATTGAGAAAATCACCAACTGTATCACCTGCAACACAAAGGACAAGCTGATTGTCAAGAACAAACTATTCAGGTGTCTTTCAAAGGACACTGAAGGCTGCCTACTCCAGGTTCAAGTCCTGCCTAGAGGTTGTAGTGGAGCCTCAAGGCAGCTTCGAGCGAGCTGTATTCAGCAAAAGATCCTCTAAGAGATGCCATTTAGAATTTTGAGAATACATCAATTATTGGCCAACATACAAAGATTTTTTTTCCCTTTCTAAAACTGTCAAATTTATCATGAACACCCTTGTATTGTAATTTTTTGTGTATCTTTATATTTTAGAAAATGCAATTAGAATATGGAAATAAAATTTCTGACTATATTTACTCTCCAAGCAGTGATTCTAACATCTCATGTTTTAGGTCATTGCTGCTGACTTTGTCACCTGGAATAGCTGAGATGTGATTAAACTTGAACAAAAATCTTCATATAATTTCATAGAAATTGTCAGGTTTAATTACTATTAGATACGTCTTCTATAATTACATTAATAAGTTATATTAAAACAATATGAAAAATACTAAAATCTCTCTCTGTATGCCTCTCTCTCTCTCTCTCTGTGTATGCCTCTCGCTCTCTCTCTCTCTGTGTATGCCTCTCGCTCTTTCTCTCTCTCTCTCTCTCTCTCTCTCTCTCTCTCTCTCTCTCTCTCTGTATGCCTCTCGCTCTCATATATATATATATATTTATTTTGGTACAGAAAAATTAGTACAACATTCGTACCGTCGGTTTCAAGCATGGAAGGACTTAGCCATCCGGCTCTCTTCAGCTTCTGTTGTCATCTGTTTCAGAAATGTGAAGTCGCGTGTCACTCTCGCTTGGACGCGTTATTTGCTTAGAGTGTTGTGTATGTTTGTTTAAATTTAGTGTAAGGAAGGTTTAATAAGGTTTGAAAAAAAGGGAGGGTGAAAAGTAACAGTTGAGATTTAAACCGGAGGAGATTTAAAGAGATATAAAAAAAAATATTTCTATATAATTCCCGTGAGTCAATATTAGTTTCGTATATTTGGCCGTTACTGTTTTGGGGTTTGATGATGTGTGTTCTAAAGGAATTAGGGAGAGAGAATGGGTTTAAGGATTAAAGGGGTTTAAAAGGAACAACATTAATTAATTTCGTGTTTAAATCCTGGATTAAAGGACTTTAAATCAATCCCGAAGGAATTTAAATAAAGGTATCATCCGGGTGGTCTAAGCGAGAGTGACACGTGACTTCACATTTCCGGAACAGATGATAACAGAAGCTGAAGAGAGCCGGATGGTACGAATGTTGTACTAATTTTTCTGTACCAAAATAAATAAATATTACGCTCTTAATTTTTAACTTTAATTCTTAATTAATCGAGCACTCTGCTGAGATTTTTCCTGCTATATTACAAAGAAGTTATATATATATATATATATATCTCGCTGTCTGTCACACACCCACACTCTCTCTCTCTCTCTCTCTCTCTCTCTCTCTCTCTCTCTCTTACTGTGTATGCCTCTCTCTCTCTATGCCCCTCTCTCTCTCTCTACCTTATTTCACTTTTTTCTATATCTGTAGGATGAGGCCATTCCTATCCTTTCAACTTTCCTCAGAAAGAATCATCGAGCTCTCAAGTTGAAAACTTTGGCTTGTTTGGATGTTCTTGTAAAGAATTATGGTAAGTTTTGTTAAACGTCCTCTAACTTGTGAATGTTATTACTTAACGTTTATCAAATTAAAAAGTGAAATATTTGGGAAACCTTTTTTACTCCTCAAAATAAAAATCATTAATTGAACTCTTGTCATAACCAATAATTTGAGGCATATTAGTATATTTCATCATTACAGGACACGTTTGTATTTCTTGCTATGATATTGTTCTCCTTTTCTTTTTAGGTCCTGCTGTTACTCCTGAAATGATTAGCAATATGATGGAGGAAATGCCTCCACTGATTAATGAGAATGATCTTCATGTGTCTCAGGTGAGACAATCAGCAATTGTTTTTGATAAAGCCCTCTAAATGTCAACCAATAAATACTGTCATTTCTAGCTTCAAAGTAGCGACAGTCCTTATTTACTTGCCTCCCCACAAGGTTGGTTTTTAATGTGAGGAAGATGTAGCTCCCCAAAAAGGGACACTCTGGATTGTGACAAAAAAAATTTTTAAATTGCCTCAGTCTGCAAGAATTTCTCCTTCACTGACCAAGGACAAAAGATTAAATGTAATATCAGGACAGATACTACACTTTGCTCCAAGCCAAAATGCTAAATAGAGTAATTCTAGTTCAAAAGTTTAATTTTTTTATTTTTTTTTTTTTTTTAACAAAATTCATAATTAGATTGAAAATATAATTTAAAAATAAAAAAAAAACTTTAAATTGATTTTGTTTGTCTATTTTACACATAGCAACCCTATTTAATACTGAATAAAAATACCTAATGTCAATTGTATATGATTAGTTGAACACAGGTGACTATTTACCCATATATTTATGGGGAAATTGTGTGTCCATGCCTTTCTTGATGTTAGATTCAGGGATGTTAGACCTTCACTTTTTTGTAATTCAGAAAAGGCGGAATTCTGCTTTTTCTTAGAATTCAGAAAAGGTTTTAAGCAAAGACTGATTTGTGCCAAGTCGCTAGAGCTTTACATTTTTTTTTTTTTTTTTTTTTTTTCATTCATTTAACGCCACACTCCCATTTGTAAAATATGGGGGGAGGGGGGGGGCATCTCTATTTCAGTTTTTTTGCCATTGGCCTCTCGCATCCCTGTAGATCAAATAGGATTTTAACTTCCCCCCCCCCCTCCTCTTCAATTGTAAAGATTTTCAAATTTTAATTCTGCATCTGCATTTTATTGAAATTTAATTTTAATAAAATGTCTGCCTACTTGAAATCTGAATATAATTTTTTCACAATTTAAATTATGGATGAAACTTTTCATTTGACATGATTTATAATGTTTTTTATTTAAATATTATCTATTTAAGACTGCAATCAACTATATTTAAGATATTAAAACAATAATTAGAAATAATTTTTTTTGCTTTAGCCTATTTTTTCCTGATTGGTTTTCTTTTAAATTTCAGCTAACTCTCAACTTACTCACGTCCATCTCTCACATTCATCCGGCTTCCATGACAAATATTCAACAAGAAATGCTGCCACAGATTTTGCTATTAGTGCAATCTCCATTATTGCAAGGTGGTGCGCTTGATTCCATCCTAGAATTTTTCAAAGCACTCGTTAATGCTGATTTGTCCAAACTAAGTTCAAGAGATCTTCTTCAGGTTTGTATTATGTTCACTTCATATTGTAAAATAAATATTTTGACTATTTTTCTACAACGCCAAGTTATCAATATAAGTATAAAAACTTACAAGTCAGTTTTTATACTTATATTGGTAAACGAGTTGTACTTTCCTGACGTAAAAAAATTTCCAAATATACCTGTGCTGGAATCTTTACTTTCAATTTTGTCTTGTTTTTAACGAATCGGTAATACCTAGTGCGGTATTAGTCCTTGTTAAGCTATACCGGCTTCCTCCGAAGGAGAAAGTTTACAGGAAATATCAAATTCACAAGCCGTCCCCAGCCACATATATATCCCGGTCATGGGAAGATGGTGCCTAGCATTCCCAAATAGTCACCCACCTGGTACTGACCAGGTTCCGTGTCGCTTAACTTTGATGATCTAACAAGAACCGGTGTGTCAACATGATTATGTCGTAAATTTCAAACGTTAAATTTAATTATTACGGTATTTGTTTATTAAAACCAAATTGTTATAAAATTGTTGCATGCAAATATCTTCCAAAACTATCTTTAAATACACAGGGATTAGCTAAGAATTTTAAAACCCAAAATAACTTAATTCGACAAATTTTGAATAGTCACTAAGTAATCTTTTTCTTTTTTTTTTTTTTCTTTGTTACAAAAATGAAATGCAGTTACAAAAGATTTATTTAAAAAAAACGAAAAAAATCTCAATTCTATTTACACGATTAATTTTAAAAATTGTTTTTAAATTTCAGATGCTCATTACACCTGTATATAACCCTCCTATTATACAGTCGAGTAATGCTGTTTTGGCTGTACATAAACAGGTTTGTATGTTTGTCCTTTCTGTCTCTTTCCTGTTAAGTATGAATTGCATTTGTCTATTTATAGAAATACCTATATCTAGACTAGTGATCACATTTATGGAGTTCATGTGAATTGTATTTGTCTTTTTTATAGAAATACCTATATCTAGACCAGACATCACATTTATGGAGTTCACATGAATTGTATTTGTCTTTTTTATAGAAATAGCTATATCTAGACCAGACATCACATTTATGGAGTTCACATGAATTGTATTTGTCTTTTTTTATAGAAATAGCTATATCTAGACCAGACATCACATTTATGGAGTTCACATGAATTGTATTTGTCTTTTTTATAGAAATAGCTATATCTAGACCAGACATCACATTTATGGAGTTCACATGAATTGTATTTGTCTTTTTATAGAAATAGCTATATCTAGACCAGATATCACATTTATGGAGCACACATACAAGAATGAACTTGGTATCAATAGAAATTAAAATTGTTATTTTTTTAACCTATGTTCAATATAGATGATTGCTGTTTATGTCTTGTACTGTTTTCGTCTTGGTTGTTACCATATTTAAAACTTTTGCTCATTGTACTCTCCGGGCTTCAAACTTAAGCATGACAGACTTGTCCATTGGGTGGTCTGTCATTGAGATGTAAAGATGCATCTAGAAAGTTTGATTTTTTTTTTTTTTTTTTTTTTTTTTTGTATATAATTTAGTTGTTTATATATTTTTTTTGTCTCAACTTTATTGATAACAAAAGCGTTAATTTTATTCCAGGCATTTCACTCGATTGCGAAATGTGTGGCTGCAATAATAGGACAAACAGAAGCTCCGAAAGTAATTAACCAATTTGTTACCGATATTAGGGTAAGTACGCAACTTTTTATTTATCTATATAGACACTTTTATGTAACAATGTTAACAGATGCAGTCTGATCTTATACTATTATACAATGTGTCATTATATAACCTTCAATATTTTTTATAGTTTCAAACATATTACATTGATCCCATCTATTTTCGTCCTTGGTATGACCTTAACTCTTAACAACCTGTTGAAAATTTTTCCAGTACAGGAATTACTATTTGTGTTAAAAATGTTCTGTATAGTGTTGATTAATTATACAGGGTCTGCTATAAGTAACTATATATTTTCTTTTGTATTATTTGGATTATTCGGATTATTGGTCTCATCATGGGTGTTACTCTCACGTTTCAGCTGATATAACCTCTGACCTTCTTCAGGTGTATCTTGACAATGGATCTTATTAGTGAATTGTGGAAAGAATATTTTTTTTTCACCCACCATTGTCGTTATAATTCGTGTTGAGTTTTTTCCATTTTTTTAATTTATTTATTTATTTTTTTAAATCATAGTTCATTTCAAATAAGGCAAGCCACCACTGTAGACGTAAGAGACTGCTGAGAATTGAGGGGAAGTTTTTGGGGTCATCCTAAATTGGGAGCTGTGCAGTGAGATATCTGTTCACATTAGTTTTAAATTTCTGCATGTCGGTACAGCTTTAATAAATGTTTTAATAAACAAGTTTTATTTTACAAGAAGAAAAAAAACGTAAATGTACCCTTTGTTAGTTTCTATACTGTAGTTGCATATTACATTTATTGTGTTAAAATAAAATTATATAGTTACTTATGGCCGACACTGTATATTTAAAGTATCTCCATTAAAAATTTAAGAAAAAACGGTTTGTGATTTTTATAGTGATACAATTGATATGCTTAGCTGTCGACATGGTCATATAAAACTCACTGGCCTTCATGCAGTTTATTAATAAATAAAGCAAAGATGTGTAATTGTGTTTTCACATAAACCTAGTTTGTTTATGGTTCACATTAATTTGATCATTACACCAAATAATCTCCATTAAATTTATAATACATATTTTTCCTTAAAAAAATATCGGAGCAGCTATTATGTAATGTCAGATTAATAATGGTCAGGTTAATTGAATGCAAAAAAAGTGAAAAGCTTGGGAGAAAAAAATCTTACTGAGTTTTAATTTTAAACTTATTGTTGTAAATCAATAAAAATTTCAAAACACTTCTCCCGTATTGCATTCACTGGAGGTGTGAATTTTGTATCTGGTGTCTTTCATCTTTGTCAAAAGATGTGTTGATTTCTTCATCATGGGAGATTATGTAGTTAGAGGAGTTTATCTTTTCCTGGAAATGAAGGTGCCAATGAAACCCATAGCCTGTGCTAGGTGAAAGTCCTGTTATGATAAATGTTTTTGATTAGGTCTCCAGGGGCATCATGACACCAAATATGGAAGTGATAGCAATCATCTCTAAGACGAACCAAAACAATCATCCGCTACTTATTGGCTTTACTAAAAAATACACTAATATGAACGAAGTTGATTGTTTTTATTGAATTTCTTGTAATTTTGTGTATTCCTGTATACAAGAAGGTTTTTGGTGCACCTCTTTTTCTTTACTGTGTGATGATAGTATTGTCAGTCCATTTTACAATCATCAAAATATTGACTTGCACGTTTTTTTTTGTTTTGTTTTGTTTTTTTGAGTTTTTTTGTTTTTTAGTTTTTTCTCATGCCAAGTTATAGCAGTCTACTCTTCTGTGTTTTTTCCACCAAATATTTTTAGTTAAAAGTTCTATATATCTGCAAGGACCACGTTGATTTAAGTGGATAGTTCCACAAAAATGTCCTCTCTCTACAGGGATTCCGTCAGGTCCATGGAAGTAAAATAATTATCGCAATATACATCTTTTTGCGGCGGTGTCGTTGTTGGCCCTCAGTACATAGCCAAACCATCTGAGCTGCCATTCCCTCATCTTGCCCTCAACTTGTGCAATGCTATAGCGCTTTCGGGTATCCTCGTTGCAGACATGGTCGAGCAGAATAATTCCAGATATCCAGTGGAGCATTTTGATTTTCAGTACAGCAAATCTTCGCTCTGCCTTCCTTGTTATCAGTAAGCACTGAGAGTTGTTTAAAGCGACGGGTCTCACAATAGTCCGATAGATCTTCGAAACAAGCAAAGTATGGTCTTACAATGGCAACGTATATGTTGTCACTCTAAAGGAAGAATCGTGTTTGTCGCTCAATTACATACATGGAGATGAACATTAAAGAATTTAGTTTTGTTATGTGTTAATTTTTTTTTAATTTTTTTTTTTCCAGCATACTAAATCTTCAGATTCAGTAAAACTATTCTCATTGTTAACTTTGGGAGAAATAGGCAGACAGATGTAAGTATTGTTCATTACTTAAAACTCATACAGTTTGTTAATTTATGAATTAAATTCTATAAAGCATACCATTTTTCTCACTTTTATGAAACATGTTAAAATTTCATATCAAACTTTAAATTTAACTATTTATATATATATATATATATATAATGTACCATTTTTCTCAGTTTTATGAAACATGTTAAAATTTCATATCAAACTTTAAATTTAACTATTTATATATATATATATATATATATATATATATATATATAATGTACCATTTTTCTCAGTTTTATGAAACATGTTAAAATTTCATATCGAACTTTAAATTTAACTATATATATATATATATATATAATGTGCCATTTTTCAGTCTGGCCATTTGAAAACCAGAATGAATATGTCTATTCAATTTACATGTTTATGGTGATGTTCTCTTATGGAGATTCATGGACGCATATAAAATGCTTTTTTCAGTCGTACAGTATTCAAAAAAGATGTTATCTGGCGATCAAAATGTGGAGGGGGGAGGGGGCTAAACACTTTAAATTTCTTTTAAATATCGGCCATTACTAAAATAATAAATACAAATATCAATAGGCCTCATCTGTCAGGGTTGACCATGAGTAGCATCCCAGTTGTCTTTTTGGCTGGAGCATCGACATCTATGGCTGTAGAGGCCAATGTGAGAGTGACACTCTGCAAAAGAGGTCACATGTGCGCTCCATCCCTGGAGCTGATGCTTTGTTTTCTTCGGGGCCATCTCTCTCTGATAACTTGTGTTAGCTTCTCCTCACTGACTTGAGGTGTTTGGTCAGGGTTCCTATCCATTTCTATGAAAATATCAATTGATTCAATATTCATAAAGTTTATTGTTGCATATTGCTGGCTAGAGTTCTTCCACTCTTCCGTAACATTCAAGGCACAATTTTTTTTATCTGTCACCGTGTGCTCTCGTCAGCCGAGAAGATGTTAACACAATGACAGTTATAATCTTTTATTTCCACTGGCCAGGGATTTTTTTGGCATAAGCCGAAGTTTAAAAACTACCACTTTTATTTGTATCAAACTTCCTACCGGTATGTCTGTTATTCAACGTCTATAGTGGAAAAGGGAGTAACCATTATTGGCCAACTCCAGCCATAGCCTCACAAGGTCTGGTGCTACCAGATCCAGCTGTCTGAGGATACTGGCTTTCTGACCAAAAAAATGCATCAAACATTGATGTTATTGTTTTTTTCCTTTCCCTTTGCAAAACTCAATCATGTTCTGCAAAGCTAAAAACAAAAACATTTTCCCCCCTACAAAACAACCATTATTGTGAATAAATATTTGAAGATATTAAGAACTAAAAGCATAAAAACTTTTACCAAAATGACCGGATTCAGCATTAAATAACCCGAAAAGGGTTGATATGCCATAAAACAAAAAAACTCCTCCTCCACCCCTTCACTCATTATACAACATTACTTTTCTTTTGAATAATGGCTAAATAATGGAGTTGTATTTTTTATTTTAGGGATCTCAGTGGTTACGGAAAAATTGAAAATGTGATATTAGAATCATTTTCATCTCAAAATGAAGAGATTAAAGCGGCAGCGTCTTATGCTTTAGGTAAGCAGTTGATTTTCTTTGTTTTATTTTTTATCTTTTTTTTTTTTTTACTATAAAATGCTCATTTTGTTAGAATTAATTGAAGTGTAAGCAATATCATCAGATATTATATAACAAGTATTATTTAACATACGTTTTAAGCAATATTGGTAATTTTTTATTTAAAAATAATTTTCCATTGAATTTACTTAAATGAGGGCAAAAATAGGATCTCATATCAATATTTTTTTTAAAAAAAGTTTTTTTTTGCTTTTCCTTTACCTCATCATCATTATATAAAATGCTGTAAGTTTAAATTCTTTATAAAATCTAATCCGGAAGTTCCCAATACTATCCATTCTTTATAATCATGAAATCTGTCAATATTATTTTTTAAATATTTACACTTACACCTTGTGGCAACTTGTATCAGTAATTAAGTATTTCTCTCTAGAAAAAAAAAATTCCAGTTTATTACGATAATTCTCTTTAAAATAACAATAACAAATAAATTGTCCGTATCTCTGTCTGTTTGAGATTTTAAAGATTTCAATTTGTATATGCATCGACAGGTGAACCTCTGGTTAAACCCTGTCAATCATATGCATTTGTTAAATCGTTTCAAACATTTGAAAAGCATGTGACTGCTAAGTAATATGTAACTTTCCCTTTCTCACAATTTTGTAGGTAATGTAAGTGTGGGCAATCTTCCATATTTCCTGCCTTTTGTTCTGGAAGAAATAAAGAACCAACCGAAAAGACAATATCTCTTGTTACATTCACTGAAGGAGGTAAGTCTGGCCATCTTCATGCAAATGATTTCAATGTTTCTATCATTAGGATTATACTTGGTAGGAAACCTCTTCATCTGCATCTTAATTCTAGCAAAATCAAAAAATTGACTTTATATGCAAATATAACATAAGATATATATGAGTATTGTAGTTTGCTTGAAGCACAGTGTATAGATAGGTTTGAGATTTAGGTTTTGACGAGTGTTGGGACAGTTAATTGGAATCAACATTTTGGGGTATCGGAATTTTTTTTCCAAAAAAGATTCGGTGCAATTTTAGTATAAGCTCCATGCAGATAATTATTTTCATGTAAAAGCATTATTTTGTACTTACTCAGTCATAGTTTCTCTCTCACGGCACGAAAAAGAATTAAAAAATATCAAGCAGAACTTTAATTAGAACGATTTTTCTATTTCGATGTACAATCTGTATTCGCTGACATTTTGGGTGTCAGCCGACATTTTGGGTGTCAGCGACACTTATCTGCCCTTAGTTAGCTATTCCATCAACCGGCCACTCCCAAAATGTCAGCGAGTCGACGTTTCATATCGCCCTTATGGAAATGGAAAAATCGTTCTAATTAAAGTTCTGCTTGATATTTTTAAATTCTTTTTCGTGCCGTGAGAGAGAAACTATGACTGAGTAAGTACAAAATAATGCTTTTACATGAAAATAATTATCTGCATGGAGCTTATACTAAAATTGCACCAAAGATTCTTTTAATATTTCTTTTGTGTTCATTTACAACTTAATGTTTCCATTAGTACTAATGATGAATATTGTTTTTAAACTACCAGTAAAACTAAAACTAAAACATAACAAATTTTGGTAAAAATGGTACCAGAAGAAATGTGTCTGTAACTAAAACTGTTGCTGCTGCCTACCCTTAAGTTTTTAATGTCTTATTAACCATGATTTTATTTTTATAATTGATCTAATCTATCTTTTAATGCTCACATTTAATTTATATATACAGGAAAACTTCAGAGTCAATGAGATGTCTAATTTGCACATTGAATTGATACAAAAAAAAATACAATACCTTTGCCATTCCACAAAGTTATTTAAAAAAAAAAAAAAAAAAAAAATCAGAAAATATATAACGGGATCTTCTAAATTTTGATTGCTGAATTAAAAAAGAAACTTGATTCTTTAGAACATTATCAATTATTTAAATTTAATGTAAAAACTTTTTTTTTACCAAACTGTTAATTTAAGAGAGAAATTTAATTTTTTGAAGAAACTTTAATTTGATTCAATAACTTTATTAAACAAATCATTGACATTATTTTTTGTTTTCAGTTTGCTTAATTTAAATCTACATGGATAAACATTTTTATTTAAGTTGTTTTCTGAAACCACAATTTCAATAACTTCTCATTGACACTTTTTTTCTATTTAACAAAGAACGTAGATTTTGTTTTCTGCGATTATATACTCTGTCACTGACAAATGTTGCTTTTAACTAATTTACCTTAGGTATCGTTTACAAAGTTTTGTAAATACTTATTCATCATTTTATTATCAAAATATAAACTGATAAAATTTGCAGTTCAGTTTGTCAAAACTTATCAAATTTTAAATTGAATTTGTTAGGAATTTGATTAATTTAAGAAATTACATTAATTTTATTACGAGCGGGGTATATGGACTTTCCACAGCTAATTAAAAAAATAGGTTTTAATTTCATTTATAACCTAAATTTATGTTAATTGGTAAATAAAGTAAAATACATTGTTTTCCAGACATACAAATATTTGATGTTATCCTTTTATTTTACTATGAATACATATATGCCTCTATATCTTTCTTTCTCACTCTATATCTCGGCCTGTCTCTTGTGTCCTATAATACTCTATCTTGCCCTCTCCCATATATTAACAGATCTTCCCCCCCCCCCCCGTTTCTTTCAACCCTTCTATTTTCTGTCCGTATGACTGCTGTTAAATACTTCTGGAATTGTAACGTGCCAACGAAAATGAATGGATGAAATATTAATAGAGGTTGTTTTTAAATGTGTAAGATCCTTTGAATTAAAATCTAATGTTTTCTCTTTCTCCTTTTCCAGATTATTAGTTGTCAGTCTGTTAGTGAAATGGATGTAGATCATCTCAAACCTTATGTACAAGATATTTGGTGAGTATTCAATGTAAATCATCTCGAAAACCTCTAAGAATCCAATGGGAGGGGGGGGGGGGGCAAGTATCATCAAAGAAATAGTAATTTTGTCTAAGTGAGAAGTTAACATTGTAAGTAAATATTCTAGGAGCGCTATCCGGTTTTGTCCAGGGTCCTAATTAAGTAGAATACGTTCAGTTAAACTGAAAGATGTCACGTGCTCCAATAAAAAAATCAAAGAATCTGGAGATTTCCTAATTATTTTCATTGTTTTTCCATATGAAAAAATATACTATTTATAAAATCGGGGGACTTGTGTTTTGAGGCATGTCCGTCCGTCCGGATTTTTCTCCGCAACCATCCGTTGAATTTCTCTGAAATTTTGCATGAAGTTGTAACTTTGGTCAGGTTAGAAAGTGACATTCTCCGATTTTCTGAAAACAAATATGGTCAAAAGGCCCCGAAATGGCAAAAAATGATATTTTTTGCCCCATAACTTTTCATCCATCCATTCAATTTCTCTGAAACTTGGCCAAAATGTGGAGGCAATTGTTCCTAATAGAAAATAAGTATCGCTGACCTTGGAAAACATCTGGTTTGCGTCTCCAGGGGGTCAAAAAAGTTACCCTTTTCTCCCATAATGTTTGATCCATCCATTCAATTTTTATGTAACTTGGCCAAAATGTAGAGGCAATTGTTCTGGATATAAAATGAGCATCCTTGACCTCAGAAAAATTCTGGTTCGCGCCCCCAGGGGGTCAGAAATGCCCCAAATTGCCCAAATTTATTGCATTTTACACTCGTCACATACAGAGGGGGGCTGCGCACACGCGGCTTGTTGAACTCTGGAATCTGTACGGAATTTCAAATAGAATCATTTCTATAATCCATGGGGGTAGATTGCTCTCGTCCTGTCAACCATAGAAATCTTAAGTAATTCTTAATTATATTCTTAGCATCACCCGTACTGAGGATTGAACCTTCAATCTCCAGAAGACTGTCACTTCTGATTATACTTACCACTTTTATCCGTTGTACCACGGGTCGGTTGTACTCTCCAGCTTTCTTCAGGTACCTTTAATCGTAATCCGTAATGTTCTGAAAACTTCAAACTGAACCCTTGATTAATTCCACTGGAGAAACTGTTCGCATTCCATCATGTACGTTTCGGAGTATAATCCTCATCTCTGTTGTTGCTATTTTCACAACTTTTTTTTTCAAATGTTGTATTATGGACTTCGAAGTTACCGACAAAACCACCGATACTTCACATGTGTTTTGTGATAGCTGGTAACCTAGAGCGAAGAGTATAATGACATTGTGAATATAAAAACAATCCTAAAACGTATTATTTGGATTATTCCGACTACTGTGCTAATCTTGGATGTTGTTCTCTCAAACGTTTCGGCTGGTGTAATCTCCAACCTTCTTATCAATCCTCTTCTCAAAAATTCTGAAACATGTAAATTACAAGTCTTCATTTTAGAAATGTTGGTGAGTTCATTTTTCTCAAGTTCCTTCATCAGGAATTGACCTCAAAACCTTTAAGTAGCATCCTTTCCCCCCTTCCCGGCATTGGTTATATGTAAATAAGTGATGCGAGAGATCTAAATGGCATGAAATGTGGAATGAGAGCCGTCTACCCGAGTGGATAAAATGAATTTTTTCTCAGTTCTAAATTCTTAAAACTATGACAAAAGGCACCTGAAGAAGACAAGAGAATCCAATCTTTTAGAGTTTGGTTAAAATTCAGTAAGATTTAAAATTATTGTGAACAATCAGAATTATCTTTTTATCTGAAATTATTTTTCCTCTTGTGGGTTTATTTGTATCGTTCTGCATATTTTCACCTGCTTATTTTTTTGTTTTTGTTTTCAGGACGATGTTGTTTGCTCATTGCGAGTGTCCAGAGGAAGGAACACGTAATGTAGTTTCTGAATGTCTAGGTAAACTTACTTTAATTGACCCTGCAACTTTGTTGAATAACCTCAAGGGCTACTTGAATTCACCTTCTGCATATACTAGGAGTACTGTAGTTACAGCAGTCAAGTTCACCATTTCAGATCAGGTAAGTAAACGTCAAAATGTGTGAATGTGCAGAGGGGGGGGTAACAAAGGTTCTGATTGGTTGATCAAAATCATGTGATGATGAAGGAAATTTTGAAATAATTATGCATTCTGTTTGTGCAAGAACCCATATTAAAAATCACTGATTGTTTATAGCAAAAAAATAGTGGCACTTATGTAACTGATTTTTCTTTCACAATTTATGGGATTAGCTTACATGATGTTCACTCAGAAATGTAACGATATGGAAGTGCCTAATGGCTAAATAGTTTGTAAGGGTCGCGGTGTAACAAAGTCGGGTCTTCTTCAATCCAATTCAATCTATCTGGAGTTCTGTTCTGCTGACATGTTACAAATTGCTCTGTGGATATTTCGTCTCTCAGCATTTTTCCTTTTTGCTGGTAGCTGTAATAATAGACGGAATTTAAAAATAATAAATAAGCCATTATTTGCTTCTGGGGTTTAGTTTATTTTTCTCCTAGCAACTTACAGCAATGTACATCTAGATGGGGCTGTAATTTCCTCCTGCCCCACTCCTGTAGGGGTGGTAGACCTCGAAAAGGAAGTCTGCTCACTTTCACGTAAACCCAAAAAGAAAACAGAATTGATCTCGGTCCTCTGCCACGTATTTCCTCTCCTGGCGTAATTTTCCGTGACGTAATCATAACTCTAGTCTGTTAATTTCTAATGGAATCTTCCACTAGTCTTACATAATGCTTACTCTAACTTTTTGTGGGAAACTACTGTTCTCAACATTATTTTTATACACACCCGTCTCTAATCTTGTTATACATACTCAGTTGTGGCATATTGATCAAATTTTAAAATTTAAACACTGCATCCTGACTTTAGGACAAAGCAATAATAAAGGAGATAATTTTTTTAAACCAATATTTTTTTCTATACATCTCATTTTACATATTAAAATTTGTAAATTTACTTATGATTCAATTTGATAATGCAAAAAGTCTTAGTAAAAAAAAAAAAAAAAAAATAATACTTGCCACTTCTGTTGTTGATACCAAAGTTATTTATCCTCGGATTTCGAAACTTGCCACCTAATGATTGAAAGACTTTCATAAAACTGCCTTTAAAGTTTAGAAACACTTGAGAAACCTAACAGACAGGTATTTTAGTTAACAACAAATCTATTGACTGGATTCGTGTAAGGAAACTTTAAACGTAATACAGGGTAACTTAAACTCTCCTCTCTCTTTTTACTCCCCCCCCCTCCCCTGAATTCCACGTCTGGAATGGTTAATAAAAATCTCAATCCTTTCTGCAATCCAACCATATTTGGTACTTGTCCACCAAGTTTCAGTCATGAATGACCAAAAGTTTGTTTCATTGCCGTTCAATGATATGCAGGAGGGGAGGGGTGATCATCTCATTAGGGGGTATGATCCGAATGGGCTTCACACACCGGACCATAACCCCCCAGATTTTTATCTGTGGGATTATCTGAAAGATAATGTCTATCAAAATAATCCCCAAAACTATTCCTGAACTGAAAAGGACCATCACAGCCAAAATCAGTTTGAAATTCCCAGACAAAATGCACTTGAACATAACCAAAACGAAAAAAATTGTCTAAATAATGAAAATAACAATGATGTCTCATCTCTAAAGTATTGTCAAATAAAGCATGGTATATTTAGGGATTTAAAAAAAAAAAAATGTATATCCTCTCTTGTAAAACAATATTTGTGGTTAAGGTGAGATGACACTGTGACATTTTCTGCGACTTCTATTGTTCTAATAATGCACTGCTTTTAAAAAAAAACTTTGGTTGTTTTTCTTTTCATGCAACTATTGCATTAAGAGAAGCATTTTCAAAACAATTTAATAAAAAAAATTATTACATAATGAATATAATAACAATCATTTGATTCATACTTTTAATTAAATCATGTAAAGAAAAAGAATGCAACTCATAACAAGAAAAATGGATGTAAAAGCAAGTTCTTTGTGTGAGGGGGGGGGGGGGATATTTCCTCTACTAAGAAAGATGCTGTAGATGATTGATTCCGGCAAAATATTTTTATACGAAACAGAAGCATCTTTAACAAATAAACAGAAATTTTTTTTCTTTCTGGCCTCACGCAATTATAACTTTTTTTTTCTTTTTTTTTACACAACTGTTGCATTAACGGGAGCATTTAACAATTAAAAACCTTGAATTAAATTTTTTACTTTTTTTATTTCCGATATTATTATAATGTTGATGTTGCTATTATTTATTAAAATTGTTTTTTATATTGTTGAAAAAAAATTTAGCTATTTCAACCATTAATAATTTTGAAAGAAGGTTGTGTTTAACTTTGAAAAGGCGTTTTCATCTAGAAACCCTGTTTTAAAGAATTCTTTCTCATTAATCCAACTAAACCACAAAATTTAACTTTTCTTTTTTTTTCCTCATGTTTAATGAATTTCATATAAAATCTTATTTTTTATTTTTCTAGCCGCAGGGTATAGATTCTCTACTGCGATCCTATATTGGAGACTTCTTGAAAACACTTCAAGATCCTGATCTGAATGTGCGCCGGGTTGCTCTGATTACTTTCAACTCTGCTGCTCATAACAAGCCATCACTTATCCGAGAATTATTGGATTCTATTCTTCCTCATCTTTATCATGAAACTAAAGTTCGAGTAAGAAACCTTTTTTTTTTCTTTTTTTTTTTTTCCCCCATTTTAAAATTATCATTTCATTGAGTTTGATTAAAAGTCATTAGATTTAAAATGAATGCATATTGTTTTGAGAATTGATAAAGAGTACAATTTTTCTTTTTAGTAAAACATTTCGAAATTCAGTGATTTCATTTTTATCTGCCGGTTATATAGTCTCAAATGATAACTAAAATGTCAAGTATTAAATCATATGTAAATGTGTTTAGTATGATTTATTAATATATATAATATAATATAAAATAAAATACCGGCCCATTTTGCATAACAATTATGAGACAACTTTGTATGTATATTTTTCTCTTAACTTCAATAATTACACATCGAACTCATTTTATTTACTAAAAAATCGAATGTTTATGGAAATTCAAAATTAAAACGTAACTTTTTTTTAATCCTATTTCGAGCTTCATTGATATTTACTCTTCTCTCCCCTTTGCTGAAACACAAGGCTGAAACGATGTAGCTAGTTTCCTCCTTCCCTACATTCGTCACATAATCAGCACCCCACCCACCCTCTATCGACATGCTTGCTGATTTGGCACATCGGTTCTGGGCTTATAAATTTCAGAATTTAAAAAAAAAATGATAAAGTATTTATGCGATCTAAAAATAAAAGCAAAACAAAAAATATTAAGACTCCTGGGCAGCGCCTGGTAAGTATAGCTAGTGATATATATATATATATATATATATATATATATGTGTGTGTATATAATAAGGATAGGAATAAAATGTTCCGACATAATGAAAACCAAAAGTATTTATGTATTCATCAAATAGATGAATACATAAATATTCTTTTATTTTTCATTTCCATATATATATATATATATATATATATATATGGGAAGAGAAGGATGAAAGTAATCCGACGTGATGGGAAATGAAAAAGGAAAACCAAAAAATGGATGTTTTTTATGTGTACATCAACGTTTCGTCTTTATTTATAAGACTTCATCAGGATGATAAAATAGAGAAAAAATGTCATGCAAGTGCAGATACATGTAGGGTAGACATATTGGGAGGAAAAATAGAATGAAATAGTGGCCACTGCTGGGTGGACGTCCGTATTTGTTGGAGAAATAGAAATGAATGTTGAAAAGAGTGAGTGGGGAAAAAATGGAGGGATGGGGTGAGCAAGGACTACTGTGGCTGGTGGTAAGAGAAAGAGGTGGGGGATGAGCAGGGGTAAAGTGGATGGCAGAGAGAGAGAGATATATATATAATGAGAGAGAGAGAGAGAGAGACGCACACCTATAAGTTTAAAAGTTTGACTATTATCCTTATACATTTGTAAACAGTATTATTATCATAAGCTAAAAATAAATTAAAAACTTAAATGTAGTAAAAATCAAGGAATTAACTGATTTTAAAAGTTAAGGAGTGCTAAGTCAATTAAAAATAATTCCAAAATTACTAATTCAACTAAATTTTTAAAAATATTTTGATGCTTGTCCATAAAAGTATGCAGGTGAAATATGGCAATTCAAAATAAATTAACAGGAAAAATCCTTGGATATACTTACATCTACGGCAAAAGTAGGTATCTACACCAAAAATTAGGGAAAATTATTGAGTAAAATTGTAATTAAAAATAGAAATCAGTTTTATCGTATTTTCTCATCTGCCATTGATAAGGACGCAAATACATGTAAAACAGGGGAGATAAGTCAGTCATTTTGTCAAGTCGTGATCAATGACGGATCGGGAAAATACAATAAAACTGATTTATATTTTTAATTAGAATTCTACTCGATAATTTTTCCTAATTTTTTGTGGAGATACCTACTTTTGCCTGATATGTAAGTATATAAAAGTTTTCCTGTTAATTTATTTGGAACTGCCATATTTCACTTGGGTATTTTTATGGACAAGCACTGATATTTTTATATCTTACAATTTAAAACTGTAATGGCTAAAAGTGAGTAAACATTTTTTAAATAAAGTTCTCTATTCAAGTTAAAACATAAATTATTAAACTGTTGTGAAAAATATGATTTAGTTTTGTTTTTAAAACTACTTCAAAAAAAAAAAAAAAAAGTCTAATATACTCAATTGTAATATAATTAAAATCTTGAAAACCTTTTATGGAATTAAATAATAAAAACATTTAATTTAAAAAACAAAACAAATCCACCAAATTGTGTAATAAAAAGCAAAAAGATTTTAATTCATTTTCAGCTTATCTCCCTTTATCACTGAATTGAATGCTAATGTCACCGAGTTGAGTAGACAGATTGTGGAAGGAATACCCACCCCCTCTTGTTCATAGCGTGAATATTACTTTCTAAGCCCGGATTTGAAAGTGCTCCATGTCAAAAAACACTTAAATCGGAGAAGTCGTTAAACTATTAGTAATAATAATAATAATACACCCAGCATTCAGAGAAGAGACAGCCTTTTTGCTTACGAAAAAAAACTCCAATCCCTATAAATATGAATAATATATTTATCAAAAGACAAAAAAATCAAGAACTTTATGCTTTTTGAGTTGTACAGACTCTGTTGATTTAATTATTTTTTCTTTGTGCCTCTCTTCTCCTGGCTGACATGTCCCTGGATAGCCAGCAGCGACTTATACCCCATACTAGATAAATCACAGTGTGGGGTGGGCTATTGTCCAGCTAATGGCGGCGAAAGAAATGTCTTTCCCAACAAACACAGGACGGCATATCAGCTTGTACCAAAGTTACCAGCCTGGCGTGTCCCTACATGAATGTGACGACGATACTGGGTTGTAAAGAAGAGAGTTAGGTCTCAATACTTGGTGTAGACTTCTACTAGCAATACCCACTGACCATCACATGGATAATCACAGATTTCAAGGTAGTTCTACTAAAATAGTCATATTTTAAAAACCAAAGCACTTTAAGTCTTCAAAATACCACAATTTTGTTTGGAAATGAATATTCTTTTACATGCATAAATAAATAATAATCTATTTTAAGAGTTTTCAGCAAATAAAGTCATAAAAATGTTAACGCCATTCACATCACTAATTTCGTCATTAAAGTTTGAAAACAACCAGAAAAAATATTAATTTCAATTGTCGGGATATGAAATTAATTGATCCATTATTTTTTTTTTGTAATCCTAAAAATCAACCTTCAACATGAAGTGTATCAAACATTTTTAAAAAAAACTATTTTTCGTACCCCAACTAGTAAATAAATAAATCTTATCATTTTTTTTATGCATTAAAATTATAATTGTATATTGTTTTTTCTTTCGGTAGTAGTAATTTTTAATTACCCTATCTCAAAAAATATTGTCCCCTTTTGAGCGAAAGTCAACAATGGCTGCTAGTATTGCTGATATAGCAATCAATCAGCAGCAACAGCTAGCTATAAACAGATTCGTAAAATTCGTTTACAGAGTTTAAAAAAAAAAAGGCAAATACTTTTTGTGCTTAAAAAAGTTAATGCTGTCTGTGGTTCTTTTATTAAAAAAATACAAGAAATACTGGTTTTCAAATATACTCAACTTTCGAACTTATAGTAATGACTTTCTAGTCGGCAATTTAAAAAAAAAAAAAAAGAAATTCTACTTTTTTAGGCGATTGTGTTAACTCTAAAAGTCTTGGCGGAAAAAAATTTTTAGAAAATAATTTATAGTGAAGTGGGGGGTCAATTTCGCATATAAATTTAACGTAAAATGATCTCCCATTTCCCGGCCATTTTTGCCTTTTAGTGCAATTTAAAAAATAATTTTTCAAGCTGAAACTTGATATAAAATAAATAATTACTCTACCACTAGCTCTAGGTTCGAGTGACAAGCCCACCTCCTAAAAATGTCTTCTCTTGAACATGTCATACCATTAAGCTTAAATCTGAGTGATAAGCCACCTCCTAAAAAAAAAACTCTCTTAACGCTAATACTAAGTCTGAATGGCAAGCCCCCAATCCTACAAAAAGCCCATTAAAATCACACATAATCTAAAAAAAATTTTTTTTTTTTTAAATTTTTAAAGCAGAAAGAAAAATTAATTAAATGCCCTAAAATGCCAGAATGGCCCGGAAATGGTGAATTATTTTACATTATATTTGTGAAACTAATCTCCCACTCTAAATTCTAAAATAATTTTGTTTTTTCTGCTTAGTTTTCAGGGTGTTCACACGTAATTGCCTCTAGCCCTACCACTAACCCAAGGTCCGACCCTCTTAAAACTACACATGATCGTCTAAAAAAAAAACTAACCTCCCACCCCCCAAAAAACCAAGAAAAACGCAATGGATTTATCTCCCATAGAAAAAAAATGGTTAATATCCTAAAACGCTAGGATGGCCCTGAAATGAGTGATTATTAAATTTATATGTGAAACTAATCTCCACGCTAAATTCTAAAATAATTATTTTTGTTTCTTTCTTTCTGCCAAGTTTTTCAGTGTTCACATGTAATTGCCCTAAAAAAAGGTAGAATCTCATTTTGCAGAGGCAAGGGAGCGATTTAGCAGGTGTTAATCTACAATAATACCAAAGAAATCTTGCAATATATTCATTTTTAAACAGTCCTAGTATTAGATTTCAGTTTCTTGTACATAAAATGTATTACAATTCAACTTTGAGTTCTCTAACTTCTTTTTTTAATGGATACATGGTATTTTTTTCAGGTATTGCACCATATTTGTGTATTAACTGGAGATTACTTGAAAACCATTCATTTCTGGAGATTTTAAGTGACATATTCTGATTCCTTGTACAAAAATACATTTATATGGCAAATTTCATTGCTTAATCTTGTGTTTTAACAAAGATATAATATTTTTACTGAAAAATTACTGTAAAAAATGTGACAAAACTCATATGCCCTTAAAGAGGGGAAAAATATCCAATCGTGCGAGGTACAAAAATAGTCATAACTTCCTTATTTTTAGTCAGATTTGAAAGATTCTTTCTTAGATCATCAAGCTCTTTCTATATATGCCATTATTGAGATATTTGAAGCAATTTAGATTTTTTCATGTGTGTTGCTTGCTACTTATATTCTTTGTTTGATATTTATGGAACTGGTGTTAGTTTATTTCACAAATAAAATATTTGGCTAAAATTGTTCAATTTGCTTACAGAAAGAATTAATAAGAGAAGTGGAGATGGGACCCTTTAAGCATACTTTAGATGATGGACTTGATATACGGAAGGTAAGTTTTGAAGAAAAAAAAATAGTTTTGGATTTATGAAGAAGAAAATCTATCAATATGGCACCGTGATTGGTGTCAACCAGCGACTGGCAATATTGAGTTTTGTTTCAAAATACTTGGGGGGGGGGGTCATTTTGTGCACGTGGCTAGGGGCAGGGATTACACCTACAAATTTGGAATAACTGGGGTTAACAAAACTATTGAAATTCATGCAATGCGTTGGAAAATAAAAATGGAGCTTTCTGGGCAAAGTTGTGAGATCTGTATCCCAAATGCTAAACTCTGATTCCTGAAATGGTAAACGGTCAGACTCTGACATTTTTTTCCACTAGTAATAATTTATATATACTATGTATTGTAAACTTTATTTATCAGAAACACGTTTTAAAAAATCTTTACAGATTGGATATACTATTGGGGGGGGGGGGGTATTGTCTCATCAGTACTTTATATTGGGACTATGTATTTCCAATAAAAGCTTTGATTTATATTGGCACTCAATGGTACTAAAATACAACCTGCCCCTTCTAAAGTATGTTCATATTAAATGTGTTAGAATCTACTACTGGGATAGTGAAGTCAGTTTAGATTTTAATTTTTGTTTGTTTGCACATATTTTTACACTTTATACAGAAAAAGAAATTTAAAAAATTTAATTGTAAGAGTAACCACTCTTTATCTTCAGTTAAAAAATGAGTTAATCCCCTTGCTGGTTTTATTTTTTGGATCATGATTAAAAAATGTATCTATATTATCAGTTGTCCAGGCAAGACTACATCATTTTTTTAATAAACTGTAGATAGTGCTAACAACATGGTACAACAATAACAAATGAAAATTGGCTAGTCAGAATCAAAATTTGATATATCAGCTTAAATGCTATTTAGGTCCAAATTTTAAAATTTCACAAGATAATTTTATATGCTAGATCTTCTTTCGTGTGAATCAGATGGTTCTGGTGTTGGCATTAGTTTCTCCAATGTTTTTCTAGTAAGAAATCTTTCTGGAAAGACATCGGGTACTTACGAGAAGGACCACGAGAAGGTTGCCAACATCCCTAAGTGAAAGTGGTACTGTGTAACCGACTGGATTCGAACTTGGAACACCCAGGTCTTCAGTCCGTGTCGGTATCCACTTAACCACCGCCACCTCCCATATGCTAGATGATAGATTACCATTGCAACAGTTGAAAGTTCAATGGATATTTTTAAATATCTGCTGGGGCATATTCCAATGTTAGTGAAAAGTTTAAAGATTTTATTCAAATTTTAATTTTGGTGTATGCTTGTTCTATTTTGTAACTTTGAAACAAATTTTCAAAAACATTTTCTCATGTTTGTAGGCTGCATTTGAGTGTATGTATACATTGCTCGATTCCTGCTTAGACCGACTGGATATATTTGAATTCCTCAATCATGTGGAAGATGGCCTCAAAGATCATTACGACATAAAAATGCTGACATATCTTATGCTGGTTAGGCTGGCACATTTGTGCCCGAATGCCGTTTTGCAGAGTGAGTTTTTATTTTTCTATTTTCAATCTTAATCTCTTATGATTGATCGATAAGTTGAAAGGATTCGCTGTTAAGAAACTTTTTTTTTTCAAGAACTAGTATAGACACATCCAGCATTGCCCGGTGATGAATGTCGACCTCCCTGTACTCTTGTTCCTGAACCTTGTATTACCATTTTTTATTTTGTAATTTTTTAAATAAGTTAAAATATCTTTGATGTTTATGGATGTCCTGTACGAACACCCTTCCCCCATATATTGTACAAAAATAAAACTTAGTATATATATATATATATGTGTATATTTTTAATTATTTTCATTCAAATCATATTCTAAATAGTTAGTGTATACTTTTTATTTGGAATATGATATGAAAAATATTTTTAATCGTTAATATATATATATATATACACACACATACTGCTATTTCACTATACCATGAAATATCGACCTGTCATAGTTTTTGCAAGTTGATAGATCTTTGTAGTTAACTCAAAAAAAAATTCTAATTGCTTTAAATTAGAATATTTGTTCCCATTTTCAGAAGTTCAATGGTTTGAAAGTTCATTTCAAATCTGTTAATAAGATTATCTTGTGTTGATGTATTTCTCGCCTATACGTAACTTTGATAAATACATTTTTTTGTCACCATAAATATATTTTGAATTATTTTTCTCTAAGCAGTATACCGCAATCCAGGCAATGACAGGTAAACAACCAGTAGAATATATATTAACAAGAAAATGAACCTTTCAAAATCAGAACAGCAGATCCTGGACAAACAAAGGGCTCAATATCCTATCAAATAGAGCTATGACAATAATAGATGATAATAAATTGTACTTAGCTTGAAAAGTTTTCTTGATTAATGCCAGACATTAGAGACCACTCTGGTACACTACTGATGATCAGTTATGCCATGAAACTGCAGTTAAGTGTGAAGCTAAGTACAATTTATTATTATATATCCATATATATATATATATATATATATATATATATAACTGATACTTTATTTTATAATATATACATATTTTATATTTATTATAGTTGCATGTCTTTAATTTCTTTTTATTTTCTTGAAATTTTAATTATTTATCAGAAATGAGGACAAATTTTAAACATTCTTTGAAAAAAATTTTAGTCTTTAACTTGATATTTCTCATCTATCCGACAGCAAGTATGACGCTGGACAATAATTTGATTACAGTGTCAAAAGATATATACCTAATAAATAAACCTATGGTCAATGCATATGCTTTCTCCCTTCTTTAAGGGACAAAGCTCGTTCTGAATAATTTTTTTTAATCAAAGTTTAAACTTTTTGTTTCTTTAATTCGCGTTGCTAGCTTTGTACTTTTTCTTTTCTATTTTTTATGAATCTCTCTTTTTAGAATTAGATCGTCTGGTTGAACCATTAAGAACGACTTGTACGACTAAAGTGAAAGCTCATTCTGTGAAGCAGGAGTTTGAAAAACAAGATGAATTGAAACGATCGGCCATGCGAGCTGTTGCTTCTCTTCTTAATATAACTGATTCTGGTAAGTAAAACATAAAACCATGTCATCATCCAACCCCACCCATCTAATCCCTTTTTATCTTAAAGGGTATATAATGTCAAGTTGGTTAGCCAATTCCCTTAATATCCTGAGTATATATGTTGAATAAACAGTTCTTTTCATTCCATATAAACTCGCTATTGGAGAGAAAATTCTACTCACAGAAGTGTGTGTGAGGTGGGGGGGGGGGGGGGGGGCAGCAGAGAGGGTCGATATTTCTTAGCATGTTGTGAATTTTGTTTAGGAATTTTTTTAGATGGGATTGATAATTTGGATTATTCGGACTACTGTTCTCATCTTGGATGTTATTCTCACACCGTTTCGACCTATATCACCTCCCACCTTCTTTGGGTGCGTCCTGTTGAACTCCGGGAAAGAATTACTCAAGACTTCTACCCGGTCATGACTGACAGAACAAGAACCGGTTACTCCCGTGGATGAAATAACGGGTGCCGTTAAAAATTCCGTACAGATTCTAGAGTTTGGCAATCCATACCTGAAGAAGGTCGGGGGTTACATCAGCCAAAACTTTGTTAGAATAACATCCGATATGAGAACAGTATTCCGATTAATCCAAATAATACCAGATTGTGAAGTTGAACCCTGTGTGGCATCATGTCTCTAGAATTTACCATCCTAATACAAATATCGAAATTATAGAAATTCTAATATTTTCTTTTTCATTATCTGTTCTGTTGTCCTGAGACCATCCTCCCAGGTATTTCCTCCTCCTTGGAAGGAGGAACAGTGTAGTATGTCTATTGATCATGATACCATCCTCCCAGGCTAATAAAGCTATGCAACTGAAAGAAGCATATATTTACAAGTATATAAATATTGTGTGTGTGTTTGGTGTAGATGTTACGTTATTTGTGAAAATAAATCGCTTCTGTTGAGTTTGAAATCTTTGCTTTGTGTAGAATTTATTTTTTTACTATTTATTTATTTTAAAAAAAAAAAAATTGTCTTTATAATCTTCTAAAAATTCCTTTTTATCAATTTCAGGCAAAAATCCGATAGTGAGTGAATTTCTTGTACAAATCAAAAGCAATACGGAGTTGTCGGCAATGTTTGATGCCATACAGAAGGATGTGAATACAGGTGGCTCTGATTCACTGATGGACACCAGCTGAACATAACCCCCATTTTCTGTCCAGCCCTTTCTAGCCAAAAAAAAAAACAACAAAACTTTGTCTTATCATCCTCTGTGCCTTTATTTACAGCTTTTCTTCATGTTCTCAACAATAAATAATCTAAGAGGAAATAAGAATATTAAAATATTAAACAAAAACTTTTTTAAAGAATTAAAAGTGGGCCTTTCCCTCTTTGGGCAGCGATAATTTTTTTAATTTTTTTTTTATTAACAAATTAAATAGAAAATAATAAATTCAAAGTTTCAATTAGATAACAAAAGGGGAGACAAGAGAAAAAAATATCACCTAATTTAACTAACATTGTTGCTGCCATTTTTTTTTTTATATAAATACCTCATCGTTCTATCCCCCCCCCCCCCCAGCTTATATAAATTTTTTGACCATCCCTCTTTTTTGTTCCCTCTGATGTGGGGGATGACTCCGCATTGTTTTATAACTCTCCACTCTCCTCCTATCTCTAAACACACTATCCTAACTCTCTCTCTAGCTGTGCTTTGTGGCAGTATTTGTTGAAAATCATTCATACAACTTGCATATCATGCGGTTCTGCCCAGCCACCCCCACAATTGATGATGATGATGATGAGCGTTATAAACTTTTGGTTGAATTTTTTTTTTTTTCCAAACGCAGCCTTTCTCCTTCTCCCACTCTGTCGACCATTCTTTCTTTCTTTCTTTCTTTTTACTCTTGGGGAGGGGAGATAAGGAGAAAGTGTGCCCCCCTCCTCCAGTCCCTTCCCAAAACAATATTAAAAAAAAACACCAAAAAATTATATTGAAATGACAAAACAAGTCTCATATGAACAGTTAAATGTTTTGCGAAACAAGATTGACACAAAACAAAACAATCCCTTAAATGTTTCTTGGGATTGTTAATGTAAATTCAAGGATAACAAAAATACAGTGTTTCAAAGTGGCTTCATTTCTTGTCTTTGTCTTTTTTTATATCTTTGTTCTTGTTTTTATTTATTTATTTATTTTTTTTTGAGAGGCGTTTTTTTCCGCTGGTTTGTCACACTCAAATTATTTTCCAATAAATCTTAATATTGAAAAAAAAAAAAAAAAAAAACGACGCTGTCAACCTTTATAAAAAAAAAATTTTTTGTGACAATTTACCTGCATATGTGCCTAAAATTTGGGATCGATTGAATCGGGTCTTGATTTTATTTAAATAAAATATGAATTGCAAAAGTTGAAACGCATTATTTTTATCTATATAATAATATGCTAAGGCATTTCATGTTCGTACATACATTATCACATTCTACACACATTTAAAAAAAAATATGAGCTCTTTTGATGGGGCTTAGTGATTAGTCTGATGTCACTAGGATAAATAATTTTAACTTTACCCATTTTAAAATGAATTGTTCCAAAATTGCATTTTGGCGTCTAGAGTACTAAAACAGAACAATTTTAAACAAGCTGCGTGCGTGCGTGCGTGGTCCCCCCTCTGTATGTGACTCGATGTGGCGAGTGTAAAATGCAATAAATTTGGGGCATTTTTTATCCCCTGGGGGCGCGAACCAGAATTTTTCTGAGGTCAAGGATGCTAATTTTATATCCAGAACAATTGCCTCTACATTTTGGCCAAGTTTCAGAGAAAATGAATGGATGGATGAAAAGTTATGGGGCAAAAAATGTCATTTTTTTGCCATTTAAGGGCCTTTTGACCCCCTAGGGGGGCTAACCAGATTTTTTTTCAAAAATCGGAGAATGTCACTTTCTAGCCTGATCAAAGTTACAACTTGATGCAAAATTTCAGAGAAATTCAATGGATGGTTGCAGAGAAAAATCCGGATGGATGGACATGCCTCAAAACATAAATCCCCCGATGTTATAAATCGGGGCACCAATAAATACATTTCGAAAAGTGACCTTCGTTTTATAAATTCGAAGAATATTTAGTTGACAATTTTTTTTTTACTGTAAGAAGACAAAATATTTAATGTTTTAAAAAGAATGAAATTGCTACAATTTTAAATAAAATAAAAAAAACATTTGTTTTATTTATTTCATTTAAAGAATATTGAACTGACAACAACTATTTTTATGGAAGAGTATTTTTTTTCTCAATAGTATTAATCTTGACAGATATTTACTTCAAGAGGAATATTTTTAACGGTACATCTCGTTAATCAAAACATGAACATAAAAATTCTGGAATAAATTCTTGGATACGTCCTAAGTTTTCTAAAAGGCTCTGTCCAATGGTTTTTCATGCATAGGTTTGAAGTAGCATTTTCAGATGCATCTACATATCCTTGTAAGAGGCTTTGTCCGTTTGGTAGAATTTGCATAATTTTTGGTGTAGTTTTCAGCAACCAGGTAAGTACATAACAAAGTTCATACATTTCTTTAGCTATTTTTTTTTTAAAGAGAGGCCTAACATGTAGTCATGAAAGTAAAGAAACACATTTTTTCATATGAAAAAAATGTGTTTCTTTACTTTCATGACTACATGTTAGGCCCTTCTTTAAAAAAAAAAAAATAGCTAAAGAAATGTATAAACTTTGTTATGTACTTACCTGGTTGCTGAAAACTGTACACCAAAAATTATGCAAATTCATCCTGTATTTATTAAATTAAAAATAAAAGAACGATTTTATCTATCGATCGCCATTTTGATTTTTCCCCAAAAACAAAATTTGAGTTATCTCTTTTGCCTAATAAATAAGTATAAATGTCTACGGATACGTAAGATCGTTTTTTTTTTTTTCTTCTTCTTATAATTTAATAAATACTGGATGAATTTGCATACTTTTTTCTGTACAATCTTATTTTCAGATAACACCTAAGTACATAAAGTTTATACATTTCTTTAAATATTTTCATGTCGTAGTGAAAGTGAAGAAGCACCAAAAAATGTTTTTATGATTTTTAAATTATTTTATTATGAGAATGGTTTCATATAAAATTCATCCAACTGAACATTTCATTAAAATTAAACGAATAACTTATTTTGGTAGACTATTAAACTAAATAATTTAGTTGTTTTTTTGTTGTCACTGAAAATTGGCAGCCATTTTACGTAATGTAGTAAACTACCCACGACTCGATATAATGTTGCAATTAAACGATGCTAGGCATGAAAATTACAAAATGACTGAACTCTACAAGTAATTTTTTTTTTTTTTTAAATGGACCAAAATAAAACAAACCAACTTGTTACAGCTAAAAAAGATCGCAGAGTTTGCAAAGAACGCATGAGTGTTTTAGAATGTGCATTTATCATCTAAATTAGCGATTCTCAACTTTAAAAAATATGGAGACGTTGTATAACTTCCATACATTAAGTGAAGAAAAACTATTCTGATCTCACGTTTTAAGTGAATTGCTTAATTATGTTACCGTTTTTTTATAGCATGATTTACATGTTGTCTCATTAACGCTTACGCTGACTATCTTCTCCCAGAATCCCATCAGCTTCGAACAAGTGACGTCATGTCTGCCTCATTGGCACACAATTCAGCAGTCAATCCCTTGACATCTTTGTGACCCCTGTCTGAAATGTTTCCTGTTTTCTAACATAACTCCTACATCAATATCTCAGCAATAAGTACTAGCTAATATCTACTAGCAAACCTAGCCACCTCGATATTTAACACTGGGACTGTCACAGGATTAAAGTCGTTCTGCAGAAAATGGATAATAAATTCCAGGAAGATTTTAGAATGTGCATTCGTAATCATGTAAATTAGTGATTCTACATTTAGACATTTAAAAAAAAAATATGGAAGGACATTTAATGTTTCATTCCTTGGCCTTTTGGTCATGAGAAAAGTTTAGTATCTGTTCTGATTCTACATTTCAACTTTTCTATCCTTGGTCAACGAAAGAGGAATCCTTCTAGACTGAGACAATTTAAATTTTTGTCCCAATCCAGAGTGCTCCTTTTGGGGAGCTAGATTTTCTCCACATTAAAAACCGACCTTGTGGGGAGGCAAGTAAATAGGGACATTTAACACCTTCCATGCATTAAGTGAAATATTCTGCAAATATTTTTGTATTCTGATCTTATTTGACAGTGCAGAATTCTTTTTCAGCTGCAGCACTTTGCAATGTCATCGTAAAATCGTAAACATCTTGCTGCCCAACTCCCCACCCAGTTTGCCGCCCTATAAATTTGGCCCTTATCAAAATACCCCCTTAAGTGTCAACATGCCTTGTTTAAAGTGAACAAAAGTAAAAAGGACTTTTTCTTTTCATCGAATACCAGAAAGTGAAATTGCATCCAACATTCAAAAGTGATTTTGAAACTTTTAAATTATTGGATAGAAAGTTATTTCTAGTTAAAATTAAAGTGAAGGCATGTCGTTCTATAATATTAAACGTTGTGGGTGTAGACCAAATTCTAGTAGCATGATTCATAAACTGTATTTCTCGAAGGAGTAGCCGATCTAGGAAAGAACCGGTTTCATTTTAAAGCCACGATGATGACAATCGGCAGACAATTACATTTTTTCGACCTTTTTGGTGAGGATGAAAGTGAAATCTTCTATAAGTTAGGCGTCGAATTTTGCTTATCTCAACAATTCTGAGTACTCTGACCTGGAATACACCACCACCTCAATGGCATATACTTGAATTCAAGCTTAGAGGACATGCCTGATTGTCCCAATTGTTTCTTATCTTGAAAGGATATCATTCACTCCCAAATTTCACTTTATTTCCTACCACTTAAATCTCCCTTCCATTTAAAGATCTACTTGTTTTGTTTTTTTTCGGTTCTAAACAAACCGGAAAACAGTGGAAGGTCTATTTTTTTTAGAAAGTGTTGGGAGGATTTTACTAACCTATTTTTGTTGTTGTCCCACTGTCCATATTATTTCAATGAAATTGTATGTATATTCCATGAAAAATGCCAGAATACTGAAATCATATGCCCTTAATAGGGTTAAGATGAAAATTCATATACTGATTCAATTCAAAAGAGCAATCCAAAATCATAATTTTCATTAGTTCCTTCAATTCTTTATTTCTGCACTTCGGTGGTGTGCCAGTTGACACGGTTAAGATTCGAATAAAAAAATGTTGTTTGAAATAAATACAATTTAGGCGCGCAGAGTGAAAATTGTTGTATTGGCGCGTGACAAATATAAAATAACGCCCACGCACATTCCGATGTGCCTTTTTATACTAAATCAATTTAAAACGAGCGGACGTATTAGCAAGCACACCACGTGATATTTTTGTCCAATGAGATTTCTCCAAAAACATATTTTTCTAAACTTTTCTCAATAAGCTCGCTGGAGCCGACCCAATAGTATATAAGCACACACAAACATAAAACTTTCTCTCTTTTCAACTGACTTTCATCAGGAGCTTACACGCATCTCTATCACTCTTCCAGTTCACCATTTCGCGCGCTTTCATACAATTTCACAGGCGAACATTCACTATTGCCTCTTTTAATATTTTATGACAAATGAACACTTCAACAAAGAGAAAAGACATTCTTCTTTTTACTTACATGAAACTAAAGAAAGGACTCATGAACTCATTACACAAAGTAATATATTCTACTTGTTAATATGTTTATTTCAGTAAATAAACTTCCGTTAATTGTGCATGTAAATATTCTTCTTATTATTTTTATTTGTGGAGGAAGTTGGTAACCCCGACCAAAAGGGTACGACGACCCCCACAAATTGGTGACCACGACTTAGAATTGCATATACAACGGAATCTTTTTAAGCTACACGCGGTTCCTAACATACTGGCGATATCATGCGCGCGGTAACACTCAAAGGAAGAAAAAGACGATGCGAATCTCAAGGGATGATACAAGCCGTCAAACGAAGCGTGGATCTCAGTACAATGTAGCAACAAATTAGCGAGTTACGCCGGTAGTCGCTATTAAGTCGAAAGATAAAAAAATCAACCGACAGTTTAAAGGCTTCAAAATCACTTTCAAACAAAAAAACACAAAATGGACGCTCCCCGCGTTGAAACACCTCTAGCTACGTTAACGCTAAATATTCCACCTTTTAATCCCACCAATATAAAGACGTGGTTTATCCAGATCCAGGCCCTTTTCGACGCAAAACGGATTACGTCTCAGCGAACCAAGTATTGTTATTTGGTTGAAAAACTCCCGGCAGACGTCGTCGAGGAAGTAACTGATTTGTTGGAGAACGTTCCAGAACATAATCCATACGACGAACTTAAGGAGGCTATTTTGAGACGGACTGGCTTATCAAACGAGACAATGTTACGCAATCTCTTCACCCAAGTAGAATTGGGAGATCGTACACCGTCACAACTCTTACGATACATGCGATCATTGCTAGGAGACAACAAGATGTCCGAAACTATTATGAGAAGTTTGTGGCTGGATAAACTCCCAGACACAACAGTACAAATTCTGGCACCCACAACGGAAGAGACAAGCACGGTAAAACTAGCCGACATGGCGGACCGGATACATGAAAATCTGAGGGGCCGCAGATTAAACTCAACACAAGCACAGCCAAAACAGACGAGAGACGTCGAAGTGGCCGAACTAAAAACCACGGTCGAAAATCTCACTCGTAAATTGCAGGAATTAATGCAAATAGACCGTCGTTATTCATTTAATAATCGACCTAACTACCGAAAACGAAGTTTTAGCAGAGGTCGAAGCAACACACGAGAACGAGCGAACGAAATCTGTTTTTACCACAAAAAATTCGGCACACAAGCAAGGCGATGCACGTATCCGTGCACCTTTAACAAGAATGAGGGAAACGGTCATTCCAGCCAGTAGAGACGACAACTGTTGCTGGATTTTCTACTAAAGGTCGTCTATTTTTTATTCGTGACAGGAATCACGGATATAACTTTTTAATAGATACCGGAGCCGAAATAAGCGTGATACCAGCGCTAAGTAAACAGAAAGCTACTCCACAGCCTTACCACCTCCAGGCAGCTAATGGCACACAAATACCGACATACGGTGAGAAGTACTTAAGCATCAATCTCGGCTTGCGTCGCACATTTTCATGGATATTTACCATAGCCAACGTGACGACACCAATATTAGGAGCAGATTTCCTAGCACGATATAATCTATCGGTAGACATGACTAATCGCACACTGACTGATAACCAAACAAAACTCGTAATAAAAGGTATCACCACAAGATACCAGTCTACTGGGATTAGTTCTGCCTTTCCTGAAGAGACGTACATTCGTCGGCTGTTTCAAAAATACCCACAACTTACTCAGCCATTCACAGTCGCGGATAATATAAAACATAATGCAAGGCATTATATTAAAACGAGTGGACAACCCGTCTACGCTACCCCCAGACGTTTGAAGCCGGATAAGTACAGGATCGCAAAGGACGAATTCCAACGCATGTTACAACAAGGAATTATTCGACCTTCCAAAAGTGCCTGGTCATCTCCTCTACATATGGTACAGAAATCAGACGCGACAACATGGCGTCCTTGCGGCGATTTCAGGAGATTAAATGCACAAACTGTACCGGATAGATACCCTATCCCACACATTCACGATTTCGCAATCGGACTGCAAAACGCCACGATATTTTCTAAACTGGATTTAGTGAAAGCATATCACCAAATACCGGTGGCGGAAGAAGATATCCATAAAACAGCACTGACCACACCATTTGGACTTTACGAATTTGTCAGAATGCCATTCGGACTTAGGAACGCCTGTCAAACCTTCCAAAGGTTGATAGACGAGGTTTTTAGGGACCTTCCATTCGTATTCGCATACGTGGACGATGTCCTAATTTCTAGTAGAAACCTCGACGAACATAAACAACACTTGGAACAAGTTTTCCAAAGACTGTCCCATTACGGTTTAAAAATAAACTTGGACAAATGTATTTTCGGTCAGCAAGAAGTAAATTTCCTCGGACATTCAATTGATAAGGATGGAATATCACCATTACCCGAAAAAGTAAGTGCTATTACGAATTTTCCACAACCTACGTCTGTTAGACAAATTCGTCGCTTCATAGGTATAATTAATTATTACAGACGATTTTTACCCAACTGTTCCACAATCCTTGCACCGTTAACGTCATTATTGAAGAACAAAACAAAAAACCAACAATTAAAACTGGAAGGATCAGCTTTGAAAGCTTTCCATCAAGCTAAAACTGCCTTAGTCAATTTCACAAAATTGAATAATATTAAGGACAGTGAGGAATCGAAACTTACACTTACAACAGATGCATCAGACATAGCTGTAGGAGCAGTTATACACCAACTGACAGGGAGTACAATGACCCCTATTTCGTTTTTTTCAGCCAAACTGAGCAAGACACAGACAAAGTACAGTACCTTTTCAAGGGAATTATTAGCAATTTATTTGGCAATTAAACATTTTAGACATCTGTTGGAAGGAAGAGACTTTTGTATTTACACTGACCATAAACCGTTAACGTATGCACTGCATACACACATAGATAAGTATGGCCCAAGAGAAATCAGACATCTTGATTATATTGCTCAATATTCTACAGACATCAGATACGTCAAAGGACAAGAAAACATTGTGGCTGACGCATTATCACGAGCTGCAATAACTTCGATAAATTCCAGTTCGCTGAGTATGGAATTGATTGCACAAGAACAAAAAACGGACGAGACACTCACTGTCCAAAAGAAAAACAAGAAAGACAACATCGCGATCGACCGAATTAAACCAGCATACATTGAGGAACACCCTCAGCCAATTTCCCCACCAGAACAAATTCCCTTAGAACATGGGAGTCCAGCAGAAAGTGACCGAAACGTCAAACCTACGACAAAAACCGGTAGAAAAGTCCACTGGCCGAAACATTTCAAGGAATACATTACATATTAAAAAAAAAAAAAAAAAAATTTTTTTTTCCTTATTTTCAATCTGGGGGGAGTATTGTGCCAGTTGACACGGTTAAGATTCGAATAAAAAAATGTTGTTTGAAATAAATACAATTTAGGCGCGCAGAGTGAAAATTGTTGTATTGGCGCGTGACAAATATAAAATAACGCCCACGCACATTCCGATGTGCCTTTTTATACTAAATCAATTTAAAACGAGCGGACGTATTAGCAAGCACACCACGTGATATTTTTGTCCAATGAGATTTCTCCAAAAACATATTTTTCTAAACTTTTCTCAATAAGCTCGCTGGAGCCGACCCAATAGTATATAAGCACACACAAACATAAAACTTTCTCTCTTTTCAACTGACTTTCATCAGGAGCTTACACGCATCTCTATCACTCTTCCAGTTCACCATTTCGCGCGCTTTCATACAATTTCACAGGCGAACATTCACTATTGCCTCTTTTAATATTTTATGACAAATGAACACTTCAACAAAGAGAAAAGACATTCTTCTTTTTACTTACATGAAACTAAAGAAAGGACTCATGAACTCATTACACAAAGTAATATATTCTACTTGTTAATATGTTTATTTCAGTAAATAAACTTCCGTTAATTGTGCATGTAAATATTCTTCTTATTATTTTTATTTGTGGAGGAAGTTGGTAACCCCGACCAAAAGGGTACGACGACCCCCACAGTGGACATTTACCAATTCCATTTTCATCTTGCATACAAAAAAAAAACTCAATTTTCCATATTAATATACACGTGTTTCTTGGCATATTAGACAAAAATTATAGTTTCGTCGTCCATCTATGAATCTTTATTGAATGACGGAAATATGTAGTGAAGTTGTAGAAACAACTTAAAATATTCAAAAAAGAAACCTAAAAAAAAACACAGAAATAGAAAACCCTGTTGAATAGATTTTAATTTCTCCCGTTCCAAAAATAAAATATTGACTAAACATAAATGTAATAAATTACAATGATTTAATTCTTTATTTTTGTTAGTGCCATAAAAAAAATTAAAGGAAAAAGATTTGACTTCAATGAGGAAGTGATATCAGAAACTGAGACATATTTTGAGGCCAAAGACAAATCGTTGTTCTACAAAAAAGACATTGCATTTTTAGAGAAATGTTAGAATCCGTATAACATCCTAGAAGGAGAATATGTTGATGAATAAAGTTAAATTAGTTGTTTATTAGGTAGGCCCGGGACTTATTGAGTGGTATGTGACTATTTTATTTCACAAATTTCTACCTACTGGACATTTTTTAAAGGAAAAATTTTCTTTAATACTTTGAATGCCGATAAGACAATAAATTTATTTCCTATTCATGTTTGGGCGTTTTTTTTTTTTTTTTTTTTTTTGTTGTTCTATTTTTCTGAATATCATGTCACTTCATTTTTTTACGATTGCGTTTAATATTGTAAATAAATATTTTTCTTCATTTCACAGGTATTTTAGTTTTAACTCTTTAGTGTGACAATATTTGTCAGATTGAAAGAGTTAAAACTAAAATACCTGTTTTGTTTTTTTTTATCATGAAACAAAAGAATTTAGAAATATTTTGCACTAAACGAAATTGAAGAGTTATCTTTCTTATCTCGTAATTTGGGAAAAGCAAGAAATGCTAATGTCCAAAAAGATGAGTATCTGCATTTATTAAAATTGTTTGTTTCGGAGGATTAGATAACGAGGCCATCTGGTTTTCGCAATCAAAAACAAGACAAGGATTCATTGCCACGAATGGAAAATTAGATTTGCAAATGTTCACAGAAATTATAGCAAGTTAATGTTTTTGGAAAATGCATTTATTAATAAGAAGATAAGCTTTGAGGTGAGGAGGAACCTCCTCCTCCTCCTCCTCCTCTTGAGGTAAAAGCGAGACATAGAAAAAGGGTCAGGATGGAAACCCGTTGACCAGTCAACAGTCAGGAAAGTGGATCCCCGCGGATTAGAAATTGCAAACATTGGAAGTATTATGACGATAATGCATTTTTGAAATTCCCGAGTTTGATTCAACCCTAGCCGATTGACAATATTGTCACAGATTTTCAAACTGCCCATTTGTAGTATCTCGTCATTTTGAGTAAATGTTCGTCTCAATCCAGGGTGCCCCTGTTTGGGGAAACTGGCTTTTACCTACATTAAAAACCGACCTTGT
Organism: Sepiola atlantica; assembly: GCA_963556195.1. Lineage (NCBI taxonomy): Eukaryota > Metazoa > Mollusca > Cephalopoda > Sepiida > Sepiolidae > Sepiola > Sepiola atlantica. The sequence continues at coordinate 42,469,505 of OY744531.1, forward strand.
GTCTAACTCTGCCCTGATGTGGAAACAAGTAAATAAGGACTCATTTGAAAATAATGTTGGAAATGTGTTGAATTTTTCAACAAGTTATTTTAAGATGCAGGGTGAAAGGAGCGGCTCATTTTTTCAGGAGCGGAAGCCACTTTCAAAATTGTGGAGCAGGTAAAGTCCTGAGTAAATGTGGTATTGTGGTGACTACTAATGCATCTCGTCAAGAGTAGGATAGACAAACGATGACCCCTGCACACTTTTGAGGGCCTTGTTCCTGATTTGTTGAAATTGTATAATGATATTCTTTTACCAAATAAATAATTCAAAGTGTATCTATTCAGTTAGAGGAGTGATATCCTCCCAGGTATTACCTTTTACTTTCAGAAAATGGTAGGTTTAATTGCTTGCAGCGTATTCATTCGTGAGTGAGTTCCGACGGAAGCACGGGACTATACATATTTGTCCCCCGATTTATAAAATCGGGGGACTTATGTTTTGAGGCATGTCCGTCCGTCTGGATTTTTCTCCACAACCATCCATTGAATTTCTCTGAAATTTTGCATGAAGTTGTAACTTTTGTCAGGTTAGAAAGTGACATTCTCCGATTTTTGAAAAAAAATCTGGTTAGCCCCCCCCCCCCCAGGGGGTCAAAAGCCCCCAAATGGTAAAAAACGACATTTTTTTGCCCCATAACTTTTCATCAATCCATTCAATTTCTCTGAAACTTGGCCAAAATATGGAGGCGATTGTTCTTAATAGAAAATAAGTATTGCTGACCTTGGAAAAAATCTGGTTCACGCCATCAGGGGGTCTATAGCCCCCAAAATGGCAAAAAATTACCCTTTTCTCCCATAACATTTGATCCATCCATTCAAATTTTCTGAAACTTGGCCAAAATGTAGAGGCAATTGTTCTGGATATAAAATGAGCATGCTTGACCTCAGAAAAATTCTGGTTCGGGCCCCCAGGGGGTCAAAAATGCCCCAAATTTATTGCATTTTACACTCGCCACATCGAGTCACATACAGAGGGGGACCACGCACGCGCGGCTTGTTTGTTTTGTTCCCAGTAGTGCCCCTTTTTGTGGAGCTGGATTTTCCATCTAAAAAATAACGATATTGTGTCGAACTTTGTCCTCGTGGCGAGGCAACTAAGAGGGAGCCATTAGCAGACAATTAGAAGAAAACTTGTTAGGTTCCTTACCTGATCAAGCCGCGACTTACGTCAAGAAGGCCTGGTTTATCTGCTGACGTCACGGCGTTTAGTATTATTGCTAAGCAGATAAACGACAAGATACTTTGAAAAGAAAGGTTATTACACGCCAACTTCAATGGGTAATGCTCCGATGAATTGGCTACTCTGGTGCCCCCTCGACGTAAATTCACTAGACCAACTCGACAATCAACTAAATCCCATCCATTCACTGTGGAGGTCCCCAGATGCTGGAGAGCTTTCTACTCAAATAGCTTCTTTCCTCGTGCTGCTGGCCTCTGGAACTCCCTCCCTGCCCCCTGTTTCCCCGACGGTACTGACATGCAGAAATTTAAAACTAATGTAAACAGACATCTCGCTGCGCAGATCCTAATTTAGGTTGACCCCCCCCCCCTAAACCTTCTCCCTTTTTTTCTCAGTAGCCCCTTACGTCTACAGTGGCGGCCTGCCTTGTTTGGAGTGAACTATGTTAAAAAAAAAAAAAATTAAACACACAAAAAAAACATATGACTGTGGTCATTTCTGTCTGAAATTATCTCATCTTCGATCTAGTTATTGTTTGGTATTTAAAAAAAGGAAACCGATGAATTTTGTTCATGTCGTTTTGCAAATAAATAATTCAAACTGTTCTGATACTACACTTCATCTTCGGTCAGTGAAGGAGAAATCCTTCTAGACTGAGACAATTTTAATTGTTGTTCCAATCCAGAATGCCCCCTTTTGGCAGCTGAATTTTCCACCCGTTAAAAAGCGACTTTATGTCTAATGTTGTCCTCGTGGGGAGGCAAGTAAATACGAACACACGTAATTACATACAATCAATCAATATCTATACACTTCAAATATGTTGATACTGCAATTTTCAAAAATATGTAATCGTCATTGCTTGACTTTGCATGTTTTTATTTTGATAAATATGTAAAGAAAATTGTTTTCAAATTGGGTACTGATATCGACCCTGAACCAGTTTTCCTGAGGTTCGACTGTCCTACGCAAACGCCCGAGTGTTGACGAGCCGAATGGTACCAGACGACAATTTTGATACGGTGCTGCGTCCTGTGGTTGTAAGTTATATTTTCAAGAAATTTTCTAAAAGAAACAACAAAAAAAACAAGCAAAACATAGCGAAGTTACTGTTATCAAATAATTTTTTTTTATATTTTGAAACGTTGCTGCGTCCTATAATTTTTAGTTATAGTTGCAAAAAAATTTTTAAACAACAAAACAAATAAAACAAGCAAACCAGAGCGAAATTACTGTTATCAAATAAATATTTTTAACCCTAACCCTAACAACAACAACAAAACAAGCAAAACATTATTATCATAGGACGCAGCACCGTATAAAAACTCGTCTAGTACAAATCGGCTCGTCAACTCTCGGGCGTTTGCGTAGGACAGCTGAACGCTTCCGAGTGGAACCTCACGAAAACTGGTTCAGGATCGATATCAGCACCTCAAAGTGTTCACAATCAAAATAATAAACGAGTTTTAGTCTTTAAAATCCGTGAAAAAACGTGATGTTTATTACGCAGAAACAACACACACCTTAACTTTAAAAAAAAAATTAATTCTTGTTTTGTTTTTTAAAATTAACATTGAATAAAGTATAAATCGGATCGTGCTGCTTTCTTTTCTTTTTTTGAGTGCAATTTTCAAAGTTGTCTAAAACTTTTTTAAAAGCTATCATTCATTATCGACAGTCTGGCATTTGGGCATATCTCGCTTGTCCTACAGTGGATGACGTAATTTTTCAGTGACCAGATCTTCTTACCGTACGTTGTGGTTAAACCATGGCCACCGAGAGTTGTAATTCTCGGTGGGCATGGTTAAACCGGTCAGCGAGCACCGGCAACTGACGTTTAGGCCGGAAATCAACAATCGTATCAACACGTGCTTTTCATTTTGGATGAGAAAAAGTGAGCGAGGGGGGGAAAGGTTTAATTCAAACTACCTTTCTTTCTTTTATTTAAAGCGTAAGTACATATTTTTAATTGTTCGTTTTTTTCTTTTGTAAATACTTAGATTTGGAAATGTAAAAAGAAAATTAAATTCTTTAATGTTTTTGTTTACTCTTAAAACAAATATATGTTTTCATTATTATTGTTATTTTTGTAAAAAAAAAATTAAAAACACAACAGGAATTTCAATTAGCTATATTACGCTATATCGTTTTAACGACGTTAGATAATATGTATAAAAATAGGGGAGGGGTGCTTCTACAGAATTTTAACCCGACTTTTGCCGAACTAAACCTAAAACTTAGGTTAGAGTTAGTTTAAAATTAGGGTAAACACACACGCACACACAAACAAAAACAGTTCGGTTCAAATTCTGTAGAACTACCAAAAAGGTACCTTCTAGATACGAGATTTTTTTAAAAACATATTTCGGTGCTTCTTGCTTAAAAGTCCGAAAAAAAGATTTCTTTGTCTTTTAATGTTTAAGAGGTAAATAAGGGGCAGTAACTCTTATCAACTGTTGTTATTACATGTAACGTAATTTACTGCCACATTCAATTAATTAGTAATAAATGAACAACAAAGTATACGTAAATGGAAAATTTAAGATTTTGAAAATTAATTAGTAATAAATGAACAACAAAGTATACATAAATGGAAAATTTAAGATTTTATTGAAAATTTACGCATTTATTTTGTTTATACTTGGGTTTTTTACTCGTTAGGGACCTCCAATTGCATGTGAAGAACGGTGACGTCACTATTTCATGTGTACGTTAAGAAGTCATACATTCGTTTTGCTTTACCGATTGCAAAAAAAACTCTCTCAAATAAAGTTATACTTGTTTTAAAGTAAAATAGTTTAGTTAAAGGTTACATTATCAAATTCTGAAAGAAACCCTTCTTCATTGTCCGATGAAACTACGAAATTTTCTTGTTTTACGACACACGGGGTAGTGTTTACTAAACATCGCGTGAGACATGGCAAGATATTATCTATGTACGGATGAACAGAAGTGAAACAAATTACTTTACTACTATGGTGTAAACAAAATTAACGGTTTGTTTTAACCATTTATTCGTCAATTGAATAATAAAAATTCAAAGTAAAAATAAGTTTATATTTCGAAATGGATAAACATTTTAATTTGAAAAAAGAAAAATGATAAAAAGTATTATAAATATATAATAATAATAATAATAATAATAATAATAATTACTTTTGTCAACGTTTTTTCTTATTAGTGTTACTGTTTACAAATTAGCGTGCGGCGTGCACCAATTTTACTCTAAAAATGTATGCGCATGCGCGTGGGACAATTTCACTTTAAAAATTGACGTGTTAATTATGGCTAGTATTGCGTTCCATAGTTGCGGCAAAATCAGTTAGTGCAAAAAAATTTTCTTACTTCTAGCAAATGAAGTAGTTTTTTCCAAGTACATAATATGACATCCGCCACAACTTTTGTCTTTTACGATTCATAATACTTCGGGCTATATTATATTAAAATATTTTGAAAAATTTCGAACACGAATATGTTCAAAAATGATGTTTAAAACCGATAAACTCGATCAATACGATCAAATGAATAAATGTCTCTGAAAATAAAAATTATTTCGTAAAACTTTTTTTTTTTTTGCATTTCAATAAATCACAGTATATTTTATTGAGAAAAGGTAAAAAAAAATTCAAAACATAATAATATTGCTTTTATTTCCACTTTTTATTTGTGCATTCACGGACCAGTTTACTAAAACAGTTTACGTAAAATTTAATAAAATTAATCCAATGTGTTTTTTAAAAGAGTTTAGTTTTATATAAGAAAAAAAAATCGCCGGATGACAATATATTTCGTTCAATATTTCATAAAATGAAACAGGGGGGGGGGGGGGGAATCACGTAAAAAAAATATTTTCCCTAATATATTTTAGGAAAACAGCATTTTAAAGATAAATTAGTCCTATAATGAATAAGTATTGAAAATTTCGTGAAGATCTGGCCATAACTTGATTTATGCGAGATTTATTAAAAATGTGCCTATCACAGCGCACATAAATGCTTATACATAAGAACGTTAGTTTATCACGTAAAAAAAAGTACACAACATTTTAACTTCACATTTTCATGAGTTTCGTATGCTGGAAAAAATTCTAAAAAATCATCAGCAGTTTATTTAATGTATCCTCTTTTGAATGGTAAAAAAGTTTTGTTGATAATCTTAATCTAAATTAAAGTTACATCGTGTTATATATAGGGGGGGGGGTAAATAGTTCACAACCAATTGGAGGTCCCTATTACTCGTGATGGCACAAGTCGCATGTTATGCCCACAATTACAGGTCTCTTCTCCAGAAATAAGTCCATGCGCTTGCAAAAAATCTATCTGTTTTGCTTTTTCTGAAGTAAAATATAGTACGTCTTCAAACTGGAACAATTTCAAATCCATGATTCTAGTTGAAGAGAATATCAGGCTTGATAGAAATTAACGATAAAGTCTGGCTCAAAATTACAATTAAGAGTTACTGCCCCTTATTTACCTCTTAAACATTAAAAGACAAAGAAATCTTTTTTTCGGACTTTTAAGCAAGAAGCACCCATATTTCACCCAAAACAAGGCAGACGTAAGTGGTTACTGAGAATTAGGGTGTAGGTTGGGAGCTGTCCGGATATTGACGTTGGACAGTAGTTAAAAAAAACTTTTCATTTTTAAATAATAATAATAATGTTAACACAACAAAAAAGGTACTTTCATAGATTAGGACCCACGCTAACTTTGATTCTAACGCTAACCCTAACCCCCACTTTGACCCTAACCCTAACGTCGGGGTCAAAGTTAGCGTGGGTCCTAATCTGTGAAAGCACCCCAAAAAGGTAAATTTGTAGATTAACACCCTCAACTACCCAATGAGATTCTACTTTTTAGGCGATTACGTGTGAACAGCACCCTGAAAAACTTGGCGGAAAAAAGGGGGAAAAGGGCAACAAAAGAACAATTATTTCAGAAATTAGAGTGAGAGATCAGTGTCGTATATAAATTGAAGGCGTATCAGAAGAGGCGACCCGTAGTCAGCATGCCGCTATTCCGAATTCACAACAGCAAGCCGCAATCTGTCTTTCCTGCACCAAACGGTCATAATTTGGGGGTTTTTTTAATCGATCTTTTTCATGTAAAACTTTATAATTAAAACTTACTGGAAAGAAAAGTTTTGTATTTTTATTTAAATAATTACTTTTAGAAAATATGTAGTCAAATAGGTAGTTTGATTTTATTTTTATTTTTTTCAGAAAACATAAAATGTTTGTGTTTTGATACTGCTGCAGATTGGGACCCAAGTTAACCCTAAACCTAATCCTAACGACGCTAAGTCGATTTTAGTTTAGGTCCTAATCTGCACCAGCACCTTGTGTTTTTATTTTAAATAAATTATTTTAGAAAAATAAGTAATCAAATATGTTATTTGATTGATATTAACAATTTTTTTTTTTTCCGAAACATTGAAATATGAATTTTTCTACCAATCATAGTACTGTCGGATCGCATATATTAGGACAGGAGAAACAGTCTATGTATTGCGACTTGCTGTTGTGAATTCGGAATAGCAGCACGCTGACTACGGGTCGCCCCTCCTTCTGATACGCCAAATTTAATGCAAAATGCTGCTCATTTCCGGGTCATTCTAACTTTTTAGAGCTGCTAACAAAAATTTTTTACCACTAACCCTAAGTCCAATTAGCAAAAATAAAAATTAGGAAAGTAGTTCAAGATAACCGATATTTACATCTTGTTAAATGTGATCATCAAGGACAGTGCTTACGATGGGAGGAGTGTGTTGTTGAGCTAAAAAGTGGATGGAAAGAAATATGGGGCTTGGAACAGACAAGGACATTGTTCTTGATTAGATGAACATATGATGCAATGCCATCACTTGCCAATCTTGTTCGGTGGAGGATGTGTGATAATGATAGATGTCGATGCGGGAAGAAGGGAATGCTAAGGCATATTCTCTCAAACTGTGAGCTAGCAATAGAAAGGTATACGTGGCGTCATAATCAGGTGCTTGTAATAATTGAAGAACAAATCTAGCAAAAAATAAAGCAATTTCATGATGGAGAATTACCCAAGATTAAACAAATAAAGAAGATGGAATTCCACAAAGCAGGCCACAAAAAGTAATCTGAGTAGTCGTCCAACGACTATAAAAATAGATGACAAATGGACTGGAAACTGGAAGTTAAGTGTAGATCTGAAAAACCTTTTTGGTGTTCCCATTGATATCATCTGGACAACGACCAGATATTGTTGTGTGGTGAAGAAAAGAAAGAAGGAATAATACTGGAATTAATAGCACCATGGGAAGAAAACTTTGCTGCTGCAGAAAATAGGAAAGAGATCAGATATGAAGAGTTGGTACAAGATAAATGATGGAAGGTTGAATTTCATCATTTGGCCATTGGGGCAAGAGGAAATGTAGAGTGAACGGTTGTAAACCTATTTCGACATCGCTTTTATTGTAACAACTCAGAGTTGAAAAAATTGATTAAAGATCTTCAGGAAACAGCAGAGAAAACATCTTATTGGATATGGCTTAAGAAGAATGATATGAACTGGTGAATTTTGGATGGCGAAAGAAGGGAGATTTAGGAGATAGTGGTGACGCCATATGCAGGGTAGTTTATGACGTCACATTGCAGTCAAAAGCAGTTGTTGATGATGGCTGAAAGGTGTATCTGGCTTGATGGCATTTATGAGCAGATGACACCAGTGCTACATAACCACCTCCTGAAAGAGGGGCCCCGCAACTTCAGAAGAGCAGTCGAGGAATAGGGGCCTAAACTGCGAAGTGGTTCCTCCTGGTGGTGTAGTGCTGGATCCGATAGCGGAGCTGTCAGCTGCGAAGCACAAAAAGATTGTGTCATTCAAATCCTTTAATAATGGCTACTGTTCCTAGAATATGTCGAAGAAGTGTTTACAAGTTATCTATGATATTAAAAAAAAGAAATGTTGTGAAACAAATATTTTTATAAATACTGTAGCAGTTGCATGAACGATCTATTTTGTATCAGTCTACGTGACTGGCAGTGAGATTGTGATTCGGCTTGGCAATTATGTAATCATCGCCTCTTCACAGCGTGTGTATATAGCATGTCTGTATGTAACAGAATTCATACACAATCAATCGTTTTGGCATGAAAACCAAACCAAGTAATGAACAGAAAAATTCTCTCAAACAGACAAGACATATATCCTGCGCTCTCTACCTTGGCCAGCGATAGATGAGTCGAGGAACTCCAGGATAATATTATTTTGTCTAATCGACATGAATCAGCCCATTGTACTATCTTCACTTTTTTCCTGTGTTCCCATGAATAAAAGTTCATATCTATGTAGTTGTAGAGCAATTATTTATTTTGTGGAAGAATGGTGATTCCTTTTTGCTTATGTAACATTTTTATTTCAGTCAGACTCGGCCAGACGTATTATTCTTCCAAGTAAGTTCGTCATATTGATTTTCTTCCAGATTTAAACCACAAATCAAAAATTGGTTCTTCTAACTAAAATAATTGAATTTTTTAAATAAATTATTTTTATAAATCACTACAAGACTTTACTTCGTTTCATTACACATTGTTTACGTTCCAGGTTTTTGTATTGCTCATGGAGCTATGATTGTTTTTTGTATCACTCAAGACGAAAAAAGTGTTAAAATGTGTGGGGGTTTTCTCCTATTACTATGTAATACTAAATTGATTTTAACTCCAAAACGTTCATCATATCATAATCTTACAGGAAATATTATCGCCTATACACTATTTTTATTTGAATTTTCGAAGAAACTGTTAAGGACAGCGATCTCATCATTTACTATAAAACTATAACTAGTTGTTTTAATCTATAAGAATTATTGGGTGTAAATGTCTTTTAAAACCTTCGATCTTTTAATAGATTAGGATTTGCTAAGACTAGTTTTACAAAAGTCTAGAAATAGACCAACTTTACTTTATTATATAAAAGAAGAAGACCAAATCTTATGGTCGTCGAAGGCGACAGCTAGACGGCTTTGCTACACTTCGAAAGGTCAGGTGTTCCTTTGAAAGATATTAGAATGGCCAGAGCGGTTGTTGATGTTTAAATGGGTTGGTCGATCGAGCTGAAAGGAGAAAGGTGAATAAAAAATTGTATACGATGAACATGAAATAATGGCGTGTCAAGAGTGAAAGTAAGAGGTCCAAACTGTTTGAATCGGAAATGAGGAAATATTCCGTTATTTATCAGTTGACAGATCTAAATCATGCAAGCTTCGTCTAATGTTTATCTGAAGCCTGGTTCTTAATACATTTGAGACTCCAAAAATGTATACATGAACCCATGGCATAAATGGTTAAAAATGTTAATCAATAATCAGTTTGTAAGTGACAGTCTTCTGGTAGTTGAAGGTTTAATCCTTACGACAGACGATAATAATTAAGAATAACATAAAATTAACACTTCTACCAGGTCATGGCTGACAGAAAAAGAAAAATCTACATCCGTGGGTTCAGTTTGAAATTCTGTATAATTCTCGAGTTCCACATAATGATCCCCAAGTTCGAAAATATGCAACTTAAGAAGAAGGTTAGGAGTTATATCGGCCGAAACATTATGATGAATATAAAAACCAAGATGAGAATAGTAGTCCGAATAATACAAATTGTCAAACCTCATCTAAAAAAAATTCCACAACAATCTCTAAGTAAAACAAGATCATAAGTCAGTCGTGAAACTGCATACCTCCGCCTGACAATGTAAGGATGGGCAAAAGTCTTATCATGGCTTTAATTTTTCATATTTGATCACACATTCCAATAAAGATTGGTATTTATTTACCGCACCAGCAAGGATTGCGAAATTCGCGGTGAAGCCCGGCACGGCGGCTCTGCTCGCCGAAACAAGGAAGCGCTGAAAATATAGCTCGCTCACTGACCGTTTCGTCTTCCAACCAATTTCAGTGGAAACGTCGGGTGCGCTTGGCCCCGAGACTGTTAAATTTTTTCAGGACATTGGACGGAGGATTTCAACGTCTAGGCACGAGCCACGTGAGTCAGCCTGGTTGTTCCAACGCATCTCCCTGGCTATCATTCGTGGCAACACTATATCAGTAACAGCGGCGTCACTTCCGTTCTAATCGTCATCTGTTGACTCTCTTTCTTTCTCTCCCCCTCTCTATCTACCTATGTCTGTATCTGTCTCTTTGCTTCTCTTTCTCTCACAAACTTGCGAGAGATTGTAGAAGAAATTGTCAGAGGAGGATAAGAATGTAACGAGTGTAACTAGTCCATAATCAAATGAAGTAAGAAACAAGAACATAAGTGCGTCGTGAGACTGCGTACCTCCGCCTCACAACATTACGATGAACCACAGTTTTATTTGGACCCTACTACTTCATATTGTATGAAATATTCGTGTAGTTATGCCATGATAACATCGATATCTCAAAAACTATTTATCTGATAAGGCTGAAATCTTGCATTGTGGTTATTGTTACCAAAGGACATCAGATGCATACATCAAATTTGGACAAATGAGAAATTGAAATTCCGTCAAAATTTGGAAATGTCACATCTTTTCTCTCAGATAGGTTCATAAAAGTAGTTGTTGATGGGCAGAAGTGAGAAGCACATAGTATCAATGTAGGTATGTTTCAACGATTCATACTGGGCCCAACCCTTTTCCTTATATCTATCAATGATCTTCCAAATCATATTCTGACATCATTCGTTAACATCTATGCAGACAACACAACCATCTATGGCAGCACTTCGAAGAGCATTGATGATCAAGATCTTTCTGATTCTCTCTCTCTTTACCAACCTAGAGCATCAAAGTGTAGTATCTGTTCCGATGGATACTACACCCTATAGACCGATATCGTCTTGGCCTTCGGGGCTTGATTTATGCCGGTCTATGGGTTTGTCCTGTGCAGTTCTAGGAGGTCCACCCTCGCAGGCTTTGCCTTCTCACCCTTTGAGAAGGGGTTAGTTTATTGCTAATCACTTGAGGAGCCCCTAGCGGGGAATGCCGACAAGGCTGCTCAGGCAATTTTTAATGGTCATAAGTGCTCTTCCTCTAGGGTGCTGACTTATCTAATCCCACTTTCCGACCTTATGTCACATTTGTGGGAGGTAGATAAATACCTAGAGCATGTGGTACAATCGCAACAAAAAAGCGGGTAGGGTTAGTTTTAATATATCTAAAATCAAGCTTCTCTCCTTTCATCCCCAACGCTTGGATCCTCGCTTTTGCCAAATTGAAATGAATTGTTCTATCCTTGAAGAAGCTTGTGCTTTCATAAGCTTCTAGGACTAACCTCCACGTCAGACCTGAAATGGAAAACTTACATCAAATCTATTGCTAAGGTTGCAGAAAAAAATGGTCGGATCTTTCCACTGCTCCAGAAAGTACCTCGCTCCTCAAGCAATCATCTACCTGTACAAGAGCCAGATACGTCCTCAGGTTGAGTACTGTTGCCGCATCTGGGGAGGTGCCACTCTGAGCACTCTCTCCTACTTTGACAGAATACAGAATCGACGGTGGAGGATGATTTCTTCTCTTTCCTGCAGCCCCTTTCTAACGGGAGACATGCTAGTCTTTCTCTACTCTATCATTATTTTCATGGAAAGTGCTCGACTGAGCTCTAATCTTTAATTCCCCCCCCCTGTAAAACATTCACAGCAAAGACTCGTCTAGTGTCAACCACTGCAAAGAATTTTCCTTTCTTCCTCTGTGTACCTAAAACTAAACGCAATTATCATAAACAAAGTCTTTTTCCAAGAACTTCCCTACTGAGTGCAACATGGTCGTTTTCAAGTCTAATGTTAACAAATTATTGTCGAGCCGCCCACTTAAATAATCAAATTCTGACCATTTAATACATCGTTTCTAATCCTCTCAAGGTGTTGTTCATCGCCAACTGACAATCTCGTTAATCCTTATCCTTAAATGGCCTTCGGGCCTTGATAAGCAGTGACTCATTGGTATATATATTGGTGACTCATTGGTATATATATATATAATACTTGTAAGAACGAAATCAAGATGCAGAAGTGTCTTCTTTTTTTATTTAAAAAGAAGGTTTTTTCGAAGGAGGTCTATGATAGGATCAGACCCTCTGGGTCATTGCGACCTAGATTATATGGTCTTCCTAAAATACACAAGGAGGGGGTGCCACTGAAACCTATATTATCTATGATAGGGTCCGCCCAACATTCTTTGGCTCAGTGGCTCCTCGGAATCCTGCAACCTGTGCGTGATCTATACACTACGCACTGCATCCCTGATTCCTATCGGTTTACTGAAGTTCTACGTGGGTTAGATCCGGATTCTGAGACATCATTTATGTGCTCGTTTGATGTCTCTAGTCTCTTTACTAATGTACCTTTAGATGAGACTAACTCTAACTATTTGTGCCGACGCTCTCTATGAAGGCTGCCTGACTGCCCCTTGTTTCCCTAGGGAGATCTTCATAGAATTGATACTTTTATGTACTAAATCAGTCGAGTTCAGCTTCGAGAATATAATGTATAGTCAGGTTGATGGGGTCTCAATGGGTAGTCCATTGGCACCCACTTTAGCTGATATCTTCGTCGGATATTACGAATCCGTTTTATTTAGGTCTGTAAAGATGCCCACTACTTATGTTAGATATGTGGATGACACTTTTGCAATGTTTTCTTTGCAGAGTGAAGCACTGGCATTCTTTCATAAGTTAAATTCTATTCATGAGGCTCTAAAGTTTACGATGGAAAGTGAGAAGGATAATTGTCTTCCCTTCTTGGATGTTCTTGTTGAACGTTCAATGGGTGGCTTTCTCACTTCCATCTACAGGAAGCCTACTTTTACTGGTCTGTACGTAAACTGGTCTTCTTTTGTGCCTAAGTCTAGAAAGGTAGGCTCAATTTACACTTTGGTGCATAGAGCCCTCGTGATTTGTTCTCCAAGTAGATTAGAGTGTGAACTTAATAGGATCAAGGATATATTCATTGATAATGGTTATCCCAAGGACCTTATCAATGATTGCATTAATAAAAAAGTTGCTGACTTTAAATCCCCCCAAATATTTGGGCCTGTAAAATGCCCCATTTATTTGAAATTACCTTGGATAGGGGGAAGTAGTAATAAACTAGGTAAACAGATTGTTGATAGCATTAATAATTGTTTCTACTCTGTTTCCTTACGATTAGTTTATGCTACTAGATCTGCTTTTCCTTCCTTTCGCAAGGATAGTGTGCCCTATACAAATTATAGTAATATTGTATACCAATTTAAATGCCAATGTGATGCTGGCTATATAGGGCGCATTTCCTTGCATTTGCAGACACGCATAAACCAGCACATTCCATCAAAATACGTCAGGGAAGGGTACCATCCTTGGGTTACCCCTCCTCTAATTCCTGGACTCTGCTATTGGCCAGCATTTGGTTGAAAACCCTAGCTGTGCCAGTAGCTATAAAGTAGACCGTTTTGAGGTCTTGCATAGAGCAGATTCCAAGAACCATTTGAAAATATTGGAGTCTGTCTCTATCGCTATGCGAAAACCTTCCTTGTGCCGGCAGAAGGAATTTGTTAGATCGCTTAATCTCTTTGGAGAACTTTGAACTCCCTCCTTTTTTTTCTTTTTTTTTTTCTCCCCTAGCGCAGTGCCTTTTAATCGTTTTTTAAGTAAATCATTCAATTGACTTTTAATCGCTCTATTGTTAATTTAGACACTTTCAAATCCCCATTTGCTCTTTCTTTCGACAATATTATTAATTAAAACTATCGATTTTCTCCTGACGAGATGATAGTCGAAAGGGCCTTAGAGAGATTTCCGCGTGTCATTTTTAAATGTATTTATAAGTTTTGTACCTCAAAACATTTATTTATATATATATATATATATATATATCAACATAGTTACACACTCAAAAACATAACCTCCGTTAACTGCCCTAAAAAATTAGAAATTCTAAAATAATTTTTTTTTCAGATTGTTCACACGTAATCGCTTAAAAAAAATAGAATCTCTTTTTTTTTTTGTGGGGGGGCAGCTCAAGGTTCTCATCTACTTTTAAATTTAGATATAATTCCTTTTCAATTTGAAAAACTTCTTAATGCATACCTTTATACATTGTATCAACACTCATTGTGAGATTTTCATCTATATTTTTTGCTCTTGTGCCATTTTGATGGCTTGAAAATTAAGCAATTATGGAATAAATATCGATTGCAAATAAATTTTAGGACCCTTGAGTGGGATATAGTTTTAAATAGGAGCTAACCCCCTCTCAATAATATTTTAAAATAAATATTTAAAAATATTTACTGCTATTTTAAAGCAAATAAAATCGATTTTTCTAAGTTAAGTGCTCGTTCTAAGAACATGGTTCTTGTATTATATTTTCTAATTATTAAATTAATAAAAAAAAAAGTAGTAAATTAAAATCCTATTACGAGATTAAATCCATCATAATGCATTTCATTTTATTCGAAAACAAGATAAAAAGTGATACAACGATTTATCTGAAAGAAGAAAAAAGTTAAACCCTTTTTAAGGCAACATGACCACCAGCGATTAAAACACTGAATTACAATTACATTTTTAAGACTTTAAAAAGTAAATTAGAAATTTATTTCATGACAAGAAATACAATTTAAGAATAAAAATCAATTTTATCCAAAACTAGCTGTATCTATCCGGCGTTGTCCAAGAGTCTTTTTAATTTCATTTTTTGTTTTGTTTTGCATTTTTACAATATGTTGTCTGTTCGAAAGTTACTTTAATTGTTACAATATCGTTTGGTCATTAAAATATTAATTGAACCAAATTATTATAAAATTATAACTAATTTTCTAATGTTGTTTTAATCTCTATTTATAAAATTATTGGATGTAAATAGCTCCCATTAAAGAAAGAAATATAGAAATGCTTAGATCAATTTGTATATTTTATTAATATAGTGAAAAACGAAAACGTTTCACGAAAGTAAAACAACACTTATTTTACAACAACAACGAAAGGTTTATTGGAATAGGGAAAAGTCTGCTTCTGCTTAGTTGATAAATATATCTTCGGTGAAGATAGCATCATGGGATGTTGGTGACGAAGGCAGAGAAGAAGATGAGATGGTCCATTTTGGTTCGTGCCAGGGAACCGTCTGCCGATTGTCTGCAATTTCTAAAGGGGCTGAAGTAGTCCTTTAGAAAACTAATAATATCAATGCGCCCTGCAAGCTGATTGGACAACATTTGGCCAAACCACCTCACAGGGACACTGATATGCATTAAGCAGTAAACATTATTTATGACTGCTACATTCCCCCACTGCTTAGGCTGAAAGCCGACAGAAAAAAGGAAGTGTAGCAGTGGGAAAGAACAAAAATGCAAAGTATGTGAATTCAGAATTTTTTAAACAAATGTTTTTTGCTTTTAAGTGAAAAGTTTGTCTTTCTTTGTTTTTATTGTTTTGCGTTTTTTGATGAATAAAGTCTTCTTGCTTTTCAATGAAAAGTATTTTTTTGTTTTTTGTTAAAAATGTTTATTTGATTTTCCATGAAAAGTATGTTTTATGACAAATGTTTGATTTTTGATTTTCTATAAAAAGTGTGTTTTTGTCAAAAATGTTTTAAAATAGAAATTGTTAATGTTTTTTATGTAAAGGTTATAGAGTACAGGGACTCAAAAAAGCTTGTTCTATATATATATATAGAGTCTTACACAGTCTTTTGGGCCAATGTACTCGCCAACCACTACGTCTAGTTGTGACATATGTATCTTTAGAGGTTTCCAACAGTACAGGTGTAGTTACAGCTGGTTGATGCACAGTAGGGGGAATATGGGGCTCAAGTGTTTTTGTGTCTAGAAAGGCTTTTTTTACCCTGTCAATGGATACAGTTTCTTTTTTGCCACCAATGTCAAGGGTGAAAAGTTTGTCAGTGCGTGAAAGCACGCAGTAAGGACCAGTATAAGGTGGAGTAAGAGGGACTTTCACAGAGTTTTTTCTAATAAAAACATGAATCCATGACGAAATGTCTTTCGGGATCGAAGATTTAATGGTCTATTGCATAGGTGGGAGCTTATTTAAGTAAACTCACAGTCTGTTTATCTACAGAGCTGGATATGTTGCCGTTGAATCTATCGGGGGCAGCATCTGACCCAGCAAAGATAGAGGTACTCCATAAACGAGTTCGGCTGGAGAGTATCCGAGGTCATCTTTGAAGGCATCGTGACAGCCAAGAAGGACTATTGGTACATACTTGCTCCATTGCTGTTGGTCAGGATAAGCATGCAACACGGCTTTCAAATGGCGATGAAAATGTTCTATCATCCCATTGGAAGCTGGATGATAGCTGGTCATACAGTTTCGCTTAATCCCTAAAATCCTGGAATAGGTGGGATTCATACTGCCCACCAGAGTCAATGGTAATCGTTGTGGGAACTCCATAACACGATATCCAGCCCGATATAAGGGTTCGCGCTACGGATTCAGCAGCAATGTCGTTTAGGGGAATGGCTTCAGGCCACCGTGTGAAGCGGTCTATACATGTCAGGAGATAAGTAAATCCCTGACTGACCGGCCATGGTCCAACCAGATCAATATGAACATGGCTGAACCAAGCATCTGGAGTGCTGAATGTTCCAAGAGGTGCACGGACATGCTTGTGCGCATTTGACGTTTGTCAGGATACGCAGGAATGTGTCCAGGCAGTGATGTTGTACCTCATATTCGGCCAGAAAAATCGAGCCGAAATCAGCTTCACTGTGGCTTTGAGTTTGTGATGTGCCAAATTGTGAAGGGTATCAAAAACTACCCTACGATGAGTCAGTGGAACAAACAGGCGAGGTGAATCTGTTGAGGTGTCACAGATGATCTGCGTGTCCGAAGTGGGCACGGGCAGGTATGTGAATTTTCAAGTTTTAAACTCAGGTGACGACAGATCCAAAGTATCCAGACGTGGCTGGTCTAAGTCCATCTGTTGTAGGTCGATATCCGAAGGTGAGGACAGAGAATTTATAGGAAGGCGTCTGCCACAGCATTCTATTCACCAGAGATATGTCGGATATCGTTGGTAAATTGCAAAACAAAATCCAAGTGGCGAGTTTTGCGAGGAGAATACTTGTCTGGGTTAGAACGCAGTGTGAACGTAAGCAGACGGTGATCGGTGTAGATCACAAGTTGCCGGCCCTCGACTGAATGCTGAAAGTGTTTCATTGCGAGGTACTTTTCTTTTTTAACGTAGTTCACCCCAAACAAAGCAAGTTGCCACTGTAGACGTAAGGGGCCACTGAGAATTTGGGTGAAAGCTTAGGGGGTCATTCTAAATTGGGAGCTGTGCAGCGAGATGCTTGTTCACACTAGTTTTAAATTTCTGCATGTCAGCACAGTCGGGGAAACAGGGAGCTGGGAGGGAGTTCGAAAGGTTGGCAACTCGAGGAAAGAAGCTATTGGAGTAGAAAGCTCTCCACATCTGGGAACCTCTACAGTGAATGGATGGGATTTAGTTGATTATCGGGTTGGTCGAGGTCGAGTGTATTTACACCGAGGGGGCACCAGAGCAGCATATTCATCGGTACACATTCCATTGAAGTACTTGTAAAACAAGCACAAGGATGCAACATTGAGGCGATGTGACAGAGGCTGGAGCTTGTTGGATTGTGAGGGACCTATTAGATTAGAGACTCTTTTTTGGACCTTGTCTAAGAGGGAGAGACTAGTGGATGGTGCACCAGCCTAGATGTGACAACAATACTTGATGCATGCGGTGGCTTTGTAATGATATAAGATACTGTCAGATGTGAGAAGTTTTCTAACATTGTAGAGGGAGCCCACTTTCTTTGCAGCAGCTTTGGCAATGTCTTCTATGTATTTGTTCCAATTTATGTTACTTGTGAATGTTAGGCCGAGGAGTTTCAATGTTGAACTCTCAGGTAGGGTGTTATTTGCCATGGCAATCGGTGGTTGAAGAGGTTTCTTGTAGTTATTGAAGGAAAGAAGCTTTGTCTTAGCAGCATAAAATGTTACCATCCATTTTTGACCCGTTCTTCTACAGACTGGAGGTCACTTTCTAAGGATTCAGCCATTGCTTCGAATATGATTGCATCCATTTTACCCACATGACGAGAGTAAAGCGTGGTGTTGTCGGCAAATATACCCATCTCAGACACAATGTCATCAGGGAGGTCGTTTATGAAAATTAGGAACAATAAAGGTCTAAGGATCGATTCCTGCATTTATGTCATGTTGTTTGGATGAACAACCATCGAGGACAACCTGGATCTTTCTTTTGGATAGGAAGGATCTAATTATATTAAATATTCGTCCTGTAATACCATATAAATTAATCTTTGTGAGAAGACCTTTATGCCAGACTTTGTCAAAGGCTTTGGATATATCAAGCGTTACTGCCCTAGCTTCATCTACCTTACCAGGAGTTCATGGCCAAACGTGCTGTAACGTTCTGCCAGTTTCAGTTGTCTCGAAAAGTATGCAAGAGGTTGTAGTTGACCTTGGTGCTGCTGTTGGAACACTGCACCTACAGCTGTGCCCGATGCATCAACGACCAGTGAAAACTGGGCATCGGACACAGGATGTACAAGCAAGAATGTTGTCGCTAGTTTTTACTTCACTTCAGTAAAAGCTTTCAGCTGAATATCATTCAGTGAAATCCGCTCATTTTTCTTCTTCCTGTTACGTAACAGGTCGGAAAGAGGAGACAGGAGATCTGCACAGTGTGGGATAAAGCATCTGTAGTAATTTAACAGATCGAAGAAGTGCCTTAGTTGACGAAGTGAAATTGGTGGTTGAAGGTCTTGCAGAGTCTTAATCTTGTAGAGCCTTAATCTTTTCAGGTAAGAGAGATATGCCTTCAGGGCTGATAATGTGGCCCAAGAAAACTAGTGATGAAGCATCAAACACATATTTACCAGGGTTAATCCTCACCTGGTATTGCTGAAACTGTTCAAAGAGTAGGTGGAGATGAGTGACATGTTCCTCAGGTGAGGCATTGGCTACGAGAATGTTGTCTATGTAGTTATAGACAAAGTCAAAATCTCGCACTACTTTGTCCATGGAGCATTAGAAAGTACTAGCCGCGTTTCGAAAACTGAAAGGCATAATAAGAAATTCAAACACTCCAAATGGAGTTGTTACCGCAGTTTTGGGTATGTCGGCCGGATTCACTGGAATCTGATGGTAAGCCTTAACCAAATCTCGTTTGGAGAAAGTCTTACAACCGTGCAGAGACAAAGCAAAATCCTGTATATATGGGATTGGGTAACGATCAGGTACCGTCATGGAATTGAGTCGTCGATAGTTTCCAGTCGGATGCCAATCCCAGGACAGAAAGTTACGTATTAGCATCTATGAGCCGTCGTCTACGCATGCCCACTAGAAGGTTATAGTGGTGCAGGAAATCCGAGCCCAGAATAGAGTAAGGTAGATCAGCTACTGTGAAGAAACACGTAAAATCTCAACATAATTCCAAGTCCCCAGAACAGGAAATTTGACCGTACGTGGGAATAGGGGAGTGATTCACGGCTTGCAGTGAAATGGGTGACACTGGTGGCTTCTCAGTGAAGAGTTTCAGTGGCCAAATTCTGCAAGCAACCCCAGTATCAACCAAGCAACGTGTTTGGGATAAAATAGGCACAATTGTTATGCACACCCGGTGGAGAACATGCTGTGGTCAGATCTTCAGACCTTAGTTTCCCTGGTTCGAGAACGAACAGGGCTTTTTGCATCTGCGTGCTTCTGCGCCAAAGCAACTATGATAAAAACACAGTCCTGGCCTGTTTGAGTGGCGCCGACTTGGGAATGGCGAACAACTTTGGTACAAACGTCTGGGCGATTGTGACCTACTCATGCTTAATTTTCTCACCTGTTTGGCAAGCCGCTCTATAACGTCAAGTATAGCCACATACGTGGCCTCTTGGCTTGTGTCCCTAGCTGTGGCAGAATATGCAGAGACTTCAACTTCTCGTCAGATCGAACTGAACTGAAATATTGTCTTGCAGTATTATTTTAAATAAAAAATGAACGGATTTAGTCACAACTTTCAATCATAACGATTATATGAAATCAAAAGTTTATTTTTGGTAAATTCTCGATTTTGTTTTAATATTCCCTCTTAAGCTTGAAAAAAATTGTTTATTTACTTCTTACAAAAATGTTCGGACTAAATTTAGAATAAAAACAAATGACAGTTTTATTTAAAATTTGAATTCTTTAACACAATAACAAATCTACATAAGTAGAACCATAATTTAAAAAAATCTTCGTAAAAAGTAAACAAACAATTTTTTCAGGTGTAATAAAAAAAATAAAAAAATACCAATCAAAATTAAAAAAAAAGAAACTGTCCCTTAAGTTTGAAGAAAAAAGTTTTACTTTTTGGTATGCCAGTTTAATTTTTAAAATAGTAAATGACAATATCATCGAAGTATTAAATTCGCCAAAAAAAAAACCCAAAAAATATATGCAATAGTCGAAAATAAATGCTAGTTTAAAAATAAGTTTTAGAAACTTTAAAAATTGCATTTTTTTTCTTTAAAGAAAGAAAAACGATCCGATTGATATTAAAACTGAACTTTATTCAATATTAATTTTTTTAAAAGAAAAAAAAAAGAAATGAAAAGTGTAGTATGTGTTCTGATACTACATTTCATCTTTTCTGTCCTCGGTCAATGGAGGAGAAATTCTTATAAACTGAGTCAATTTTGTCCAAATCCAGAATGTCCCTTATTTCCCCAGTAGAAACCGATCTTGTGTCTAACTCTGCCCTCGTGGGAAGGTAAGAAAATATGTCTATTTGCCAGTCGATGGACTCCCACTTCCTAATATCAATAAAATAACGCCTATTTTGTTTGCCATTCAGCAGAAGCGAGGCCTACGTAAACTAAGGCCTGTTAACTAGAAAATGACGCCATGCTGTATAGTTACAAACAAAACTTCATCAAATTTTATGAAATAAATTAATTTCACTGAAATTTTCAGTATTTATTAATTAACGATCACGGAATATAATTAACCCATTAATTTATTAGAAATCTTAGTGCAAATATATTATTTTGTGTAATTTGCTTAGGCTAGACAACAAACATTAAATTAATACTTAAAAATAAAAAGGTGTTGTACTAATTTTTTTATTTTTAAAACATTAAAATTTTTCTTTGAAAAATAATTTGTCTGATTTAATATTTATTCTTTAAATAAGTTCATTCTTTCTGGTATACATCGAATGAAAAGACTAGTATCAGTTATACTGCATGGAAATATCTCTTTGTTTGTAAATACAAGAAGATAAATCCCTATTCTTAGGCAGTTTTATTCATTATATGAACGTTTCATTATCATTAGTTTTAGCTGAATAATTTGATAAGAGTTGCTCTCATTTCCGAAAAAAATAAATGATGTTTCTTGATTTTTTTAAAAGTAAATCAAGCATGAAAAGTGAATCAAACATGAAAGATTACAGATTCATTAAAGTAACTCAAAATCAATAATTCAAAATAATTAATTAATAGAACATTTATTGAAATAAATTAAAATGTGTGTGTGTGTGTGTTTCAGTTCATTTACAATATAGTAAGAATATGCAATAAATTAAAACAGTCATATTTTTTGGGGGGAGGGGGTCCAAACAGGCAGTTTATTTACAATATATAATTTGAATATCTCGCTTATTTGTTGGATTTTAGCACACATTTTCCATGAAACTTATTGATTAGTCTAAAATTGTATTTTTATCCAGAATTAAAATTCTAATTTATTTTTTTAAACTTTAAGACATCAATCTTTATCAGCCGTTCATAGTAAAAATCAACCGGAAAAGACAAAATCGCCATTTACATTTTCCATCACGTCAGAACTCTGAAAATGTGATCATTTTTAAGAAATATGTCTTAAAACATGATATCAAAGTGAATGAATAATCCTTAGGAGAGTAGCCGTGTTCTTGGCAGGGGAATAAAGTCAAAATAGCAGAAACAAGTTAATGATTTCCAAGTGAATGAATAATCTTATGGATGTGAGTCTGCTTGTCTGATTATAGATGGACGTATGCGTGTTAAGCGTTCCAAGGACTTCCGGTCAGCATTGATAGTGGTAGTAAGAAACCACTATCAATTATATCACCAGAAAATCTCAACTCGGGACTTGTTTTACGATAGCCACGACAGAACACACTGAACTAGTGACTGGGAGGGAAGGAAAGTGGATACAGAGCCTTTAGGTCGTCTAAGGTGACAGCTAGGCGGCATTGCTACACTCTCTTGTGAGTTGTACGTTCAGTTTGAAATATATTAGAATGCCCAGAGCGGTTGTTAATGTTCTAATGGGTTGGTTGAACCGAGAAAGCCGGAAAGAATGAAATCAAACTAGAAAGGTTGAATAAAAGCTTGGAGACAGGAATAAACATATTATGAGTGCATAGTACGTTTATCCTTGATTCGCTTCCAAAAACCCAGACTGGGTAAAACTTGCTTCTCACGAAGAACGAGTGACGTCATGGATCCCTCTGTTTCCCACGCAAGGGCCTGTGACGTCACAGAGCCTCTCGCAGGTGCACATTGACCCTTGATCTGGGGTCTCGTCACGCGGTGAACTTGTCACGTCTGTAATTTCCGACTGTGAGAACACGCCCTATTCTGCACCCGACTGCCGGGTCAACCCCACGTTAATTCGCGCATGTCAAACCAACGATTTCCAACAGATACGTCATTTCCCATAGGGCTATTATCCAACAGCATAACGATTGCAGGCGTTGATTAACAATCAGTTCTAATGACAGTCTTCTGGAGATTGAAGGTTCAATCCTTACAACTGGCAATCATATTTAAGAATAACATAAAATTAACACTTACAATATACCATGGCTGACGGAACAAGAAAAATCTACCCCCTTGAGTCCAGTTTGAAATTCTGTATGATTGCCGAGTTCCACATAAAGGTTCCTAAATTCAAAAAGATGTAACAGAAGAAGGTCGGAGGTTACATCGATCGAAACGTTGTGAAAATAACAATCACGATGAGAATAGTAGTCCGAATAATCCAAATAATCAATTCCGATCTCAAAAATTCTGAAACAATCCATAATAAAAAAATTTACAAATTTTTATGATTATTTTAGGAGTTTGGGCCCTTGTTTGGGCAGCGCTGGTGTGACGCTTTGGCAGCATCACTACTCCGTATATATTTATGTGTTCAATATTCAAGCATGCCAATGAGAACAAAGTAACAGCTCAAAGACAATATAGAATTCAAAAGACACTTATTGTTCGCAAACCCTACTGGGTCCGCTATGAAGCTGTGTCTGTAAGAATGTGTACAAAGAGTCTGTGTAAGTATGTAGAGAAGAAAAGTTTAAGAAAAATGCCGAATTGTGTTTTTGTAGGTGTGCAC
This sequence comes from Sepiola atlantica, assembly GCA_963556195.1. Classification (NCBI taxonomy): domain Eukaryota; kingdom Metazoa; phylum Mollusca; class Cephalopoda; order Sepiida; family Sepiolidae; genus Sepiola; species Sepiola atlantica. The sequence continues at coordinate 42,493,076 of OY744531.1, forward strand.
ATGCTATGAAATTGAGTCCATAATATACATAACAAAGACTGAGTAGAAAGATGTGTGCGTATGTATACGTACATAGATAGAAGTGACCTTATGTACTAGATTGTGTGTTTGCATGCACATGCTTGGTGTTTGCTATGAAATTGAGTCCACGAGAATGTGTTCAACAAAGTTTGAGTAGAAGGATGTGTGTGTGTGTAAGCAGAGAAAAGTCTTACATACTAGAATAGTGTGCTTGTGTGTAAGCACATATGGTGTGTGATGTGTTTATCAAAACAACCTTTAGACCGAGACGGTCTGTGGGGTGTCTGCTGTCAAAGCCTGCCGGATAGAAGAGAGTGGATTTTGCCGTACAGCGCTTTTTATAATCACTGAATAGCCATGCCGCCTGATATCAAAGGGGAGATAACTTGGGTCTGAAAACGCCCTCTGGTAGTGAGTCTGTAATTGTGTTGACAAATGGAGGTAATGTTTCTGAATTTTTGTAATGAGGATATATAGTTTGTATAATTTGGATTATTCAGACGACTTTTCTCAGACAACGTTTCAGGCGATGTAATCTCTGACCTTGTTCAGGTGTATCTTGTCAAATTCGAGAATCTGCACGGAATTTTGGATTAAATAAAAGGTTCTGTTCGAAATTCTGTGCAGATCTCCGAGTTCTAGAGAAAGATTCCCGAGTTCGACAAGATACACCTGAAGAAGGTCGGAGGTTACATCGGCAGAAACTTTGTGAGAATAACACTCACAATAAGAGCAGTAGTCCGAATAATCCCAATTATACAAAGGGAGGTAATGTTACACTATTAGTTTCAAAGTTTAATTTTTTAATTTTAAAATTATTTGGGATTAATTTATTCTCACAAATTATTTCTTATTCTCTAAATAAAAGAAATACAACAACAGAAAATAAAATATCTTTCTTCCTCCGACAATCTGAGAAAATATGGCGTATTTGCCCATCGATAGACCCTCACCACGACATACTCAGAAAATAAATTAGGTAAACACATCACCTCCGACCATAAAAGCAGTTTCACAGCTGGATTTTTTCGGCGTCAAATTTTTGGTGACTGGGAAGCAGGTGGAAGCGAAGAGATTGCCTTCTAGTCGTCAAAGGTGACAGCTAGGCGTCTTCGCTACACTTCAAAAGACCCAGTGTTCCTTAACTGTTTTGCATGGCATGCGTTCACTTTGAAAGATATTAGAATGCTTTGAGCGGTTATGTTCAAATGAGGTGATCGATCGAGCTGGCATGAGAAAGACGAAAAGAATAAAAATTGTAGGCAGTCATAAATAATGACATTTATTTTCTCTCTCGGAGAACAGCCCCTGGGAGGTGATTTGGTTCCACGTGGACCAATCACCTTTCAGGGCGTATTCATTTCATCCGTCCCATGAAGGACTACTTCAGCCCCTTTGGGAACTGCAGAGTCATCAGAGGATTTTCGGGAAGCAATAAAGAAGGAAGGACGCCCTTCTCTCTCTCCTGCCTGTGTCCAGTGGACCCCCCCTCCCCCGAACACAGGCTATCTTTGCCTGTAGATAGGCTGCCAAAAGTCTCCAAGCAGTTTAAGAACTTTCTTACTTCATTCCTTCTTCACTTTGATTCTGTCTACACTTTTGCTAACCTACATCCAACGGTGTAGGTAAAAAAAAGAAATACTTATTGTTGTTTGTTCATAAAAAAGTTTTCTTTTCCTTTCGTGTGACGACTGTTTTTGTTGTACAAATAATATTATAGGAGCTTGTTTTAACAGTCTATGCTAAGATTAGTCCTTATAAAATGATGCAGAAAAGTTGAATAAAAGCTTGTATACGATAAACATGAAATTATGCCATGTGGATAGAACATTTGTTCTCGACTAAGAGTGAAAGTAAATGTTCGAATCAGAAATGAGAAAATATTCCATTATTTGTCAGTTGATGCATCTGAATAATGAAAGCGTCGTTTAATGTTACATCGTGGCCGTAAAACCGAGATTCGGACTAGAGGCCGTATAGTTTTTTGTTTTTATAATTGAATAAAAAAAAAGTACTAAAATTAGGAGTTATCTCCCTTTTTAAAACTTATATATACGCCATGTTTCTTTTGCCAATCGTCTGGTTTTGTCCATGTTTTGTGTAGACGATTAAGCTTGCTATAACTTAACGTTTTCAATGTTTATTATTATTGCGAGTGAAAAATATACTCCATCTGGTCACATATTTTTGCTGGAAGAGATAATGCCTCGAAGGATGGTCGCATGACAACACGACAGATACTACACTACCCTCAAGAAAAGGAGAAAGTAATCCATGCAAAGATGCTATCATGACTACAGAACAGATACTACACTACTCCCCCTGAATTTAGCATTAAAAGATAGTAATAGTATAGTTTAGGCTTCAGACAGAAAGATAAATAATAAACGACAATTTATTAAGACATTATCTTCTACTTTGCTAGTAGTACTAATTTTTTAAATTTTACTGCGTGACTGCTTCCCTGTAGACTACAACATAGTCATCTTCAAATCCAATGTCAACAAGTACTTGTCGTGAACTGTCCCATAAGTAATCACACCTAATTCATTGCATTGATCAATTTCGGTTGACAATCATTCCATCCCATTAACTTTTATTCTCAGATGGCTTTTGGCCTTGATAAGTGGTGACCAAAAAAATTTTTTAAAATAACTTGCATTTTTTTATATTTGAGAATATAAAAACACTAACTGTCCCTACTTGGCCAAAAGTTCCCTGTGTTGTATCATGACTGGGACGGTGATAATTTAGCAGACTCTACTCCACTTCCTCAACTGTCTTGCTTGCTGTCAGTTAACTTTAAAAGATATTTGAATATCTAGATTGGTTGTTCTAATCGGTTGGTTGATAGCGTTGTTAAAACAAGAAAGGCAAAAAGAATGAAATCAGAAAAGTTAAATAAAAGAAAATAAATCTCTTTTCCCCTTCTCATCACTATGAGAAAATATGGTGTATTTTCCAGTCATGATCCCCACCTCTTCATACCCATAAAATAAAGCTTGTTTGCCAGTCAATGGAACAGCACACCATACCATACCACACCACATTGGAGGGGGCAAAACACGGATAGCAGCGCATTGAGGTCCAAGGCTACACCTAGGTGGCTTTGCTACACTTCTTCAACTGTCTAGTTCAAAAGATATAATACCCAGGGTGGATTACTAAAAAAAATGAATATAATATTCTTAATATTTTTAATGAGTAAAAAAAAAAAAAACAGTTTTGACACAAGTGTAACTATTTGTGTCAAAGTTTAACTTTTTCACTTTTAAATCATTTGTGACAAATTTATTTTTACAAATTATTTCTCATTCTTTAAATAGAAGAAATACAACAGAAAAAAAAATGTTTTCCTCCCTCATTCACTCTGAGAAAATATGGCCGATTTGCCAGTTGATGGACCCCCACCTTTGCATACCCATAAAATAATGCTTGTTTTGTTTGCCAGGCAACAGAATACACAGGACTGGTGTCTGGAAGGGGGGAAAGCACAGACAAGGGCCTGTAGGTCGTCTAAGGCGACAGCTAGGTTACTACACTCCTTCAGCCGTCTTTTGTGTTGAAAGTTTACTGGGAAAGATATTAGAATACCTAGAGTGGATATTCTAATGGGGTAAATCGACACTGAAAAGCTTGTATACGATCAACACGATACTATGCCGTGTGGATAGCATGCTTATCATCAAGTAAGAGTGAAAGTAAGAGGTTCAAACTGTTTGAATGAGAAATGAGAAAATATTTCATTATTTGTCAGTCGACGGATCTAAGTGATAGAAGCGTTGTTTAATGTTTATTCTGAGGCTTGTTTTTCATACATTTTGTCCGTAAAATGTAGCTTCGGAATAGAGGCCGCATCGTTTTATTTTATTTTTACGATTGAAAAAGAAAATGGTCAAATTGGGTATGATCTTTTATTTATTTATTTGCTAACTGTGCCAATGACCCGGGAGTTACACTGTAATGCTGTTGTAATGTTTATTTCTATAATTATTTGATGTAAAAAGGGTACCAAAATTTTCAATATTTGAATACAAAATAAGTCAGCCATTTTGGTAAAATTCAATTTTTCTGGCTGTACATTATTTTGCTGTTCCTCATTGAACGTTTTGTAAACTATTTACACTGAATAATTATAGAAATAGACATTAAAACAACATTACCTACAAGTAGTAGTAGTAGTATATATATATATATATATAAACGTTAATAAATTTCAACAGTATTACTTAAGTTCACCCCAAACAAGCACAATGCCACTGAGACGTAGGGGGCTATTGTGAATTAAGGAAAAGCTATATGGGGAGTTTTGCAGCGAGATGCTTGTTCACATTACATTTAAATGTATTTATACTAGTACGGTCAGGGAAACAAGAAGTGAATTCTAAAGGCTAGCAATACGAAGAAAGTAGCTATTAAAGTAGAGAGCTCTCCGGCATTTGGGGACCTCAACAGTGAAAGGGTGGGATCTTGATGACTGACGGGTTGATTGAGGATATTTACATAGAGGGGGCACCAGTGCAGCACATTCCAGTAAAGTACTTGTAAAACAAGCACAAGTATGCAACATTGCAGCGATGGAACAGGGGCTGAAGCATGCTTGATAGTAAGGGGTCTATTAAATTAGCTACTCTTTTTTGGACCCTGTCGTTTGGTGCATATTAATTAATTATCTTGAAGACTATCAAGGAAGGATACCCAACAAATACCGAGCCCTGGATTGTGCTCTGATGAACTTGCTGCTCTGGTGCCCCAACGACGTAAATTCACTAGACCAACCCGACAATCTGCCAAATCCCATCCATTCACAGTGGAGGTTCCCTGATGCCGAAGAGCTTTCTACTCCAAAAGCTTCTTTCCTCGTGCTGCTGGACTCTGAAACTCCCTACCTGCTCCCTGTTTTCCTGACGGTACTGATATGCAGAAATTTGAAACTAACGTAAACAGACATCTCGCTGCACAGCTCCCAATTTAGGTTGACCCCCCCCCCCCCCAAAAAAAAACTCACTCTTTTTCTCAGTAGCCCCTTACGTCCACAATGGCGGCCTGCCTTGTTTGGGGTGAACTATGTTAAAAAAAAAAAAGAAGCTGTGTCAGCTCTAGTGTTTTTGATGCGGCCATAGTAAAACTAGACAGCTTTTTCATTAAAACACCCAACGAAGTATTTGCAAGACATTTACTAGCTACCAGATGGAAGAAGCCAGGAGAATCCTTGGACAAGTTTTTTCGAGAGTTGGAGAAATTAAAAAGAAACTGCAACTTCCGTGACCACAGTGCAGAGGAGTGTGGCAACGAGGCAATGCGTGACGCATTCATTACTGGAATATCTTCGCCTGCGTTACAACAGCAGCTCCTAGAAAATAAAACTCTGGACCTTCTAACGGCGCACAATCAAGCCTCTGCATTAGATATAGCCAGCGTAATAGCGATGCATACGTAACTGGCTATGGTTGTAAACCCAGAATCACCAAGGAATCGGCTATAGCTGCCACATATAAAAATTGTAAATGTTTCTTCTGTGGTTTCTCTTACCATTCAAGAGACAGCTGTCCAGCCCGCGAGGCTACTTGTAATAAATGTTCCAAGAAAGGACCTTATGCCCGCGTGTGCAAATCTAAGTTCAGTGGCAACATTGGTCAATTCTAACTTACTGACACCATTTATCAACATAAGGACTCACTCAAGTTGCAACGCATGCGACTGTTAATGGCAAATGGTTAAATGCTCTCCTGGATTCTTGCAGTACTGATAGTTATCTTAACGAAAGAGTTGTGCAGGAACTAAAACCAAAAGTTTATCCATCTAATAAAGACATTTCTATGGCTCAGAAAACCTTGAATACTTGTTCCAAAGGCTTGCATTGTTGTTGTTGTTGACCTAACTCTTGATCTTAATAACCAGTTCTACATTGCAAAACAATTTGGTATTTTGAAAAATCTGTGTTCAGACTTAATACTTGGCCAGGATTTCTTGTGTGAACATCAGAGTGTAACTTTTAAATACGGTGGCCCCCTTTCCAAGTTAACTATGGATAGAGATCGTCCTTTTTGTGCATTGGCCGCAGCAAAAATAGAAGAGCTGTCTCTTTTTCAAAATGTATCTTAAAGCTGAAAACCAATAGCTGTCAAATCCAGATGTTTTAGCAAGTGTTGCATAGCCCCACTCTTGGGCCGCGGCGGCACTCGTTTACTATACTCGTCCCCGAACGGGCCGTGACAGGTCCTCGTCCCGGGCCGAAACAGTTCTCGTTTAACTCGTCATTTTTAAAACATCAAATATCATATATTTTGCATACCTTTAAATTTCTCCCTTGCTGCGTAGAGGGTGTGCTGTCTCGATGTCGTCTAGTGGTTGAATTCTTTCTTCTTTTTTTTCTGCCATGAACCACGCCGCTGCAACACAAAGCCTCATGATCGGGTCGGAAGACAAACAATCTTTTTAAATTTAATTTCAGTTTTATTTCAAGCGTTAGCTATCCGTCAGCTGGGAGATATTCACTAACGTCGAGAGAGAGAGAGAAAATTACTGCTTTCGTAATTACTTATCAATTAATTTTTAACCATTCGTGGAGGGGGGAAAAGAGATCTTTTGCCTGTATTTTCTTAGGGAAATAATTCCCCTATGTAGTTGCAGATTACATGACAAAAATCACGTCTGATAGGGTCGCCTCCAAAACCCAGACTGCTAAAACTCGCTTCTCACAAAGAACGAGTGACATCACGGATCCCTCTGTTTCCCACGCAAAGGCCCGTGACGTCACAGAGCCTCTTACAGGTGCACATTGACCCTTGATCTGAGGTCTCATTACGCGGTGACCCTGTCATGTCTGTTAGCTCCGACTGTGAGAACAGCCCTTATTCTGCACTCGACTGCACGGTTCTGCCCGCGCTAATTCACGCAAGTCAAACCAACGATTTCCAACAGATACGTCCATTCCCATAGGGCCATTATCCAACAGCAATGATGATCAGATATTCATTGCAGAGGAAGTTAATCATCTACTTTCTGGGGGCATAAGCAAGACCAGCATATCACCATGGATAGTAAAGGACCCCATCTACCTACATAAAAGCGGATGTGTGTGGATTATTTGCAGACGATTAACCAATACACTGAATTAGATGCCTACCCGTTGCCAAAAATAGACGAGATGGTGAATGATCTTGCAAAATACAAGATATTCTCCACTTTTGAATTTAAAAGTGCCTACCACCAGGTGTCGCTGAATGAGGCTGATAAAAAGTGTACCGCTTTTGAGGCAAATGGTTGCTTGTATCAGTTTTGTAGAATTCCGTTTGGAGTCACAAATGGTCGCTGCTTTCCAGTGGGCTATGGACAATATAGTAAAAGAGGAGTACCTGCATGGCACTTTCCCGTACCTTAACAATCTAACAATGGACTGTGTCATTCGGGGATAACTCGACTGCTTCATTTTGTAAGAGCAAGGAATCTCCCTTTTTCTATAGAAGAGGTAAACAAGATGCATGCTTCTTGCAGGATTTGCGCAAAACTAAAATCTCAATTCTATCGCTTACCAGAAGGAGCTCTTATCAAAGCACCAAAAACTACGGAACACCTTAATGTAGATTTCAAGGGTCCTCTGCTTAGTGTATCGACTAATTGTTATTTATTAATTATAATTGATGAATACTCTAGTTTCCCTTTTGCTTTTCCATGTCCCAATATGCATACAACAACAGTGATCAAATGTTTAGATTTGCTATTTTGTCTATGTGGAATGCCAAGTTATATACATTCAGATCGAGGCACACCTTCCATGTCCAAAGAGCTAAAATCTTATATCTCTCAGAAAGGAGTTGCCACTAGTAATACCACTCCTTATCATCCAACCGGAAACGGACAGGTAGAGAGAATTAATGGCATTATATGGAAGGCGATTCGTTTAGCTCTTAGATCGCGTAACCTTTCTGAAAAGCATTGGGAACTGGTATTTGCCGAGGTGCTCCACTGACAGGGACTGTTGTTGTGTACAGCAACTAATGCCACACTGCATGAACGTTTCTTCACATTCCAGCGCCGTTCATCCTACAGAAACTCACTTCCTTCTTGGCTAATGACCCCTGGACCCGTATTGCTAAGGAATTTTGTAAGGAATAACAAAAACGAACCCTATGTAAACGAAGTTGAGCTCTTTAACAGTAACCCGACCTATGCAAACATTAGGTACTCAGATGGACGAAACTCTACTGTGTCTGTTCGTGACTTAGTACTTTGTCTTGAAGCCCAGACAATCTCAAGGTCTTCTATTGAGGGACATGATAAAATGAACCATTTCGTGCCAGTACAGGATAATATACCATGTCATAACGAGGCCTATGATGACATGTTGGTCCAGCCTGAACTAAGGCGATCCAGTTGGGTACCAAAGCCTCCCAATCGATATGGAGATTGGCTGGAGTAGCCAAGTTAAAAAAATAAAATAAAACAATTTTAAATACTGGATAAAATTAATGAGAAAATAAAGTAAAAAACAAAAACAAACAAGTAAAAGTAAAGTAAAATATTGAAGCTACTATTTTCTTTTTCTTTCTAGCAAGGAAGAATGTAATATTATGTATTGTAGTACATGCGTATGGGCCTCCATACACACCACCGGAACCGGAAGTTGTCCAGGTGCGACACCATTTGTACACCATGTGCGACACCATTTGTAAAACAGTTTTTAGTTGAATAAAGCTTGGCTTCCAAGTAAGAAGTATTTTTGTGTTAGTACACTAGGAAAGAACACTGGCGGCATATATTAAATTTGCAGTTAAAAGTCTCTTAGTGAGTTATAAAAATATTTTATTTTAAAAATTCTAAATATTTTGAGTATTTTTCAAAATTATTTTCTTATAAACTTTTCCTTTGCGAATTGCCTCAGTTGGGAAGGATTTACTCTTCCCTGACCGAGAACAGAACAGATGATGCATAGTATCAGAACAGAGATTACATATGTTTTTATTAACGCAAATAGGTCACAGTTGATTTTTTACGTGACTAAACTAGGAAATAACACTGTCGTCATATATTAAATTTGGAGTTAAAAGTCTTTTAGTGAGTTATACAGATATTTTATTTAAAAAATTTAAATATTTATGAAATTATTTGTTTCACAAAAGTGAATGCTCAGATTTCCGGGATATTGAAATGTGAAAGAAATACAAAATTTTATTTAAGACTTTTAAATGTTTTCAGTGTTTTCTTAAATAAACTTGTGTTGCGAAAACACAAGAATTATGTTTTTAAACCAATACTTTTATTTATGCATATTTTTATTGGTAACTAACAAACTTTACTTATTTTCATCGAACCTGATCCAATGTAAAATGTTGTTATCTAGGAAATAAGCCACTAACACTAGCATATTTACTCATTTAAAGTGTTTTTCTTCAGATTTCATACATGATACTAAATTAATTTAAACCGGCAGCACTTTTTTTCATGCCCGCTACTGCCTGCCTATAACTCTGCCTCGATTTAAATATTTGCCGATTTTACAATATCTTGTCCTTTTCGGTTTATTTATTTATTATTTTTACTTTTTAAAATAGAATTACCGTTAAAGTGTAGTATACTATACTTTATATTTTCTGTCCTCGGTCAGTAAACTAACAATCGTTCTAGACTGAAAAAACATGTTTAAATAACATAATGTATTAATATATATTGGATTATTTTAAGAAATTGAAATATAAATGAGAAGAACAAGTTAGCTTGATACTCTTACATTTATTTTTTAAATTAAATCATTATTTTCTATTTCCCCCAGGCAATGCCGGGACACGAGTCCTGCTAGTATATATATATATATATATATATATATATATTTACAACAGAAAATAAAATATCTTTCTTCCTCCGACAATCTGAGAAAATATGGCGTATTTGCCCATCGATAGACCCTCACCACGACATACTCAGAAAATAAATTAGGTAAACACATCACCCCCGACCATAAAAGCAGTTTCACAGCTGGATTTTTTCGGCGTCAAATTTTTGGTGACTGGGAAGCAGGTGGAAGCGAAGAGATTGCCTTCTAGTCGTCAAAGGTGACAGCTAGTCGTCAAAGGTGACAGCTAGGCGTCAAAGGTGACAGCTAGGCGTCTTCGCTACACTTCAAAAGACCAATAACTACAAGGAACCTTTTCAACCACCGATTGTCATGGCAAATAACACCCTACCTGAGAGTTCATCATTCAAACTCCTCGGCCTAACCTTCACAGGTAACATGAATTGGAACAAATACATTGAAGACATTGCCAAAGCTGCCGCAAAGAAGGTTGGCTCCCTCTACCGTGCTAGTAAACTCCTCACACCTGACATTATCCTGTATCTCTACAAAGCCACCATCCGCCCATGCATGGAGTATTGTTGTCACATCTGGGCTGGTGCATCATCTACTAGTCTCTCCCTCCTTGACAAAGTCCAAAAAAGAATCGCCAACCTAATAGGTCCCTCACTGTCAGCCAAGCTCCAGCCTCTGTCCCATCGCCGCAATGTAGCATCCTTGTGCTTGTTTTACAAATACTTCAATGGATTATGCTCCGATGAATTGGCTACTCTGGTGCCCCCTCGACGGAAATTCACTAGACTAACCCGACAATCAACTAAATCTCATTCATTCACTGTGGAGGTCCCCAGATGTCGGAGAGCCTTCTACTCAAATAGCTTCTTTCCTCGTACTGCTAGCCTCTGGAACTCCCTCCCTGCCCCCTGTTTCCCCGACAGTACAGACATGCAGAAGTTTAAAACTAATGTAAACAGACACCTTGCTGCGCTGATCCCAATCTAGATTGACCACCCCCTACCTTCTCCCCTTTTCTTTTTCTCAGTAGCCCCTTACGTCTACAGTGGCGGCCTGCCTTGTTTGGGGTGAACTATGTTAAAAAAAAAAAAAAAAGTGTTCCTTAACTGTTCCGCATGGCATGCGTTCACTTTGAAAGATATTAGAATGCTTTGAGCGGTTATGTTCAAACGAGGTGATCGATCGAGCTGGCATGAGAAAGACGAAAAGAATAAAAATTGTAGGCAGTCATAAATAATGACATTTATTTTCTCTCTCGGAGAACAGCCCCTGGGAGGTGATTTGGTTCCACGTGGACCAATCACCTTTCAGGGCGTATTCATTTCATCCGTCCCATGAAGGACTACTTCAGCCTCTTTGGGAACTGCAAAGTCATCAGAGGATTTTCGGGAAGCAATAAAGAAGGAAGGACGCCCTTCTCTCTCTCCTGCCTGTGTCCAGTGGACCCCCCCTCCCCCGAACACAGGCTATCTTTGCCTGTAGATAGGCTGCTAAAAGTCTCCAAGCAGTTTAAGAACTTTCTTACTTCATTCCTTCTTCACTTTGATTCTGTCTACACTTTTGCTAACCTACATCCAACGGTGTAGGTAAAAAAAAAGAAATACTTATTGTTTGTTCATAAAAAAGTTTTCTTTTCCTTTCGTGTGACGACTGTTTTTGTTGTACAAATAATATTATAGGAGCTTGTTTTAACAGTCTATGCTAAGATTAGTCCTTATAAAATCGATGCAGAAAAGTTGAATAAAAGCTTGTATACGATAAACATGAAATTATGCCATGTGGATAGAACATTTGTTCTCGACTAAGAGTGAAAGTAAATGTTCGAATCAGAAATGAGAAAATATTCCATTATTTGTCAGTTGATGCATCTGAATAATGAAAGCGTCGTTTAATGTTACATCGTGGCCGTAAAACTGAGATTCGGACTATAGTTTTTTGTTTTTATAATTGAAAAAAAAAGTACTAAAATTAGGAGTTATCTCCCTTTTTAAAACTTATATATACGCCATGTTTCTTTTGCCAACCGTCTGGTTTTGTCCATGTTTTGTGTAGACGATTAAGCTTGCTATAACTTAACGTTTTCAATGTTTATTATTATTGCGAGTGAAAAATATACTCCATCTGGTCACATATTTTTGCTGGAAGAGATAATGCCTCGAAGGATGGTCGCATGACAACACGACAGATACTACACTACCCTCAAGAAAAGGAGAAAGTAATCCATGCAAAGATGCTATCATGACTACAGAACAGATACTACACTACTCCCCCTGAATTTAGCATTAAAAGATAGTAATAGTATAGTTTAGGCTTCAGACAGAAAGATAAATAATAAACGACCATTTATTAAGACATTATCTTTTACTTTGCTAGTAGTACTAATTTTTTAAATTTTACTGCATGACTGCTTCCCTGTAGACTACAACATAGTCATCTTCAAATCCAATGTCAACAAGTACTTGTCGTGAACTGTCCCATAAGTAATCACACCTAATTCATTGCATTGATCAATTTCGGTTGACAATCATTCCATCCTATTAACTTTTATTCTCAGATGGCTTTTGGCCTTGATAAGTGGTGACCAAAAAAATTTTTAAAAATAACTTGCATTTTTTTATATTTGAGAATATAAATACACTAACTGTCCCTACTTGGCCAAAAGTTCCCTGTGTTGTATCATGACTGGGACGGTGATAATTTAGCAGACTCTACTCCACTTCCTCAACTGTCTTGCTTGCTGTCAGTTAACTTTAAAAGATATTTGAATATCTAGATTGGTTGTTCTAATCGGTTGGTTGATAGTGTTGCTAAAACAAGAAAGGCAAAAAGAATGAAATCAGAAAAGTTAAATAAAAGAAAATAAATCTCTTTTCCCCTTCTCATCACTATGAGAAAATGTGGTGTATTTTCCAGTCATGATCCCCACCTCTTCATACCCATAAAATAAAGCTTGTTTGCCAGTCAATGGAACAGCACACCATACCATACCACACCACATGTGAGGGGTCAAAACACGGATAGAGCATTGAGGTCCTAGGTGGCTTTGCTACACTTCCTCAACTGTCTAGTTCAAAAGATATAATACCCAGGGTGGATTACTAAAAAAAATGAATATAATATTCTTAATATTTTTAATGAGTAAAAAAAAAAAAAAGTTTTGACACAAGTGTAACTATTTGTGTCAAAGTTTAACTTTTTCACTTTTAAATCATTTGTGACAAATTTATTTTTACAAATTATTTCTCATTCTTTAAATAGAAGCAATACAACAGAAAAAAAAATGTTTTCCTCCCTCATTCACTCTGAGAAAATATGGCCGATTTGCCAGTTGATGGACCCCCACCTTTGCATACCCATAAAATAATGCTTGTTTTGTTTGCCAGGCAACAGAATACACAGGACTGGTGTCTGGAAGGGGGGAAAGCACAGACAAGGGCCTTTAGGTCGTCTAAGGCAACAGCTAGGTTACTACACTCCTTCAGCCGTCTTTTGTGTTGAAAGTTTACTGGGAAAGATATTAGAATACCTAGAGTGGATATTCTAATGGGGTAAATCGACACTGAAAAGCTTGTATACGATCAACACGATACTATGTCGCCGTGTGGATAGCATGCTTATCATCAATTAAGAGTGAAAGTAAGAGGTTCAAACTGTTTGAATGAGAAATGAGAAAATATTTCATTATTTGTCAGTCGACGGATCTAAGTGATAGAAGCGTTGTTTAATGTTTATTCTGAGGCTTGTTTTTAATACATTTTGTCCGTAAAGTGTAACTTCGGAATAGAGGCCGCATCGTTTTGTTTTATTTTTACGATTGAAAAAGAAAATGGTCAAATTGGGTATGATCTTTTATTTATTTATTTGCTAACTGTGCCAATGACCCGGGAGTTACACTGTAATGCTGTTGTAATGTTTATTTCTATAATTATTTGATGTAAAAATGGGTACCAAAATGTTCAATATTTGAATACAAAATAAGTCAGCCATTTTGGTAAAATTCAATTTTTCTGGCTGTACATTATTTTGCTGTTCCTCATTGAACGTTTTGTAAACTATTTACACTGAATAATTATAGAAATAGACATTAAAACAACATTACCTCAACTCCCGGTCGACACTAGGTAGGGATAGTTAGTAGTAGTAGTAGTAGTAGTATATGTATATATATATATATATATATATATATATATATATAAACGTTAATAAATTCCAACAGTATTACTAAAGTTCACCCCAAACAAGCACAATGCCACTTAGACGTAGGGGGCTATTGTGAATTAAAGAAAAGCTATATGGGGAGTTTTGCAGCGAGATGCTTGTTCACATTACATTTAAATGTATTTATACTAGTATGGTCAGGGAAGCAAGAAGTGAATTCTAAAGGCTAGCAATACGAAGAAAGTAGCTATTAAAGTAGAGAGCTCTCCGGCATTTGGGGACCTCAACAGTGAAGGGGTGGGATCTTGATGATTGACAGGTTGATTGAGGATATTTACATAAAGGAGGCACCAGTGCAGCACATTCCATTAAAGTACTTGTAAAACAAGCACAAGTATGCAACATTGCAGCGATGGAACAGAGGCTGAAGCATGCTTGATAGTAAGGGGTCTATTAGATTAGCTACTCTTTTTTGGACCCTGTCCAAGAGGGAGAGGTTAGCGTTTGGTGCATATTAATTAATTATCTTGAAGACTATCAAGAAAGGATACCCAACAAATACCGAGCCCTGGATTGTGCTCTGATGAACTTGCTGCTCTGGTGCCCCAACGACGTAAATTCACTAGACCAACCCGACAATCTGCCAAATCCCATCCATTCACAGTGGAGGTCCCCTGATACCGAAGAGCTTTTTACTCCAAAAGCTTCTTTCCTCGTACTGCTGGACTCTGAAACTCCCTACCTGCTCCCTGTTTTCCTGACGGTACTGATATGCAGAAATTTCAAACTAACGTAAACACACATATCGCTATTTAGGTTGAACCCCCCCACCCCCCCCACCCCAAAAAAAACCTCACTCTTTTTCTCAGTAGCCCCTTACGTCCACAATGGCGGCCTGCCTTGTTTGGGGTGAACTATGTTAAAAAAACAAAAGAAGCTGTGTCAGCTCTAGTGTTTTTGATGCGGCCATAGTAAAACTAGACAGCTTGTTCATTAAAACACCCAACGAAGTATTTGCAAGACATTTACTAGCTACCAGACGGAAGAAGCCAGGAGAATCCTTGGACAAGTTTTTTCGAGAGTCGGAGAAATTAAAAAGAAACTGCAACTTCCGTGACCACAGTGCAGAGGAGTGTGGCAACGAGGCAATGCGTGAGGCATTCATTACTGGAATATCTTCGCCTGCGTTACAACAGCAGCTCCTAGAAAATAAAACTCTGGACCTTCTAACGGCGCACAATCAAGCTTCTGCATTAGATATAGCCAGCGTAATAGCGATGCATACGTAACTGGCTATGGTTGTAAACCCAGAATCACCAAGGAATCGGCTATAGCTGCCACATATAAAAATTGTAAATGTTTCTTCTGTGGTTTCTCTTACCATGCCGCCTGATATCAAAGGGGAGATAACTTGGGTCTGAAAACGCCCTCTGGTAGTGAGTCTGTAATTGTGTTGACAAATGGAGGTAATGTTTCTGAATTTTTGTAATGAGGATATATAGTTTGTATAATTTGGATTATTCAGACGACTGTTCTCAGACAACATTTCAGGCGATGTAATCTCTGACCTTGTTCAGGTGTATCTTGTCAAACTCGGGAATCTGCACGGAATTTTGGATTAAATAAAAGGTTCTGTTCGAAATTCTGTGCAGATCTCCGAGTTCTAGAGAAAGATTCCCGAGTTCGACAAGATACACCTGAAGAAGGTCGGAGGTTACATCGGCAGAAACTTTGTGAGAATAACACTCAATAAGAGCAGTAGTCCGAATAATCCCAATTATACAAAGGGAGGTAATGTTACACTATTAGTTTCAAAGTTTAATTTTTTAATTTTAAAATTATTTGGGATTAATTTATTCTCACAAATTATTTCTTATTCTCTAAATAAAAGAAATACAACAACAGAAAATAAAATATCTTTCTTCCTCCGACAATCTGAGAAAATATGGCGTATTTGCCCATCGATAGACCCTCACCACGACATACTCAGAAAATAAATTAGGTAAACACATCACCCCCGACCATAAAAGCAGTTTCACAGCTGGATTTTTTCGGCGTCAAATTTTTGGTGACTGGGAAGCAGGTGGAAGCGAAGAGATTGCCTTCTAGTCGTCAAAGGTGACAGCTAGGCGTCTTCGCTACACTTCAAAAGACCCAGTGTTCCTTAACTGTTTTGCATGGCATGCGTTCACTTTGAAAGATATTAGAATGCTTTGAGCGGTTATGTTCAAATGAGGTGATCGATCGAGCTGGCATGAGAAAGACGAAAAGAATAAAAATTGTAGGCAGTCATAAATAATGACATTTATTTTCTCTCTCGGAGAACAGCCCCTGGGAGGTGATTTGGTTCCACGTGGACCAATCACCTTTCAGAGCGTATTAATTTCATCCGTCCCATGAAGGACTACTTCAGCCTCTTTGGGAATTGCAGAGTCATCAGAGGATTTTCGGGAAGCAATAAAGAAGGAAGGACGCCCTTCTCTCTCTCCTGCCTGTGTCCAGTGGACCCCCCCTCCCCCGAACACAGGCTATCTTTGCCTGTAGATAGGCTGCCAAAAGTCTCCAAGCAGTTTAAGAACTTTCTTACTTCATTCCTTCTTCTCTTTGATTCTGTCTACACTTTTGCTAACCTACATCCAACGGTGTAAGTAAAAAAAATAAATACCTATTGTTGTTTTCTTTTCCTTTCGTGTGACGACTGTTTTTGTTGTACAAATAATATTATAGCAGCTTGTTTTAACAGTCTATGCTAAGATTAGTCCTTATAAAATCGATGTAGAAAAGTTGAATAAAAGCTTGTATACGATAAACATGAAATTATGCCATGTGGATAGCACATTTGTTCTCGACTAAGAGTGAAAGTAAAAAGTTCAAATTGTTCGAATCAGAAATGAGAAAATATTCCATTATTTGTCAGTTGATGCATCTGAATAATGAAAGCGTCGTTTAATGTTACATCGTGGCCGTAAAACCGAGATTCGGACTAGAGGCCGTATAGTTTTTTGCTTTTATAATTGAAAAAAAAAAGTACTAAAATTAGGAGTTATCTCCCTTTTTAAAATTTATATATACGCCATGTTTCTTTTGCCAACCGTCTGGTTTTGTCCATGTTTTGTGTAGACGATTAAGCTTGCTATAACTTAACGTTTTCAATGTTTATTATTATTGCGAGTGAAAAATATACTCCATCTGGTCACATATTTTTGCTGGAAGAGATAATGCCTCGAAGGATGGTCGCATGACAACACGACAGATACTACACTACCCTCAAGAAAAGGAGAAAGTAATCCATGCAAAGATGCTATCATGACTACAGAACAGATACTACACTACTCCCCCTGAATTTAGCATTAAAAGATAGTAATAGTATAGTTTAGGCTTCAGACAGAAAGATAAATAATAAACGACCATTTATTAAGACATTATCTTTTACTTTGCTAGTAGTACTAATTTTTTAAATTTTACTGCGTGACTGCTTCCCTGTAGACTACAACATAGTCATCTTCAAATCCAATGTCAACAAGTACTTGTCGTGAACTGTCCCATAAGTAATCACACCTAATTCATTGCGTTGATCAATTTCGGTTGACAATCATTCCATCCCATTAACTTTTATTCTCAGATGGCTTTTGGCCTTGATAAGTGGTGACCGAAAAAAATTTTTTAAATAACTTGCATTTTTTTATATTTGAGAATATAAATACACTAACTGTCCCTACTTGGCCAAAGGTTCCCTGTGTTGTATCATGACTGGGACGGTGATAATTTAGCAGACTCTACTCCACTTCCTCAACTGTCTTGCTTGCTGTCAGTTAACTTTAAAAGATATTTGAATATCTAGATTGGTTGTTCTAATCGGTTGGTTGATAGCGTTGCTAAAACAAGAAAGGCAAAAAGAATGAAATCAGAAAAGTTAAATAAAAGAAAATAAATCTCTTTTCCCCTTCTCATCACTATGAGAAAATATGGTGTATTTTCCAGTCAATGATCCCCACCTCTTCATACCCATAAAATAAAGCTTGTTTTCCAGTCACTGGAACAGCACACCATACCATACCACACCACATTGGAGGGGGCAAAACACGGATAGCAGCGCATTGAGGTCCAAGGCTACACCTAGGTGGCTTTGCTACACTTCCTCAACTGTCTAGTTCAAAAGATATAATACTCAGGGTGGATTACTAAAAAAAATGAATATAATATTCTTAATATTTTTAATGAGTAAAAAAAAAAGTTTTAACACAAGTGTAACTATTTGTGTCAAAGTTTAACTTTTTCACTTTTAAATCATTTGTGACAAATTTATTTTTACAAATTATTTCTCATTCTTTAAATAGAAGAAATACAACAGAAGAAAAAAAATGTTTTCCTCCCTCATTCACTCTGAGAAAATATGGCTTATTTTGCCAGTTGATGGACCCCCACCTTCTCAACCTCATAAAATAATGCTTGTTTTGTTTGCCAGGCAACAGAATACACAGGACTGGTGTCTGGAAGGGGGGAAAGCACAGACAAGGGCCTTTAGGTCGTCTAAGGCGACAGCTAGGTTACTACACTCCTTCAGCCGTCTTTTGTGTTGAAAGTTTACTGGGAAAGATATTAGAATACCTAGAGTGGATATTCTAATGGGGTAAATCGACACTGAAAAGCTTGTATACGATCAACACGATACTATGCCGTGTGGATAGCATGCTTATCATCAATTAAGAGTGAAAGTAAGAGGTTCAAACTGTTTGAATGAGAAATGAGAAAATATTTCATTATTTGTCAGTCGACGGATCTAAGTGATAGAAGCATTGTTTAATGTTTATTCTGAGGCTTGTTTTTCATACATTTTGTCCGTAAAGTGTAGCTTCGGAATAGAGGCCGCATCGTTTTGTTTTATTTTTACGATTGAAAAAGAAAATGGTCAAATTGGGTATGATCTTTTATTTATTTATTTGCTAACTGTGCCAATGACCCGGGAGTTACACTGTAATGCTGTTGTAATGTCTATTTCTATAATTATTTGATGTAAAAAGGGTACCAAAATGTTCAATATTTGAATACAAAATAAGTCAGCCATTTTGGTAAAATTCAATTTTTCTGGCTGTACATTATTTTGCTGTTCCTCATTGAACGTTTTGTAAACTATTTACACTGAATAATTATAGAAATAGACATTAAAACAACATTACCTCAACTCCCGGTCGACACTAGGTAGGGATAGTTAGTAGTAGTAGTAATATATATATATATATATATATATATATATATATATATATATATATAAACGTTAATAAATTTCAACAGTATTACTAAAGTTCACCCCAAACAAGCACAATGCCACTGAGACGTAGGGGGCTATTGTGAATTAAGGAAAAGCTATATGGGGAGTTTTGCAGCGAGATGCTTGTTCACATTACATTTAAATGTATTTATACTAGTACGGTCAGGGAAGCAAGAAGTGAATTCTAAAGGCTAGCAATACGAAGAAAGTAGCTATTAAAGTAGAGAGCTCTCCGGAATTTGGGGACCTCAACAGTGAAGGGGTGGGATCTTGATAATTGACAGGTTGATTGAGGATATTTACATAAAGGAGGCACCAGTGCAGCACATTCCAGTAAAGTACTTGTAAAACAAGCACAAGTATGCAACATTGCAGCGATGGAACAGAGGCTGAAGCATGCTTGATAGTAAGGGGTCTATTAGATTAGCTACTCTTTTTTGGACCCTGTCCAAGAGGGAGAGGTTAGCGTTTGGTGCATATTAATTAATTATCTTGAAGACTATCAAGAAAGGATACCCAACAAATACCGAGCCCTGGATTGTGCTCTGATGAACTTGCTGCTCTGGTGCCCCAACGACTTAAATTCACTAGACCAACCCGACAATCTGCCAAATCCCATCCATTCACAGTGGAGGTCCCCTGATACCGAAGAGCTTTTTACTCCAAAAGCTTCTTTCCTCGTACTGCTGGACTCTGAAACTCCCTACCTGCTCCCTGTTTTCCTGACGGTACTGATATGCAGAAATTTGAAACTAACGTAAACAGACATATCGCTATTTAGGTTGACAACCCACCCCACCCCAAAAAAAACCTCACTCTTTTTCTCAGTAGCCCCTTACGTCCACAATGGCGGCCTGCCTTGTTTGGGGTGAACTATGTTAAAAAAAAAAAGAAGTTGTGTCAGCTCTAGTGTTTTTGATGCTGCCATAGTAAAACTAGACAGCTTGTTCATTAAAACACCCAACGAAGTATTTGCAAGACATTTACTAGCTACCAGACGGAAGAAGCCAGGAGAATCCTTGGACAAGTTTTTTCGAGAGTCGGAGAAATTAAAAAGAAACTGCAACTTCCGTGACCACAGTGCAGAGGAGTGTGGCAACGAGGCAATGCGTGAGGCATTCATTACTGGAATATCTTCGCCTGCGTTACAACAGCAGCTCCTAGAAAATAAAACTCTGGACCTTCTAACGGCGCACAATCAAGCTTCTGCATTAGATATAGCCAGCGTAATAGCGATGCATACGTAACTGGCTATGGTTGTAAACCCAGAATCACCAAGGAATCGGCTATAGCTGCCACATATAAAAATTGTAAATGTTTCTTCTGTGGTTTCTCTTACCATGCCGCCTGATATCAAAGGGGAGATAACTTGGGTCTGAAAACGCCCTCTGGTAGTGAGTCTGTAATTGTGTTGACAAATGGAGGTAATGTTTCTGAATTTTTGTAATGAGGATATATAGTTTGTATAATTTGGATTATTCAGACGACTGTTCTCAGACAACGTTTCACGCGATGTAATCTCTGACCTTGTTCAGGTGTATCTTGTCAAACTCGGGAATCTGCACAGAATTTTGGATTAAATAAAAGGTTCTGTTTGAAATTCTGTGCAGATCTCCGAGTTCTAGAGAAAGATTCCCGAGTTCGACAAGATACACCTGAAGAAGGTCGGAGGTTACATCGGCAGAAACTTTGTGAGAATAACACTCAATAAGAGCAGTAGTCCGAATAATCCCAATTATACAAAGGGAGGTAATGTTACACTATTAGTTTCAAAGTTTAATTTTTTAATTTTAAAATTATTTGGGATTAATTTATTCTCACAAATTATTTCTTATTCTCTAAATAAAAGAAATACAACAACAGAAAATAAAATATCTTTCTTCCTCCGACAATCTGAGAAAATATGGCGTATTTGCCCATCGATAGACCCTCACCACGACATACTCAGAAAATAAATTAGGTAAACACATCACCCCCGACCATAAAAGCAGTTTCACAGCTGGATTTTTTCGGCGTCAAATTTTTGGTGACTGGGAAGCAGGTGGAAGCGAAGAGATTGCCTTCTAGTCGTCAAAGGTGACAGCTAGGCGTCTTCGCTACACTTCAAAAGACCCAGTGTTCCTTAACTGTTTTGCATGGCATGCGTTCACTTTGAAAGATATTAGAATGCGTTGAGCGGTTATGTTCAAATGAGGTGATCGATCGAGCTGGCATGAGAAAGACGAAAAGAATAAAAATTGTAGGCAGTCATAAATAATGACATTTATTTTCTCTCTCGGAGAACAGCCCCTGGGAGGTGATTTGGTTCCACGTGGACCAATCACCTTTCAGGGCGTATTCATTTCATCCGTCCCATGAAGGACTACTTCAGCCTCTTTGGGAACTGCAGAGTCATCAAAGGATTTTCGGGAAGCAATAAAGAAGGAAGGACGCCCTTCTCTCTCTCCTGCCTGTGTCCAGTGGACCCCCCCCCTCCCCCGAACACAGGCTATCTTTGCCTGTAGATAGGCTGCTAAAAGTCTCCAAGCAGTTTAAGAACTTTCTTACTTCATTCCTTCTTCACTTTGATTCTGTCTACACTTTTGCTAACCTACATCCAACGGTGTAGGTAAAAAAAAGAAATACTTATTGTTGTTTGTTGATAAAAAAGTTTTCTTTTCCTTTCGTGTGACGACTGTTTTTGTTGTACAAATAATATTATAGGAGCTCGTTTTAACAGTCTATGCTAAGATTAGTCCTTATAAAATGATGCAGAAAAGTTGAATAAAAGCTTGTATACGATAAACATGAAATTATGCCATGTGGATAGAACATTTGTTCTCGACTAAGAGTGAAAGTAAATGTTCGAATCAGAAATGAGAAAATATTCCATTATTTGTCAGTTGATGCATCTGAATAATGAAAGCATCGTTTAATGTTACATCGTGGCCGTAAAACCGAGATTCGGACTAGAGGCCGTATAGTTTTTTGTTTTTATAATTGAATAAAAAAAGTACTAAAATTAGGAGTTATCTCCCTTTTTAAAATTTATATATACGCCATGTTTCTTTTGCCAACCGTCTGGTTTTGTCCATGTTTTGTGTAGACGATTAAGCTTGCTATAACTTAACGGTTTCAATGTTTATTATTATTATTTTTGCGAGTGAAAAATATGCTCCATCTGGTCACATATTTTTGCTGGAAGAGATAATGCCTCGAAGGATGGTCGCATGACAACACGACAGATACTACACTACCCTCAAGAAAAGGAGAAAGTAATCCATGCAAAGATGCTATCATGACTACAGAACAGATACTACACTACTCCCCCTGAATTTAGCATTAAAAGATAGTAATAGTATAGTTTCGGCTTCAGACAAAAAGATAAATAATAAACGACCATTTATTAAGACATTATCTTTTACTTTGCTAGTAGTACTAATTTTTTAAATTTTACTGCATGACTGCTTCCCTGTAGACTACAACATAGTCATCTTCAAATCCAATGTCAACAAGTACTTGTCGTGAACTGTCCCATAAGTAATCACACCTAATTCATTGCGTTGATCAATTTCGGTTGACAATCATTCCATCCCATTAACTTTTATTCTCAGATGGCTTTTGGCCTTGATAAGTGGTGACCAAAAAATTTTTTTTAAATAACTTGCCTTTTTTTATATTTGAGAATATAAAAACACTAACTGTCCCTACTTGGCCAAAAGTTCCCTGTGTTGTATCATGACTGGGACGGTGATAATTTAGCAGACTCTACTCCACTTCCTCAACTGTCTTGCTTGCTGTCAGTTAACTTTAAAAGATATTTGAATATCTAGATTGGTTGTTCTAATCGGTTGGTTGATAGTGTTGCTAAAACAAGAAAGGCAAAAAGAATGAAATCAGAAAAGTTAAATAAAAGAAAATAAATCTCTTTTCCCCTTCTCATCACTATGAGAAAATGTGGTGTATTTTCCAGTCATGATCCCCACCTCTTCATACCCATAAAATAAAGCTTGTTTGCCAGTCAATGGAACAGCACACCATACCATACCACACCACATTGGAGGGGGCAAAACACGGATAGCAGCGCATCGAGGTCCAAGGCTACACCTAGGTGGCTTTGCTACACTTCTTCAACTGTCTAGTTCAAAAGATATAATATCCAGGGTGGATTACTAAAAAAAATGAATATAATATTCTTAATATTTTTAATGAGTAAAAAAAAAAAAAACAGTTTTGACACAAGTGTAACTATTTGTGTCAAAATTTAACTTTTTCACTTTTAAATCATTTGTGACAAATTTATTTTTACAAATTATTTCTCATTCTTTAAATAGAAGAAATACAACAGAAAAAAAATGTTTTCCTCTCTCATTCACTCTGAGAAAATATGGCCGATTTGCCAGTTGATGGACCCCCACCTTCTCAACCTCATAAAATAATGCTTGTTTTGTTTGCCAGTCAACAGAATACACAGGACTGGTGTCTGGAAGGGGGGGAAGCACAGACAAGGGCCTGTAGGTCGTCTAAGGCGACAGCTAGATGACTACACTCCTTCAGCCGTCTTTTGTGTTGAAAGTTTACTGGGAAAGATATTAGAATACCTAGAGTGGATATTCTAATGGGGTAAATCGACACTGAAAAGCTTGTATACGATCAACATGATACTATGCCATGCCATGTGGATAGCATGCTTATCATCAATTAAGAGTGAAAGTAAGAGGTTCAAACTGTTTGAATGAGAAATGAGAAAATATTTCATTATTTGTCAGTCGACGGATCTAAGTGATAGAAGCGTTGTTTAATGTTTATTCTGAGGCTTTTTTTTCATACATTTTGTCCGTAAAATGTAGCTTCGGAATAGAAGCCGCATCGTTTTGTTTTATTTTTACGATTGAAAAAGAAAATGGTCAAATTGGGAATGATCTTTTATTTATGTATTTGCTAACTGTGCCAATGACCCGGGAGTTACACTGTAATGCTGTTGTAATGTCTATTTCTATAATTATTTGATGTAAAAAGGGTACCAAAATTTTCAATATTTGAATAGAAAATAAGTCAGCCATTTTGGTAAAATTCAATTTTTCTGGCTGTACATTATTTTGCTGTTTCTCATTGAACGTTTTGTAAACTATTTACACTGAATAATTATAGAAATAGACATTAAAACAACATTACCTCAACTCCCGGTCGACACTAGGTAGGGATAGTTAGTAGTAGTAGTAATATATATATATATATATATATATATATATATATATATATATAAACGTTAATAAATTTCAACAGTATTACTAAAGTTCACCCCAAACAAGCACAATGCCACTGAGACGTAGGGGTCTATTGTGAATTAAGGAAAAGCTACATGGGGAGTTTTGCAGCTAGATGCTTGTTCACATTACATTTAAATGTATTTATACTAGTACGGTCAGGGAAGCAAGAAGT
The DNA here is from genome assembly GCA_963556195.1 of Sepiola atlantica. Taxonomy (NCBI): domain Eukaryota; kingdom Metazoa; phylum Mollusca; class Cephalopoda; order Sepiida; family Sepiolidae; genus Sepiola; species Sepiola atlantica. The sequence continues at coordinate 42,517,753 of OY744531.1, forward strand.
GAATTCTAAAGGCTAGCAATACGAAGAAAGTAGCTATTAAAGTAGAGAGCTCTCCGGCATTTGGGGACCTCAACAGTGAAGGGGTGGGATCTTGATGATTGGCAGGTTGATTGAGGATATTTACATAAAGGAGGCACCAGTGCAGCACATTCCATTAAAGTACTTGTAAAACAAGCACAAGTATGCAACATTGCAGCGATGGAACAGAGGCTGAAGCATGCTTGATAGTAAGGGGTCTATTAGATTAGCTACTCTTTTTTGGACCCTGTCGTTTGGTGCATATTAATTAATTATCTTGAAGACTATCAAGAAAGGATACCCAACAAATACCGAGCCCTGGATTGTGCTCTGATGAACTTGCTGCTCTGGTGCCCCAACGACTTAAATTCACTAGACCAACCCGACAATCTGCCAAATCCCATCCATTCACAGTGGAGGTCCCCTGATACCGAAGAGCTTTTTACTTCAAAAGCTTCTTTCCTCGTACTGCTGGACTCTGAAACTCCCTACCTGCTCCCTGTTTTCCTGACGGTACTGATATGCAGAAATTTCAAACTAACGTAAACAGACATATCGCTATTTAGGTTGACCCCCCCCCCCACCCCAAAAAAAACCTCACTCTTTTTCTCAGTAGCCCCTTACGTCCACAATGGCGGCCTGCCTTGTTTGGGGTGAACTATGTTAAAAAAAAAAAAGAAGCTGTGTCAGCTCTAGTGTTTTTGATGCGGCCATAGTAAAACTAGACAGCTTGTTCATTAAAACACCCAACGAAGTATTTGCAAGACATTTACTAGCTACCAGACGGAAGAAGCCAGGAGAATCCTTGGACAAGTTTTTTCGAGAGTCGGAGAAATTAAAAAGAAACTGCAACTTCCGTGACCACAGTGCAGAGGAGTGTGGCAACGAGGCAATGCGTGAGGCATTCATTACTGGAATATCTTCGCCTGCGTTACAACAGCAGCTCCTAGAAAATAAAACTCTGGACCTTCTAACGGCGCACAATCAAGCTTCTGCATTAGATATAGCCAGCGTAATAGCGATGCATACGTAACTGGCTATGGTTGTAAACCCAGAATCACCAAGGAATCGGCTATAGCTGCCACATATAAAAATTGTAAATGTTTCTTCTGTGGTTTCTCTTACCATGCCGCCTGATATCAAAGGGGAGATAACTTGGGTCTGAAAACGCCCTCTGGTAGTGAGTCTGTAATTGTGTTGACAAATGGAGGTAATGTTTCTGAATTTTTGTAATGAGGATATATAGTTTGTATAATTTGGATTATTCAGACGACTGTTCTCAGACAACGTTTCACGCGATGTAATCTCTGACCTTGTTCAGGTGTATCTTGTCAAACTCGGGAATCTGCACGGAATTTTGGATTAAATAAAAGGTTCTGTTCGAAATTCTGTGCAGATCTCCGAGTTCTAGAGAAAGATTCCCGAGTTCGACAAGATACACCTGAAGAAGGTCGGAGGTTACATCGGCAGAAACTTTGTGAGAATAACACTCAATAAGAGCAGTAGTCCGAATAATCCCAATTATACAAAGGGAGGTAATGTTACACTATTAGTTTCAAAGTTTAATTTTTTAATTTTAAAATTATTTGGGATTAATTTATTCTCACAAATTATTTCTTATTCTCTAAATAAAAGAAATACAACAACAGAAAATAAAATATCTTTCTTCCTCCGACAATCTGAGAAAATATGGCGTATTTGCCCATCGATAGACCCTCACCACGACATACTCAGAAAATAAATTAGGTAAACACATCACCCCCGACCATAAAAGCAGTTTCACAGCTGGATTTTTTCGGCGTCAAATTTTTGGTGACTGGGAAGCAGGTGGAAGCGAAGAGATTGCCTTCTAGTCGTCAAAGGTGACAGCTAGGCGTCTTCGCTACACTTCAAAAGACCCAGTGTTCCTTAACTGTTTTGCATGGCATGCGTTCACTTTGAAAGATATTAGAATGCTTTGAGCGGTTATGTTCAAATGAGGTGATCGATCGAGCTGGCATGAGAAAGACGAAAAGAATAAAAATTGTAGGCAGTCATAAATAATGACATTTATTTTCTCTCTCGGAGAACAGCCCCTGGGAGGTGATTTGGTTCCACGTGGACCAATCACCTTTCAGGGCGTATTCATTTCATCCGTCCCATGAAGGACTACTTCAGCCTCTTTGGGAACTGCAGAGTCATCGTAGGATTTTCGGGAAGCAATAAAGAAGGAAGGACGCCCTTCTCTCTCTCCTGCCTGTGTCCAGTGGACCCCCCCCCCTCCCCCGAACACAGGCTATCTTTGCCTGTAGATAGGCTGCTAAAAGTCTCCAAGCAGTTTAAGAACTTTCTTACTTCATTCCTTCTTCACTTTGATTCTGTCTACACTTTTGCTAACCTACATCCAACGGTGTAGGTAAAAAAAAGAAATACTTATTGTTGTTTGTTGATAAAAAAGTTTTCTTTTCCTTTCGTGTGACGACTGTTTTTGTTGTACAAATAATATTATAGGAGCTTGTTTTAACAGTCTATGCTAAGATTAGTCCTTATAAAATGATGCAGAAAAGTTGAATAAAAGCTTGTATACGATAAACATGAAATTATGCCATGTGGATAGCACATTTGTTCTCGACTAAGAGTGAAAGTAAATGTTCGAATCAGAAATGAGAAAATATTCCATTATTTGTCAGTTGATGCATCTGAATAATGAAAGCGTCGTTTAATGTTACATCGTGGCCGTAAAACCGAGATTCGGACTAGAGGCCGTATAGTTTTTTGTTTTTATAATTGAAAAAAAAAAGTACTAAAATTAGGAGTTATCTCCCTTTTTAAAATTTATATATACGCCATGTTTCTTTGGCTAACCGTTTGGTTTTGTCCATGTTTTGTGTAGACAATTAAGCTTGCTATAACTTAACGTTTTCAATGTTTATTATTATTGCGAGTGAAAAATATACTCCATCTGGTCACATATTTTTGCTGGAAGAGATAATGCCTCGAAGGATGGTCGCATGACAACACGACAGATACTACACTACCCTCAAGAAAAGGAGAAAGTAATCCATGCAAAGATGCTATCATGACTACAGAACAGATACTACACTACTCCCCCTGAATTTAGCATTAAAAGATAGTAATAGTATAGTTTCGGCTTCAGACAAAAAGATAAATAATAAACGACCATTTATTAAGACATTATCTTTTACTTTGCTAGTAGTACTAATTTTTTAAATTTTACTGCATGACTGCTTCCCTGTAGACTACAACATAGTCATCTTCAAATCCAATGTCAACAAGTACTTGTCGTGAACTGTCCCATAAGTAATCAAACCTAATTCATTGCATTGATCAATTTCGGTTGACAATCATTCCATCCCATTAACTTTTATTCTCAGATGGCTTTTGGCCTTGATAAGTGGTGACCAAAAAATTTTTTAAAAATAACTTGCATTTTTTTATATTTGAGAATATAAATACACTAACTGTCCCTACTTGGCCAAAGGTTCCCTGTGTTGTATCATGACTGGGACGGTGATAATTTAGCAGACTCTACTCCACTTCCTCAACTGTCTTGCTTGCTGTCAGTTAACTTTAAAAGATATTTGAATATCTAGATTGGTTGTTCTAATTGGTTGGTTGATAGCGTTGCTAAAACAAGAACGGCAAAAAGAATGAAATCAGAAAAGTTAAATAAAAGAAAAGAAATCTCTTTTCCCCTTCTCATCACTATGAGAAAATATGGTGTATCTTCCAGTCAATGATCCCCACCTCTTCATACCCATAAAATAAAGCTTGTTTGCCAGTCAATGGAACAGCACACCACATCGGAGGGGTCAAAGCACAGATTGAGGTCCAAGGCTTTGCTACACTTCCTCAACTGTCTAGTTACAAAAGATATAATACTCAGGGTGGATTACTAAAAAAAAATGAATATAATATTCTTAATATTTTTAATGAGTAAAAAAAAACAGTTTTGACACAAGTGTAACTATTTGTGTCAAAGTTTAACTTTTTCACTTTTAAATCATTTGTGACAAATTTATTTTTACAAATTATTTCTCATTCTTTAAATAGAAGAAATACAACAGAAAAAAAAATGTTTTCCTCCCTCATTCACTCTGAGAAAATATGGCCGATTTGCCAGTTGATGGACCCCCACCTTCGCATACCCATAAAATAATGCTTGTTTTGTTTGCCAGGCAACAGAATACACAGGACTGGTGTCTGGAAGGGGGGAAAGCACAGACAAGGGCCTTTAGGTCGTCTAAGGCGACAGCTAGGTTACTACACTCCTTCAGCCGTCTTTTGTGTTGAAAGTTTACTGGGAAAGATATTAGAATACCTAGAGTGGATATTCTAATGTGGTAAATTGACACTGAAAAGCTTGTATACGATCAACACGATACTATGCCGTGTGGATAGCATGCTTATCATCAAGTAAGAGTGAAAGTAAGAGGTTCAAACTGTTTGAATGAGAAATGAGAAAATATTTCATTATTTGTCAGTCGACGGATCTAAGTGATAGAAGCATTGTTTAATGTTTATTCTGAGGCTTGTTTTTCATACATTTTGTCCGTAAAATGTAGCTTCGGAATAGAGGCCGCATCGTTTTGTTTTATTTTTACGATTGAAAAAGAAAATGGTCAAATTGGGTATGATCTTTTATTTATTTATTTGCTAACTGTGCCAATGACCCGGGAGTTACACTGTAATGCTGTTGTAATGTTTATTTCTATAATTATTTGATGTAAAAAGGGTACCAAAATTTTCAATATTTGAATACAAAATAAGTTAGCCATTTTGGTAAAATTCAATTTTTCTGGCTGTACATTATTTTGCTGTTCCTCATTGAACGTTTTGTAAACTATTTACACTGAATAATTATAGAAATAGACATTAAAACAACATTACCTCAACTCCCGGTCGACACTAGGTAGGGATAGTTAGTAGTAGTAGTAGTAGTAGTAGTAGTATATATATATATATATATATAAACGTTAATAAATTTCAACAGTATTACTAAAGTTCACCCCAAACAAGCACAATGCCACTGAGACGTAGGGGTCTATTGTGAATTAAGGAAAAGCTATATGGGGAGTTTTGCAGCTAGATGCTTGTTCACATTACATTTAAATGTATTTATACTAGTACGGTCAGGGAAGCAAGAAGTGAATTCTAAAGGCTAGCAATACGAAGAAAGTAGCTATTAAAGTAGAGAGCTCTCCGGCATTTGGGGACCTCAACAGTGAAAGGGGTGGGATCTTGATGATTGACAGGTTGATTGAGGATATTTACATAAAGGGGCACCAGTGCAGCACATTCCATTAAAGTACTTGTAAAACAAGAACAAGTATGCAACATTGCAGCGATGGAACAGAGGCTGAAGCATGCTTGATAGTAAGGGGTCTATTAGATTAGCTACTCTTTTTTGGACCCTGTCCAAGAGGGAGAGGTTAGCGTTTGGTGCATTTTAATTAATTATCTTGAAGACTATCAAGAAAGGATACCCAACAAATACCGAGCCCTGGATTGTGCTCTGATGAACTTGCTGCTCTGGTGCCCCAACGACTTTAATTCACTAGACCAACCCGACAATCTGCCAAATCCCATCCATTCACAGTGGAGGTCCCCTGATACCGAAGAGCTTTTTACTCCAAAAGCTTCTTTCCTCGTACTGCTGGACTCTGAAACTCCCTACCTGCTCCCTGTTTTCCTGACGGTACTGATATGCAGAAATTTGAAACTAACGTAAACAGACATATCGCTATTTAGGTTGACCCCCCCCCCCCACCCCAAAAAAAACTCACTCTTTTTCTCAGTAGCCCCTTACGTCCACAATGGCGGCCTGCCTTGTTTGGGGTGAACTATGTTAAAAAAAAAAAGAAGCTGTGTCAGCTCTAGTGTTTTTGATGCGGCCATAGTAAAACTAGGCAGCTTGTTCATTAAAACACCCAACGAAGTATTTGCAAGACATTTACTAGCTACCAGACGGAAGAAGCCAGGAGAATCCTTGGACAAGTTTTTTCGAGAGTCGGAGAAATTAAAAAGAAACTGCAACTTCCGTGACCACAGTGCAGAGGAGTGTGGCAACGAGGCAATGCGTGAGGCATTCATTACTGGAATATCTTCGCCTGCGTTACAACAGCAGCTCCTAGAAAATAAAACTCTGGACCTTCTAACGGCGCACAATCAAGCTTCTGCATTAGATATAGCCAGCGTAATAGCGATGCATACGTAACTGGCTATGGTTGTAAACCCAGAATCACCAAGGAATCGGCTATAGCTGCCACATATAAAAATTGTAAATGTTTCTTCTGTGGTTTCTCTTACCATGCCGCCTGATATCAAAGGGGAGATAACTTGGGTCTGAAAACGCCCTCTGGTAGTGAGTCTGTAATTGTGTTGACAAATGGAGGTAATGTTTCTGAATTTTTGTAATGAGGATATATAGTTTGTATAATTTGGATTATTCAGACGACTGTTCTCAGACAACGTTTCAGGCGATGTAATCTCTGACCTTGTTCAGGTGTATCTTGTCAAACTCGGGAATCTGCACGGAATTTTGGATTAAATAAAAGGTTCTGTTCGAAATTCTGTGCAGATCTCCGAGTTCTAGAGAAAGATTCCCGAGTTCGACAAGATACACCTGAAGAAGGTCGGAGGTTACATCGGCAGAAACTTTGTGAGAATAACACTCAATAAGAGCAGTAGTCCGAATAATCCCAATTATACAAAGGGAGGTAATGTTACACTATTAGTTTCAAAGTTTAATTTTTTAATTTTAAAATTATTTGGGATTAATTTATTCTCACAAATTATTTCTTATTCTCTAAATAAAAGAAATACAACAACAGAAAATAAAATATCTTTCTTCCTCCGACAATCTGAGAAAATATGGCGTATTTGCCCATCGATAGACCCTCACCACGACATACTCAGAAAATAAATTAGGTAAACACATCACCCCCGACCATAAAAGCAGTTTCACAGCTGGATTTTTTCGGAGTCAAATTTTTGGTGACTGGGAAGCAGGTGGAAGCGAAGAGATTGCCTTCTAGTCGTCAAAGGTGACAGCTAGGCGTCTTCGCTACACTTCAAAAGACCCAGTGTTACTTAACTGTTTTGCATGGCATGCGTTCACTTTGAAAGATATTAGAATGCTTTGAGCGGTTATGTTCAAATGAGGTGATCGATCGAGCTGGCATGAGAAAGACGAAAAGAATAAAAATTGTAGGCAGTCATAAATAATGACATTTATTTTCTCTCTCGGAGAACAGCCCCTGGGAGGTGATTTGGTTCCACGTGGACCAATCACCTTTCAGGGCGTATTCATTTCATCCGTCCCATGAAGGACTACTTCAGCCTCTTTGGGAACTGCAGAGTCATCAGAGGATTTTCGGGAAGCAATAAAGAAGGAAGGACGCCCTTCTCTCTCTCCTGCCTGTGTCCAGTGGACCCCCCCTCCCCCGAACACAGGCTATCTTTGCCTGTAGATAGGCTGCTAAAAGTCTCCAAGCAGTTTAAGAACTTTCTTACTTCATTCCTTCTTCACTTTGATTCTGTCTACACTTTTGCTAACCTACATCCATCGGTGTAGGTAAAAAAAAGAAATACTTATTGTTGTTTGTTCATAAAAAAGTTTTCTTTTCCTTTCGTGTGACGACTGTTTTTGTTGTACAAATAATATTATAGGAGCTTGTTTTAACAGTCTATGCTAAGATTAGTCCTTATAAAATGATGCAGAAAAGTTGAATAAAAGCTTGTATACGATAAACATGAAATTATGCCATGTGGATAGCACATTTGTTCTCGACTAAGAGTGAAAGTAAATGTTCGAATCAGAAATGAGAAAATATTCAATTATTTGTCAGTTGATGCATCTGAATAATGAAAGCGTCGTTTAATGTTACATCGTGGCCGTAAAACCGAGATTCGGACTAGAGGCCGTATAGTTTTTTGTTTTTATAATTGAAAAAAAAAGTACTAAAATTAGGAGTTATCTCCCTTTTTAAAACTTATATATACGCCATGTTTCTTTGCCAACCGTTTGGTTTTGTCCATGTTTTGTGTAGACAATTAAGCTTGCTATAACTTAATGTTTTCCATGTTTATTATTATTGCGAGTGAAAAATATACTCCATCTGGTCACATATTTTTGCTGGAAGAGATAATGCCTCGAAGGATGGTCGCATGACAACACGACAGATACTACACTACCCTCAAGAAAAGGAGAAAGTAATCCATGCAAAGATGTTATCATGACTACAGAACAGATACTACACTACTCCCCCTGAATTTAGCATTAAAAGATAGTAATAGTATAGTTTCGGCTTCAGACAGAAAGATAAATAATAAACGACCATTTATTAAGACATTATCTTCTACTTTGCTAGTAGTACTAATTTTTTTAATTTTACTGCGTGACTGCTTCCCTGTAGACTACAACATAGTCATCTTCAAATCCAATGTCAACAAGTACTTGTCGTGAACTGTCCCATAAGTAATCACACCTAATTCATTGCATTGATCAATTTCGGTTGACAATCATTCCATCCCATTAACTTTTATTCTCAGATGGCTTTTGGCCTTGATAAGTGGTGACCAAAAAATTTTTTTTAAATAACTTGCATTTTTTTATATTTGAGAATATAAATACACTAACTGTCCCTACTTGGCCAAAAGTTCCCTGTGTTGTATCATGACTGGGACGGTGATAATTTAGCAGACTCTACTCCACTTCCTCAACTGTCTTGCTTGCTGTCAGTTAACTTTAAAAGATATTTGAATATCTAGATTGGTTGTTCTAATCGGTTGGTTGATAGTGTTGCTAAAACAAGAAAATCAAAAAGAATGAAATCAAAAAAGTTAAATAAAAGAAAATAAATCTCTTTTCCCCTTCTCATCACTATGAGAAAATGTGGTGTATTTTCCAGTCAATGATCCCCACCTCTTCCTACCCATAAAATAAAGCTTGTTTGCCAGTCACTGGAACAGCACACCATATCGGAGGGGTCAAAGCACAGATTGAGGTCCAAGGCTACACCTAGGTGGCTTTGCTACACTTCTTCAACTGTCTAGTTCAAAAGATATAATACCCAGGGTGGATTACTAAAAAAAATGAATATAATATTCTTAATATTTTTAATGAGTAAAAAAAACAAAACAGTTTTGACACAAGTGTAGCTATTTGTGTCAAAGTTTAACTTTTTCACTTTTAAATCATTTGTGACAAATTTATTTTTACAAATTATTTCTCATTCTTTAAATAGAAGAAATACAACAGAAAAAAAATGTTTTCCTCCCTCATTCACTCTGAGAAAATATGGCCGATTTGCCAGTTGATGGACCCCCACCTTCTCAACCTCATAAAATAATGCTTGTTTTGTTTGCCAGTCAACAGAATACACAGGACTGGTGTCTGGAAGGGGGGAAAGCACAGACAAGGGCCTGTAGGTCGTCTAAGGCGACAGCTAGGTTACTACACTCCTTCAGCCGTCTTTTGTGTTGTAAGTTTACTGGGAAAGATAGAATACCTAGAGTGGATATTCTAATGGGGTAAATCGACACTGAAAAGCTTGTATACGATCAACACGATACTATGCCGTGTGGATAGCATGCTTATCATCAATTAAGAGTGAAAGTAAGAGGTTCAAACTGTTTGAATGAGAAATGAGAAAATATTTCATTATTTGTCAGTCGACGGATCTAAGTGATAGAAGCGTTGTTTAATGTTTATTCTGAGGCTTGTTTTTAATACATTTTCTCCGTAAAGTGTAGCTTCGGAATAGAGGCCGCATCGTTTTGTTTTATTTTTACGATTGAAAAAGAAAATGGTCAAATTAGGTATGATCTTTTATTTATTTATTTGCTAACTGTGCCAATGACCCGGGAGTTACACTGTAATGCTGTTGTAATGTCTATTTCTATAATTATTTGATGTAAAAAGGATACCAAAATTTTCAATATTTGAATACAAAATAAGTCAGCCATTTTGGTAAAATTCAATTTTTCTGGCTGTACATTATTTTGCTGTTCCTCATTGAACGTTTTGTAAACTATTTACACTGAATAATTATAGAAATAGACATTAAAACAACATTACCTCAACTCCCGGTCGACACTAGGTAGGGATAGTTAGTAGTAGTAGTAATATATATATAGTTAAGGAAACTATATTTTAATACTTTAGAAAAACAAATCTGGAGGCAAAACTAAATCAAATATTTGTAAACTTTTTAAATTAAAAAATAATTATTAAATAGGGAGGTGGTGTCTGATCAACACTGCTGGGATGCCATGATAAAAAAATACTGTTTTGTTTTTAAAATCCCGAAACAGTTTTCATGGTAAACAACTGACGATCCCTTATATATAAAAACATATATAAAAATATATTTATATTAGAGTATATTCTTGGAAGTAAACTAAAATAGTGATTGCAGTAGATTGATTGACTTACTAGACTAAAATCTTTCAACAAAATTTTTTTTTTTTTTTTTTTTTTTCCCCCAGTTTTGAAGGTTAAAAGAACTTCCGAGACTATATATATATATATATATATATATATATAAACGTTAATAAATTTCAACAGTATTACTTAAGTTCACCCCAAACAAGCACAATGCCACTTAGACGTAGGGGGCTATTGTGAATTAAAGAAAAGCTATATGGGGAGTTTTGCAGCGAGATGCTTGTTCACATTACATTTAAATGTATTTATACTAGTACGGTCAGGGAAGCAAGAAGTGAATTCTAAAGGCTAGCAATACGAAGAAAGTAGCTATTAAAGTAGAGAGCTCTCCGGCATTTGGGGACCTCAACAGTGAAGGGGTGGGATCTTGATGATTGACAGGTTGATTGAGGATATTTACATAAAGGAGGCACCAGTGCAGCACATTCCATTAAAGTACTTGTAAAACAAGCACAAGTATGCAACATTGCAGCGATGGAACAGAGGCTGAAGCATGCTTGATAGTAAGGGGTCTATTAGATTAGCTACTCTTTTTTGGACCCTGTCCAAGAGGGAGAGATTAGCGTTTGGTGCATATTAATTAATTATCTTGAAGACTATCAAGAAAGGATACCCAACAAATACCGAGCCCTGGATTGTGCTCTGATGAACTTGCTGCTCTGGTGCCCCAACGACTTAAATTCACTAGACCAACCCGACAATCTGCCAAATCCCATCCATTCACAGTGGAGGTCCCCTGATACCGAAGAGCTTTTTACTCCAAAAGCTTCTTTCCTCGTACTGCTGGACTCTGAAACTCCCTACCTGCTCCCTGTTTTCCTGACGGTACTGATATGCAGAAATTTGAAACTAACGTAAACAGACATATCGCTATTTAGGTTGACCCCCCCCCCACCCCCCAAAAAAACTCACTCTTTTTCTCAGTAGCCCCTTACGTCCACAATGGCGGCCTGCCTTGTTTGGGGTGAACTATGTTAAAAAAAAAAAAGAAGCTGTGTCAGTTCTAGTGTTTTTGATGCGGCCATAGTAAAACTAGACAGCTTGTTCATTAAAACACCCAACGAAGTATTTGCAAGACATTTACTAGCTACCAGACGGAAGAAGCCAGGAGAATCCTTGGACAAGTTTTTTCGAGAGTCGGAGAAATTAAAAAGAAACTGCAACTTCCGTGACCACAGTGCAGAGGAGTGTGGCAACGAGGCAATGCGTGACGCATTCATTACTGGAATATCTTCGCCTGCGTTACAACAGCAGCTCCTAGAAAATAAAACTCTGGACCTTCTAACGGCGCACAATCAAGCTTCTGCATTAGATATAGCCAGCGTAATAGCGATGCATACGTAACTGGCTATGGTTGTAAACCCAGAATCACCAAGGAATCGGCTATAGCTGCCACATATAAAAATTGTAAATGTTTCTTCTGTGGTTTCTCTTACCATGCCGCCTGATATCAAAGGGGAGATAACTTGGGTCTGAAAACGCCCTCTGGTAGTGAGTCTGTAATTGTGTTGACAAATGGAGGTAATGTTTCTGAATTTTTGTAATGAGGATATATAGTTTGTATAATTTGGATTATTCAGACGACTGTTCTCAGACAACGTTTCAGGCGATGTAATCTCTGACCTTGTTCAGGTGTATCTTGTCAAACTCGGGAATCTGCACGGAATTTTGGATTAAATAAAAGGTTCTGTTCGAAATTCTGTGCAGATCTCCGAGTTCTAGAGAAAGATTCCCGAGTTCGACAAGATACACCTGAAGAAGGTCGGAGGTTACATCGGCAGAAACTTTGTGAGAATAACACTCAATAAGAGCAGTAGTCCGAATAATCCCAATTATACAAAGGGAGGTAATGTTACACTATTAGTTTCAAAGTTTAATTTTTTAATTTTAAAATTATTTGGGATTAATTTATTCTCACAAATTATTTCTTATTCTCTAAATAAAAGAAATACAACAACAGAAAATAAAATATCTTTCTTCCTCCGACAATCTGAGAAAATATGGCGTATTTGCCCATCGATAGACCCTCACCACGACATACTCAGAAAATAAATTAGGTAAACACATCACCCCCGACCATAAAAGCAGTTTCACAGCTGGATTTTTTCGGCGTCAAATTTTTGGTAACTGGGAAGCAGGTGGAAGCGAAGAGATTGCCTTCTAGTCGTCAAAGGTGACAGCTAGGCGTCTTCGCTACACTTCAAAAGACCCAGTGTTCCTTAACTGTTTTGCATGGCATGCGTTCACTTTGAAAGATATTAGAATGCTTTGAGCGGTTATGTTCAAATGAGGTGATCGATCGAGCTGGCATGAGAAAGACGAAAAGAATAAAAATTGTAGGCAGTCATAAATAATGACATTTATTTTCTCTCTCGGAGAACAGCCCCTGGGAGGTGATTTGGTTCCACGTGGACCAATCACCTTTCAGGGCGTATTCATTTCATCCGTCCCATGAAGGACTACTTCAGCCTCTTTGGGAACTGCAGAGTCATCAGAGGATTTTCGAGAAGCAATAAAGAAGGAAGGACGCCCTTCTCTCTCTCCTGCCTGTGTCCAGTGGACCCCCCCTCCCCCGAACACAGGCTATCTTTGCCTGTAGATAGGCTGCCAAAAGTCTCCAAGCAGTTTAAGAACTTTCTTACTTCATTCCTTCTTCACTTTGATTCTGTCTACACTTTTGCTAACCTACATCCAACGGTGTAGGTAAAAAAAAGAAATACTTATTGTTGTTTGTTGATAAAAAAGTTTTCTTTTCCTTTCGTGTGACGACTGTTTTTGTTGTACAAATAATATTATAGGAGCTCGTTTTAACAGTCTATGCTAAGATTAGTCCTTATAAAATCGATGGAGAAAAGTTGAATAAAAGCTTGTATACGATAAACATGAAATTATGCCATGTGGATAGAACATTTGTTCTCGACTAAGAGTGAAAGTAAATGTTCGAATCAGAAATGAGAAAATATTCCATTATTTGTCAGTTGATGCATCTGAATAATGAAAGCGTCGTTTAATGTTACATCGTGGCCGTAAAACTGAGATTCGAACTAGAGGCCGTATAGTTTTTTGTTTTTATAATTGAATAAAAAAAAAGTACTAAAATTAGGAGTTATCTCCCTTTTTAAAATTTATATATACGCCATGTTTCTTTTGCCAACCGTATGGTTTTGTCCATGTTTTGTGTAGACGATTAAGCTTGCTATAACTTAACGTTTTCAATGTTTATTATTATTATTTTTGCGAGTGAAAAATATGCTCCATCTGGTCACATATTTTTGCTGGAAGAGATAATGCCTCGAAGGATGGTCGCATGACAACACGACAGATACTACACTACCCTCAAGAAAAGGAGAAAGTAATCCATGCAAAGATGCTATCATGACTACAGAACAGATACTACACTACTCCCCCTGAATTTAGCATTAAAAGATAGTAATAGTATAGTTTCGGCTTCAGACAGAAAGATAAATAATAAACGACCATTTATTAAGACATTATCTTCTACTTTGCTAGTAGTACTAATTTTTTTAATTTTACTGCGTGACTGCTTCCCTGTAGACTACAACATAGTCATCTTCAAATCCAATGTCAACAAGTACTTGTCGTGAACTGTCCCATAAGTAATCACACCTAATTCATTGCATTGATCAATTTCGGTTGACAATCATTCCATCCCATTAACTTTTATTCTCAGATGGCTTTTGGCCTTGATAAATGGTGACCAAAAAATTTTTTAAAAATAACTTGCATTTTTTTATATTTGAGAATATAAATAGACTAACTGTCCCTACTTGGCCAAAAGTTCCCTGTGTTGTATCATGACTGGGACGGTGATAATTTAGCAGACTCTACTCCACTTCCTCAACTGTCTTGCTTGCTGTCAGTTAACTTTAAAAGATATTTGAATATCTAGATTGGTTGTTCTAATCGGTTGGTTGATAGCGTTGCTAAAACAAGAACGGCAAAAAGAATGAAATCAGAAAAGTTAAATAGAAGAAAATAAATCTCTTTTCCCCTTCTCATCACTATGAGAAAATATGGTGTATTTTCCAGTCAATGATCCCCACCTCTTCATACCCATAAAATAAAGCTTGTTTGCCAGTCACTGGAACAGCACACCACATCGGAGGGGTCAAAGCACAGATTGAGGTCCAAGGCTACACCTAGGTGGCTTTGCTACACTTCTTCAACTGTCTAGTTCAAAAGATATAATACCCAGGGTGGATTACTAAAAAAAAATGAATATAATATTCTTAATATTTTTAATGAGTAAAAAAAAAAAAACAGTTTTGACACAAGTGTAACTATTTGTGTCAAAGTTTAACTTTTTCACTTTTAAATCATTTGTGACAAATTTATTTTTACAAATTATTTCTCATTCTTTTAAAAGAAGAAATACAACAGAAGAAAAAAAATTTTTTCCTCCCTCATTCACTCTGAGAAAATATGGCTTATTTTGCCAGTTGATGGACCCCCACCTTCTCAACCTCATAAAATAATGCTTGTTTTGTTTGCCAGTCAACAGAATACACAGGATTGGTGTCTGGAAGGGGGGAAAGCACAGACAAAGGGCCTTTAGGTCGTCTAAGGCTACAGCTAGGCAACTACACTCCTTCAGCTGTCTTTTGTGTTGAAAGTTTACTGGGAAAGATATTAGAATACCTAGAGTGGATATTCTAATGGGCTAAATCGACACTGAAAAGCTTGTATACGATCAACATGATACTATGCCGGATAGCATGCTTATCATCAATTAAGAGTGAAAGTAAGAGGTTCAAACTGTTTGAATGAGAAATGAGAAAATATTTCATTATTTGTCAGTCGACGGATCTAAGTGATAGAAGCGTTGTTTAATGTTTATTCTGAGGCTTGTTTTTAATACATTTTGTCTGTAAAGTGTAGCTTCGAAATAGAGGCCGCATCGTTTTGTTTTATTTTTACGATTGAAAAAGAAAATGGTCAAATTGGGAATGATCTTTTATTTATGTATTTGCTAACTGTGCCAATGACCCGGGAGTTACACTGTAATGCTGTTGTAATGTCTATTTCTATAATTATTTGATGTAAAAAGGGTACCAAAATTTTCAATATTTGAATACAAAATAAGTCAGCCATTTTGGTAAAATTCAATTTTTCTGGCTGTACATTATTTTGCTGTTCCTCATTGAACGTTTTGTAAACTATTTACACTGAATAATTATAGAAATAAACATTAAAACAACATTACCTCAACTCCCGGTCGACACTAGGTAGGGATAGTTAGTAGTAGTAGTAGTAGTAGTATATATATATATATATATATATATATATATATATATATATATATAAACGTTAATAAATTCCAACAGTATTACTTAAGTTCACCCCAAACAAGCACAATGCCACTGAGACGTAGGGGGGCTATTGTGAATTAAAGAAAAGCTATATGGGGAGTTTTGCAGCGAGATGCTTGTTAACATTACATTTAAATGTATTTATACTAGTACGGTCAGGGAAACAAGAAGTGAATTCTAAAGGCTAGCAATACGAAGAAAGTAGCTATTAAAGTAGAGAGCTCTCCGGCATTTGGGGACCTCAACAGTGAAGGGGTGGGATCTTGATGATTGACAGGTTGATTGAGGATATTTACATAAAGGGGCACCAGTGCAGCACATTCCATTAAAGTACTTGTAAAACAAGCACAAGTATGCAACATTGCAGCGATGGAACAGAGGCTGAAGCATGCTTGATAGTAAGGGGTCTATTAGATTAGCTACTCTTTTTTGGACCCTGTCCAAGAGGGAGAGGTTAGCGTTTGGTGCATATTAATTAATTATCTTGAAGACTATCAAGAAAGGATACCCAACAAATACCGAGCCCTGGATTGTGTTCTGATGAACTTGCTGCTCTGGTGCCCCAACGACGTAAATTCACTAGACCAACCCGACAATCTGCCAAATCCCATCGATTCACAGTGGAGGTCCCCTGATGCCGAAGAGCTTTTTACTCCAAAAGCTTCTTTCCTCGTACTGCTGGACTCTGAAACTCCCTACCTGCTCCCTGTTTTCCTGACGGTACTGATATGCAGAAATTTGAAACTAACGTAAACAGACATATCGCTATTTAGGTTGACCCCCCCACCTCCCACCCCCAAAAAAAACTCAGTCTTTTTTTCAGTAGCCCCTTACGTCCACAAAAAAGAAGCTGTGTCAGTTCTAGTGTTTTTGATGCGGCCATAGTAAAACTAGACAGCTTGTTCATTAAAACACCCAACGAAGTATTTGCAAGACATTTACTAGCTACCAGACGGAAGAAGCCAGGAGAATCCTTGGACAAGTTTTTTCGAGAGTCGGAGAAATTAAAAAGAAACTGCAACTTCCGTGACCACAGTGCAGAGGAGTGTGGCAACGAGGCAATGCGTGAGGCATTCATTACTGGAATATCTTCGCCTGCGTTACAACAGCAGCTCCTAGAAAATAAAACTCTGGACCTTCTAATGGCGCACAATCAAGCTTCTGCATTAGATATAGCCAGCGTAATAGCGATGCATACGTAACTGGCTATGGTTGTAAACCCAGAATCACCAAGGAATCGGCTATAGCTGCCACATATAAAAATTGTAAATGTTTCTTCTGTGGTTTCTCTTACCATGCCGCCTGATATCAAAGGGGAGATAACTTGGGTCTGAAAACGCCCTCTGGTAGTGAGTCTGTAATTGTGTTGACAAATGGAGGTAATGTTTCTGAATTTTTGTAATGAGGATATATAGTTTGTATAATTTGGATTATTCAGACGACTGTTCTCAGACAACGTTTCAGGCGATGTAATCTCTGACCTTGTTCAGGTGTATCTTGTCAAACTCGGGAATCTGCACGGAATTTTGGATTAAATAAAAGGTTCTGTTCGAAATTCTGTGCAGATCTCCGAGTTCTAGAGAAAGATTCCCGAGTTCGACAAGATACACCTGAAGAAGGTCGGAGGTTACATCGGCAGAAACTTTGTGAGAATAACACTCAATAAGAGCAGTAGTCCGAATAATCCCAATTATACAAAGGGAGGTAATGTTACACTATTAGTTTCAAAGTTTAATTTTTTAATTTTAAAATTATTTGGGATTAATTTATTCTCACAAATTATTTCTTATTCTCTAAATAAAAGAAATACAACAACAGAAAATAAAATATCTTTCTTCCTCCGACAATCTGAGAAAATATGGCGTATTTGCCCATCGATAGACCCTCACCACGACATACTCAGAAAATAAATTAGGTAAACACATCACCCCCGACCATAAAAGCAGTTTCACAGCTGGATTTTTTCGGCGTCAAATTTTTGGTGACTGGGAAGCAGGTGGAAGCGAAGAGATTGCCTTCTAGTCGTCAAAGGTGACAGCTAGGCGTCAAAGGTGACAGCTAGGCGTCAAAGGTGACAGCTAGGCGTCTTCGCTACACTTCAAAAGACCCAGTGTTCCTTAACTGTTTTGCATGGCATGCGTTCAACTTTGAAAGATATTAGAATGCTTTGAGCGGTTATGTTCAAATGAGGTGATCGATCGAGCTGGCATGAGAAAGACGAAAAGAATAAAAATTGTAGGCAGTCATAAATAATGACATTTATTTTCTCTCTCGGAGAACAGCCCCTGGGAGGTGATTTGGTTCCACGTGGACCAATCACCTTTCAGGGCGTATTCATTTCATCCGTCCCATGAAGGACTACTTCAGCCTCTTTGGGAACTGCAGAGTCATCAGAGGATTTTCGGGAAGCAATAAAGAAGGAAGGACGCCCTTCTCTCTCTCCTGCCTGTGTCCAGTGGACCCCCCCCTCCCCCGAACACAGGCTATCTTTGCCTGTAGATAGGCTGCCAAAAGTCTCCAAGCAGTTTAAGAACTTTCTTACTTCATTCCTTCTTCACTTTGATTCTGTCTACACTTTTGCTAACCTACATCCAACGGTGTAGGTAAAAAAAAGAAATACTTATTGTTGTTTGTTCATAAAAAAGTTTTCTTTTCCTTTCGTGTGACGACTGTTTTTGTTGTACAAATAATATTATAGGAGCTTGTTTTAACAGTCTATGCTAAGATTAGTCCTTATAAAATGATGCAGAAAAGTTGAATAAAAGCTTGTATACGATAAACATGAAATTATGCCATGTGGATAGCACATTTGTTCTCGACTAAGAGTGAAAGTAAATGTTCGAATCAGAAATGAGAAAATATTCCATTATTTGTCAGTTGATGCATCTGAATAATGAAAGCGTCGTTTAATGTTACATCGTGGCCGTAAAACCGAGATTCGGACTAGAGGCCGTATAGTTTTTTGTTTTTATAATTGAAAAAAAAAAGTACTAAAATTAGGAGTTATCTCCCTTTTTAAAATTTGTATATACGCCATGTTTCTTTTGCCAACCGTTTGGTTTTGTCCATGTTTTGTGTAGACGATTAAGCTTGCTATAACTTAACGTTTTCAATGTTTATTATTATTGCGAGTGAAAAATATACTCCATCTGGTCACATATTTTTGCTGGAAGAGATAATGCCTCGAAGGATGGTCGCATGACAACACGACAGATACTACACTACCCTCAAGAAAAGGAGAAAGTAATCCATGCAAAGATGCTATCATGACTACAGAACAGATACTACACTACTCCCCCTGAATTTAGCATTAAAAGATAGTAATAGTATAGTTTCGGCTTCAGACAAAAAGATAAATAATAAACGACCATTTATTAAGACATTATCTTTTACTTTGCTAGTAGTACTAATTTTTTTAATTTTACTGCATGACTGCTTCCCTGTAGACTACAACATAGTCATCTTCAAATCCAATGTCAACAAGTACTTGTCGTGAACTGTCCCATAAGTAATCAAACCTAATTCATTGCATTGATCAATTTCGGTTGACAATCATTCCATCCCATTAACTTTTATTCTCAGATGGCTTTTGGCCTTGATAAGTGGTGACCAAAAAATTTTTTTTAAATAACTTGCATTTTTTTATATTTGAGAATATAAATACACTAACTGTCCCTACTTGGCCAAAAGTTCCCTGTGGTGTATCATGACTGGGACGGTGATAATTTAGCAGACTCTACTCCACTTCCTCAACTGTCTTGCTTGCTGTCAGTTAACTTTAAAAGATATTTGAATATCTAGATTGGTTGTTCTAATCGGTTGGTTGATAGTGTTGTTAAAACAAGAAAGGCAAAAAGAATGAAATCAGAAAAGTTAAATAAAAGAAAATAAATCTCTTTTCCCCTTCTCATCACTATGAGAAAATATGGTGTATTTTCCAGTCAATGATCCCCACCTCTTCATACCCATAAAATAAAGCTTGTTTGCCAGTCAATGGAACAGCACACCACATCGGAGGGGGCAAAGCACAGATTGGGGTCCAAGGCTACACCTAGGTGGCTTTGCTACACTTCCTCAACTGTCTAGTTCAAAAGATATAATACTCAGGGTGGATTACTAAAAAAAATGAATATAATATTCTTAATATTTTTAATGAGTAAAAAAAAAAAAAAACAGTTTTGACACAAGTGTAACTATTTGTGTCAAAGTTTAACTTTTTCACTTTTAAATCATTTGTGACAAATTTATTTTTACAAATTATTTCTCATTCTTTAAATAGAAGAAATACAACAGAAAAAAAAATGTTTTCCTCCCTCATTCACTCTGAGAAAATATGGCCGATTTGCCAGTTGATGGACCCCCACCTTCGCATACCCATAAAATAATGCTTGTTTTGTTTGCCAGGCAACAGAATACACAGGACTGGTGTCTGGAAGGGGGGAAAGCACAGACAAGGGCCTTTAGGTCGTCTAAGGCGACAGCTAGGTTACTACACTCCTTCAGCCGTCTTTTGTGTTGAAAGTTTACTGGGAAAGATATTAGAATACCTAGAGTGGATATTCTAATGGGGTAAATCGACACTGAAAGCTTGTATACGATGTATATGCTGTGTGGATAGCATGCTTATCATCAATTAAGAGTGAAAGTAAGAGGTTCAAACTGTTTGAATGAGAAATGAGAAAATATTTCATTATTTGTCAGTCGACGGATCTAAGTGATAGAAGCGTTGTTTAATGTTTATTCTGAGGCTTGTTTTTAATACATTTTGTCGGTAAAGTGTAGCTTCGGAATAGAGGCCGCATCGTTTTGTTTTATTTTTACGATTGAAAAAGAAAATGGTCAAATTGGGAATAATCTTTTATTTATTTATTTGCTAACTGTGCCAATGACCCGGGAGTTACACTGTAATGCTGTTGTAATGTTTATTTCTATAATTATTTGATGTAAAAAGGGTACCAAAATTTTCAATATTTGAATACAAAATAAGTCAGCCATTTTGGTAAAATTCAATTTTTCTGGCTGTACATTATTTTGCTGTTCCTCATTGAACGTTTTGTAAACTATTTACACTGAATAATTATAGAAATAGACATTAAAACAACATTACCTCAACTCCCGGTCGACACTAGGTAGGGATAGTTAGTAGTAGTAGTAATATATATATAAACGTTAATAAATTTCAACAGTATTACTAAAGTTCACCCCAAACAAGCACAATGCCACTGAGACGTAGGGGTCTATTGTGAATTAAGGAAAAGCTATATGGGGAGTTTTGCAGCGAGATGCTTGTTCACATTACATTTAAATGTATTTATACTAGTACGGTCAGGGAAGCAAGAAGTGAATTCTAAAGGCTAGCAATACGAAGAAAGTAGCTATTATTAAAGTAGAGAGCTCTCCGGCATTTGGGGACCTCAACAGTGAAAGGGTGGGATCTTGATGACTGACGGGTTGATTGAGGATATTTACATAGAGGGGGCACCAGTGCAGCACATTCCAGTAAAGTACTTGTAAAACAAGCACAAGTATGCAACATTGCAGCGATGGAACAGAGGCTGAAGCATGCTTGATAGTAAGGGGTCTATTAGATTAGCTACTCTTTTTTGGACCCTGTCCAAGAGGGAGAGGTTAGCGTTTGGTGCATATTAATTAATTATCTTGAAGAGTATCAAGAAAGGATACCCAACAAATACGGAGCCCTGGTTTGTGCTCTGATGAACTTGCTGCTCTGGTGCCCCAATGACGTAAATTCACTAGACCAACCCGACAATCTGCCAAATCCCATCCATTCACAGTGGAGGTTCCCTGATGCCGAAGAGCTTTCTACTTTTTGATTAACAATCAGTTCTAAATGACAGTCTTCTGGAGATTGAAGGTTCAATCCTTACAACTGGCAATCATATTTAAGAATAACATAAAATTAACACTTATAATATACCATGGCTGACGGAACAAGAAAAATCTACCCCCTTGAGTCCAGTTTGAAATTCTGTATGATTTCCGAGTTCCACATAAAGGTTCCTAAATTCAAAAAGATGTAACAGAAGAAGGTCCGAGATTACATCGATCGAAACGTTGTGAAAATAACAATCAAGATGAGAATAGTAGTCCGAATAATCCAAATAATCAATTCCGATCTCAAACATTCTGAAACAATCCATAATAAAAAAATTTACAAATTTTTATGATTATTTTAGGAGTTTGGGCCCTTGTTTGGGCAGCGCTGGTGTGACGCTTTGGCAGCACCACTACTCCGTATATATTTATGTGTTCAATATTCAAGCATGCCAATGAGAACAAAGTAACAGCTCAAAGACAATATAGAATTCAAAAGACACTTATTGTTCGCAAACCCTACTAGGTCCGCTATGAAGCTGTGTCTGTGAGAATGTGTACAAAGAGTCTGTGTAAGTATGTAGAGAAGAAAAGTTGAAGAAAAGTGCCGAATTGTGTTTTTGTAGGTGTGCACATGCTATGAAATTGAGTCCATAATATACATAACAAAGACTGAGTAGAAAGATGTGTGCGTATGTATACGTACATAGATAGAAGTGACCTTATGTACTAGATTGTGTGTTTGCATGCACATGCTTGGTGTTTTCTATGAAATTGAGTCCACAAGAATGTGTTCAACAAAGTCTGAGTAGAAGGATGTGTGTGTGTAAGCAGAGAAAAGTCTTACATACTAGAATAGTGTGCTTGTGTGTAAGCACATATGGTGTGTGATGTGTTTATCAAAACAACCTCTAGACCGAGACAGTCTGTGGGGGGTCTGCTGTCAAGGCCTGCCGGATAGAAGAGAGTGCATTTTGCCGTACAGCGCTTTTTATAATCACTGAATAGCCATGCCGCCTGATATCAAAGGGGAGATAACTGGGGTCTAAAAACGCCCTCTGGTAGTGAGTCTGTAATTGTGTTGACAAATGGGGGTAATGTTTCTGAATTTTTGTAATGAGGATTGATAGTTTGTATAATTTGGATTATTCAGACGACTGTTCTCATCTTGAGTGTTATTCTCACAACGTTTCAGCCGATGTAACCTCTGACCTTCTTCAGGTGTATCTTGTCAAACTCGGGAATCTGCACGGAATTTTGGAATTTTGGATTAAATAAAAGGTTCTGTTCGAAATTCTGTGCAGATCTCCGAGTTCTAGAGAAAGATTCCCGAGTTCGACAAGATACACCTGAAGAAGGTCGGAGGTTACATCGGCAGAAACTCTTGTGAGAATAACACTCACAATAAGAGCAGTAGTCCGAATAATCCCAATTATACAAAGGGAGGTAATGTTACACTATTAGTTTCAAAGTTTAATTTTTTAATTTAAAAATTATTTGGGATTAATTTATTCTCACAAATTATTTCTTATTCTCTAAATAAAAGAAATACAACAACAGAAAATAAAATATCTTTCTTCCTCCGACAATCTGAGAAAATATGGCGTATTTGCCCATCGATAGACCCTCACCACAACATACTCAGAAAATAAATTAGGTAAACACATCACCCCCGACCATAAAAGCAGTTTCACAGCTGGATTTTTTCGGTGTCAAATTTCTGGTGACTGGGAAGCAGGTGGAAGCGAAGAGATTGCCTTCTAGTCGTCAAAGGTGACAGCTAGGCGTCAAAGGTGACAGCTAGTCGTCAAAGGTGACAGCTAGGCGTCTTCGCTACCCTTCAAAAGACCAAGTGTTCCTTAACGGTTCTGCATGGCATGCGTTCACTTTGACAGATATTAGAATGCTTTGAGCGGTTATGTTCAAACGAGGTGATCGATCGAGCTGGCATGAGAAAGACGAAAAGAATAAAAATTGTAGGCAGTCATAAATAATGACATCTATTTTCTCTCTCGGAGAACAGCCCCTGGGAGGTGATTTGGTTCCACGTGGACCAATCACCTTTCAGGGCGTATTAATTTCATCCGTCCCATGAAGGACTACTCCAGCCCCTTTGGGAACTGCAGAGTCATCAGAGGATTTTCGGGAAGCAATAAAGAAGGAAGGACGCCCTTCTCTCTCTCCTGCCTGTGTCCAGTGGACCCCCCCCTCCCCCGAACACAGGCTATCTTTGCCTGTAGATAGGCTGCCAAAAGTCTGCAAGCAGTTTAAGAACTTTCTTACTTCATTCCTTCTTCACTTTGATTCTGTCTACACTTTTGCTAACCTACATCCAACGGTGTAGGTAAAAAAAAGAAATACTTATTGTTGTTTGTTCATAAAAAAGTTTTCTTTTCCTTTTGTGTGACGACTGTTTTTGTTGTACAAATAATATTATAGGAGCTTGTTTTAACAGTCTATGCTAAGATTAGTCCTTATAAAATCGATGCAGAAAAGTTGAATAAAAGCTTGTATACGATAAACATGAAATTATGCCATGTGGATAGAACATTTGTTCTCGACTAAGAGTGAAAGTAAAAAGTTCAAATTGTTCGAATCAGAAATGAGAAAATATTCCATTATTTGTCAGTTGATGCATCTGAATAATGAAAGCGTCGTTTAATGTTACATCGTGGCCATAAAACTGAGATTCGGACTAGAGGCCGTATAGTTTTTTGTTTTTATAATTGAAAAAAAAAAGTACTAAAATTAGGAGTTATCTCCCTTTTTAAAATTTATATATACGCCATGTTTCTTTTGCCAACCGTATGGTTTTGTCCATGTTTTGTGTAGACGATTAAGCTTGCTATAACTTAACGTTTTCAATGTTTATTATTATTGCGAGTGAAAAATATGCTCCATCTGGTCACATATTTTTGCTGGAAGAGATAATGCCTCGAAGGATGGTCGCATGACAACACGACAGATACTACACTACCCTCAAGAAAAGGAGAAAGTAATCCATGCAAAGATGCTATCATGACTACAGAACAGATACTACACTACTCCCCCTGAATTTAGCATTAAAAGATAGTAATAGTATAGTTTCGGCTTCAGACAGAAAGATAAATAATAAACGACCATTTATTAAGACATTATCTTCTACTTTGCTAGTAGTACTAATTTTTTAAATTTTACTGCGTGACTGCTTCCCTGTAGACTACAACATAGTCATCTTCAAATCCAATGTCAACAAGTACTTGTCGTGAACTGTCCCATAAGTAATCAAACCTAATTCATTGCATTGATCAATTTTGGTTGACAATCATTCCATCCCATTAACTTTTATTCTCAGATGGCTTTTGGCCTTGATAAGTGGTGACCAAAAAATTTTTTTTAAATAACTTGCATTTTTTTATATTTGAGAATATAAATACACTAACTGTCCCTACTTGGCCAAAAGTTCCCTGTGTTGTATCATGACTGGGACGGTGATAATTTAGCAGACTCTACTCCACTTCCTCAACTGTCTTGCTTGCTGTCAGTTAACTTTAAAAGATATTTGAATATCTAGATTGGTTGTTCTAATTGGTTGGTTGATAGCGTTGTTAAAACAAGAAAGGCAAAAAGAATGAAATCAGAAAAGTTAAATAAAAGAAAATAAATCTCTTTTCCCCTTCTCATCACTATGAGAAAATGTGGTGTATTTTCCAGTCAATGATCCCCACCTCTTCATACCCATAAAATAAAGCTTGTTTGCCAGTACATGGAACAGCACACCATACCATACCACACCACATTGGAGGGGGCAAAACACGGATAGCAGCGCATAGAGGTCCAAGGCTACACCTAGGTGGCTTTGCTACACTTCTTCAACTGTCTAGTTCAAAAGATATAATATCCAGGGTGGATTACTAAAAAAAATGAATATAATATTCTTAATATTTTTAATGAGTAAAAAAAAAAAAACAGTTTTGACACAAGTGTAACTATTTGTGTCAAAGTTTAACTTTTTCACTTTTAAATCATTTGTGACAAATTTATTTCTACAAATTATTTCTCATTCTTTAAATAGAAGAAATACAACAGAAAAAAAATGTTTTCCTCCCTCATTCACTCTGAGAAAATATGGCCGATTTGCCAGTTGATGGACCCCCACCTTCGCATACCCATAAAATAATGCTTGTTTTGTTTGCCAGGCAACAGAATACACAGGACTGGTGTCTGGAAGGGGGGAAAGCACAGACAAGGGCCTTTAGGTCGTCTAAGGCGACAGCTAGGTTACTACACTCCTTCAGCCGTCTTTTGTGTTGAAAGTTTACTGGGAAAGATATTAGAATACCTAGAGTGGATATTCTAATGGGGTAAATCGACACTGAAAAGCTTGTATACGATCAACACGATACTATGCCGTGTGGATAGCATGCTTATCATCAATTAAGAGTGAAAGTAAGAGGTTCAAGCTGTTTGAATGAGAAATGAGAAAATATTTCATTATTTGTCAGTCGACGGATCTAAGTGATAGAAGCGTTGTTTAATGTTTATTCTGAGGCTTGTTTTTCATACATTTTGTCAGTAAAATGTAGCTTCGGAATAGAGGCCGCATCGTTTTGTTTTATTTTTACGATTAAAAAAGAAAATGGTCAAATTGGGTATGATCTTTTATTTATTTATTTGCTAACTGTGCCAATGACCCGGGAGTTACACTGTAATGCTGTTATAATGTTTATTTCTATAATTATTTGATGTAAAAAAGGTACCAAAATTTTCAATATTTGAATACAAAATAAGTCAGCCATTTTGGTAAAATTCAATTTTTCTGGCTGTACATTATTTTGCTGTTCCTCATTGAACGTTTTGTAAACTATTTACACTGAATAATTATAGAAATAGACATTAAAACAACATTACCTCAACTCCCGGTCGACACTAGGTAGGGATAGTTAGTAGTAGTAGTAGTATATATATATATATATATATATATATATATATATAAACGTTAATAAATTTCAACAGTATTACTTAAGTTCACCCCAAACAAGCACAATGCCACTTAGACGTAGGGGTCTATTGTGAATTAAGGAAAAGCTATATGGGGAGTTTTGCAGCGAGATGCTTGTTCACATTACATTTAAATGTATTTATACTAGTACGGTCAGGGAAGCAAGAAGTGAATTCTAAAGGCTAGCAATACGAAGAAAGTAGCTATTAAAGTAGAGAGCTCTCCGGCATTTGGGGACCTCAACAGTGAAAGGGTGGGATCTTGATGACTGACGGGTTGATTGAAGATATTTACATAGAGGGGGCACCAGTGCAGCACATTCCAGTAAAGTACTTGTAAAACAAGCACAAGTATGCAACATTGCAGCGATGGAACAGAGGCTGAAGCATGCTTGATAGTAAGGGGTTTATTAGATTAGCTACTCTTTTTTGGACCCTGTCCAAGAGGGAGAGGTTAGCGTTTGGTGCATATTAATTAATTATCTTGAAGACTATCAAGAAAGGATACCCAACAAATACCGAGCCCTGGATTGTGCTCTGATGAACTTGCTGCTCTGGTGCCCCAACGACTTAAATTCACTAGACCAACCCGACAATCTGCCAAATCCCATCCATTCACAGTGGAGGTTCCCTGATGCTGAAGAGCTTTCTACTCCAAAAGCTTCTTTCCTCGTGCTGCTGGACTCTGAAACTCCCTACCTGCTCCCTGTTTTCCTGACGGTACTGATATGCAGAAATTTGAAACTAACGTAAACAGACATCTCGCTGCACAGCTCCCAATTTAGGTTGACACCCCCCCCCCCCCAAAAAAAAAAAACTCACTCTTTTTCTCAGTAGCCTCTTACGTCCACAATGGCGGCCTGCCTTGTTTGGGGTGAACTATGTTAAAAAAAGAAAAGAAGCTGTGTCAGCTCTAGTGTTTTTGATGCTGCCATAGTAAAACTAGACAGCTTGTTCATTAAAACACCCAACAAAGTATTTGCAAGACATTTACTAGCTACCAGACGGAAGAAGCCAGGAGAATCCTTGGACAAGTTTTTTCGAGAGTTGGAGAAATTAAAAAGAAACTGCAACTTCCGTGACCACAGTGCAGAGGAGTGTGGCAACGAGGCAATGCGTGACGCATTCATTACTGGAATATCCTCGCCTGCGTTACAACAGCAGCTCCTAGAAAATAAAACTCTGGACCTTCTAACGGCGCACAATTCAAGCCTCTGGATTAGATATAGCCAGCGTAATAGCGATGCATACGTAACTGGCTATGGTTGTAAACCCAGAATCACCAAGGAATCGGCTATAGCTGCCACATATAAAAATTGTAAATGTTTCTTCTGTGGTTTCTCTTACCATTCAAGAGACAGCTGTCCAGCCCGCGAGGCTACTTGTAATAAATGTTCCAAGAAAGGACCTTATGCCCACGTGTGCAAATCTAAGTTCAGTGGCAACATTGGTCAATTCTAACTTACAACATAAGGACTCACTCAAGTTGCAACACATGCGACTGTTAATGGGAAATGGTTAAGTCTCTCCTGGATTATTGCAGTACTGATAGTTATCTTAACGAAAGAGTTGTGCAGGAACTAAAACCAAAAGTTTATCCATCTAATAAAGACATTTCTATGGCTCAGAAAACCTTGAATACTTGTTCCAAAGGCTTGCATTGTTGTTGTTGTTGACCTAACTCTTGATCTTAATAACCAGTTCTACATTGCAAAACAATTTGGTATTTTGAAAAATCTGTGTTCAGACTTAATACTTGGCCAGGATTTCTTGTGTGAACATCAGAGTGTAACTTTTAAATACGGTGGCCCCCTTTCCAAGTTAGCTATGGATAGAGATCGTCCTTTTTGTGCATTGGCCGCAGCAAAAATAGAAGAGCTGTCTCTTTTTCAAAATGTATCTTAAAGCTGAAAACCAATAGCTGTCAAATCCAGATGTTTTAGCAAGTGTTGCATAGCCCCACTCTTGGGCCGCGGCGGCACTCGTTTACTATACTCGTCCCCGAACGGGCCGTGACAGGTCTTCGTCCCGGGCCGAAACAGTTCTCGTTTAACTCGTCATTTTTAAAACATCAAAAATCATATATTTTGCATACCTTTAAATTTCTCCCTTGCTGCGTAGAGGGTGTGCTGTCTCGATGTCGTCTAGTGGTTGAATTCTTTCTTCTTTTTTTCCTGCCATGAACCACGCCGCTGCAACACAAAGCCTCATGATCGAGTCGGAAGACAAACAATCTTTTTAAATTCAATTTCAGTTTTATTTCAAGCGTTAGCTATCCGTCAGCTGGGAGATATTCACTAACGTCGAGAGAGAGAGAGAAAATTACTGCTTTCGTAATTACTTATCAATTAATTTTTAACCATTCGTGGAGGGGGGAAAAGAGATCTTTCGCCTGTATTTTCTTAGGGAAATAATTCTCCTATGTAGTTGCAGATTACATGACAAAAATCATGTCTGATAGGGTCGCCTCCAAAACCCAGACTGCTAAAACTCGCTTCTCACAAAGAACGAGTGACATCACGGATCCCTCTGTTTCCCACGCAAAGGCCCGTGACGTCACAGAGCCTCTTACAGGTGCACATTGACCCTTGATCTGAGGTCTCATCACGCGGTGACCCTGTCACGTCTGTTAGCTCCGACTGTGAGAACAGCCCTTATTCTGCACTCGACTGCACGGTTCTGCCCGCGCTAATTCACGCAAGTCAAACCAACGATTTCCAACAGATACGTCCATTCCCATAGGGCCATTATCCAACAGCAATGATGATCAGATATTCATTGCAGAGGAAGTTAATCATCTACTTTCTGGGGGCATAAGCAAGACCAGCATATCACCATGGATAGTAAAGGACCCCATCTACCTACATAAAAGCGGATGTGTGTGGATTATTTGCAGACGATTAACCAATACACTGAATTAGATGCCTACCCGTTGCCAAAAATAGACGAGATGGTGAATGATCTTGCAAAATACAAGATATTCTCCACTTTTGAATTTAAAAGTGCCTACCACCAGGTGTCGCTGAATGAGGCTGATAAAAAGTGTACCGCTTTTGAGGCAAATGGTTGCTTGTATCAGTTTTGTAGAATTCCGTTTGGAGTCACAAATGGTCGCTGCTTTCCAGTGGGCTATGGACAATATAGTAAAAGAGGAGTACCTGCATGGCACTTTCCCGTACCTTGACAATCTAACAATGGACTGTGTCATTCGGGGATAACTCGGCTGCTTCATTTTGTAAGAGCAAGGAATCTCCCTTTTTCTATAGAAGAGGTAAACAAGATGCATGCTTCTTGCAGGATTTGCGCAAAACTAAAATCTCAATTCTATCGCTTACCAGAAGGAGCTCTTATCAAAGCACCAAAAACTACGGAACGCCTTAATGTGGATTTCAAGGGTCCTCTGCTTAGTGTATCGACTAATTGTTATTTATTAATTATAACTGATGAATACTCTAGTTTCCCTTTTGCTTTTCCATATTTTGTCTATGTGGAATGCCAAGTTATATACATTCAGATCGAGGCACACCTTCCATGTCCAAAGAACTGAAATCTTATATCTCTCAGAAAGGAGTTGCCACTAGTAATACCACTCCTTATCATCCAACCGGAAACGGACAGGTAGAGAGAATTAATGGCATTATATGGAAGGCGATTCGTTTAGCTCTTAGATCGCGTAACCTTTCTGAAAAGCATTGGGAACTGGTATTTGCCGAGGTGCTCCATTGACAGGGACTGTTGTTGTGTACAGCAACTAATGCCACACTGCATGAACGTTTCTTCACATTCCAGCGCCGTTAATCCTACAGAAACTCACTTCCTTCTTGGCTAATGACCCCTGGACCCGTATTGCTAAGGAATTTTGTAAGGAATAACAAAAACGAACCCTATGTAAACGAAGTTGAGCTCTTTAACAGTAACCCGACCTATGCAAACATTAGGTACTCAGATGGACGAAACTCTACTGTGTCTGTTCGTGACTTAGTACTTTGTCTTGAAGCCCAGACAATCTCAAGGTCTTCTATTGAGGGACATGATAAAATGAACCATTTCGTGCCAGTACAGGATAATATACCATGTCATAACGAGGCCTATGATGACACGTTGGTCCAGCCTGAACTAAGGCGATCCAGTTGGGTACCAAAGCCTCCCAATCGATATGGAGATTGGCTGGAGTAGCCAAGTTAAAAAAAGAAAATAAAACAATTTTAAATACTGGATAAAATTAATGAGAAAATAAAGTAAAAAACAAAAACAAACAAGTAAAAGTAAAGTAAAATATTGAAGCTACTATTTTCTTTTTCTTTCTAGCAAGGAAGAATGTAATATTACGTATTTGTAGTACTTGCATATGGGCCTCCATACACACCACTGGAACCGGAATTTGCCTAGGTGCGACACCATTGTTACACCATGTGCGACACCATTTGTAAAACAGTTTTTAGTTGAATAAAGCTTGGCTTCCAAGTAAGAAGTATTTTTGTGTTAGTACACTAGGAAAGAACACTGGCGGCATATATTAAATTTGCAGTTAAAAGTCTCTTAGTGAGTTATAAAAATATTTTATTTAAAAAATTCTAAATATTTTGAGTATTTTTCAAAATTATTTTCTTATAAACTTTTCCTTTGCGAATTGCCTCAGTTGGGAAGGATTTACTCTTCCCTGACCGAGAACAGAACAGATGATGCATAGTATCAGAACAGAGATTACATATGTTTTTATTAACGCAAATAGGTCACAGTTGATTTTTTACGTGACTAAACTAGGAAATAACACTCGTCATATATTAAATTTGGAGTTAAAAGTCTTTTAGTGAGTTATACAGATATTTTATTTAAAAAATTTAAATATTTATGAAATTATTTGTTTCACAAAAGTGAATGCTCAGATTTCCGGGATATTGAAATGTGAAAGAAATACAAAATTTTATTTAAGACTTTTAAATGTTTTCAGTGTTTTCTTAAATAAACTTGTGTTGCGAAAACACAAGAATTATGTTTTTAAACCAATACTTTTATTTATGCATATTTTTATTAGTAATTAACAAACTTTACTTATTTTCATCGAACCTGATCCAATGTAAAATGTTGTTATCTAGGAAATAAGCCACTAACACTAGCATATTTACTCATTTAAAGTGTTTTTCTTCAGATTTCACACATGATACTAAATTAATTTAAACCGGCAGCACTTTTTTTCATGCCCGCTACTGCCTGCCTATAACTCTGTCTCGATTTAAATATTTGCCGATTTTACAATATCTTGTCCTTTTCGGTTTATTTATTTATTATTTTTACTTTTTAAAATAGAATTACCGTTAAAGTGTAGTATACTATACTTTATATTTTCTGTCCTCGGTCAGTAAACTAACAATCGTTCTAGACTGAAAAAACATGTTTAAATAACATAATGTATTAATATATATTGGATTATTTTAAGAAATTGAAATATAAATGAGAAGAACAAGTTAGCTTGATACTCTTACATTTATTTTTTAAATTAAATCATTATTTTCTATTTCCCCCAGGCAATGCCGGGACACGAGTCCTGCTAGTATATATATATATATATATATATATATATATATATATATATATTAATTGAATGACATAATGAAATAAGAAATTAATCAAATTTTATTAAAGTTCGAAAACAAGGAGTGATACTGCGTCCTTAACTCATGAGTTTTCAAAGAAAATCTTCTCCTCAGAGGACCATTACCGCAATGACATTACTGCAGGTAATAAAATTAAGTTTTGAAAATATATAAAAATATATAAAAAAATATGAAAATACTTTTTGTATGATTTTGCTTTTTCTATCATTTTATTATTAATTTGCATACACCCTGAATACACTCTTCACTGTCATTTACTGCATCGATAGCAAGCAAATTTCCTGCCTGGATTGTTTTTTAATCGACTTCTTTGACATCTTTCTTGAAATTGTTTTAAACTTTATGACTTGGATGAACTGTATAAGTTTAACAAAAAAGTGTGTTTTTTGCCAATATATTTGATGTTTTATATATTTTATGTATTTTTTTATATATTTTTATATATATGCAAAAGAGTCTCTAACCTAATAGGTTCCGCACTGTCTACCAAGCTCTAGCCACTGTCCCATCGCCGCAATATTGCATCACTATGCTTGTTTTACAATTACTTCCATCCAACGAACATACTGCACTTGTATCCCCCTCCCTCAACGTAAATATCCCCAATCAACTGATGAGTAGCAAAATCCCACCCCTTCACTGTAGAGATCCCAAGATGCTGAAAAACTTTCTATTCAAATCGCTTCTTTCCTTTAACCGCATGCCTTTGGAATTTTATTTCTGCTTCCCGTTTACCCGACTGTACCAACATGCAGAAATTCAAATGTAATGTGAACAAACATCTTGCTGCACAACTCGCCACTTAAGATGTCAACTATAAATCTGGCCCCTAATCACAGTAACCCCTTTACATCTCAGTAGCAATATGCCCCCCTCTTTGGGGTGAAATAAGCTTTAAAAAATTTTTTAAAAAAAGGACTTTTATTTTATTTATAACCTGAAATGTATATGTAACAAGATCGTTGGCCGGGGGTTATCCAAATGTGACACTATTTGTTAGCATTCGTGTGTAATCATGTTTGGACGATAGTCACGGCCAGGAAGTGTGACTTAATGAAGGGGTTCAATCATACCGGGCTGGGTATTTCGTCGACTTGCTGGCTGTTTGGTCGGCTTGCATGCTGAACTGGCTGTGCTGGATCATGAAGGTTTGTAATAATAAAACATGGCATTTTTACTTTTTAATATAAAAATATAATTTATTATATTTCGAAAAGAAAATTATTAATTAAACTCGAAGATTTGACTGAGTTCGGCCAGTGTGGCAAGCATGCATCTTTCCTGTTCAAGTTTTAAAAGCCGATTGTTTTATTTCGCTCTAGACTGAGCGAGAGAAAACAGGGAAAGGGAAAGAGAGAAGGAGAGGGAGAGAAGGCACAACGCACAACACATTATTCTGAGTTTCGATAAATGTTTAACAACTTGATCCGGCACTCGTACACATCCCAGATGACAGGTACTCTGATTTTATGAACCCGGCTTCCGTCACAGCATTGTTGATATTTTAGCTGACACCGGATCACACCGAATGCCCTGACCAGACAGGGGGCGCGCATGCAAACCGACATTCCCCTTAGTGCAGTGAATTATTGTACTCATCTCCAAGTCTGGTACAAGGACCGCGAAATGCAACAGGGAACACTAGCTCCCCAAAAAGGGTTACTCATCGTTGTGCCACATTCGCTCCCCCCCTATGCATGCAGTTGTCGAAATGAATGCTAGCCTAAAAATAAGTTTTAGAAACTTTAAAAATTGCTTTATTTTTTAAAGAAAGGAACACGATCTGATTTATATTAAGACTGAACTTTATTCAATATTAATTTAAAAAAAAAAAAAAAGAAATGAAAAGTATAGTATGTGTTCTGATACTACATTTCATCTTTTCCGTCCTCATCTCCAAGTCTGGCACAAGAACCGTGAAATGCAACAGGGAGCACCAGCTCCCCAAAAAGGGTTACTCATCGTTGTGTCATATATACAAGATAATATGTTTTGTTCAATTATATATCTGAAAAGTATTCTCTTCATATAACACTTTACATTGCAACACATTTCTAGAATATATATCATATAGGACATCCTGTGAAATGTACACTGGTTCATCTAATCAATATAAAGATAAGTTGTTTTGAAGTAATGGCTAACTTAATTTCTTTTCTTTTTTAAACTAAATGGTCACTACTTATCAAAGCCAGATGCCACTAGAGGATAAGGGTTAATAAGATTGAATGATTGTCAGGACCAGGTTCAATTCGAATACTTGTGGACATGGTTCTAGATAAGAATATGTTGACATTGGCTTGGAAGACAATCAAGTTGTAATCTGTAGGGAAGCAGTTCCATGGCAATCGGTTCCACAATCTTTGTACCACTCCAGAAAGTATCTCACTCCTGACGCAATCATCTACTTGTCTAAGAGTCAAACATATCATAAATTGGAGTACTGTTGCCACATCTGGCAAGGTGCTGCGCAGAGCACGCTTTCCTGCCTTGACAGAATACAACACCGACTTCAAAATCTAGTGGGGGATGTCCTCTTCTCTTCCCAACAGCCTCTTTATCACAGAAGAGACGTTGCTAGTCTTTCCCTACTCTATTGTTATTTTCATGTTACGTGCTTGACTGAGCTCCAATCTAAGTTTCCCCCTGTAAAACATTTACAAAAACTCGTCTAGCTACAGCAACTGTCAATAATTTCCCTTCTCCCTCTGTGTACCTAAAACTAAACAGAACTTCCATGAACAAAGTTTCTTTCCAGGAACTATCTGTTTGTGGAACACAATACCACGGAGCTGCTTCCCAGCTGACTATAGCATGGTCGTTTTCAAGTCCAATGTTAACAAATTCTTGCTGAGCCGTCCTCTTAAATAATCTAATTTCTGACCAGTCTCAACCAACGTTACCAATCCTCAAGTTGTTGTTTCACTGTCCTCTTGACAAACTCATCAATCCTTATCCTCGAGTGGCCTATGGGCCTTGATAAGTTGTGACTTGCTAATACACAAGAAAAAAGCCCTTGAGAAGAAGCTCTGTTCGTGGAAATTTTGCCTGACGCTAGGAAGAAAGGAGAGAGTTCTTGCTGAGAATGTCTTATAAGGAGGAACCTGAGATTTGAGCTCAACATCCGGACATCTGTAAACTAGAAAAATGATTTAAAATGAATACAATACAAGTAGAAAAAAAACGTGTTGACAGAAGTGTAAGTATTTTTGTCAAAGTTAAACCTTTTCACTTTTAATTTATTTGGGGATTTAAAAAATAATCCCAAATCTATATCTGTTTTCCTGAATAGAATATGGTGTACTTCCCAGTTAAATGACGCCTCCCCCCTCAACACCTATACTGACCCATAAAATCAGTTAAAAACTCTTGTTTGGCTTGCCTGCCAGTCAACAGAACACATCACCCTGTGGTTGGGAAGGGGGAACATAAAGACAGAGCCTACTGGTCATCAAAGGTGGCAGCTTAGGATGCTTTGCTACACTTCCTCAACCATATTGCCTGACCTATATTCACTATTAGAATGCCAGGAGGTGATGCTGGTTCTATTTATCTCCCTCACAAGAATGTAGGGGCGCCTCAGGCCATTAGCAATAAACTAACACCTTCTCAAAAAGCTAGAAGGTAAAGCCTAGGAGGGTAGACCTCTTAGAATTGCACAGAACCATACCCCAGACTGACAGAGACCAAGCCACATTCAACAATGACCTAGACTCTGCCAGTCTGATTTTAGTATGAACCCTAACCCCAGAGGGTCAACCTGGATCTGATGTTGGTAGATCCAGCCAAAAAGAGAAAGGCAACTGAAAAGATGAATGAAAACTTGTTAACATGGCCATCCCTATTATAGGGATGGCCATTTTTGTATAAGATAAACATGAAATTAGTGTGGATAGCACTTATCAAGAGTGGAAGAAAAGGGTTTTAAATTCTTTGACTCAGAAATATGAAAAATATTTCATTAAAAACGTCTTTTAATGTTTATCTTGAGCCTTGGTTTGAATTCTTTTTGACCTTAAGGCCGAGATTTTGAATAGAGGCTGCATAGTTTTTTATTTTTACAATTGAAAAACAAAAATAGTAAAATTCGGAGCTATCTTTTTTATTTATTTACGAGCTGCCCTTACCCGGCGTAGCCCAGGATTTATGGTAATGTTTTTGTAATCTCTATTTCTATAATTATTTGATGTAAATACCTTTCAAAACTTTTAATACATGATCAATAGCAAATAAATTTTGAGCCAGAAAAATTGCATTTCA
Organism: Sepiola atlantica; assembly: GCA_963556195.1. NCBI lineage: Eukaryota > Metazoa > Mollusca > Cephalopoda > Sepiida > Sepiolidae > Sepiola > Sepiola atlantica. The sequence goes on from OY744531.1 coordinate 42,554,241, forward strand.
TGAAGTGATTCATTAAAATGGCTGACTTGTTGTATCACTTTGTGTTGGTGTTTTTTTTTTTTTAATACGATAGGGTGTATTACTTTAGCAAACCCTCACAGACAGCTTTAAGACTTCAAAATAACTTTCAAAATATAGCATATTGTTTGATATCTTTTCATTAATCTCTGTATGAATAAAAATATCAGACATGCTCTTGTGTATCTGTGTTTCTTGTCTGTACGTAACTTTTATGAATGCACTTTGAATATTTCATTGAATATTTATTGAAACCAAAAATAAAAATGAAAATAAAACCAAAACCAAAACGAATTTAAAAAAAAAAACTATTAAAAAATTGTAAACGTAATTACAACTGAATTATATTTTTCTAAGTCGGGCACAAGAGTACCATAGGTCTGCATTCCCACTTAATATCCATAAAAAGAATCCAGGACGTTTATTTTATTTATAACTTGAAAATGTAGAAGAAGCTGATATATTTTATTCTATTATAAATCTTGAAATTATCATCTCCATCTATCAAGCTCCAACCATATAACCGTTATATTACTTACTTATTTACTTTTATTCTCCTTAAACAAGGCATATTGCCACTGAAGCATAAGGGGCTACTGTGATAGGTGTCAGGTTGGGGGTTTTTTTTCGGGGGGGGGCCTTGGTGGGGCGCTGGGCAGCAAGATGTTTGTTCACATTATATTTAAACTTTTGCATGTAGGGGGAGCAGTGGTCCAAGGAAAGAAGCTATCTGCGTAGAAAATCTCCCTTGGCATCTAGGGACCTACACTGCTTAGGTACTGTTAGTTGGGTGGGTCGAGAGTATTTACGTTGAGGAGGGGGGGGGGTTACAATTGCAGTGAGTTCATCATGGGAGTATTTGTAAAACAGGCACAGGGATGCAACTCTGCAGAGATGCAACAGATTCTGGAGATTGGCAGACAGTGCGGGACCTATTATGTTAGTAATTCTTTTTTGTACCCTGTCCAAGAGTGAGAGGCTAGTGTTTGGTGCACCAGCCCAGATGTGGCAACAATACTCCATATGGGACAATCCTGTAAAATATAAATACTATCCAGGGCCAGGCATTTGTAAACTAGAAAATGACCCCAAAAGTGAATATAATCCATAAGTAAAAAAAATTTTTTTTAAGTTGGGGCGTAAGTGTAGCTATTAGTGTCAAAGTTGAACTTTTTCACTGTTAAATCATTTGTGATGAATTTATTTTTACAAATTATTTCTCATTCTTTTAATTGAAGAAATACAACAGAAAATAAAATATCTTTTTCCTCCTCCAGTCACTTAAAAATTCCGAAACATACTTTCAACAATCGACTTCGATTTTTTTTTACTTCTTCAAACTTTCCTGTAATTAAAGTAATTTTTTATGATTTAGAATTTAAAAAAGTAGATATACAGTAGGCCTCTGCTATTCGCGGGGGTTACGTTCCAGACACACCCGCGAATAGCAAAAATTCACTAATAGATTTTGATACCTCAAAGTTCACTAAAAATCAGATTTTTGTCCATTAGAATGTGTTTTTTTTGCACAAAAGACACCAAATTAGTGTAGATTATCCTTTTCTGCCTGCAAGTTGGTTGATTTTTTTTTTTTATATTTCAGTTTTGTATAAAGTTCGCAAAAATTTGGAATACCAATGCTTTTTTGTATGAGTCGAATTTAATATTTATCCTACGGAATAATTAACGTTTTTAATTGCGTTTTTTTTTGTTGTCATATTGGCCTCTGTTGGACTTAAATGAATATCATATTTGTAAGTTCTACTGAATTTATAAAGAAAATGTTAAGTCAATGCTTATACTGAAAATGGTAAGCCTGCGAATAGCAGAGGTCCACTGTATTTTACTTTATCTAAAAAACACTTTAACATCATTGCTTTAACCTTTTTTTTTTCGGTCTGGGGTGATCGAAATGAGATAGTTTGATTCTGTTTGTTTTATTTAAATTTGTGCAGAAGTCTCAAGTTCAATTCCTATTTGCAGCATTTTCTAATTTAAAAAAAAATTTCTCGTGAAAATTATGAAGGAAATGATAAATAGCGACAGAATATTTTAATAATATTTTTACCGGTTATTTTTTAAAAACAAAAAAGTTTTTTTAAATAAAAAATTAAAAACAAAAATCTATTATTAATAATGCTAAAGCTAAGTTAATCAACGCTTGTTTCCTTAAGACTTTTTTTTTCTTATATTTTTTAATGACACAAAATACATGTTAAAATATTCCTCAGTTTGGGATTGAATTATGTTTGAAAAAGTTTCAATTTTAATTGTTCTGAATTACTCCAAAAGTGAATATAATCTATGAGTAAAAAAATGTTTAAAAGTTGGGGCATAAGTGTAGCTATTAGTGTAAAAGTTGAACTTTTTCACTTTTAAATCATTTGTGATGAATTTATTTTTACAAATTATTTCTCATTCTTTAAATAGAAGAAATACAACAGAAAATAAAATATCTTTTTCCTCCTCCAGTCACTCTGAGAAAATATGGCCTATTTGCCAGTTGATGGACCCCCACCTTCGCATACCCATAAAATAATGCTTGTTTTGTTTGCCAGTCAACAGAACACATTGAACTGGTGGCTGGAAGGGTAGGAAAGTGAACACAGGGCCTTTAGTTCATCCAAGGTGACAGCTAAGTGGCTACACTCCCTCAACTCTCCTGTGGGTTGTATGTTCACTTAGAAAGATATTAGAATGGCCAGAGCAGTTGTTAACTTTCTAATGGGTTGGTTAGACCAAGAAAGATGGAAAGAATGAAATCGATGTGGAAAAGTTGAATAAAAGCTTGCATACATAAACATGAAATTCGTTTATCCTTGATTAAGAGTGAAAATAAGAGGTTCAAACTGTTTGAATCAAAAATGAGAAAACATTTCGTTATTTGTCAATCAATGGATCTGAATGACAGAAGCGCCGTTTAATGGCTGCTTTCATTAGCTTTTTTATTTATTTACTAACTGTCCCTATCCGGCGTATTGTGGGAGTTACAGTAATCTTGTTGTAATGTCTATTTCTATAATTATTGGATGTAAATAGCTTCTCAAACTTTCAATATTTTAATACATGGTGAACAGAAAAGATACTTATAGGCAGAGATTAAAATGGCTGACTTGTTTTCTAAGAAACCGAGATGCATTCCTCTAGATTTAATTTCTTAATTTTTTTTGTAAATAATTTTTTTTAAAAATAGGCTTTTCTTGAAGCGATCTATTATTGAATAGCAGAATAACAGAATGACTATTATTTTAACTGAGTCATGTATAAATCACTCCACGAGTGAGAACTAGCTAGTGCAAAAGAAAATAGATCATAATTATGTAACTGCAACAGATGTTAAGTCCATTTTGTACCAGATATTTTTAACGCTTTCAGAGCCCAAATTATTTTTTATTCCTATTTATTTATTCATGTTTGCATTGAGTAACCGTGTGAGAGACAAAGCAGTAGCTATTAAATTCCTTCAAGAAAGAGGTATATTTCACAAAGCTCGATTTTGTGATGTTCAAAACATTCTTTCTCCTGTAAATTATTTTTCAAAACATTTGTTACGGTTTTCTAACCTAACCTGAACCTTACTCTAACTGACAGCCACTCGGACTAAGGGTTAGTGTTAAAAAATGTTAACTGCCCTAAAAAGCTACAATTATCCGGAAATGGGGGAATCATTTTACGTTAAATTTATATACGAAACTGATCCCCCACTCTAAATTCTAACATAATAAAATAAAATAAAATAATTGCCTAAAAAAGGTAGGATCTCATTTACTGGGAGGGAATTATTCAGCAGAGGGTGTTTATCTACTAATATAACAAAAGCTTGGTCTTATTTTTTTTTTTAAGTAAAGAAAATATGGTAACACTGTAGTAATAGGCTCTACAAAAACCCAAATTAAGCGAAACGAAATTATATATATATATATTTAATGGTGTTCTAAATTACTATTTATGGTAAATCGTCGCCATATTGTATTAAATTCTAGACTAGGTCTACTTAGGAGGCCATTGTCGCCGAATATGTGCTGCTTCTTTGAGACATCTTACTTTCCACCGTTTTTTCCTGTCAATAATTTTTATGATGTCTCATAAGGGTAGATGGTTTCCCTTTTTGGAGGTAACATCAGCCCCGAAACGTTGTGAGAATAACATCCAAGGCAAATTATCAATCCTCATCTTAAAAATTCTAAAACATACTTTCAACAATTGTTTTCGATTATTTTTACTTCTTCAAACTTTCCTGTAATTAGAGTAATTTTTTATTATTTAGAATTGAAATAAGTAGATATACAGTAGGCCTCTGCTATTCGCGGGGGTTACTTTCCACTAATCCACTAATAGATTTTGATACCTCAAATATTAACAAATTCTTGCTGAGCCGTCCTCTTAAATAATCTAATTTCTGACCAGTCTCAACCATCGTTACCAATCCTAAAGTTGTTGTTTCACTGTCCTCTTGACAAACTCATTAGCCCTTATCCTCGAGTTGTCTATGGGCCTTGATAAGTTGTGACTCGCTAATACACAAGAAAAAAAGCCCTTGAGATGAAGCTCTGTTCATGGAAATTTTTCCTGCCACTAGGAAGAAAGGAGAGAGTTCTTGCTGTGAATGTCTTATGAGGAGGAACCTGAGATTTGAGCTCAACATCCGGACATCTGTAAACTAGAAAAATGATTAAAAAATGAATACAATACAAGTAGAAAAAAAAAGTGTTGACAGAAGTGTAAGTATTTTTGTCAAAGTTTAACCTTTTCACTTTTAATTTATTTGGGATTTAAAAAATAATCCCAAATCTATATCTGTTTTCCTGAATAGAATATGGTGTACTTCCCAGTTAAATGACGCCTCCCCCCCCCCCCCCCTCAACACCTATACTGACTGACCCATAAAATAAGTTCAAAACTCTTGTTTGGCTTGCCTGCCAGTCAACAGAACACATCACCCTGTGGTTGGGAAGGGGGAACATAACTACAGAGCCTACTGGTTATCAAAGGTGGCAGCTTAGGATGCTTTGCTACACTTCCTCAACCATATTGCCTGACCTATATTCACTATTAGAATGCCAGGAGGTGATGCTGGTTCTATTTATCTCCCTCACAAGCATGTAGGGGCGCCTCAGGCCATTAGCAATAAACTAACACCTTTTCAAAAATCAAGAACCAGATTGACAGAGACCAAGCCACATTCAACAATGACTTAGACTCTACCAGTCTGCTTTTGGTATGAACCCTAATCCCGGAGGGTCTAACTGGATCTGATGTTGGTAGATCCAGCCAAAAAGAGAAAGCAACTGAAAAGATAGCCATCCCTATAATAGGGATGGCTATGTTTGTATAAGATAAACATGAAATTAGTGTGCATAGCACTTATCAAGAGTGGAAGAAAAGGGTTTTAAATTCTTTGACTCAGAAATGTGAAAAATATTTCATTAAAAGCGTCTTTTAATGTTTATCTTGAGCCTTGGTTTGAATTCTTTTTGACCTTAAGGCCGAGATTTTGAATAGAGGCTGCATAGTTTTTTATTTTTACAATTGAAAAACAGAACTAGTAAAATTCGGAGCTATCTTTTTTATTTATTTACAAGCTGTCCTTACCCGACGTAGCCCAGGATTTATGGTAATATTTTTGTAATCTCTATTTCTATAATTATTTGATGTAAATACCTTTCAAAACTTTTAATACATGATCAATACCAAATAAATTTTGAGCCAGAAAAATTGAATTTCATGAAGTGATTCATTAAAATGGCTGACGTGTTGTATCACTTTGTGTTGGTGTTTTTTTTTCAATACGATAGGGTGTATTACTTTAGCTAACCCTCACAGACAGCTTCAAGACTTCAAAATCACTTTCCAAATATAGCATATTGTTTGATATTTTTTCATTAATCTCTGTATGAATAAAACTATCAGACATGCTCTTGTGTATCTGTGTTTCTTGTCTGTACGTAACTTTGATGAATGCACCTTGAATATTTCATTGAATATTTATTGAAATAAGAAATAAAAATAAAACCAAAACGAATTAAAAAAAAAAAACTATTAAAAAATTGTAAACGTAATTACAACTGAATTATATTTTTCTAAGTCGGGCACAAGAGTACCATAGGTCTGCATTCCCACTTAATATCCATAAAAAGAATCCAGGACGTTTATTTTATTTATAACTTGAAAATGTAGAGAAGCTGATATATTTTATTCTATTATAAATCTTGAAATTATCATCATCTATCAAACCCCAACCATATAACCGTTATATTACTTACTTATTTACTTTTATTCTCCTTAAACAAGGCATATTGCCACTGAAGCATAAGGGGCTACTGTGATAGGTGTCAGGTTGGGTTTTTTTTTGGGGGGGGGAGCCTTGGTGGGGCGCTGGGCAGCAAGATTTTTGTTCACATTATATTTAAATTTCTGCATGTAGGGGGAGCAGTGGTCCAAGGAAAGAAGCTATCTGCATAGAAAATCTCCCTCGGCATCTAGGGACCTACACTGCTTAGGTACTGTTAGTTGGGTGGGTCGGGAGTATTTACATTGAGGAGGAGGAGGGTTACAATTGCAGTGAGTTCATCATGGGAGTATTTGTAAAACAGGCACAGGGATGCAACTCTGCAGAGATGCGACAGATGCTGGAGATTGGCAGACAGTGCGGGACCTATTATGTTAGTAATTCTTTTTTGTATCCTGTCCAAGAGTGAGAGGCTAGTGTTTGGTGCACCAGCCCAGATGTGGCAACAATACTCTATATGGGACAATCCTGTAAAATATAAATACTATTCGGGCATCTGTAAGCTAAAAAATTACCCCAAAAGTGAATATAATCCATGAGTAAAATTTTTTTTTTAAGTTGGGGCATAAATGTAGCTATTAGTGTCAAAGTTGAACCTTTTCACTTTTAAATCATTTGTGATAAATTTATTTTTACAAATTATTTCTCATTCTTTTAATAGAAGAAATACAACAGAAAATAAAATATCTTTTTCCTCCTCCAGTCACTCTGAGAAAATATGGCCTATTTGCCAGTTGATGGACCCCCACCTTCACATACCCATAAAATAATGCTTGTTTTGTTTGCCAGTCAACAGAACACATTGAACTGGTAGCTGGAAGGGAAGGAAAGTGAACACAGGGCTTTTAGGTCATCCAAGGTGACAGCTAGGTGGCTACACTCCCTCAACTCTCCTGTGGGTTGTATGTTCACTTAGAAAGATATTAGAATGGCCAGAGCAGTTGTTAATTTTCTAATGGGTTGGTTAGACCAAGAAAGATGGAAAGAATGAAATCGATGTGGAAAAGTTGAATAAAAGCTTGCATACATAAACATGAAATTCGTTTATCCTTGATTAAAGGTGAAAATAAGAGATTCAAACTGTTTTAATCAAAAATGAGAAAATGTTATTTGTCAATCGATGGATCTGAATGATGGAAGCGTAGTTTAATGGCTGCTTTTCAACTTTCTTGACTGAAGCAATTTCGTTTTGTTTATTCTTCGTTTTGTATTATCTCCTCTTACCGATGTGTAGAGTTATAGAGAAGATGTTGGATCACCATTTTTGTAGTAGGGGTTGCTGCATAGATATCTATCCGAGAAACTTCTTCTACAATTTAGATCAATTTTATTAAAACAGTTTCATCAATGCAAAAAAAAAAAAAAATGGTCCAGAAATAGTTATGAAAACAGGAATACAAAATAGGTTGAGTCCGCAGGCATATATGTACTATAGAAATGGAATTGAGTTCAGGTCTTTATTTGCCTTTTGCCCAAGTCCTGGCGAGATGGCGTCTAGTTAACACGATGCTCAAAGTCTAACTGTTTATAAATCGTGAGAAAATGTTTGGATAGAAGTGCTGTCCTGCACAAAAGTGTTCTGGTTGAACATTGCATCAATCACCCCACGAGTGAGAACATGCAAGTGTGTTTTTACCAAACCATGTATAAATCACTCCACGAGTGAGAACTAGCTAGTGCAAAAGAAAATAGATCATAATTATGTAACTGCAACAGATGTTAAATCCATTTTGTACCAGGTATTTTTAACGCTTTCAGAGCCCAAATTATTTTTCATACCTATTTATTTATTCATGTTTGCATTGAGTAACCGTGTGAGAGACAAAGCAGGAGCTATTAAATTTCTTTCAAGAAAGAAGTATATTTCACAAAGCTCGATTTTATGATGTTCAAAACATTCTTTCTCCTGTAAATTATTTTTCAAAAGATTTGTTATGGTTTTCTAACCTAACCTGAACCTTACTCTAACTGACAGCCACTCGGACTAAGGGTTAGTGTTAAAAAATGTTAATGCTCTAAAGAGCTACAATCATCCGGAAATGGGGGAATTATTTTACGTTAAATTTATATACGAAACTGATCCCCCACTCTAAATTCTAAAATAATGAAATAAAATAATTGCCTAAAAAAGGTAGGATCTCATTTACTGGGAGGGAATTATTCAGCAGAGGGTGTTTATCTACTAATATAACAAAACTTGGTCTTATTTTTTTTTTAAGTAAAGGAAATGTGGTAACACTGTAGTAATAGGCAATACAAAAACCTAAATTAACCGAAACGAAATTGCTCCAGTCAAAAAAGGTTACTACTCCAGGGTTGGTGCCTAATTTATGTGACTGCTCGGCAGCAGCGAGCTGACAGATAACGGAAGCGTCCGAGACCTGCCGAGTCGAAAACGAGGCTGGCGTCGACGTTGTATAAACAAAACTGAAAAATCGTTAAAAAAAATGGAAGTTCGGTAGACGACAACAATATAAGACGATGAATATACAGAAAGAAAAAGAAATGCAAATATTTTTATAAAAAATGAAATAAATGAACAAACCCATAGCTGAAATAAATAAACTTTTTTATTATTATTTTTTAACCATTTTTTTTTTAACCTTTTAGAAATGAACGGTGAACGCTGAAATAAATAAACTGTTTTTTTTTGGGGTATTTCTGAAACAATTATTTTTAAAACTTTTTTTTTTTAACTTAGACATTTTTTTTTCTTATTTTAGATTTTTTATCGGGGGGGGGGGGGGGAATTTTGGATCTTTTCCCAGAGGGGTAGCTCTTGTTTATTTGGGGGCTTAGCGAAATACAGTCAGAAGAGGAGGATGGGGTCGTCGAGGATGTGGAAGGAGCAGAAGAATGTTGGTTGCCGAAGGGATAGAGTTCAGCTATCTGCAACAAAATGGTGTCGAATGGGTCTTTTTTGAATGTCTGACGCCACATGAATTCCCGCAGATAGCCGTCTACTAGGGTCCTGCTCGTCCCGCATTCTTTCTTGTTCCTCTGCTTCGCTTCCTTCCACATTCTCTCAACATGATTGGTGCAGGCACCCGTCGTCGGGTCCACAAAATGTTTGTGTGTGATTCACCGTAAGGTGTCGATACCCCTCTTCTCCTAACCTGTTATACGCCCTCCAGCAATCAGAGACGACCGTGGTCCCAGGGGCTACATACTACCTGATTATTGGAAGAAGGGTTTCGGCATTCCTGTTTGGTACTGTCACAGGGAAACCCTCCTTCTCTGCGGGGTCGTATCCCCCGAAGAGCCAGAGCGGCTGGAGAACACGACCGACGTTGTGTTTCTGACGGTTAAAGAGAGTCTCGTCGATCTCCACCATATGCTCTGGGCCTCCGAGTCGTCTAGGGTTGCACGCTAGATGTTCAGTGCAGACCTCCCACAGAAAATTCTTCCAATCCACTTGCGTGGTTGGAGACAGTACGCTGCATTCTTTCTTAAGGTTTTTCCCAGTCGTCATATCCTAGGACCACAGGTAGATCATCTTTAGGATGGTCGGAATTTCCAAATTTGATCTCGAAAAGAACGTACCCGATCGCAACGAAATCCAAGCCCGGCATTCCTGGGTGGGGAATCTCCAGGCATATCTGTCAGCTATATGCTTCCTAGCAGTTAACTGGCAACGTCGGCCGCATCGCTTACACCGCATTACGGTGGCCAGCAGAGCTTTCTGCTGACAAAAATTCATGACATTCTCCGGAGATTCAACAGTGCGAAAAAGTTGCTCAAAATTCATTTTGTTATATTAGCTTGTCTTAGCGTCTCCTTCCAATACTTATCGGCTGCTTGATGCAGCATCCTGATTGGTCAGTTTTGTTTACAGCCTCGTTTTCGACTCGGCAGGTCTTGGACGCTTCCGTTAGCTGTCGGCTCGCTGCTGCCGAGCAGTCACGGAAATTAGGCGCAAGTAGTACCCAAGAAAGTTCAAAAGTACTGTTTAATGTTTATCTTGAGCCTTGTTCTTAGTACATTTTGACCATAAAGCCGCATCATGTTTTTTTTTTTACGATTGAAAAATAAAAATGATAAAATTGGAAATTATCTTTTTTATTTATTTACTAACTGTCCCTATCCGGCGTATTGTGGGAGCTACAGTAATCTTGTTGTAGTGTCTTATTTCTATGATTATTGGATGTAAATAGCTTCTCAAACTTTCAATATTTTAATACATGATGAAAAGAAAAGATACTTATAGGCAGAGATTAAAATGGCTGACTTGTTTTCTAAGAAACCGAGATGCATTCCTCTAGATTTAATTTCTTAATTTTTTTTGTAAATAGGATTTTCGTGAAGCGATCTATTATGGAAAAGCAGAATAACGAAATGACTATTATTTTAACTGAGTCAAATTTTATTTAATATAGATTTCTTTTTTAGGGAACTTATTGTGTTTTGTTTATGTAAGAGAACTTGGTTAGATTACTGCATAGTTGTGTTAGGATAAAGAATCCAACTGAATTGAATGCTGTTACACTAAAAACATAAGCAGCAGAAGCACTCATACTCTTTCTCACAGATGAGACGTTGCTAGTCTTCCTCTACTCTATCGTTATATTCATGGTAGGTGCTCGGCTGTAAAACATTCACAACAAAAACTCGTCTAGCTACAACCACTATGAAAAAATTCTTTTCTTCCACTGTGTACTTGGATATAAACGGAACTTCCATGGGCAGAGTTTTGTTCCAAGAACTGCCCGTCTGTGGAATTTAATACAGCGGCGCTGCTTCCCAGTTGACTACAGCATAGTCGTTTTCAAGTCCAATGTTAACAAATTCTTGTTGACCCGTCCTCTTAAGTAATCAAATTCTGCCCTGATCCAACCATCGTCTACAATCCTCAAGGTGTTTGTCTCACCATTCACTTGACACAAATCATTAACCCTTATCAATCCAATGGCCTGTGGGCCTTGATGAGCAGTGACTCATTAGTAAAAAAAAAAACTATGATCTTGATTATAATTTATATTTCAAAAGTAAAAATTAATGACATAATTCTATGATTTTATATGATTATTTAAGTAATATATCTAGATAAACATTGAGTGTGAACACTGGTCAAACATAATTTTTTTGTCATCATTTTTGAGTGAGGGTGTCCACTCGTATATAAAATGTTAAACCTATCAATTCTCAAATGTAAATACTTTGATGTACATTAAAATAAAGCTAGATTTTGAGCTTAAAGAAGGAATTTCTAGATTTGTTATCGATGGATTTCTTATCTTGTACGAAAATTATGATTTATCTCGTTTTCTTGAGTAAAAAAAAAAATACCAGGACAAAGTTCTTCTCAGTTCTATACATATTTTGGGAAAACTTTCCTCACGCAAGAAGGAGACTAGGTGTGACAGATTGATAACAGAGGCTGAAATCTGGGAGGTTTTGAAAGATGTTCATCTGGATAAGTCACTTAACATTGATGGTCTTCCTTATGAAATGCATTTCTATACATATTTTGGGAAAACTTTCCTCACGCAAGAAGGAGACTAGGTGTGACAGATTGATAACAAAGGCTGAAATCTGGGAGGTTTTGAAAGATGTTCATCTGGATAAGTCACTGAACATTGATGATCTTCCTTATGAAATGCATTTGAAGCAGTTGTCCATTTGCTATATTTGATCTATAATTTCTGGTTTAAGAACGGGACTATTTCTCAGTACTTTACCAGAGGTGTTGTGAAGTTGCTTAGAAAGGACGAAAATGATGGGAATGGGATTACTAACTTCCGGTCCCTAACTTTGACTTTGCATACTTCTGCTATATATATATATATATATATATATATATATATATATAGTGAATACAGCTCTATATTTTTATTGAGCACTCTTTTATAAACCCGGTTTGATTCCCTTTGGATTTCTACCCTGTGGATTTTTACCCTACCTGGATTACTATATATATATATATATATATAATGGTGTTCTAATCTACTATTTATGGTAAATCGTCGCCATATTGTATTAAATTCTAGACACGGTCTACTTAGGAGGCCATTGTAATTTTTTATGATTTAGAATTGAAATAAGTAGATATACAGTAGGCCTCTGCTATTTGCGGGAGTTACGTTCCAGACACACCCGCGAATAGCGAAAATCCACTAATAGATTTTGATACCTCAAAGTTCACTAAAAATCAGATTTTTGTCCATTAGAATGTGTTTTTTGCACAAAAGACACCAAATTAGTGTAGATTATCCCTTTCTGCTTGCAAGTTGGTTGATTTTTTTTTAATATTTCAGTTTTGTATAAAGTTCACAAAAATTTGGAATACCAATGCTTTTTTGTATGAGTCGAATTTAATATGAATCCTACGGAATAATTAACGTTTTTAATTGCGTTTTTTTTTGTCATATTGGCCTCTGTTGGACTTAAATGAATATCATATTTGTAAGTTCTACCGAATTTATGAAGAAAATGTCAGGTCACTGCTTATACTGAAAATGGTAAGCATGCGAATAGCGGAGGGTCACTGTATTTTACTTTATCTAAAAAACACTTTAACATCATTGCTTAAACCATTTTTTTTTTTCGGTCCAGGGTGATCGAGATGAGATAGTTTGATTCTGTTTGTTTTATTTAAATTTGTGCAGAAGTCTCGAGTTCAATTCCTATTTGCAGCATTTTCTAATTTTTAAAACAATTTCTCGTGAAAATTATGAAGGAAATGATAAATAGCGACAGAATATTTTAATAATATTTTTACCGGTTATTTTTTTAAAACAAAAATCGTTTTTTAAATAAAAAATTAAAAACAAAAATCTATTATTAATAATGCTGAAGCAACGTTTGTTTCCTTAAGACTTTTTTTTTCTAATATTTTTTAATAACACAAAATACATGTTAAAATATTCCTCCGTTTTGGGATTGAATTATGTTTGAAAAAATTTCAATTTTAATTGTTCTAATTAGCCGTAATTTGCAAATAACTCATTGGGTGCCCCATCTTTTACTAAGTGTCGATCTATCACTTTCACCCTCTCTCAATCTATCTTGTTTGACTCCCTTCTCTTACTTCATATCTTGTCTATTACTCTCACTTCCATAACTCTTTCTTTCTCTCCGGAAAAGGTAATAAAGAAAAGAAAAAGCAAAATGAGTAATACGAAAAAAAAAAAAACTTTGAACATTTTTTTTTGTATTTATCTATCTCTCTCCCACAGCGGTAAGATGTGATACAAGGTTGGGAAAGTGGGATTGAAAAGCCAGCGCCCTAGAGTAAGAGCACTCTGGTCTACAAAAAATGCCTGGGCAGCCCCGTCGGCATTCCCGATTGGGGCGCCTCAGGCGATTTAGCAATAAACTAACCTCTTCTCAAAATGTGAGAAGGCAAAGCCTGGGAGGGTGGAGCTTCTAGAACTGCACAGGACAAACCCTAAGACTGGCGGAATCAAGGCCCGAAAGCCAAGACGGTATCGGTCTAGAGAGAGTAGCATCCATCGGAACAGATGATACACTCTTATCTTAACCAAAACGCCGAGGAGGAACATTCTTTTTACACACAAACAATAAAAAAATAAGTTTTAACAGAATTTAAAACCAAAAATTACGTGGTTATTCATACGAGTCAATTTTATTCAATAACAATTATCAGTATTATTGGAGGCTTACACCTTATGCTACCACTCTTCAATGAGATTCTAATAATTACCCCCCCCCCCAAATTAATCTCAAAGAAATTAAGAAAATGGCCAAGATTTAAAAAAAAAAAATGGTTACATGTTCTTAAAAACACTATCTGGTTCAGAAATGGGTGGTTACCGCCTGGTGGATCGGAAGCGGTGATCGTTTTATGTTAAATTCATATGTGAAAGTTATCAACTACTCTAAAAGTCTAATTTAAAAAAAATATTGTTTCTTTTCACTGTCAACTTTTTCAGGCGGTTAACATGTAATTGCCTAAAAAAGTAGAATCTTATTTTTATTCGGGAGGATTTGTGAATTAGCATAGGGTACAGGGATCCAGTTTACCCAAATTCTCAAAAAAAGTTGATGCTTAATCGATAGTAATCCGAAAATTAAAAAGAAAAGGCTACGGTTGAACAGGCATTTTCGGTTGACATCCTTAGTTGTTAAGAATATAAAATTTATTTTTTTAATATTTAAAAAAAAATATTGGTAAATTTGTAGATTAACACACTTAGTTCACCCCACCCCAATAAGATTCGTATAAACAACTTGCAAAAAAACAAAAACAATTATTTTAGAATTTAGAGTAAGGGATTAGTTTCGTATATAAATTTCACGTAGATTCTCCATTTTCGGGCTATTCTAACTTTTTAGTGCTGTAAACTATTTTTTTTACTACTAACCCAAAGGTTATAAAACGGAAAGGTCATAAAACCACACATAATCGCCTAAAAAAGTAGATCCCCCCCAAAAAAAAAGAAGCGCACAGAATTTATCCCTCATAGCAAAAAATGGTTAATGCCCTAAAACGCTAGAATGGGCCGGAAATCTGTTATCATTTTATGTTAAATTTATATACAAAACTGGTCCCCCACTCTAAATTCTAAATTATTGGGGTTTTTTTCGCCAATTTTTTCAGGGTGTTTTACACGTAATCACCTAAATTTCATTTTCTTTTTTTTTGGGGGGGGGGGGTGATTTTGCTGAGAGTGTTAATTTACAATAATACCAAAATATCATCTTGTAATTAAGTGTTTGATCTATAGTAATCAATATATATATATATTTTTTAATCTAAAAAAATATAGATTTTAAACGCATATTTTCGATGAGCACCAGCCAGGTTGCACTGTACAAAATATTTACAGTTAGGATCAAAGTGTAACGGCCCCTAGAGTAAATGTGGGTTCCAGGTAAAAATGGCACCAGTGAATAAATGACCAGAAAATGCAGAAACTAGGAACTCGCGATTTCTGGAAAATCTATAATAGTGTGGTGAACAATGGGCAATCTAAAATTCTCCTGCTATCCAACCACAATGATGTCGTTTCTACGGCAACTGATAAGGCTGAACTACTTGCCCACCGGTTCGCCTTGAACTCCATTTTGGACTCCACAAATCACTTCCTCCCAAATTTCCCATTGCGAACTAAAGCCACACTTGATGACCTGATCATCACCCCTTCCCATGTCCTGCGAGGGCAAAGTTAGACACACGGTCGGTTTTTAATGTGAGGAAAATCGGGCTCCCCAAAAAGGGACACTCTGGATTGGAACAAAAATTTAAAAATAAAATTGTTTAATCCTGTGAAATACTTTTTTATAATAAATAAAAAATAAATAAAATACAAAAAAATCTTGTGAAACAACAAAACAGACTTTTACAACAAGTCTCAAATTAATACGGATAAAAAAGTTGTCATTTTGGCCATCCGTACACGATATTTTCTACCGATAATGAATTGGACGCAACCCTTTAGCTTAACCGTTTTACTTAACTAAAACATGGGTATTTTATTTAAAAGGTTCATTGAATTTATTTCTATGCGAACTTTTAAAAAAAAGTAAGAAAGTTTTTCACATGTAAAAAAACAAAACATTTTAACATTGACTTGCATCCCCACGAGGGCAGAGTTAGACACAAGGCTGGGTTTTATGGAAAAAGGGGCACTCTGGATTGGGATAAGAATAACAATTGCCTCAGTCTAGAAAGATTTATCATTCATTGACAGAGGACAGAAAGATAAAGTGGTAACATTGAATATTTTCACTCAAGAGAGCTGCCGACTGTGATTCGTGTCGTCAGCAATTTGCGAGCGGTGTAAATCTGAAAAATGTCCTCAAGCGAGCGAGACCACCGTAATTAAATAGCCGGCGAATAGGAATTTGTTTTCTCATTTTTATGGTAAAAAAGAATATAATAATAACAACACAGATTTATTTACGCTATTTTATTTTGTGTGTGTGGGGATGGGGGGTAATTTTATAGATCAACATCCCCCCCCCCCCCAAAAAAAAACTTCTTTACGAAAAGAAAAAAAAATCCGGCGAATAGTAAAACGACCCTTGTGTCTAACTTTGCTCCTGTGGGGAGGCAAGTAAATACATTGAGATTATTTTATCTGGCCTACGGGCCTTAGATAAAAGTGTATCATCTCGCCTGAGACACATTTTTGTTGCTGTAATTTTCCCTCATTAAAAACTGACTTTGTGTCTAATAGACACGAAGTCAGTTTTGGGAGAGGCAAGTAAATTAAGGGCATTAGCGAACTGAGCCCCCTTCATAAATTCCAACAACTATTTTTTTATACAAATATTTTGTTCTTATAATTTAGGGCATATCTAGAGTAATGAAAAAAATTAAAAAACCTCATAAATTTTTATTTTAGAGACGGGATGACAAGGGGTTAGTGGATGAGGCGACGCTTGCGTCACTATTTAAGCTGGAAAAAAACATCCCTTTAAACAATTATATTTTTCCCTCCAAATAAATGTACTAGAATATTCGTTAAAAAAGGTAGCTTATGTTGTACATTTCTTTTTCGCTTGCCCTGCCCGCCAAAATTTGAAAGACAATTTATTTCATAAATTTCAACGGCTAATTTTGAAATTTTAGTGTGATTCCGAGCCATGCTAAAGAAAATCGCTGGAAAAGGTGATCCTTGGATGATATCTCTGAGTAATTCCGAAATTACCCAAGCAAAGAAAACTTTATTTGAGCAACAAAACACGGACAGTATGAATACTAGTTTAAACTTACTGAGGTAAGTTCCTTTTATTATTTGGGTACTTATATAGATCCGCCCCCATGGCTGCTAATGTTGGTTCCGTAAAATCCGCTAAAGCTGAAAAGCAACCAGACAAAATTAAACTCGGGTTCCTGAAATGAAAAACAGAAAACATACTGATTTATTTACATTGCATTTTACTGGCATATTCATATTTTTTCCTTTTTATTTATTCATTTTTGTAATTATTGTTTTCTCGTTTTATTTTTAAAAAAATTCGGGCATTTTTAACGCCAGCTAACAGAACGAAAAAGTAGTAAAAAACAAAAAACAAAAAGGCAACAAATAAATGTTACCAAAGGCAAGATAAGTTACTCTTCTTACTAACCTGAATAAGTTTATTTGTGTTTTAACTTATTTAAAAAAAAAAATGTTTGTTCAAAACAAACTTGGTGACCACCTGTTCAGTTAGAACTGGGAAAATGACTGAAATTACAGTTTCGGTAATCGCTCAAAAAACGAAAATTAAGCAAAATACTGGTAGAGCATTACATTTTCGCACGATTGGTGACATTTATTGGATGTGTTTCTAACACTATTTATTTTATTTTTCGATTTTTCACTAATTATCAAGTGTCCTCATGCTGGGCTCATGAACAGCCATTTTTTTCGTTCTAACTAAACAGGTGGACACCAAGTTTGTTTTGAACAAAAAAAACTCTTTAAAATAAGTTAAAACACAAATAAACTTATCCAGGTTAGTAGAAGAGTAACTTATCTTGGCTTTCATAACATTTATTTGTTGCCTATTGTTTTTCGTTCTGTTAGCTGTTGTTAAAAATGCCCCAAAATGCCTAATCAGTAAGCTGGAATGTCTACCGATACGTAAGGTCGTTTTTTTTCTTTTTCTTATAATTTCTTTCTGTACAATCTTATTTTCAGCTAACACTTAAGTACATAACAAAGTTTATACATTTCTTTAAATATTTTCATGACGTAGCGAAACTAAAGTACCAAACAATATTTTATTAAACTAAAATAAATTTTGAGTTATGTCATTTTCCGGAAAACCGAAATTTTGAAAACCAAAAAGTTCGAGTTATCTTCCTTGGCGACCGATAGATAAAATATGGCGACCGATAGATAAAATCGTATTTTTTTTTTTTTACTTTAATAAATACTGGATTAATTTGCGTAATTTTTGGTGTGCAGTTTTCTTTTCAGCTACCATGTAAGTAAATATTTATTTAGCTATTTTTTAAAGAGGCCTAACATGTCGAAGCGAAAGTAAAGAAGCATCAAAACAAACATCGTAGGCGATTTAGTCGTTTAATAGCTAAAATGGCCGACAGTGAATCGACTGTTTTTTAAAAAAAAATTTCCGACCTCACAAATAAATAAGTAAACTCAAATAAATTGTTTGGGACTAATTTCCCAACTGTGTTTCCTTTCGAATAATTTATGGTTTTTATTTTTATTTTGTTAACATAGTTCACCCCAAACAAGTCAGGCCGCCAATGTAGTCGTAAGGGGCTACTGAGAAAAAGGGTGAAAGTTGGGGGGGGGGGGGTCAACCTAAATCGGAAGCTGTGCAGCGAGATGTCTGTTTACATTAGTTTTAAATTTATGCATGTCAGGAAAACAGGGAGCTGGAAGGGAGTTCCAGAGTCCAGCAGCACGAGGAAAGAAGCTTTTTGAGTAGAAATCTCTTCGGCATCCGGGGATCTCCACAGTGAATAGATGGAATTTGGAAAGTGGTCGAGTTGGTCTAGTGAATTTACGTCGTGGGGGTACCAGAGCAGCAAGCTCATCAGAGCACAATCCATTGAAGTATTTGTAAAACAGGCACAAGGAAGCAACATTGCAGCGATAGGACAAAGGCTGGAGCTTGGTGGATAGTGAGGGACCTATTAAGTTGGCGACTCTTTTGGGGACCTTGTCTAAGAGGGAGAGACTAGTGGATGATGCACCAGCCCAGATGTGGCAACAATACTCCATGTATGGGCGGATGGTGGCTTTGTAGAGATATAGGATGATGTCAGGTGTGAGAAGTTTACTAGCACGGTAGAGGGAACCCACCTTCTTTGCAGCAGCCTTGGCAATGTCTTCAATGTATTTATTCCAACTCATGTTATCAGTGACAGTTAGGCCGAGGAGTTTGAATGATGAACTTTCAGGTAGGGTGTTATTTGCGATGACAATCGGTGGTTGGAGAGGTTCCTTGTACTTATTGAAGGAAAGGAGCTTTGTTTTAGCAGCATTAAAAGTTACCAACCATTTATGACCCCAATCCACTACAGCCTGGAGGTCATTTTCTAAGGATTCGGCCAATGCCTCGGATATTATCGCGTCGGTTTTGCCAACATGGCGAGAGTGAAGCGTGGTATCGTCAGAAAATAAACCAATCTCAGACACTATGTCATCAGGGAGATCATTTATATAGATCAGGAACAACAAAGGTCCAAGGATAGATCCCTGGGGTACACCAGCATTTATGTCATGTTGCTTAGATGAACGGCCATCGAGGACAACCTGGATCTTTCTTTTGGTTAGGAAGGATTTAATTATATTAAATATTTGTCCAGTAATACCGTATGAGTGCAGTTTCAGAAGCCCCTCATGCCAGTATATAACAAGCGAATTTGAAATCAATCCAAAACAGTTCATTTCGGTTTACTTATTTATTTTTGAGGTCAGAAAAAGTCAGCCAATTCATTGTCCGCCATTTTGACTGTGAAACGACTAAATCGCCACATCGGATTTAGTTAGAACGAAAAGGAAGATGGCCTCTATAAACAATGCACATTTACCCCTGGGCTCCTTATTATCGCTCAAAAATCGAAAATTAAACAAAATACTTTTAGAACATTACATTTTCGCACGATTGGTGACATTTATTGGGTGTTTTTCTACCAGTATTTTGTTTACTTTTCGATTTTTGAGTGATTATCAGAGACCCAGGAGAACATGTGCATTGCTTATCGACGCCATCCTCTTTTTCATTCTTACTGAACACTAAGTTTGTTATATATATATATATATATATATATATATATATATATATATATATATATATATATATATATAAAACGCTTTAAAATCAGTTGAAACTTAAATAAACTTATCCAGGTAGGTAGAAGAGTAACTAATCTTGCCTTTGGTAATATTTATTTGTTGCACATTTGTTTTTGTTTTTTCACCCCGTTTGTTTTGTTCGCCCTGTTTTATTGTATTGTAATTATTGTTTTCTTCTTGTTAATTTTTTTCAATTGCCAATTCATAAAAATTTGTCGATTCCCACCTAAAATGGCGGACAACTCTGACGTCATTAAAGCTGAAAAGTTCAAAATAACCATAATTTAAAATTTGACACTTTTAGAGTTGACGTGAAATGAGCTTTATCTTGAAGTTTTAATTCCATTTCTTTTTTTTTCTTCTTTATTGCCCGCGAATCTTGTCTTTGATGTTCAAAACGTCATTGAATTAATAAAATTGCGAAGTTCATGTGTCGTTAGAACAGATTACATGACGCAAAAAATGTCCATTTCAAAGTTTGTTAAATTGGCGGTAAGAAAAATATATCGCCATTCGTTCAGTTGGGAAACCAATTTAACTCGTGAACGATACAGATATGGCGAGCCAGCGGCAAATTAGAATGGAAGTAAGAGCTCAAAGAAAAATGAGGTATGGCATCTCTGAGAGCATCTCCATTGAAACATTAATTTACAATTAACGTCATCAACAAATTTTTAAAAATATATTTTATATATTCATTTTTAAAATTTTATTTAAAGAATTGTTTAATGGTACTTCTTTACACCCCGCCGCCGCATGTAAATTCTCAATATTCAAGAATCTCTCTACATTCCGATAACAAATTAAGAGGTTTTTGTTTTTTTATTATTAATTTTTACTGTAAAAATAGGCCCGAATGTTTCCGATTTCGATCTATGAAACAAAACCGGAAATGGCCGAAACAATTTACGATTTAGCCGACAAAAAAAACGTAAAAGTTCAGACGATACGGCAAATGTGCATTATAGTTAACAACGAAAAAAGGAGTGGAAAAACAAAGTCAGAAAATAACTGTTACCAAACACAAGATGAGTTATTTTTCTACCTACATGCATATTTATTTCTTAAAGTGTTCAAAGTCAATATAAAATTTCGCTCAAATCGTCTTTTCGTTTGAGTTATAATCAAAAATGGCTGGCGTCACTTTAAAGAAATCCCCGAAGTCTGATTATTTTTTTTTCGTCATTTTCTCCTTTCAATTAAATATAAGAGTAAATGGTATCTTTTACAATAATCCGCAGAGTCGCGGACGGGGTCCAAAAAACGAACGAGAACGGGGTAAAAAAATAAATATACAAGTGAAGGTGACCTACGTTGAGAATAGATATTTTCCTACTTACCTATGACATTTGTTTGTATTTTTACGTAGTATAAATGGGTTTTTATTAGATGTAAAAAAAAATTCTTGTTTTTTTTTGGGCACGGATTTTTACTAAAAAGAAATGGCGCCGATGAGCCTATTTTCCAGCTTACGACCCCCCCATGTTCGTGTGACAAAAATATTGATTTTTAATAAATAGCAGTTGGAACGGCTTAAAAATACAAACAAATGTCACAGATAAGTTGGAAAATAACTTTTATCGGCTACAGTTACTTTTATTTGTTGTATATTTATTTTTTGAGCGTTTTCACTCTGCCGATTAAAGTAAAAGATACCCGTGTTTTGTCTAGTTAAGACTGGAATAGACGATGACTGCTCGTAACCTCTCCCCACATTGCAGGGTCTTTATCCTTACTTGTATAATGATTTATTTTCAATAAATAATCGAAAACACACACACACATATATATATATATATTTTAGGATTGAAAGTTTTAATCAATCCTTCGCCATCGTCAGTCAAAAATGAAATGAGTGTCATCGCATTTATTTTTCTCCCGCGCGTATATTTGTAGAATCGCTCAAAAACATGCAAACCCACGCGTTTGAAATTAACGTGCGCTTTTCTACAAAAATTACGCGCGGGTAAAAATAATTTGAACAATGTGACTGACGAAGGCGAAGGAGCACTTAAATTTTCCAATCGTCAAAAAAATAGAATATATTCATACGTGCTTTTGGATGTCCAACTTAGGACAGTGAGTCACAAATTTCTGTATTCTATTGTCTTTGATATTCTCGTGGGCTGATTCTCAGCTAAAGATGATGAATTTCTTCCCATTTAAAAAAAGAGAAATAGTCCTGATGAAAAAAAAAGCATGTACATTATGGGCGTTCATATAATAAAAGCAAATTCTTACAGTCCTGTCTACCCCCCCCCCCCCTTACCGTTTCGTTCGTTTTTTTTGTTTTTGTTTTTTACCATGAACAATGCCTATACTAAGAGAATTTATCTTTTTCATTATTAATGCCACTGATTTTTTTGGGATCTTTTCAAGAAGACTCCCCTCCCACGCCACCACCAGTTCAAAAGTTGGTCGACCGCGTGAAATCCACCCGCCACTTTGCGCGTTAACCTTTTTAGCTGTCGAGAAATGTTTGCGCGCGTAAACAGGTTGATCCACGTGTTTGAGCGCATGTGAGTTCACTTTTGCTCACTACCCTGGTCCACGACAAGGATTCTGCTGTACAGTTTTTGCAACGGTACCGCGGAAATGACCTTTTCGCGCAAATTATTACTGATCTAGCACTATTTTGTCCCCATCAATAAAAAAAATAACATCCTTTCTAAAATAAGCTTGATTTTTTTCCCTTATTTGTGCTTCTTCTTGAAAAGATCCAATGTTTTCCCTGTCGTAAAATATTTATTTTGCCAGTGAAGGTACAGAATAGTTAACAAAGACCCTCATGTTAATAATGGGGTTCTAAATAAAATACGACGCTCAGCAGAGGCGCGAACGGGGTCCAAAAAACTAACGAGAACGGGGTTATAAAAATAAATATGCAACAAGTGAGTTTAACCTACGTCGAGAAGAGATATTTGTCTACTTACCTATGATATTTGTTTGTATTTTTACGTACTATAAATGGGTTTTTATTAGATGTAAAAAAAAAATCTTGTTCATTTTTAACTCGTACTTTTTTCTAGACAAAATGGCGTCTTGTGCTTACTCTCTTACGAGCAAGCGCCATTTTGTATTTGCAAGTTCGTGTAGCAAAACTATTGATTTCTAATAAATAGCAGTTGGAACGGTTTAAACATACAAACAAATATCACAGGACAGTTTTAAATTAACTTTTATCGACGACAGTTACTTTTATTTGTTGTATATTTGTTTTTTTTTAGCATTTTTACTCTGCTGAGCCTCGTAAAAGATACCCTTTTTCTGTATCCACTGTTAGTAAATTCGGTATTTTTACATTTGTGAAATCCCTTGTTCATTGTGATTGCGCCTACCAGACACTGGCTGGCGATAACAAATCGGAAAAATGAATTGTTTCACTCGAATCCATGATTTCGTAATCGCAGAAAATTGGCTCGTTACGTCAGTAAATTCCAAAGTTGAATGGAAACTTTTAAATTTGCGGATAGAAAATACTTTCTGGTTCGAATCAACGTTTGTAGGCCAAAGTCGAGTATTATTGTTCATTTGTGCTTCTAAATGTAAACAGTATTTCTCGGATCCACTAATCCTGAAAAGAATCCACTTTAAATTCTCATTAATAATTGTAATCTGAAGAAATACTCATTGATACTATATTTTGAATCGTCATTTATTTAATTTATGTTGCTGGTTAAAAGTAAAAGCGGTAAATTTGTCGTTTATTGTTCAAAATGGCGGACAACAATGAATCCTGATATTTTCCGACCCCACAAATGAGTAAGTAAACCCAAATAAATTGTTTTGAACTAATTTCTCAAGTGTATCTCCTTTAAAATAATTTAAGGTAAATCGAAATTAGTCTGAAACAATTTATTTGGGTTTACTCACTCATTTGTGAGGTAGGAAAATAGCAGACGATTCATTGACGTCAGAGTTGACCGCCATTTTTAGCAAGAAACGACAAATTTACCATAGAAGAAAAGTTTCAAACTTAAAAAGCTACGCAAATCGATATTTTTTGCGTCTGGTAAAAGTTATTTGTTGTAAAAAATTTTTTTTTCTTTTTGATTACTTTTTTCTGTCAAGTTTTTGAGAAAATCTCTTAAGAGTTAAAATAACCTTTTCTTTACTTTCAAGCAGGGCGAAATATGATAAAAGCGATGCATAACTTACTCGATTCAAAATGAACATTTTTTCAATGTTTTTCAAAATTTTAATATTTAATTTTTAAAATAATTATTTTATGACTTCAAATATATTTTCGACACAACGATGAAGTATGTAATAATCTGTTAAAAACGAGTTTTTCGACAGGGCCGTTAAACTAATTGAACCCGGCTTTATTCAAGCCAGGCTCAAGGAGGTTATCTGTAACCTTTTAGCGGGAACAGCTCATTGGAAGGTGGGGGTGGTAGACTTATTCTGTGTTTATTCTTAGCGCGTGAGTCAAATTTTTCTTCATTTTACTCTACCTACTTATTATCTGACTAGCATTAATTGTTGACCCATTGTGAATTTAATAGCAATTGTAGCAAATAAACAGTAAAAAGAATAAAAAATATGGAGATAATGGCGGACCTATACGACGTCTCCTGCCACGTATATGAATATTTTTCGATAAAAGTGTAGCAGTAAACAGTCGAGAAATCGTAAAGAACAACTGTTTTAAAGTTGTTTTTTTTTTTTATTATTTCAAAATGTTATTTGAAAAGCTGTCTTTACGACACACGAAAAAAAAAAAGATCAGCTAATCACATAGTTACTCGACCCATGTAATCGGAAAGACTATATGCATTTTTTGTTTTTTTAACATTGACATGCTGAACGTATTGCCGTTAAAATCAATTTAGTATTACGTATGTAATAGGAAATAAAAACATTTTAAATTACCCGACAAACAGTTCTTCATGGCAAAATGCAAGGTAGACGTTCACTAAGCTAGTTGATCTAAAAAGTTGGAACAGAACGGAGAATGGTTAAGACGAAGCGAAAAGAATTAAAGTCTTTTAGTGTATTATATGAAAATAATTTATTTAAAACAATTAAAATATTTCTGATCTATTGAAATTGGATAACAAAATATTAGAACCAACTTCTATTCGCTTTGCTGTAACCATTCTCCATTCCAACTTTAACGCCACTATGTTCAACATATCATAATATATATATATAAAAATGCAATTTTTTAGCTAAGTGTTTTAGAAATTAAATTAAAACAAGAAATTAAATTAGTGTTGTTTTTTTCAATATGTGAACAGTTAATTTTAAAATCTGAATTTAGTATTTATTTACAATTAAAAAAGAGGATTGTCTGCGCCTGACGCTAATGTAGCTCTTCTGAAATAAAAACAAATAAAATCGCCATATCTCTAAACTACAGAAGCACCGAAAAACGCAGTTACAGGGGTGAAAATCGCAGTTCCAAATAAATTAATCGGAAAACCGTTTGATATACTTATGTATGAAGCAAAAATATGTATCTACACAAAGTTATCGAGTAGAATTTTAATTAAAAATAAAAAACACATATCGTTTTTAAGGTTCGGCCATTGATTCGAGCGAAAAACACGAAATTCAAGGGGAGATACCTCAGTCAAGTAAAAAATCAATGTAGTAAATTCGTCGTTTCCCAACCAAAATGGCAAACAATGAATCGTCTGCATTTTTTTGACCTCGCAAATGAGTAAGTAAACCCAAATAAATGGTTTGGGATTAATTTCAAATTTACCTTAAATTATTTTTATAAGAAATACAGTTGGGAAATTAGTTCCAAATAATTTATTTGGGGTTACTTACTGATTTGTGAGGTCAGAAAGAAGCCGATTCATTGTCTGCCATTTTGGCTGGGAAACGACAAATTTACCGTCGGCAAAATATGATACAACTGATGTTTATTTTTAATTAAAATTCTACTCGATCATTTTTCCTGAATTTTGGTGAGGATACTTTTTGCCTGATACGATTCCGTTTTCCATATGTGCATTCATCTATATAAGCACCAAAATGACTTACCCTCCAACTAAGCCGAAGTTCGAACTAAGGGTTACTAGTAGAGTAAGTCATTTTTGTTTTTTGGTATATCCAAAAGATTTTGGTGATTTTTGCAATTCATCCCTTATTGTGGTTTCCGGTTTTCCATGGAGACGTTTTGACCGGATGGATGCCGATGCAACGTTTCAGAGGTTCCATCTGATTAAATTTTAAAATACGATATAATAATAATACTTAATTTTACAAGTAATTAACCTAATTTTTTCTTTTTATTTCTTAATAAATAAATAATCAATGAAATACTGAATACATTGTATTAATAATTTATTTGAGTTTTTTTTGTTTTTTTTATAGTTTTCACAAATTAGTTTTTGTTTAACATTCTTAATAAACACATATTTACATAACAAAAAATATATTTTTTAATTTATGAATTAACAAATAATGAACCAAATTTTGGTGTTTTTTCAGTGTTTTCACAAATTGTTTTGTTTTAAATTCTTGATAAACATGGTATTTATATTAAAAAAAATATTTACTTTGTAAGTTGAAATAAAAAAAATTATTATTATAATATATTTCATTAATAACAAAATAGTTCCAACGAAAAGGCGAATTCGTTTAAGTATTTGAAGACTAAAAAAACTTTACATTTCCTATTATACAATAAATACCTTGACATCCAACTCACCCACACCGGCACCTCCTTATGCCAGCATCTATCTAAAAGACATACTAACCAAACCCTCGAACCCTGCTTCCTAGCCAATTGCTCTATCCCTAACACCGAACTATGCAACCGCACAAATTGCGTATACAACCTACAGTGTACCAAGTGCAATAACTTCTATATAGGAAGCACTACAAGACCGTTACACCTACACATTAAGGAACATATTAACGCCTGTATATCCTCTTTCTACAAACACACCACCTTATGCAATACTACACAGTGCGACATCCGCGTCTCTATCCTTGCCTTTGTCAGAAATATTGGGGACCTAAGAATCACGAAATCGATCCTTATCTCCAGATTTAACCCCTCTATCAATCGATGTCATGAACTCAACTCACCCGTCATTATATAATCTACCCTTTCGCTAACTGATCAACTCTTGTATTCAACATCCCCTTGTATTCCAATTTCACTTTTTGCTTCCCCCCTTTATAATACATTGCTGAACTTCTATACTGGGCCACTTCCTACTACCACACACCTTCCTACTATAGACATCAATAACGCAGATATCCTACACCTACCCACTCAAACACACCATTTACTTGTTTACATTTCTTACACTTAATTGTGATCCACTTCACTTTCCTAACCTGTTTCCCAATGAGACTTTATTCAATTTAATATCTACTCTCCGTATTTCCTCTGTCACAGGAGCATTAACTAACCCTTAACAGTTAGGACACTCCTATCTTATTATTATTTTATTTCACTCCTATTGTCCCATTACAGTAATTCCTCCCCTCATTCGCTATTAATTACGTAATCAATTAGTCCCTCATCTAAATATTTATCTAAATATACCGTCTGTTACAGGAGGAGGAACCAACCCCTAACAGCAAAAACCCCTATTTGAATTTACTCCTATTGTCCCATCACAGTAATTCCTCCCATTCCCTATATTAATTATCAATTAACCCCTACATCTAAATACATTTTTTTTTAATTAAAATATATGTATATTTAATATTAAATGAAATATTAAAATTCAAAATAAAATTGCCTTTTAAGTGTGTGCTCTGTGAGGTACAATAAAGTATGGACTTTTGTCAGCTGATCTATAGAATTAATTTCAAGCATCTATCCCTTAAACCATAGACTCATGTTTCAAGTCTGACACAATATTAAATTTATATTGGATTAAAATAAAATATAAAATAAAAATTTGAAATTGGAGATTTAAATCTGATATTCTAAGATTTAATTAAGTCTCACTCACTCAGAGTTATTCCCCTTGCACCTTCATTGTTTAATTTAAATTTTAATTAGCTTCATCCACTTCAATAAAATTAGATATAGGCGATATAAATGTTTTTTAATTAATAACAGATTTCATTAATTCTATAATTAAATTTAAGAAAACCTACAAATAATATTCTTACTTGATAATCAAAAAAAAAAATTAATTAAAAAAATATGAATAAATAAGATTTTATATAAAAAAAATAAATAAAATCATATTATTACAAACAAACAGTTGATTACTGACCATATAATACCCAGTTAATTCATTTAATATTACAAACGTATTTTTGAACACCATATCTGTGTAGGATAGAATTTAAAATTGATTGATTTATTATTTGCTGCAGCGTTCCCATCTCCATCTGCGGGACTGGTCCTGTTTTCATTTCTACTTTCTGACATCTATCTTGCTGAATTCCACACAAATGAGTTTTAATCATCCAGTCATTACACACAGCTAACAACATACTTGCTGTTTATTATGTAAGATTGAAAAGAAGAAAATAGATAGTTGTAAACTCTCTCCTGTTTATTTTTGTTCTTCCCAGCTTCTCATCAATCCGGCTCTCTGCATTGCCTTCAGCCTTCTTAATACCTTATTACAATTCCCAGCAATGCTTCAAGCACACTACTATTCTCTCTTGATATAAATAGTATAGTAAACTGAATTTAGCATAAAAATAATTGAAAGAAGTAACAGTAGTTTCGGTTTCAGATTGACAGATACAAAATCTCCATTAGTAACGGAGGTACAATAATAATTGTAATAAAAACGTTCCGGTTACAGTACAAATTTTTTAATCAGAAGGAACCTCTAAAACGTTGCACCGGCTTTCCGTCCAGTCAAAACGTCTCTGCAGAAAACCGGAAGCCACAATAAGGGATGAATTGCAAAAATCACCAAAATTTCAGTACTTGCTTTTTGTGAAGTAGTTATTTAACGAAAGAACCAGTAAATTTGTCGTTTCTTACTAAAAATGGTGGACAACTCTGACGCCAATGAAGTGTCTGCTATTTTGCAATCTCACAAATGAGTAAGTAAACCCAAATAAATTGTTTTGTACTAATTTCCCAACTGTATTTTTCCTTTAAAATAATTTAAGATAAATTTGAAATTAGTCCCAAACATTTATTTGGGTTTATATACTCCTTTGTGAGGTCGGAAAATAGCAGATGCTTCATTGACGTCAGAGTTGTCTGCCATTTTCAGTAAGAAACGACAAATTTACCAAAGAAGCTGTTGATTTTATCTTGTATTTAAATGTATTCTTTAATGTTGTTTCTTTTTTTTTTTGTTGATAATTTAGATATAAAAAGGATTTTTTTAAAATTTATTTAACGCAGTGTTATGAACGTTAGTTTTGCAAGGTTTTTTTAATCCACGGAAGTTTTATTTGTTTATTTTATTTATTTTTTTCCAACGCAAACTATTATGAACGTATTTTAGTCTTTATTTTCTCATGAGTGCACAGAAAAGGCTAATTTTTTTTTCTCTTTGTTTTTTCTTTGAAATTTATTTAACGCAAATGGTGATAATTTCTTCTTTGCACAGAAGAGAGTGATGGATTTTATTTTCGTTTTTTATTCTTTTACGTTAATGAAAGAAAGTTTTGTTTTATGTTTTTTTTTTGGGGTGGGGGGTAGTGTGAAAACTGCAAGATATGGCCCGTAAAGGCTAGGCATTTAAGGTGGGGTTGTTAACAAGCTCTGCTTGTTCGTAGTTTCTGTTTCATGGGCAAACGAGTGTGTTCAGGATTCATTTGGGCATCCTTTCTGGTGGTGCTCAGAGGGTAGGGGCAAAAGCATGGCCAGAGCAAAATCATTCAGAAATCCCCAAGAAGTTGTTTTTTTTTGGAGGGGAGGAAGGGGGTCGTTCCGTAGAAGTCCTTTATCTTTGCAAAAAGTTATGCAATCTTCTTCGGAAGGTAAAGTAGTTGTATGTAAAAATGCGAGGTTCATCTTTAAAAATTTTTTAAATGGAAATCGCTCCAGACAAGGCATAAAGCCACTTGATTGAAGGAGCAAAAAAAATACTCCAAGGGAAAAAACTAGCCAACAATAAGAGTTTAATGGATAGATTTTGGCCCAGAAAACATCAATTCTTCCCCCTTTGTCAGAAACATCTCATGGAATGTGAGGACTAAAGGACAAAATAAGGGAAGCAAGAGTTACGAGGCTGCTGATAGTAAACCCAAGGTCCACGTTCTACTCTCATAAATGAGTAAATATAAGTAATATAAGAAAAAGTAATAAGGGTACAAATTCCGATTAGGTATCGAAAATATCCCAAATGTAAAGGTCAAAACTTTTTCTAATTGATTCAAAAATAGTTGTCCCTCGAAATTTAACGGCCTTTTTATTTGTATATCTTGGTAAAAGTCGGAACTGGATTCGGTTTCCTCTTCATACTCGAAACTGCTCATGTCACGACTGCAAATCTATGGATACCTATTCGGAATAAGCACTTTTTTTTAATAACTTTTCAGGCATCATTACCCACACCCACCCATCCACCTAACAGTTAAGTGAGAGACGGCCCTTTTTTTTCCATGTGTTATAAAGACCGCTTTGAATGAAATAACATTTTGAAATTTAAAAAAATACTAAAAATAGTTTTAGCATGTTAAAAGTATACAGGTCGGTAGATAATTACATTTTACTGCGTTTGGTATAAGCCATTTGTTCTTTTGTTTACGATTTCTCGACTGTCAAATAACCTACACTCCTACCCATTTTTCTTTTAAATACTAAATTTTTCTGCTTGTATAAAAAAAATTGTAAATATCTTTGGTTTGTTTTACAATTTCCCATAGAGAAAAAAAGGAATGAAAGAAACAAATAGACACAAATAGTTAACAAACAACTGTTACCACAAGCAAGAAAAGTTACTTTTCTATCTACCCGCCTATTTTTTTTGTGTATTAAAGTATTTTTAAAGCGGTTTTATTTACAATTTATCAAGGTCGTAGAACAACTCAAAAATTAAAATTTAAACAAAACGAATAACTCACAATTCGGTCAAAAATGTAATTTTCAACAGATCTGTATATTTTTCTTAGTTTTATTTTTGTTTAAATTTCGATTTTTGAGTTGTAATACGACCTCAAGGTTTCACCTCGATTAACCTCCGGCCCCATTTTTGAAAATGGCGGGTTTACAAGACTGAGAAGGCATCAATAAAACATTTAAATAAAAGCGCTTTAAAATACTTTAAAACGCCAAAAAATTGGGTAGGTAAAAAAGTAATTTTTCTTGCTTGTGGTAAAAGTAATCTGTTGACTATTTGTTTCTTTCATCCCATTTTTTTTTCCTCTGTTTGAAATTGTAAAACAAACCCAATATCTTTAATTATATAAAGTTAGGTATGTATATATGTTTATATATTTGTATGTACAGGATTCACTCCTAAACTAATTAGACTAATAAATGTAATAATGTAGTTACTATTTTGAATTTTGAAACACAGCCGCTATTCATAAGAGGGAGTTATATTTAGTTTAATTTAGTTTTATGCAAAGAGGGGGTGGAAGCTATTCGTGAAGGTTCAGATAAATCTGATTTTTGTGAAATTTTAACAATAAGTATTAGATATCAATTAATAAATATTCCCCAAATTTCAGGATTTTTTTTTTTAGTATTTTAAAGGGTTATTAGGGTGGCATAATATGCACACCACCTCTCATTTGAAAATTCAAATATTTCAGATTCGCATAAATTTTGATCCATATTCATTAGACACCAATTAAGCAAGATTCCCTGAATTTCAATTTCTTCTTAGACCCCTTAATCTTAGCTTTAAATTTTAGATATTTTCTAGAATCAAAATGGTGTAATAGATTTTGATCAAAATTGGAATAACGATTCTAGACTGAACACATATTACACTTTGATCCCTAACATGAAAGCAGGATAATAATAGGAGTCATAATTGTATTATCAACGATACCTCAAATAAGGGTACAAGTGAATAAAATTTCATTATTTGAAGGATGCGACTTGGACAGTAATTAACGATCAAAGACTGGAACTCTTTCCTTTGAAGCTTAAGGCACCTCAGGCTATGGTCAAAGTCCTTAGAGTGATGATGTGAAGAGATATATTGGAAATCTGAAGACTTCACAGATTCTTATTAGAATCTCAGCATTTTGGCTTTGTTGATCCCAGGAGAATGGAGATGGGAGGAGAGGAAATTGATATTTAAAAATACTTAATCTTTTGAGAAGAAGAAAAGAAGTTTTCTGGGATGAAAAAAATGGCTTACTTAAAATGAGCAGAAAGAAGAGAGATCTTATATTCATTTAATGTCACTTTTCCCTTGTTCAGGGGTCAGACGTTTTCTGATATTACGCAAGCTCACTCTTCACTTCTCACGGTTCAGCAGGTCAGTAGTTCCAAATTCCATTCTGTGTGGTCTTGTACAATCACTTGCTTTCAAGGTTTTTTGGCCGGCCAACCGTCTTGCTATTTAAGACATTCATGCTTCTGCAACGGTTTATCCAGGAGGATGAATGTTTCACATTGACCATACCAGCGTAATGGATTCATCTTTAGGATAATCTCCATGCTGGGCAAGTGCAGTACTTTCAGCAAATCCTCTGATGTGTTGGTTTTGGTCAGATTTCACATTGCAGATCCATCTGATCATAGATCTGTCATTGCGCCATACTAAGTTCACATCCACCACCTGCACTCAACATATCACCTAGATAGAAGAAAGAGTCTACTACCTCCAGGGTATTGTCATCTAGCACCATATCTTTGTAGGGATGATTGTAAATAATATGTACCTGTCCCATGCATCTCCTACACTTGAAGTTGGAGTTCTGGGCTAACTTTACCTTCAGGGCACTGCACATTAGGTTACACTGTATTGTATTGCTTCTAACACTCTTCCAGCACACATAACATGGAGACCAGAGTATCCTAGGGATTGGAGACCAAATCCACACACCATCACTTTGGTTTTAGGCAAGTTCACCCTCAAAACCTTGACCTCCAAATGAATGACCGATCTTCAAAATGTAAACACATTTCGACCCCTCCCTTCACTTAAAAATTCACCAAAATTCAGGAAATCAACCAATTTTAATGAAATTTTCAATATTTATTAATCAACGCTCACGGAATATAATAGACCCATTATTTATTCATTTTAATCTTAGTGAAAATGTATTTTGTGAAAACAAAATACACCTTTACTAAAGTTACATTTCTAAGTACTAATAAAAAAAAAAAAACGCATTAATTTTATTTTAATTTTTTTAATGAAACTAAAGCACTGTAGATGTTAACAATTAAAGAAATTCTTTTTAATATTTCTTGTATATTATGAAAAAAGCCCCTAAATTCCCTGTTAATAAAATCAATATAACTGAAAGAAAAAAATAATTTCCCAAATTAACGATATTAGTATTGTGTAAAGCATTGTTTAATCAATATTTTCATCAAAAAAATAATATAATTACAAACAATATTTTATGTGATTTTAATAAGTTTCCGGGAAATTTCAAAATGCGATATAATATTTAATGTTCACGCATGAACGTGTAATCATCAGCATAAGAAATTTTTTTATAATCTTGAAAAGAAAAAAAATTGAGAAACTGGGCCGTTCCAAAAAAATTAATTTAAAAAATGGGATAATTTCTACTAACGATTAACTTGAAAATGTATGGATGCCCAGTATTTTAATAAACAGACGGGATTTGCTCTGCCACCTGCCATAATCAAAATTAAAAAAAACAAAGTGTGTGTTTATATGACAAAGAAATGTAAAAAAAAAAAAAAAAGAAACTGGTTTTCATTTTGTCTATTTTGCTCAAATTTTGGATAAAATTGATTGTTGGTCTTAATCGTTTCTTGTCCTGAAATAAAATTCTAATATACTTTTTAAAGTTTTGAGAATTGATTTTTAATTCCATGTTTTAATTGCTGGCGGCCATATTGTTTATTCATACACAAAAAACTATTTTTACATGCAAAAAACAAAGTTTTGATACAAAATAAACTTTGAACATTTTTTTATACAAAAAAACTTGTTTAAAACAAAATGAAAACGTTAAAACTAAAATATATTGATCGATATTTAAACAATTTTAATATCAGATTGAGCTCAATGAAATATTAAATGGCATTGATAAGTTAAAAAAAAAAAAAAGAATACATGGTATAATAATTATACAATTTCTATAAACTATCACAAAAC
Organism: Sepiola atlantica; assembly: GCA_963556195.1. Lineage (NCBI taxonomy): Eukaryota > Metazoa > Mollusca > Cephalopoda > Sepiida > Sepiolidae > Sepiola > Sepiola atlantica. The sequence goes on from OY744531.1 coordinate 42,588,434, forward strand.
CATATCTTCTTTATAAAAGCAAAATAACATATTATTGCGATTATGAGCTCCCATATAATGTCTGAATGTAGCTAACAATTTTGACACTTTTTGGATAATTATGCAAATTATGTTGTTTTTTTTAATTCAATGTCTCAAGACTTTAATTTACTAATTATCTTTTAAATAGTTCTAAAAATTTAATATTTATTTACGTTCAAAGAAATTTTTTAATGAATTGCTTTAAAGTTTCAATTTCACTGATTTTTGCCTCATGTACTTGTTGACACTTCCCATTTTTGGGAGGGGGCACCAGTTTGAGTTAGGTATGTAAACAAAACAAATAATTATAATATCTAATAATTTATTTATGGTGCGTGAGTTGTCAGCTTTTTTTTTGTAATTCAGAAACAGCTTTTCTATTATTTTATTTATTTTTATTATAAATTAGAACAGGACAAAATCGCTAGAGCTTTTTGGCTCAATTTTATTTCTTTTTTCTTCTCTCTCTCCCTCTTTTTATCTATCTTTCTCTTTTCCTTTCTCTCTTCCTCGTCATCTCTCCAGCATTTTTTTGTCTTACCTTGCTCCCTTCTCTCTGCAAATGTTAATTTTCCTATACTTCAAAGGATTCATGGGGGTGGGTGGGTGGGGGGGGGGGGTAGAAGACTTGTTTCATTAATGAATAATTTCCTATCTCCTTTAAAACATATCAGTCGATACTTTCAGTATAAAAAAAAGAAACGCATTGTAGATTAATACCCTTCGCCCCCCCCCCCTCCCAAAAATGAGATTTTACTGTTTTTAAATTATGAGTAAACATCGTGAAAAACTTGGCGGAAAGAAGAAAAAAGAGCACTCAATTTAGAATTTAGAGTGAGGGATCAGTTTAACATATGAATTTAATGTAAAATGATCCTCCATTTTCGGGTCATTTCAAGCATTTTGGGGCAGTTAACCAATCTTCTATTTTTACTATGGGAGATAAATTCTGTGCATTTTTCTGGGGAGGAGGTCTACTTTTTTAGGAGATTATGTTTGGTTTTACAAGTTTTTTGTTGGGGGCTGCTTGCCACTTGGACTTAGTGTTAATAATAGGATTAAGGGGTCGCCACTCGAACTCAGGGTTAAGGAAACGGTTTTTGGGGGAGGCTTTACCACGACTGTCGTAATAACCCAAGCCAGTTCACTGAGTCGAGTTTTTCTGGTTAGTAAGAACCACTATCAATGAGGACCGGAAGTGCCGAAGACAATGAGGCGCATGCGTTAGAGACCATCTTTTTTCAGCAAGTCATCAGAGCAAACAGATTGCTCCCTAAGGATTATTAATTCACTTAGAAATCATTGTTAACTTGTTCCTGCTATTGTGACTTTATTTCCCTGCCAAGAACACAGCTACCCTCCTAAGGATTGTTCATTCACTTGGAAATAATTGTTAACTTGTTCTTTTTTTTCAAACGTATTTCCTTTTTATAGATGTCAAGCACAAAAGAAAAAAAGGAGAAATTGCAAGACGGCGACCAACGATTAAGGCATTGCATTAAAGTTCGATTTTCAAGTCTTTAAAAAATAAATTAATTTATTGCAATAAATGTTCTATTAATTAATTATTTTGAATTATTCATTTCGTGTTACTTTACTGAATTCATAATCTTTCATGTTTGATTTACTTTTAAGTTTAATTTTTTAGTAATTTGAGAAGTTTTTTAAAAAGTTTTAGGCGCTTATTTGTAATACTCCACTACCTGCTTTTCTCAACTTTTTTAGTGACTAAATTTTTTAAAAATTTTTCGTAGTATTGTGTTGCTAGAGAATTCTGTGTTTTTTTTGTTTTTTTTTAATTTTTAAAATATTTTAGATTTTAAGAAATCAGTTTCCTATATAAATTGAACGTAAACTGATTCTCCACTTTTTGACTATCACAAATATAAAAAATTCTTTTTTCTGTGTACCATTCCCTATCATGTCGCTAGAGAATTCTGGGTTTAGTATAATAGAAATACAAAAGTAGTTTAATTGCTAGAAATTGAAATTGACACTCATTCAGCATTCTGGATTAATGAGAAAATCAAGAAACATCATTCATTCTTTTTGAAAATGAGAGCAACTCTTATAAAATTATTCAGCTAAAACTAATGATAATGAAATTTTCATATAAAGAATAAAACTGCCTAAGAATAGGGATTTGTCTTCTTGTGTTTATAAACCAAGAGATATTTCCATGCAGTATAACTGATAGTTTTTTCATTCGATGTAGACCAGATTGTCACAACAATCAACTCAAACATTAAAAATAATCCAGAAAGAATGAACTTATTTAAAGAATGAATATTAAATCAGACAAATTAATTTTGAAAGAAAAATTTTCATGCCTTAAAAATTAAAAAATTTATGACAACACCATTTTATTATTAAGTATTAATTTAATGTTTGCTGTCTAGCCTAAGCAAATTACACAAAATAATACATTTGCACTAAGATTTCTAATAAAGTAATGGGTTAATTATATTCTGTGATTGTTAATTAATAAATACTGCAAATTTCAGTAAAATTGGTTGATTTCCTGAATTTTTAAGTGAAGGGAGAGGTCAAAATGCCCATTGTCTGACTGTTCGAAAGATCTTGTTTGCTACTTTATAGCATGATGTCATTTTCCAATGCACTAGCCTGGTTGACGGTTGTGGCTTTACGTCAGGGGTGGGCAACCTTTTCAGAGTAAGGGCCAAATGAGACTTTTGGAAGGAGATCGCGGGCCGGAGTGAAAAACGAAATCTCAGAATTACTATATTTTGTTTACATGAATAAATTGTGCAAAAATTGCATTGAACACTCTACAAATCTGATATGTTTTCTCAAGAGACTTCTGTATGTTATGTTATAAAAGGCGCCGACGAAGAACCATTTTGGAATCATAAAAAATAATGATGGGGGAAGTAGCAAGTTGATCCAGCATTCGTTTTGACACACCTCACATAAGTTCTCTGTTTCATGCCCTTTCCTCGTCTCTCGTTTCCTCTTTGCCTCTCTCTTTCTCTTTTCAGGCCAATTTTGAAATTAATAGCTAAAGAAAAATAAAATATACATGCATCATCGCTCGCTGATGTTTATACATTTTTATGCCACTGTAAATCTTAATTGAAACCTACTTTTACGTCTATGTCACAAAATGATATGAGTTTTACTGGGAGGTCTGCGGGCCGGATTGCAATAATAAAGCATAACAGGGTGGTGGGCCGGACGCGGGTCGGATGTGACTGGATATTTTCCATTTTCGGAGACCTTGCGAACTAAAAAAAGAGAGTTACTGCCCCTTAAACCATTGGAACTCTTCTAAAATAAATTTCGCTCGTGTATTCGATCTCTACAAGAGCCTAATTTAATTTTCAAAATTCTATTTTCAAAAAATAGTGAAACAAAAATGCAAGTAAAAAGACTCCTGGGCAACACCAAGTAAATGCGGCTAGTTATTAATAAATGTTTATGCTTCGAAACAAGAAAAATAATTTATAAAGTCAAAACAACTTTTCAACGATTTGTACATTTTTGACATGTTTTACTTCTGTTTAAAAAATATAAAGGTTTTGTGTATGCATTATTGGAAAAACATGGAACAAAACATCTTATCATGAATGTTAATTTGGTTAAAGATTTTGTACCTTATTGGATAATTGTGGTAGAGAGAAAGAGGAAGTAAATCAGTTGGGGGGGGGGGTAAATAATTTAAAAAATAAAAATGAGACAGTACGAAGGAAAAAAAAAAATTAAAATTCACTTTTGAATTGAAAATGAAGCATTCTTTTTCAAATAAATTTCTTTCAGTTTGAACAATACAAAATTAAAAGCGCAACATGCAGAACTAAAAAAATATTGGTATAGTCCTGTCACTTTAGCATTAAGCCAAGGGAGATATTTTATTGTGACTTGCTGGTGTGAGTTGAAGAGTCGCTGGCCAGAGACAGGAAATAGCCATTCTATATCATGGATCTATCTTATTTTATCTCATCTTATCTATCTATGAAAAGAAGGAAGTCACCAGGGTTCCATATAAAAATACCAACATCATCACTATAATAAAATCAACTTTATTTAACGTTTCATTAAAACAGGAACACAATGTAAGGCAAGTTCGCTCAGCAGGCAGGTTTTAGTTAAAGACAGAATATTGTTAAAAAGACAAACATTTTCTCTACAATTTATAGGCCTATTAACTTTATTTAACAGTTTTATATCAAGACAAGACCACAAGAATATAAGACAGGTTGATCCAGCCGGCGGGCATATATTATAGAAGAAGGATTTAATCCAGGGGATTCATCTCGCCTAGCCAAGTAGTTGCTAGAGAGGAGGCAAGTAATATAACGTCTGATCACATTAGAATCTCAACTAAAACTGTTCATATTTGGGTGGAAATAGGAAAAGGCACACATAGACAAAGTGTTTTAAGCACCTGACATATCACCATGCGAGTCTGAACATGCCTGTGTTATCCAACCAGACTACATACAAATCACTACGCAATCTCTTACATCTAAGTGCAAACGAAAATAGATCTTAACCATGTAATTGGCTAAAAGAATTAATTTCTAGTAAGTAATCCTTTTAGAATGATTTTAATTTTTGTATAGAAAAATGAAAATTCAATGTAAATATAAGTATAACTTAATTTCGTAAATCTATTCTTATACTAACGATGAGTTAATCAATGTTTCTTTTTCTAATGCATTTTTCATATATATCTATATGTATGTATGCAGATATCTAGCCAATAATGTTTGTATAAATAAAGGAATTTATACTATAATACAGTTCTACTTGCTATTGAGCACTATTTTATAAACACTGGAGTTTCATTGGGTTAACATCAAGGAAACAACAACAATATAATTGCTATATATATATATATATATATATATATATATATATATATATATTTGGGGGGGGAGGAGGCTTTGATTTTATTTATGTTTAAAATTTTACAAAAAAAGTTCACAGTATAGTAAATTTTCTTTATAAAATAAGATGTGATACAAGGCCAAAATTGAGTGGGTGGAATGGGGGTCGACTGTTCTCTAAATCAGTTTCAGTCACCAAAATACCACATTCACTCTGGGTAAAACCTACTTAAAATTATCTCCAATGGTGTGATGTTTTTTATTTACAAAAAATATCTGTACAAATTCATCGGTCAGTGGGGTGGGGGGTGCTAAAAAACAACAGATTGCTGAAAAATAAAATGCTCAGTGTGGTTGTTAGTAGGACCCTCCCAAATCTATCTAGGTATGAGCTGCTCACTGCTTTCCGGGTTGTTTGCAAGTTGGGAGAAATAAGCGGGTTATTGTAGAATAAAACAAGAATTTCGATGGGATTCAAGGGCATGGATTGTGTAGTGTCCTCCAAAATAGGTACCATTTGGGGGCAAGATAGGGACAAATTAAAAATGGCGAGTGGCCATCTCAGAGGATCTCTAATACCGAAAATAAAGAAAAAGTCCACCGCTTTTTAAATAGTGCAAAGTGCAATCTCCTCCTATCACATCTGATTTTGACTTTAAGCTGATGTTTAAAGTGCAAAATCAAGTCGTAATAAGAAGCCCCTCCCACCCCACTCCATATGTCTAAGCATAAGGTCCACACTACTATTCTAGCTATGACTAGGATTGTGAGAAATGCCATTCGTTTTTGCCTGAGGCACAAAGGCAATGCACAGTATAACAAAAGAATAAAATGCTCCTTGAAAAAGTCATTGAATTAGAAAGCACTAATAACGAATAATCAATTAATATGTGATTTTGTAAATTAATATGCAAATTAGTTAGGCCAAGTACGTATGTTGTGTACACAGGTTCAGTTGTTAAGAAATGTGAAGTTTTTGTGGATGAAAAAAATGTTTTACTGTCACTATCATTGCGATAAACAGCAACACTTTGGAGTTTACTTGAAAATGGATGACGTCACAAAATATGCATTATTTTTTAGTAAAATGTATTTTTTATTTTATTTAGTTATTTTTTTTACTTAAGTTCATCCCAAACAAGGCACAATGCCACTGAGACGTAGGGGGCTACTGTGAATTAGTGGAATCCTATATGGGGAGTTTTGCAGCAAGATGCTTGTTCACATTACATTTGAATGTCTGCATGTTAGTACGGTCAGGGAAGCAGGAAGGGAATTCCAAAGGCTAGCAGTACGAGGAAAGAAGCTATTAAAGTAAAAAGCTCTCCGGCATCTGCGACCTCAACAGTGAAGGGGTGGGATCTTGTTGACTGAGGGTATTTACATAGAGGGGGGGCACTAGTGTATAAAGAAATGGTGATATAGTATACTAATAAAACTCTTATCTTGCTTGCTTGTCACTGTGCACACTTCATTTGTACATGGATGTATGGCAAAGGATGGATATTAAATATAAATGGAAATGAAATGAAGATTTGAGGAAATATTAGGGTCACCAGTTAGCAAGATGAATAGAGTTTTATAAATGAAAAATGCAGGAAAACGTGATTAATCAACAAAACATTTATAGAACTACAATTTTACATGAATATAAAAGTCAGTTTTGGTGAAGAAATGTTCATTGGTAAAGTTTATAAATTCTTCAGTAAATAAGCAGACTATGTGTGTCTATATTTGTTAGTTCGTGTAAGTGGGTATTAGACCATGTATGTGAGTAAGTGACAATGTGATACTATGTGTAGGGGTAGGTTTACCTTGTTTTGTTACTGTGTGTGAGTCATCGCGATTTGCTTCTGTTCGCCTGACCTCTTGTCAGTGCGTATGGATATGTGCACGAGACGTAGAAAGCTTGTACGTTCGTTTTGAAGTGTTCTTTTCTTTTCGTCGCCTCAGCCAAAAGCCAGAGGGTAAAGGGGGAACACACATTCTTGTATGTTCTTTCGAAGCGCGCCATTTGAATCCAAGGAGACCTCTGAGAACTCTCTTTATTTCCCCGTCTCTTAAGGGGTTTATTTAGTTCGCATCGGCTTATTACTTTGGCATCGGCTTGTTAGTTTTGACTTTGAAACGATATTCATTGGTTGGAAAATATTGAGTTAACGCGTTTCTGTGAAACTCCCTTGCTTTTTAGAATTGATGAGCAGAGCGTACTTCAACAAAGCAGAGAAAGTAGGAGGGTAGCAATTCAAGCCATTTGCCGTTTGTTCAGATTGCGTCTCGGTCAACCACATATGCTTTAAATGCCGAGAGGAATGATCTAAATGAAGTTAGTTAGGTACTCCCATCTCCTGAGACACACGAGGCAGTCAAAGTGATCCATCGCATTCATAAAAATTTGAATTTGGCATATTTTTTACTGTTTTCGGAGCGAGAATATTTTACAGGCACAGGTCGCTAGCCTGAAGCCAAACCACTAACATTTATAAAGAAGACTGAAAGCGTATAAGTCTCTGGTAGATATTTACTTGCTGGTTTTCAAAGTGGAGCGAAAATTGTAAAAACGTTTCTATACCGTTGTTGTTGTTGTTGTTGTTGTTGTCTTTTTGGTTTTTAAACGTCATGAAACCAACGACACAAAAAGATTTTCTTTGTCATTTGTTTTCTGATTTTTGCGGTAAAAAATAATATATTACACAAGTTTTCTTTTCTAAGTAAAGGACGAATTATAAATTATGGCCACTCACATATTAACTTCTCTAAATGTACTTAATTCTGTGTTTGACTTAAATGTGTTTAATTCTTGATATATATCTATATATATACTGTCTTATTTCCTGTCTTGATTTACAACTGAAGTAATTCCTGAACTCACACGCTGGCCTGAAGTTTTGGCTGTCTTTCTCTTATATGTACTTACTTGCAAGAGGGAAACCTATCTTCAACTTTCTGTTCCCTCTGCAGTGTACAGTCAACTATTATCTACATATATACATATTTATATATATATATATATATATATATATATAATGGAAGTTTTTGTTTTTTGTTTTTTTACCTGTGGGGGCTCGGAAATACCTGACTACTACACGGGTGCAGGCTATTTTCTCCTCTCGGTGTGTTGGACCTGTAAGACCTTGTCAGGCCATCCATCTAAGAGAAGGAAATCTCTGATAATAAAACCTTGCTACCAACTACTTACGTCGTGGCAGCAAACTGTTACGGAGGGAGGTCTCCTTAGTCCTGATCGACAACCTTCCTAGAGTTGGAATCTCGAACAAAATATCCGGTTTGCAAACCTACAATTGCTTAAGGAGTAGATAGGTTCTGCCTATCGCCGGCCTTTGCACTTCTTCTTTGTCTATTAGCCAGGCGCAGAAGTACCCGCGCTGGGACGCCTCAAAACACTCAGTGCCTGGCCTTGTTTCCTTACTAGGACAATGAACGCCATTTCTTTTTTTCTATTTGGGCAACTTAGGGGAAGTTTTTTCTTCACTAAGTCTTACATGACCAGTCTGGGTCGCTCTTGTTCCGACAGGTTGAGGGTACAGGTTAGACAGCTTGTCTGGCTGCTGTTTCCGACTGACAGGACAGGAGCCCAAACTCTTGGGTAGCGCTAAGAACGGCTGCTCTATCATCAGTTGCATAATACTGTGGGTAGTTGTATGTGCCATGTCGTGCATGGAAAGGGACCCTGCAGTTATTTCCAGTGGGCTTTCCCGAGGCCACAACCCCCATGGACCAGGTCGCGACTAATGGACTGGTTGTGAGCTTATTGGCACCTAACAAGCACCCACCTTGCCCACCCCACTCTATAACAAAACAAACATGTCATTACAAAAAAATAAAATTAAACCTAAACTACACACTCAACACAAAACATCTTCACCTCCGCCCTTGAGGCTCGTATTTACAAATAACTGGGGACTTAAATCCAACATCAACAACGTAGAAACCTTTCTCCTGACAAACTCCCCGGATATCCTAGCACTAAGTGAAACAAACCTTCAATCCTCAATCTCCTCTCACCACTTTGACATGGCTGACTACCTCCCACTCTATCGTAAAGACTCTGATAAACATATGCATGGGCTAGGAGTTTATGTTCGGAATACTTTCCCTCTGATTAGAGAATCGGATGACCAAGACTACATGTGCTTTAGATTGACTTTACATCACAGCGTTACTTACTTATATTTCTTATACCATTCCCCTCTGACTCAGGATTGTACCCTGCTAAACTCTGTCTCTGAAAGCATAGATAGAGCACTCTCACTTGATTCGAATGCCCAGATACATGTATTTGGGGATTTTAATGCACACCACCGTGACTGGTTGGGATTCTCCAGCCTTACTGACGCAGCCGGCAACTATACGTATAATTTCTCCTTAGCTCACTCCCTCTTTCTCAGACTGTCTATTTCGCAACCCACATCTCCGATCGAGTAGACCAGCAAGCCTCACTTTTAGACCTGTTCTTGACCTCAATGCCTGAGGCTCGTGTGACGAAAGCCCATAGCCCACTCGGGAATGCTGATCACATTGTGCTAATGATTCATATCACCCTAAAAAGTCGCCCAAAAGCTGAAGAGCCGTTGCTCAAAATAACGAGATACTACAGGCAGGCTGATTTTGAGTCAATCAGAGATCACATCAGCGATGCCCCATGGAGGGAAACCTTCTCACTCCCTGCTGATCAGTGTGCAAATGAGTTAACTGAATGGGTCAAAGCAGGCATTGAAGCCTATGTCCCCATGCAAAAGTTCTTTAGCAAGCCCCACTTTCCCCAATGGTTCACCTCGGAATGTGCAGCTGCGATTGCTGAGAGGCAGCAAGCATTCTGTGAATTCGGCCGCCATAAGTCAGCTACTAATAGACAGAAATTTATAGAGTCAAGAAATAATTGTAAGGCCGTGATAGGTGAAGCAAAGAGAAGGTATACTGAGTTAACAAAAAAAAGCATTGAGTCACAGAAACTAGGTACTCACGATTTCTGGAAAATCTACAATAGTGTGGTGAACAATGGTCAATCAACGATTTCCTCACTATCAAACCACAATGATGTCGTTTGCACGGCAACTGATAAGGCTGAACTACTTTCCCAGCGTTTCGCTTCAAACTCCACTTTGAACTCAGAAAACCACCCCCTCCCTAAATTCCCATTGCAGACGAAGCCACACTTGATAACCTGGTCATCACCCCATCAAAGAGACATCATAAAAAACCATGACACCTCCAAAGCATGTGGGCCTGATCTTATACCTGTAATAGAATTAAATAAATGCTCTGCCGAACTGGCCCTTGTAATCTCCAAACTCTACAATAAGTGTCTAGCTGAATCTTGCTTCTTCGATAGCTGGAAAATTTGCTTCTGTGGTACCAGTATACAAGAATTCTGGGGATAGAACTGAACCTCAGAACTACAGCCCAATCAGTCTACTTCCGATCTTTGCTAAAATCTTTGAATCCTTAATAAATCTAGCAATAGTCCGGCACTTAGTTAATGCTAAACTTCTTTCTGACCGCCAGTATGGATTTAGACAAGCACAATCTACTACAGACATCCTAAGGGTCATCTCTGAACACATGTATCATACACTCGACAAGGCAGGTGAAGCTAGGGCAGTAGCGCTTGATATATCCAAGGCCATTGACAAAGTATGGCATAAAGGGCTTCTCCTGAAAATACGCTCATACTGGGCAATTACTTAATATAATTAGATCCTTCCTAACCAAAAGAAAGATCCAGGTTGTCCTCGATGGCCGTTCATCTAAGCAACATGACATAAATGCTGGTATACCCCAGGGATCTATCCTTGGACCTTTATTGTTTCTGATCTTCATAAGCGATCTCCTTGATGATATTGAGCCTTTACTCTTGTCATGTGGGCAAAACGGACGCGATAATATCCGAGGCAATCACTGAATCCTTAGAAAATCCCCTCCAGGCTGTAGTGGATTGGGGTCATAAATGGTTGGTAACTTTTAATACCGCAAAGACAAAGCTCCTTTCCTTCAATAACTACAATAAACCTCTTCAACCACCAATTGTCATGGCAAATAACACCCTACCTGAGAGTTCAACATTCAAACTCCTCGGTCTAACTTTCACAGATAACATGAGTTGGAATAAATACATTGAAAACATTGCCAAGGCTGCATTAAAGAAGGTGGGCTCCCTCTCTAATGTGCTAGTAAACTCCTCACATCTGACATTATCCTGTATCTCTACAAAGCCAACATCCGCCTATGCATGGAGTATTGTTGCCATATCTGAGTTGGTGCATCATCTACTAGTCTCTCCCTCCTAGACAAGGTCCAAAAAAGAGTCGTCAACATAATGGGTCCCTCACTGTCCACCAAGCTCCTTGTGCTTGTTTTATAAATACTTCAATGGATTGTGCTCCGATGAACTGGCTACTCTGGTGCCCCTTTGACGTAAATTCACTAGAGCAACCCAGCAATCAGCAAAATCCCATCCATTCACTGTAGAGGTCCCCAGATGCCGGAGAGCCTTCTACTCCAATGGCTTATTTCCTCTTGCTGCTGGCCTCTGGAATTCCCTCCCTGCTCTCTGTTTCCCCGACAGTACCGACATGCAGAGGTTTAAAACTAATGTAAACAGACATCTTGCTACACTGCTCCCAACTTGGGGTGACACCCAAAACCCACACCCAAATTCTCAGTAACCCTTTACGTCTACAGTGGCGGCCTGCCTTGTTTGGGGTGAAATATGTTTTTAAAAAAAAGAAGAAAAAAGAAGTGTGATAGGTATGGAATGAGTAGTGTAGATATATATAGAAGTTAAAAAAAAGGTTTATTCTGACATCAGAATACATTGTGATGTCATATAGATCCTCTCTCCTCTTTTAATTATTTGCATCATTCCATTCCTCTCATCACATATTAAGTGAGCAAAATGATAAAAGTCTAATAATATCGGTTATATTGAAGCATCAAACCTACCCATCGCGACCGAATGTGACGTCAGCACTTTGAGGTCGGTGTTAATCTGAAAAAAAAGTACCCAAGCTTATTAAGGCCACGAATAGTAATTTATTTTCTGTTTTCTTAATGAAATAATCTAAAACAATTGTTTTTTAACAAGTTTAAAAGCAAATTGTTTCCGGTTATATTAATCTGAAAAAAGTACCCGAGCTTACTAAGGCTGACAAATAGTAATTTGTTTTCTGATTTTTGCGGTAAAAAAAAATATCATAAAATTTAGTGCTTATCCAGAATTACCGAGACATGGGAAGAAAAAAATAAGACAAACTGAAATATCTGTATGATTTACGTACCCGTGATGGAATGAATACATCGTATACCAAAAATCATTTTGGTAAAATTGTCGTTTCCCAACCAAAATTACCGAGACATGGGAAGAAAAAAATAAGACAAACTGAAATATCTGTATGATTTACGTACCCGTGATGGAATGAATACATCGTATACCAAAAATCATTTTGGTAAAATTGTCGTTTCCCAACCAAATTGGCAGACAAATAAATCGTCTGCAGTTTTCTGATTTTTTTTCCGACCTCACAAATGAGTAAATAAACCCAAATAAATTGTTTTGGATTAATTTCCCAACTGTATTTCCTTTAAAATTATTTAAGGTTAATTTGAAATTAGTCCAAAATAATTTACTTGTGTTTACTTACTCATTTGTGAGTTCGGAAAACTGCAGACGATTTATTGTTCGCAATTTTGGTTGGGAAACGACAATTTTACCTTCATTTTTATTGTGAAAATAAAATCAGTGTTTTTTAAAATGGATTTGAAATATAACAAACAGTAATTGTTGTTTTTGTTTTTTCAGATTACTAATTAACAATTTAAGAAACTTTTTTCTTTTTTTTTTCAGTTTTCAAATAATAAAATCAGTATTTTTTTCAATTTTTTTGTAACCGGGTTTGAAATATATTACAAATTTACAATTTAACAAACAATAATGATTTTAAAAAAAAAATAATAAAATCAGTGTCTTTATAAATTCCATGAGAAATGCCAGTATACTGAAATCATATGACCTTAATAGGGTTAAGATGAAAATTCATATACACTAAATGTACAAAAGCAAGGAAATTCCCAAATTTGTACACTTTTATTGTCATTAAGGGTATGCGAGCACAACAGGGTTATGTATTTTACTGGTAGGAATTTTTCTTCAGAGCACCTCACACACTTCATCTACTCATGCATAGAGATTTATACTGTAGTGATGTGATAATGAAATGGTTTGGTTGATATGTAGTCATACCCTTAATGACAATAAAAGTGTAAAAATTTGAGAATTTCCTTGCTTTTGTACATTTAGTGTATATGAATTTTCATCTTAACCCTATTAAGGGCATATGATTTCAGTATACTGGCATTTCTCATGGAATGTCACTACTTTTGTAAAGGCTATGCCTCAATACAATGCCTTCTCATAACTGATATAGTTGGTAGTTTGACTAATCAAGGTATATGGTAAACTGAAATTAAAATGCCATCAACTAGACACTAGAACCTCTATCTTTGCCAAAAATCAGCTGAATCCATCAAATGGTCGATAAGATATAGAATAAAGTGTATGAATACTGGTCATTTTTAAGGTTTTTTGGAATTTTCTGGAAAACTAAGGTATATGGTAAACTGAAATTAAAATGCCATCAACTAGACCCTAGAACCTCTATCTCTGCCAAAAATCAGCTGAATCCATCAAATAGTTGATGAGATACATGGTGGCACATACGTACGTACGTACACACGGATAACATGATTTCATGATTGAACTTTCTGGATCTCTGGGTTGCCTTGACTAATGATGCTGAAATTCTACACACTTATAGAACCTATCAAATAAAAATTTTGTGCAAAGTTTTAACTAATTTGGTTTATTGGAGTTATGATTGATTAAAGAAATGAGATTTCCAGCATAGGCCATTCTTAAAGTCTATTAAGGGATAGAGCACTCTCGCGCCTCCCTTGATTTACAGCCCATAGTAATGCCGTATCCAATAGAGTATATTGCCGAAGAAATTGTTTTTATGTCATACGACGACGCAACAGATAAAAAATAGCATTCAATTAAATAATTGCTTATTGAGTTTTATAAACTTAATGAAATAAAGTTAATAATAATAACCCTAAGCACTTTGCTTTAATTAAGTTGTGGGTACATGTTCGTCTTTTACCATAGTCCGTTTTTCATAACTTTTTACTGACCATTTTTTTTTCTTTTTTCGGTGTACACTTACCTATCAGGCTGCTAGAGAATTCCGGGGTTTTTGGAAAAAAAATTCGAATATTTTACATTTTAGGAGGTGGGGGGATCAGTTTTGACCATGTCGCATGTGTTGTTCTTATGGACCAACTTCGGTGTAAAATTAGCGAGCATGTAACATGAACAGGCACTTGTAAAATATGGCAGTTAAAAATAAACTGACAGCAAAACTTTACTTGCTTGGTATTGAAAAGTATTACCGTACACCGACAATTACGGAAAACGAGCAATTATTTTCATTTAAAGACACTTGTGAAATATGGCAATTCAAAAACCAAATATTTAAAGACCCCCCCGCCAAGATGTAAAAAAAAATTGAGATGGTCAAAAAGAGGGGGATCAGTCTACATTGAATTTACATTGAAAACTGATCCCCCCCCCCCTCCTAAAATGTAAAATATTTGAAAAGCATTTCCAAAAACACCGGAATTCTCTAGCAGCCTGATAGGTAAGTGTACAGTACAAAGTTGTGAAAAACGGACTATGGTAAAAGACGAACAAGTCTTAAAATGTAAATATTTTTGAATTTTTTTTCCAAAAACCCCGGAATTCTCTCGCGACATGATAGGTAATTGTAAGCAGAACAATTTTATAAATTTAAGATGGTCAAAAAGAGAGGGATCAGTCTACGTTGAATTTACATTGAAAACTGATCCCCCGTCTTAAAATCTAAATTTTTAAAAATTTCTTTCCAAAAACCCCGGAATTCTCTACTGACATGATAGGTAATTGTACACCGAAAAGATTTTTTTTTAAATTGAGATGGTCAAAAAGAGGAGGATCAGTCTACGTTGAGTTAACATTGGAAACTGATCACCCCTCCTAAAATGTAAAATATTTGAAAAAGATTTCTCCAAACCCCGGAATTCTCTAGCAGCCTGATAGGTAAGTGTATACCGTAAAAAGAAAAGAAAAAATGGTCAGTAAAAAGTTGTGAAAAACGGACTGGTAAAAGACGACATGTGCCAAGTTGTGTATTTTGTTTCATTAGGACCCACGCTAACTTGACTATAAGCCTAACCTCCACTTTGATGGGGTCAAAGTTTCAATATAACCATATTGACCCAAATGGTAGTTTCGTATTTAAAAATTTTTTTTAATTTCGATTTATATTTTATCATCATTCTCTTTATCCCATGCAGCAGATCCGCACTGGATTTCTCACTTTATCATACACAGTCAAAAGCTTCGTTAAAATTTGATGTCTTATGTATATATCAGTTTAAAATTCTGTCGAAGAAGTAACTACAAATCAGTCGAGATTTGAATTTTCTATCTTTTTGAAAAAAAAATTGTTTTCCCGAAACGGAAGAGTGAAGAGTAACCAAGGGAGATAATTTAATAAAACTTTATTTCTACTCGAGAAGGAGTTACCCTTTTTTTACTCCGGTGAGTTCACGCACTTGCGATATTTATTTTAATGATTTTTATCTTTAATTCTTGACCTTTTTATTTTAATTGTTAATTATTATTGAGAGTAGAAAACTACTGATTATGTTGTGAAATTGTATACCATTAATCTGTTTTAGTAATCAACTGGGCTACGTATCACGCCGTGTTTTGTTAGTATTTTACTTATTACGTTAGTATTTATTAATTTTACGCTTGTTATTAATTAGAAAGAAAAAAAAACGTGTATTTTTAAATACCAGTTTTTTTTTTTATTGATTAGATTTATTTTGTTCTTTTGGGATATTGGTTTACAATTATAAATATATTCTTCTTTTTTTTTTGTACTTTAAAAATTCACCGTTGGAATATTTCACCTTTTTCGCCCTCTGAAATAAAATTCGTATGTAGCTATTTAGTTTTCAGAATCGAACTTTATATCAATGTTTTAATCTCTGGCGGCCATGTTTATTTTATGTTTTTTAAAACAATTATTTGCACCCAAAATCTGGTTGTATAGAATAGACTTTTAATATTATTTTTACACGCACAATTCTGATTAAAAATACTGGTCGGTAATTGAAAAATATCAATTTAAAATAAAACAACAACAAAAAAACAAGTTCCAGACGGGTAAAAACTTCCGATAAAAATTCAATTTTATAGACGTTAAAAAGTAAATTAAATTGGATTTCTTGACCTGAAATAAAATTCTAAGACTAACAATCAATTTTATCCGAAATGTGGGCAAAAACCAAGCAAAATAGGCGAGATATTTCAACGATCTCTACTACAATTGATTAAACAGGTTCTTTTGTGTGTGTGTGTGTGTGTGTGTGTGTTTTTAAAAAAAGTATTTGTATTTTTTCTGGTAAATTCGATACGTTATATTTAACTTTGGATATTAAAAGTTTTATTTATTGCTTTATCTGTTGAGATCTTTTGAAATAATTGTTTTTATTTAAATCAAGTGTACTTTTATTCGATTCACCCGGCCACGTGGTTTAACGGAAATCCACTGCCCGTGTCGGCGATTGTTTTTAAAATCCATTTCTTGTGGGTGCGCTTCTTTCTAAACCGTTATTTTATTTTTAAATCGAAAATGCTAAAAAAATATAAAACAAATATTCCTTGAGAAATTCCAAATTCTATTGGTAGTCTATTTTACTATTTAAAATAATCTAGTATGTAGGTTTATTTTTATAAATCTCAACATTAGATTTTCAAATATTCCATAATTTATGTTTACCACGTGGATTAAACTTAAGGGGTTATATATACATTTTGGTGATTGTGCAGTATAGTTAAGAAAAAAAAGTGATAAGAAGAATTTTACAAATAACTGGCTCTTTTTATCCTTTTTTGGTAGTTTTATAGAATCACTCCCGTCTCCAATCGGGTGTTTTTTAAACGGGCCTTTCGAGTACCCTAACCCTAGTTTAGAGGTCCCTCCTTTATCCGCCAGATTAGAATTTCGAAATAAACTTTTTTTTTTACATAAATGTATTTCTAGTTATTGTTCAGTTTAACATTATTCCAGAATAGTAAAAGCAGTACGATGCACTAGTTTTTTTACAAGCGAGTCACCAATTAAGGCCCGCAAGCCACTCGAGTATAGGGGTTATTGAGTTTAACAGGTAGCTGGTGAAACACCGAGGAGATTAGTAACGATGGTTGTAACTGGTCGAATTGGCTATTTAAGAGGACGACTCAACAAGAATTTGTTTACATTAGACTTGAAAACGACAATGTTATAGTCAGCCGGGAAGAAGCCCCCGCGGTACTGTGTTCCGCAGACGGACATTTCTGGGAAAGAAACTTTGCTCATCCGCTTAGTTCTAGAGACACGGGAAGAAAGAAGTTATTGACAGTGGTTGTGGCTGGACGTGTTTTGTTGTGAATGTTTTACATAGGGGACCATAGATTGAAGTTCAGTTGAGCACCTGCCATGAAAATAACGATCGAGTAGAGAAAGACTAGCAAACAAAACTTGGTATTTTTTTAGTCCCTTGGCGTCGATGCTTTCCGACGTTTTATGTAAAATGCAGGAAAGCACCGAAGCGGTTAGCCATTGAAACCACGAGAAAATGAGCAGACGATTACATACTGATTGAAATGAATAAGCAGACGACATCTAAACTGTTAAACTTATTGAAACGCGATTTCAACTGATCGAAACGCGCAAATACGGCAATGAATTTTACGAGGTGTTAATGGCTGTTGCGTCTCCCGAAGGAATGATAAAATTTTGTCAGGATGAAAAACTGATCGCAAAGGAAATAGATGCCTAAAATTTTGAGAAGAAAAAAAACCTAACCAGGTTCTTTTACAGATTATGACACACGCTAACCCTAATCCCCACTTTGACTCTAAACTTAACGACGAGGTCAAAGTTATGTTGCATAACCCTTCTCTTTGGGCCGCGGCGGTTTACGTTTACTATTTAGTGCCGGAAAGGGCCGTGGCAGTTCACAGTTAATACTCGTCATTTTTTAAACATCATAAATCACATAGTTCATATATTGTTTGCATACCTTTAGATTTCTCCCTCGCCGTGTAGAGGGTATCCGTCTAGTGAACGAACTCTTCTTTCCTTCCTGCCGTGAACCACGCCGTCCGTTGTCTGCAACAAAAGCTTCCCGACCGACTCACCAAACAACAATCTCTTTAAGTTTCAATTCTTTTTATTACAAGCGTTGTTATTTATCGGCCTGGGCCATTCACTACGTCGAGAGAGAGAGAGAGAGCAAATCACTACTTTATCGTAGTTACTTAGCAATTATTTTCTTAACCATTCATAGAGGGGGGGGATCTCTCGCTTGTATTTTCCCCTTATTTGTTGTAGTTTTCATGATAACAATCACGTCTCATCGGTTTGCCTCCAAAACCCAGACTGACGAAACTCGCTTCTCACGAAGAACGAGTGACGTCACAGATCCCTCTGTTTCCCACGCAAGGGCCCGTGACGTCACAGAGCCTCTCGCAGGTGCACACTGACCTTTGATCTGGGATCTCGTTACATGGTGACCGTATCACGTCTGTTAGCTCTGATTGTGAGAACAGGCCCTGTTCTGCACCCGCGCTAATTCGCGCAAGTCAAACCAACGATTTACAACAGATATGTCCATTCCCATAGGACGATTATCCAACAGTTAGAGTGGCTCCTAATCTGTGAGAGGACTCCTAACCAACCCCTAAACTCTTATGAAAGCAACAATAATAATCAGTAAAAAATAAAAAAAAAACCTAGCCAGTACCAACAAGAAATAATTTTCAGTAAAAAAAAAAACACTTGATTCACTTAATTTAAACACTTATTTGAATCGCTGTTATTTTTTCGTTAAAAAAAAAAAAATATTTCTTCCATACAAGTTGGCAAAATGTATTTGATTTTTTTAGCTTTAATTTTTTGCTTTTTTTTTTTTTGCACTTGTAAATCCAGCCTCGCAGATAAGTCAATGGACTTTTCATTCAGCAATGTTCGGCGTTTTACGTAAACACCCGAAAAGTGCCGAGGCACTTCTGCCGTGGGTCCTAATGTAAAAAAGCACTTTATTTTTTTTTTTCGGTTGTTTTCAGCGTGGTTGCCTTCGTGGGAATACCGCCACAAAATAGGGTGTATAATAATATAACACAACGTGTACGCAAAAACGAATGCAGGTCGAAAATCTTTGGAGATATTTGTTACAAAAAAAACAAAAAACACTAACCCTAAGTCCGAGGTGACATGTTTAGATTAACGAAATACACCAATTATACCGATTCCGCATAATAGACTTTTACCGAATGACACTAGAAGGAAATTATGAAAAAAATAATAGATAAATAAAAAAGCAACACTTTGCAAAGAAAGAAAACAATTAAACACAATTTCTGTTCAGTTTCAGGAATCGAGTTTAATTTTCTGTTATCACCTTTCGGCTATTGTCGTATTGGAGCAGATACGTTAATAATATCCCGATTTAAAAAAAAAAAAGGGGGCAGAATCTGATGTTGATAGGAGTTACTAAAAATAAATTGGAAATAAAATCGGGACTGTCCGTCAGTAATGCCAGCCGCTCAGATCATCAAAGATTTCGGATCTCACGAGGGCGACTCATCCTGATATTAAATGCGCAACATATACAACATTATATTCACCAACAATAGCCAAATGGAAATAATTGAGGAAGTACCTCTCATTAATCTAATGGTCTGATAAAATATAATACATATTTATACTTTTATACATCGAGGTAGGTTTTCCTTTTTTACGCCAGCTTGAGTCTTTCCTACGTAACCATATTCAATTACTGTGTAGAGGTTTGTGAGATGCTTGTCGGAGATAGCCATTCTGTGTGGTGTCGCTGCGTCTGTGTTCATCTGATTGGGAAATGAAGAAGAAGAAAGTGTCACCCAGTTTCAGTTAGAAAGACGAACCTCTTTTCTACAATTATATCAACTTTATTTAATGGTTTCATAAACACAGAATAGAATTTAAGAGGGTTTTTTTATATGTACTGACGAGTCACCGCCTATCAAGACCCTAGGCCACTCGGTTAATGAATTTGTCAGGAGGACAGTTAAGCAACGCAGTGAAAATGATTGAGACGGGTCTGAATGAAATTATTTAACATTGGACTTGAAAACGACCAAGCTATAGTCATCTGGGAAGCAGCTCTGTGGTATCGTGTTCCACAGATGGATAGTTCTTAGAAAGAAACTTTGCTCATGAAAGTTGCATTAAGTTTTAAGTACAGACGGAGAAAGGAAAATTATTTACAGTTGTCGTAGGTAGACATGTTTTTGCTGTAAATGTTTTACATGGGAGAACCATAGATTGGAGCTCAGTCGAGCACCTGCTATGAAAATAGCGATAGAGAAAAACCAGCAACCTCTCTTCTGTGGAGAAGAGAAGAGGACAATCCCCTACTAGATTTTGAAGTCAGTTTTGTACTCTGTCAAGGCAGGAACGGGTGCTCTGGGCGGCACCACCCCAGATGTGGCAACAGTATTCCATCTTAGGACGTATTTGACTCTTATTAGAGGATTGTGTCAGGAGTGAGATACTTTCTGAACCGGTAGAATGATCCAACCATTTTTCCAGTAACCTTAGCAACAGATTTGAGGTCTGGAGTGAAGGTCCATCCTAGAAGCTTATCAAAGTAGGGGGCTTCTTCAAGGAGAGAACCATTCATATCAATTGGGGCAAAATGAGGATTCGAGTGTTGGTGGTGAAAGGAGAGAAGCTTAGTTTTAGATATATTGAAAGTAACAAGCCACCTTTTCCTCCCATTGTACTACATGTTCAAGATAGAAACAGAGAGATCTTAATTATCAATGCTCTTCAAAGTGTTGCCATAAATAGTTGTATCTTCTGCGTAAATGTCAGCGAATAAACTTAAAATGTGATTTGGAAGATCATTGATAAAGTTTAGGAAGAGGGTTGAGTCCAGAATAGATTCCTGAGGCACGTCGGCATTGATACTTCAGACTTCTACCCATCAACGACTACTTTTATAAACCTATCAGAGAGAAAGGATTTGATGGTTGAAAAGTAATTTCCGGATATTCAATAGCCAGCTTGTGAAGCAAACCTTTGTGCCAAACCTTTTCAAAGGCCTTTGACATGTCAAGAGCTGTTACTCTAGAGACGAAGCCTCCGCCAATAGATTCATTGATCCTGTGTGATATTAGCAGTTGATCTTGCAAGATGGAATCCATATTGCTTGTCACGGAGTAGATTGTTTTTGCTGATGTGGTTGACGGGTTTTATCACAGATTCAAACAATTTACTCATGCACAGGAGACTGATTGGTTTGTACTGAAATGCAGAAGACCAATCGCCAGTATTTTTGAAAACTGAGCAGACTGACAAAGTTTTCCCAGGTGATGGGGAAACATTTCTTGTTTAAGCAAAGATTGAACAGCCTCGTAAGAATAGGAGCTATTTCTGTTTGCAGCTGAACAGCCTCGTAAGAATAGGAGCTATTTCTGTTTGCAGCTGAACAGCCTCGTAAGAATAGGAGCTATTTCTGTTTGCAGCTTCTTAATCACTATGATTGGAATGTTGTCAGGGCCAGTTGCCTTGCTGGCATCGAGGGTCTTGATAAGTTTGGCAACATCCTGGACAGATATATGGATGTCGCTTAGTGTTTATAGTCATAGGGGGAAATTCAGGTCACAGGCGGCCCTGATCGCAGAGGGTTGAATTTGATTCAAATTTTTTTTGCAGAAAGTTTTGCTTCATCAGATGCTGAGAAAATCACCTCTGGTCCATTGATGATGGTAGGAATAGAGGTCATACATCTGTTTAGGACTCTGTTTGTTATTCGCCAAAACTCTTGGGAACCAAGCCTTTGCTCAGCTACTCTAGATGTAACTGATTGAGAAGAGGACTCTTTCACCTTTTGCAGTGATTGCGAGCAGTCCTAAACGCGGCTTTGGTTTTAGAGCATCCATTTCTTTGAAAGCAATTGAAATAGTGATTTCTGTGAGCAGTGGCACGATGTACCAAGGTTGGCTGTTTGGTTTCTGTTGGAATTTCTTGAAGGGTATAAAGCTCTTAATACTAACCATTAACCTATCGGTTTTATCGGATGTGATACTGGACGCATTCTTTTCAAAAATGGAGTGCATAGGAATTTCTGATATGAACTGAGGCTGGCCCAGTCAGCCATTGAGCATCGATACACTGTTCTATGGAAAAGGATATCAGAGGTCTTGTTGCACTTTGTTTTGATCTTAATTGAGACAACAGATTGATCAGAAGATCCTAGCGAGAGAGAACAGTGGATGAGTACTGTTCAGGACAAATTGTCAGGAAAAGATCAAGAAGTCTTGCAAAATGTCTGTCAGCATCGGATACACAAGTAGGTTTGTCAACAATCTGTGTAAGATCATAAGCAAAAAAAGTAAAAAATGGGATAAAATCTCCCTTCATCATCAGTCTTGTTTGAGTGGACATTCAAGTCACCACAGACATGGATTCTGTGAGAAGGGTAAACAGAGAAGATATGGTCAATTTTCTTAGAGATACTCTCAAAGATATTAACTCCATCATTGTGTGGACAATAGAGGTCAAAGATAAATGCGGTTCTAGAGGCACACAAGAATATAAGGCAGGTTTGTTTAACCGGCAGGCATGGACTATAGAAAGAGAATTGCGAGAGACGAGAAGAGCAATATGGCGTCTGCTCGCAGTGACAACTCCTCGAGAACTGTTTGTAAAAGGCGCTAAATAGGCTTGAGCAGAAGTGGCAGAAAGGCACGCATGCACAAAGTATGCATCAATTGTTCTAATCGCCCATGTATCACTATGCTAGTTTGAACCACATACCAATCACTAGACCAGAAATTACATGTAAATATAAAAGAAAATAGATCTTAACCATGTAACTGCTATGTTTTGTTACTTTTTCTAACGATCGGGGGATATTTTTTTAGCATTAAACTTTTTACTCCCAACTTTCTCAGCATCATGATTGTGGACGAAGCTTCTGCATCCAATCTCTATTTGAAAAATATTTGTTACCAGTCTGGTCTCACTCTTTGTCAGAATGGTCTATGGTGCACCCTCTCAGTAATTACCTTCCCCTTCGAGAGTGGAGGTTAGTTTATCACCCAAGAATGCCGACAGGTCTCTTTATGGTAATTTTTGTACCCAACCAGAGCTCCCCCTCAGAGGGAGCTGGTTTTCTCTACCTTCTGGCTTTGTGGCACATCTTGCTCTAGTGGGAGTATGAAGCAAGTAAATATAACATGGCAGGATAGGATTAAAGTGTAGTATCTGTTTTACTCAAAGAAATCATCGATTTGGATTGCATGAGTCTGGTATTATTTTTATTCTCCGAGTCTGGTATTATTTTTATTCTCCGAGTCTGGTATTATTTTTATTCTCCGAGTCTGATATATTTTTTTTTATTCTCCTAGTCTGATATTTATTTTTTTATCCTCGGGGTCGGATTATTTTATTTTTTTATCCTCCGGGCGGATTATTTTATTTTTTATCCTCGGGGTCGGATTATTTTATTTTTTTTTATGATCCGAGTCGGATTATTTTATTTTTTTTTATGATCCGAGTCGGATTTTTTTTTTTTTTTATGATCCGAGTCGGATTTTTTTTTTTTTTTTATGATCCGAGTCGGATTATTTTTATTTTTTTTATGATCCGAGTCGGATTTTTTTTTTTTTTTTTTATGATCCGAGTCGGATTATTTTTTTTTTTTTATGATCCGAGTCGGGTTATTTTTTTTTTTTTATTCTCCGAGTCGGGTTATTTTTTTTTTTTTATTCTCCGAGTCGGGTTATTTTATTTTTTTTATTCTCCGAGTCGGATTATTTTTAGAAATGCTATGAGTTGGAATTGTAATCAGACCTTATACCTTCTCTGTAACTCTGAGAGAAACCTAAATAACTTTGAGTTCACTAAGCACCAAATGTCAAAATATTGTCTCTTGTTTTGTGTTGCTGTAATGAACAGCTGATACCGTGATGTTATCATGTACTAAATAAAAAAAAAATGAAACTAAACTGTTAACGAAAAGCAACGAGATTCTAAGAAGTTTTCTTTTATAACAGTGAGATTGTAAGGAAAATAAATAAATGCACGTTGGTTAATGTTTGTATCCTGTTTTTAAAATTGTTGTTTATTTGATTTTCTATGATATAATTGCAATATAATTAAGACAGAAAAAAAACATTGGTTAATTAGGTCTTGTTTTCTTTGCTTTTCAGTTATTTTTTTAAGAAAGACAAAACCGAAATGAGTGCATTCAAAAGAAAGCGACGCACCATGGAAATTCAGGATGATCGTAAGTATTAACAGTCTACAAACGTTTTAAACTTGTTACATTACGCACAAAGATTTTTACAGATGTGTACATGACTTGCTGTCGGACTGAGGTATGGTCCTGTTCAATCTCAGGAGGTCCACCCTCCCAGGCTTTACATTCTTTTTGACGCGCTGATGTGGCTGTTCAGGCATTTTTTGTAGGCCAGAGTGTTAATCTTAGTGCACTGGCTTTTCAACTTAACAACTGACCTTGTGTCTAACTTCTTGGAGAGGTAAATACAATTAAGTCTCCCGTTTTAGTTCTGGAGTTAAAAACGGTTGTAGGAGTTTATAAAAACAAGGGGCTTCAGTCATTCATTTTGACTCTGGCAAAACTAGGATCTTAACGTTGATGGTGAAAGGGGAAAAGCTTTTCTCACATTGCACCACTTGCTCCAGATCAGAAGAGAGGGAATCAGAAAAATCTTGATCACTAATGCTCTTTGAAGGGCAGCCATAATGCAGTTGTGTCGTCGGCATAGATGTTAACAAATGATCCCAGAATTTGACTTGAATGATTCTTAATTAAAGTTGGGCTCAGAATAAAGCAAGGACCATTTCTGAGTCCAACGTCTTTATAAATATAATGCCATAGTTCATTTAAAGAAGAAGAATATAGATGGAATTAATCAAAGACCTATTCAACACAGAAAAGGACATCTTTTTAATGTTTTAAAAACCCCAAACAATCGACTTTTTCATGTAATTTTTGTTCTAGTCTCCCTCCAAATTCTTCCACTTAATCTAAACGCGTTTTAAACCTTACAAAAACCCTACATTTTTGTTATTATTATTATAAAAAAACGTATGCAAAATATTTTTCTCAAAGTTTAATCTATTTATAATATTATTTATTTATTTTTAATTAATTTTGGTTGTGTTTACAAATTGTAAAAAAAAATAGTATCTGAATGTTATCTTGTCTGGTTTCAACTTTAATTATATTTTAGTTAATAAATGGTGCTCTATTTTCTTGCTTCTTAACCATTTCTATCAAGGGAAACAACGATTCTTAGTATCCCTATTTATCAAAACCTTAAATTGTGTCTAGCTTTACGAAAATCGAGTATTTTTAACGACAGCTAACAGAACAAAAAAGGAGTTAAAAAATAAAAAGGCAACAAATGTTACGAAAGGCAAGATAATTTACTCTTCTACTAACCTGGATACGTTTATTTGTGTTTTAACTTATTTTAAAGAATTTTTTTGTTCAAAACAAACCTGGTGTCCACTTTTTCAGTTAAAATAGAGAAAAAATGGCTGAAATTACAGAGTTTCGATAATCGTTCAAAAAAATAAGAATTAAAGAAATGCTGATAGAACATTACATTTTCCCCACGATTGGTGACATTTATTGGATGTATTTCTACTAGTATTTTTGTTTTTTGATTTTTCACCGATTACTAAGGGTCCCTGTGCAGGGCTCATAAACAGCCATTTTGTTTTTTGTTCTAACTAAACAGGTGGACACCAGGTTTGTTTTGAACAAAAAATGCTTTAAAATAAGTTAAAACACAAGTAAACTTATCCAGGTTAGTAGAAGAGTAAGTTATCTTGGATTTCGTATTTGGATTTGTTGCCTATTTGTTTTTTGTTTTTTTTACTCCTTTTTCGTTCTGTTAGCTGTCGTTAAAAATGCCTCTAAAATCTTGTCAGCAACTGATTTAATGTTAAATCTCTCCTCTGTCACATGGTTTAAGCTAACCTGTCTGTTATCTATTTTTGGTCCCCCGATTTTATAAATCGGGGGACTTATGTTTTGAGGCATGCCCGTCCGTCCGGATTTTTCTCCGCAACCATCCACTGAATTTCTCTGAAATTTTGCATGAAGTTGTAACTTTGGTCAGGTTAGAAAGTGACATTCTCCAATTTTTGAAAAAAAATCTGGTTAGCACCCCCAGGGGGTCAAAAGGCCCCGAAATGGCAAAAAATGACATTATTTGCCCCATAACTTTTCATCCATCCATTCAATTTCTCTGAAACTTGACCAAAATGTGGAGGCAATTGTTCCTAATAGAAAATAAGTATTGCTGACCTTGGAAAAAATCTGGTTCGCGCCCCCAGGGGGTCAAAAGCCCCCAAAATGGCAAAAAAATGACCCTTTTCTCCCATAACGTTTGATCCATCCATTCAATTTTTCTGAAACTTGGCCAAAATGTAGAGGCAATTGTTTTGGATATAAAATGAGCATCCTTGACCTCAGAAAAATTCTGGTTTGCGCCCCCAGGGGGTCAAAAATGCCCCAAATTGCCCAAATTTATTGCATTTTACACTCGCCACATCGAGTCACATACAGAGGGGGACCATGCACGTGCAGCTTGTTCGTATGGGTCTCTAGCCAATCCATTAATCCTCCTGCACTTGTGATCTATCTACGCTTATTTTTTTAAGTATGTCAAGGAAAGTGTAACATGTTAAAAAAAAATTAAATATGGGAACAATTGTTAATACTTAAATTAAAGCAACTGAAATTAATATAAAATCCTTTCGATGTCACATGATTAAAACTAGCCAATCAGAAACTTATCCTTGTATATGTGGGCCAAACCTTTTCAATGATATCTATTGTGGCACCGAACGTAGCCATGTGCTATGAAAGTCACTCGGTGTCGTATTCTATGTGACTTCCGACTAAATGTGGAAAGCGTTGTTCGATGCCACGAGGACCACATCTGTTCCAATGGGTTTTTCTGTCAATCGTTCTACACCCATACTGTGTTCGAACTTTAGTGTTGACGTAGCTTAGTCGGGAACTTGGGGAAGTAGTTGATCGGCAATTCCTCTCTATTTGGTCCAAAAAAGTGTTGTCTTAATTCATGGGTAAACATTTTTGTGTGCTATGTCCGATAAGTGAGCAAGCCAGTTGTAAGAAATGTTTGCATGCAAAAAAGATATTTTTCTCTTTAAAAATATATATTTAACTTTATTATAACTTAACCAACACTGGGTCCATTTCTTAAGATAAACCACCATACTACAACTACTATTTCGGCATTAATTGACCCATAAGAGGTTGATATGCCGTAAAACAAACCAAACCAAACCCTAACTAAGATATAAGATCGGTTTAGAGCCTTGAATTTTTCCTCCTTCAATCTTCATTTCAATCTATATACTGACACTCCACCTCAGAAAAATAAAAAACACCCCTCGCCATTTGACATGACTAATCCAACAAACTATCGGTGACGTGTTGACTCATTCTTAATCCTAGAAAGTTAACATAATTAAAACTACCTTTCAACATTGTTTTGCTTTTACAACTCAAATCCCAATTATTCATAACATGCAGATGTGACCTTTTGCGCTCACAAAATGACATCTCATAGTATTTGAAACAAAACGCATCCTGTCAGCCATCATTTGATACCAATCATTGTCTTATACTAAGTATCCCAAACTGAATTTATGTTTAAAATATACTAAAAAAACTTTGTAGATACGCTTATATAGTGCTGCAAGATATTAAAAAAAGTACCAAATTTATCTTTGTATCTCAATTAGTACATGAGTTATGGCCATTTAAACTTAGTTGAACATTGCGTTTTGTGTGATACTGAATGAATACAAAGCCAACTTATGCCGTGTACAACTGAAGATAAAAGCTTCAAATAAGTGAAAAATCTTTATAAATATAATGCCATAGTTCATTAAAAGAAATATTATATAGATAGAAATTAATAATTCTTAGATCTACTCAGTCTTTAACATGGGTGAAAATCACATGCGTCACAAAAATTGGGCACAAACGATACAGAAGAGCAAATTTGACTGTTCATATAAATTTTTTTTTTTGCAGCTACCACATTAAAACTAATTATTATAATTCATGACATCATATAAATTAAGCTAAATTTTCTTTCCATTAGTACTTCCATAAAAACCTCTTATTTCTAACATGTAAACACGGCCTGAAGCCCAATTTGGCAGTTGGGTAGAAAAATTGTTGAATGTACACTTTACCAAACCTTTTGTAAAAAGTTACCCATCAAAGATACGAGCCTCAAACTTTTATACTTGACTAATTTTTGGATGAGGAATCCCCCCCCCCCCCCCAAAAAAAAAGTTGATTTCTTTTTAATTTTGTGAAGTTATCCAACTTTTGGCATGTAAAAAAAATAAAAAGAAATTGACATCAAAACCTTGAAATTTGTTCAATAAAAGAAATCATTAGTCAATTTTTAAACAAAGGCTCATTATAAAGCTTTAAATTAAATTAAAAAAAAATTTTAATGCTAAATTTCAAATGTATAAAGATAAAATATATTTATTGAATAATATAATGGAGCATTTTACAGGTAGTTTCACTCATTAGCTTTAATTTTGTTATACGATTCTGTTATAGCCAATATACAAGGGATATGTCATTCTTCCAGATCTTCTTGATACCGTAGAAGATCCTTTATGACGTCATAAGGAACATCTGGTTAAAATCAGTTTTATTTGTCAGTTGCAATGCTATTTAGGTCCAACTTTTAAAATCTGACCGGTATAATTGTATATATTAGATGTCTATTCCAATATCTATAAACTGTTCCTTTGTGTGTGACACTAGGGGGGGGGGGGTAATTCAGTATATATTAAAGTGAATATTAGCATCAACAGCAGCTGACTGAAATATTAATATTTGTAAACAAGACATCCACCTTTTACCAAGTGACTTTAATGATAGTTATAAGTTATGAAGTTATGTTCACACTAGTAAATAAATTTTTAAAAAGTAAAGACAAAATTACCAGATTGATATGAAGCAGTTTCTTTTGCAGCAACAGTGCCATCGAAAAGGAAACGGGATTTAAATTCAGAAGAAATGGATGCATCTCAAGTATCAGATTCTCCATCCACCGTCCTTTTTGAACTTGATATTTCGAATTGTGAGTTCTGCTTTTTCTATTCTTTGGTTTGCTTATTTTGCCGCTGCGGCTTTGCACCATTTTTTTTTTTTTTTTTTTTTTTTTTTTTTGCTTTTGTTTAGCTTAAGTAAAGATGCTTTTTTATTTTTATTTCAAACGGATACGCTATTTTTCCGTGGCCAGCGAAATAAAGACCTTAGATTATAGAATTTTAAAAAAAAAACAAGAAACGTTATTTTAAAAAAAAAAATTATATATATTTATTAAATAAATTAAATTATATATATTTATTTAATAAATAAATATATATAAAAAAAATAAATAACGTTTCTTGTTTTTTTTAAAAATCTATAATACATTAAAAAAACGTTTTCTTAAAGATGTGTACACCTCTTCAAAGACCGTAGATATTTTTACCTGCCAGTTTATATGTAAAATGTTTTTTTTTATTTTATTATTTTTTTTTTAACTGCTACGAAGGTAATAAATATAGTACAGGTGAAAAGATTTAATAACTATTTTTATCAGTTATTAGATGTACCGACCTGGCGTTGCCTGGGATCTCTTATGTTCACATTTATTTTGTAAATATTTTATTTTCTATATAACCATGCCTTTTTTCTTAATTCCAATATTTGTTTTAAAAAAAAAAAGCAAATAAGGAACACTAACTCTTACTAATATAATAAGAGTTATTCCCCTTAGCTAACGGGTTTGGTAAATGAGAAACAGTCGAGTTGATGATGGCTTCCGCTTCTGAAATCGGAAATAGACAAGCTGTGTTTATAAAAAACAGTCCCTCATCATTTTCCACCAGAAAACTTCAGTCATCTACAGAAATTTCTCTGGTGCCGTTGGATAAAGACAATTTCTTCAGGAATGTTCTGTATTGGGTATGTTATTACTATGATGTTTAATATATTTAAATTTTGCTAAATTTCTATTTATAAAAAAACTATTATACTATTTAAAAAAATAAAATATTTTCAATATAAACTATTTAAAAAGTACTTTCAAACAAAAATCATTCGAATTATCAAAAATAGTAAATAAACTATTAAAAAAAATATATTCAAATCCCCCAAAAACATCTGATCTAAAATATAATGGGTAACAGATTTTTGATTAACACTGTTTGTCTATTTCCGATTTCAAAACTGGAAGCCATCATAAAGTAGACTGTTTCTCTTTTACCAGGTGTTTATTTAAAAATGTCTCTATATTAGCAAACTTGTTCTTTGCCTTCATCTCCCCCCATCAATCTTTACAGCATCTTTGATGCATCTGACCATCACGACTCGTGTACAGTTAAGGAGTGACATCCTACTCTTTTTTCTGAAAACTGAAGACAGGTATTTCCCCATTGTCGCCGCAGGTTGCCTTCTGCCACATGAGACTGTTGCCTTTGACTTTTATAGATTTATTTTCAACCCTCGCAGACTAAACCTCCATCCACTGCTTCTACTGAAGCAATGTATCAAAATACTAGTACAAGATTATCAGTGGGCAACACTTCTTTCAATTTTTGAAAACTTTTCTGATTTGTCTCTGATGGTCTGCATCACTATGATAAAAAAGTAAGGGGAACTTTATATGACATAATTGCGTTAACACCCCGGTTCTCGTTAGATCACCAAAGTTAAGCGACATGAAGCATGGCCAGTACCAGATGGGTGACTAATTGGGAATGCTAGGTGCTGTAGGTCATCTTCCCATAACCGGAGTATACATGCGGCTGGGGACTGCTTGTGAATGTGATATTCTCTATAAACTTCCTCCTTCGGAGCTGGTGCTACCAGATCAGGCTGTCTGAAGATACCAGCTTTCTGACCTAAAACGCATCAAACATTGATGTTATTTTCTTTTCCTTTCTCTTTGCAAAACTCAATCATGTTCTGCAAAGCCAAAAACGAAAACAGTAATTTTTCTCTACAAAACACCATGCATAAATATTTGAAGATATATAGAACTTGAAGCATCAACACTTTTACTAAAATGACCGGATTCGGCATTAAATAACCCAAAAAGGGTTGATATGCTGTAAAACAAAACAACTAAAGCAAACCAAATTCTCCTTTGGAGGAAGCCGGCATAGCCCACCCAGGGCTAATACCACACCAGGTATTACCGGTTCTTTTTTCAGAATCTTGGTGCACCCTAGCAGTTATTTTCTGAAGGCAACCGTAAATCACGAGTAGAGATCTGCAGACAATTCATGAGAGACGCATTTTCCAAGTTGCTGAAGATGACAATGAACAGCTGTATGGTTTGAGGAAAGCTTCATTGCCAATTCTTTATCTGACACTGCAGGATTTTCTTTAAATGATGCCACAAGGAATTCTTCATCAAACACAACTGGATTGGTCTTCATCTTCAAGGGTGACATTTTTATTTTTCACCTTCCTAAACCATCTTCTGCATGTTCTTTCATCCATTCATTTTTCTCCATAAACTGAGTGAATATTTTGAGTTTTTCAACTGCAGAGTTGCCTTTTTTTAAATTCATTATGTGTCTCTTCTGCTCCTTGGATTGTAAACATGTACTCAACTGCATGTTTTAGTAGGTGCATGCAAATGGCAGACGTTTCAGGTGATAGATGTGCGACCAAAGGAGGGGGAGGCCATACAAAAAATTGAAAATATCTCTGATTGTGAGTTGTCTTTTGTTTGAAATAAAATAACTGCCTCATTCAACAGGGAATCATGATAAACTCTCTTGGGTAAACACTGTCTAGCCGTTATCTCCAGTGGTCAATTCCTGGGTGATAGAATGGTGGCGATTGAGGGAGTCGAGAAGCTAAGATTTCCAGTCAGTAGAGAAAATATTCCAGGAGATGGGAAGGAGAGCCGTCAGAGCCGGCCCTCTGGGTATGGCACAGGCAGTTGGTTTTTCTGAGAGCTGGCGGTCAGTTTGGTCGGCGTGCTTCTCTGAGCAAGTTGGGTCCTTGGAGCTCTTAGCTAAAGGATTGTGTTGATTGAATTTATATTTTATTTGGCCTACATAAAAGATCTTATTTGGAAGTCTGCTATTCAACCTACGAAAACGAGGACCATTTGTAATCTCCGAAAAAATAAACATTGGTTAATTGTTAATAAACTAGGCTTACGGTTTTACTTGGAATGAGAATTCTTTCTTGCAGTATTGACTGAATCGAAGAACAACTTTGGACCGGCACAACGAGTGGGACGTTCGCGGCCAGTGCAGTGAACTCGCTCATACATATTCATAAAATGCTATTATGTTTTAAGGGCTTTCAACAGTGACATTTTAATTAATTTTTCCTGTAAAATATAATCATGTGTCCAAATACATACAAGGTTGGTCATAAATAACTACGTATTTTCTTTTGTAACTTTGTTGATACTTAAGCATTTCTTTGTTGATACTTAAGCATTTCTTTGTTGATATTTAGGCATTTCTTTGTTGATATTTAGGCATTTCTTTGTTGATACTTAGGCATTTCTTTGTTGATATTTAGGCATTTCTTTGTTGATACTTAGGCATTTCTTTGTTGATACTTCAGCATTTCTTTGTTGATATTTAGGCATTTCTTTGTTGATATTTAGGCATTTCTTTGTTGATACTTAGGCATTTCTTTGTTGATACTTAGGCATTTCTTTGTTGATACTTCGGCATTTCTTTGTTGATACTTCGGCATTTCTTTGTTGATACTTAGGCATTTCTTTGTTGATACTTAGGCATTTCTTTGTTGATACTTAGGCATTTCTTTGTTGATACTTCAGCATTTCTTCTATTTCATGTGTCATTCGAAAGTGGAAATCGCAACATTGAACTTAAGGAATAGATCTGAGCTGCTATTGCTCAATTGCCATTGGAGCAGTGCGTCAAAATATGACGCTCAGTCCCTGATAGGTTAACAAAGTGCATTGAGCTCCATGGAGACTATATGGAGCTTTAAAAAATGTTTTAATAAACTTCATGTTTTATGTTGCAAAACACCTAAACTTACCCTTTGTTAGTTTCTATATTGTAGTTGCATATTTATTCCATATTGAAATAAAATTATATAGTTACTTATGGTGGACCCTGTATATGGTATACAAATATTTAGTTCCATTTAGACATTCTCAGCTACTATTAAATTTCAGTAGATTAAAATCCGGGCAGAACTTATAGGATGATCTAATATATACAGATTTAAGTACTTAAAATGTTCATTTATTTTTTTTTTTTAACCATTTGTGAAAAATAAATAAATTATTTTATTAATATTTATTTAGCATTTCATTCTGTTATAACTGTATGTATAGTTAAAAAAATTATTTTATAGATCACCAGACAAAATAACTTGGAGGGAGGGGGGTCTTATTTTGCCGTGACCAACAAGAATAGCCTCTTCTTTTGTAAATTTGTTTTTATGAAAAGGGTGTGTAAGGTATTTGAGGATATACATTATTTTTACAAAAGCAGGAATATTATTTGACATTTTATTTTCTGTATTTCAGAATTATCAATGACCCCCTGGTGATACCAGATCAGGCTGCCCTGTGGCTCCCTGAGACGAAATTCACCTACATTGACGTTTTTTTTTTTTTTTTTTTTTTTTTTTTTTTTTGTAAAACTTGATTATGTTCTACAAAAACAGAAAAAAAAACAACAGCCCCTCTCCCTTTCTCCCTCCCCTTTTTTATTTTATTTTTCCTACCCTACTCCCGGTCCTGGATATGACCTTAAACTACATCCGATGGTGAGATCCGGCTTACGGACTTTGGGGAATGTGGAGCCTCCTCTTAATTACCATTGCTCCCAGGTCCACCCTGACCCGGAGTGGTAGTACCTGTTAGGGTCCCAACTATGGGTTAAATAGAAACAGATATAACTACCAAACCAAAAACCATGATTAAACATTTGAAGATATAAAGAACTTGAAACATAAAAACTTTCACTATAATGACCAGATTCGGCATTAAATAACCCAAAAAGGGTTGATATGCCGTAAAACAAAACTACCAAACCAAAAACCATGATTAAACATTTGAAGATATAAAGAACTTGAAGCATAAAAACTTTTACTATAATGACCAGATTCGGCATTAAATAACTCAAAAAGGGTTGATATGCCGTAAAACAAAACTACCAAACCATCAATGACCCCCTCCCCCTACACAAAAAAATGAAGTCTCACAGTTTCTAAAGTCTGAATATAGCAATTTTCATATTTCGTTCTTGTTAGCTACTTGCATCAAGTGGCTTCATGCCTTGTCTGGAGCGATTTCCATAAAAAAAAAAAAAAATGTAGAAATAGAACCCTTTTTTAAAATCGCTTGATCTTTTGTTTAAGAAGTTTACAAAGAGTTTTTGAAAGGTATCACCATAATGAATAGACGTGCTAATAGCATCAGAACTCCTAAATTTGTTCAGCGGGTACAGCATATTGTTGGTGGTAATCCTAGAAGATCCATGAGGTCGATTGTAAAAGAAAACTGAGTGTCAGAAGGAACAGTCTGAAGTGTTGTCTGTAAAGAAATTAGATACAAATCTTATGTGATGAGTTAAGGTCATTAAAATACGTCAGAAAAGATGAACAACCACCATAGAAGGTTTATGAAAGGCAGAAATGGATGACGTAAGATTTTCATAATCACATAACATTTGTCCTCCTAGGTCTCAGTCTTTTGAAATACTATATATTGACCCGAGTTGAGAAAAACGGTAATAATAGTGTTAGGACGATTAATCGGAATCAGGAATCGGGGAATCAAGAACTATTTGAGGTATCGAAATCGGAAAAAATTAAGCCTCATTTCCGATTCTAAAAACGATTCTTATGCTTATATTTTTTATTTATTTATTTTTTTTGTTTAAAACTTAATTCTCTATTGCTGGCACAGGGGGAAAATATTGATGAAAATCTCATAGTGAGTTTATCAAAATCTTGGATACGCTACATAAGGGAAAACATTAAGAAATTTGTCAAAAAAGAAAATTATATCTAGATTTAAAAAGTAGATGAGGATTCTCTGCTACCAACCCTCAAATGAAATTCTACTTTTTTTACACGATTTTAAAATCGGAATCTGGAATAAAGATCAGAATCAGAAATTGTATCGGGTGGGGATATTGGAATCGTCCCTTCACTAATAATGGTCACCTTGAAAACACTAAATAATCTCTAAATGTCTCCATAGAATAATGTCCGATATGAACAAAGACCACCTGATCCTAACCTCATACCTAGATTCATACTTCGTTTAAAAGCCGTTATTGTAGCTAAAGGAGACTTTAATGAATAACATTACAAAATATATTCTCATTCTCAAAAAACGGTTACCAATAAAAAGACATCATCCATTTCTAAGAGTCCTCTTTGTCTATGTATAAATCTATTCTCAAATACGTTAAACACCCTGTCTATTGCTGTCACTTGACAATTCTATATTTTTATTGTTTAAAAAAAGAATTTTTTTGCTTTCAATACCATCAAACAGTTTACTGGATTATCGGTGCCTCACACATTCAAACGCTTGCTGCAGATTTGAATCTACAAAATAGTCGTTTTAGCTACCAGATTTCTCTTCTTTTGGCAAAACCAACGAGAGGCTTATTGTATTGAGAAAAAAAAAATTCTTCATTGCTTACACTGGATGCCATTATTTTATTCAGGATCTTACCATTAAAAAATGATTCATTTACATATCTATTTCACTTGACACTGGTTTCTTTAATCCTAAGGCAATTGTAAATTGATAATGAAGAACCCCTGGGATGCTGGGTGTGTCACAGGGGATGTCAAAATACTGCTACTAATTCAACTTGTAGAAAACCGGCAATTACAATAATAAATAAAGCAGCCGTCCTTCATTACAATTTATTACTCACCTCATTCATATGCTTTTACCATTCAAGGGATGTGCGATAGTTATTGATGATCAGCTTCATTTACTCTATGCCTATCTGGATAAAGGGAGATAATTACCTATTAGTTTTTCATGTGTTGTTTTCCTTGTTCTCAAATTGATAAAACTAGTGTATACCCTCTGTCAAAAATGATGGAAGGGGGGGGGTATGCTTTGCCAGTGTTTGCACTCGCTATTTATCTAGATATATTACTAAAATATTACGTCAGTATCGGATCAATTAGGTTTCAAGGACCCCCAAGAAATAAGCCAGGTTTAAGGTTTATGATAGCTGCGTAAGAAGTGTGATGCTGGCCTCACTTGCTCGACTCCAGAGAAATGATAAGACAGTGATTAGGTGGATATGCAAAGTAAAGCCGGACCAGATTCAGAACGTTAGGTCGGACACTCTACTTAAGAAATTGGCAATTCCAAAACTTGATGTCTTAATAAGTGCACTGGTTCGGTCATGTTGTGAGAAGCAAGGGGTGTATAGCACATGCAGAGACCTAAGACTAGACAGCAAAAAGAAAGCTGGACGCCCTAGGAAGACATGGAAACAATCCCCTACAACTGGGAGCTCTGGACACTTAGCAGAAGGACAGCCAGACAACGTCGAACTTTTTGTCAAAAGAAACATCGACGAGAAACCTTGATAATGAGTGAATGGGACGAATTCGGATCTACACCGGTTGACCTTCACGCATGCATGTGTCATCTGTAAACAAACAGATAATAATCCTGAGTTGTTTGGTTTTTCATCAGAAAGTTGATTTTTAATATAGGGAAAGGTTTATCTTAAAAGTAGAGGGGGGATATATAAAATATTTATTTTTTAATGTAGGGTGCGTTTTAAAAAATTTTTTTTTTTTTATAAGACTTGTTTAACGAGCCAGTGCTTTATCTAGATATATTACTAAAATATTATGTTAGTAATCTAATTTTTCATGTATAAATTATCATTTCTGATGACCTAAAAAAGAAAAAAATACACCATTTTATTATAGACTGGAGGATTTCTTTCTGAATTCATTCCAGGTGGTGGGGCAAGTCTGAGGTAGTTGTCTGACTTGCTATTTGCTTTCTTGTCTCCCCCTCACCACTTGAAATGGTTTAGTCCGGGGGCTAAAAAAAGGCATGTGTTTTACTCTAACTTTTGTGTACATACAAAACAAAAAAAAAAAAATAAATAAGTTCAAAAGAGCTGTCTTTTAAACTTTTCTTTTTTTTTCTTAAGTGATTTCTAGCAAGGTGCTTGTTAGGTAGCAAAACACTTGTAGGGAACTATAGCTTTACAAAATAAATAATAAAATAAAAGATCTTTTCGTTGTGATGAATCCACAGTGGGCTTAGAAGGGGGTTCAAGCGGACATTAACCTATGAGTGCCCATAATGTTAGCTGTTATGCCTGTTAGGCATCTCAATTCAGAGCTATTAATTCCTTGGGTGAGCAGTTTTCGATTGTTGGTGTTCAACATAACCTTAGCAATATTCCAAGTTGTGGAGGTTCCAACATGACCAGTTGGATCAGCTTTCTCCAAGGGGATAGATGTTTCTTCCTTGACTTTGGCTTGTATATCCTCTTTGGCTTGTTTTAGGAATTCTAACACTCAAACCACCCTATTTGACACATTCAACTTTGCCTCCGACCAAGACAAATGACCAGCAGTGGCATGATAGCACATTTTAAAGATCCATCCAAAACACCGGAGAAGATTGTGGAGAGGGTCATGTTGTTGATGTCTTCTGTTGTGATAGGTTCCTGAGTGACTCCTTTACGAACATCATCTTTCGGTTTTCTTCCAGGTGCATGTACTTCTCACAGATCTCGAGGGTATCTTCTAGGGACTGATTGACCTTGAACCCTGATGATATGAAATCAGCATCATGACACTGTTCTTTGCTCTTTGTGCAGAGACAATAAAACGCGCCACCCAGACCAGATATGGTTGTGTGCATTTTGCCATTTATCATGGACATTTTGGCATGAACTTCAACATTGATAGATTTGTTGAGATGGTCCACCGAGAACTTAACACCTTGTCGTTCCTTCTGAAGATCTGCTACAACTTCAAGTCCTCACGGGTTTCTCTTCCCATCAACAACATCACTGGACGACAAGATGAAGAGGAGGCATGTGAGGGGTTTTCCCAGAGCACTTCACAATTCAGTCTTTAGGTTCTCGATACGGAACATGAACATGATGATGTTGTTTGTGTCGATGGAACCCTTCTGGTTGAAAATGGAATGTCCACCACTGCCATCTAAGCCACGTGAAGCGTCATCTGGATCTCGTTGAGGTTATGGAATGCGGGCAACTGAAGTGATGCAAACAATTGGGCAGACGTAAGTTGCAAGCACTGGAGGTAATGGTACTTCACACCACTGTACAGAGTTGGAAGTTTTTGTACTGTTGGCCACAGGTCAAAAACTTGTTCATATGTCCCATTTTTTATAATGAAGTAAATTTATGGCATCTGGCATTATCTAAGAGACTTATAGGACATATTTAGGGCTTTCTGGGAGAAATTTTCAGCAATTCTTCAGGTGCACCAAAATTTACTCCTGGGTAAAATCACTGTAGTCGCAATTTCGCAAAAATTCAAAATTCGCGAACTTAAAACGGGCATATCTTGAGAAATAATTGAAGTTAGAAGACAAATGAGCCCATTTTTTGCAACCTCAGACTCTGAGCTATTCAAATATATGATTTGAGGAAGTTGCTAAAAATTCATATGTCCGCTTGCCAGCCCACTGTGGAATCCTCTCTGGAAGAAAGGAGGAAAAGATATTTTGGTAAACTCTCCAAATATTCGTGTGTGTGTATATATATATATATATATATACACACACAGATGAATACACATTGGTCTTTATTACTGTTGACTAAGGGAAGAGTTTATCAGGCATGTGCACGCACTGTGATGTATGGAAGTGAAACCTGGCCAGTGATGGTTGAGGACATGAAATGTACATGCAATTTGTTGAATGTTTTTTAATTGAAGCTTTGCAGCAATTGTTTCGCAATATCAAATTGTTGGTTGCAAAAAATGCCAGTGAGTATATAAGGACGAATACATGATTAATTCTCTTGTGTTACTTTTTAATGCAGCAAAGTTAACAATAAACAGAATCGCAAAAAATGGCTACCGGTGAAATTCAAATGTAGATGAAATGAAAGGTTTGGTTCATTAAGTAGTCCAGCTAGCTTAACGTGTGTAAATATAATTATAGGCAGAAATAAAATCAAGAATAATGAATAAAGAAATGACCTTTAAAATCTATTAACAAAGGAAATAATATAAAAGGTTTAGTACTTACATAGCGAAAAGGTTTTGGACGTCATTAAAATTTTCGTATTTGTAACCGAGGTTGCTGGGGCAGGCGTTTTATAAGGAGTTAAATTTTTTTAAATGCTAGATGTTGAATTCAGATTTTTTTAATTTTGAGTTCGATATTATGGAATTTTCGGGACGAATTCGGATCTACACTGACTCGGCGACCATTTTTGTAACAATATGCAGTTATTTCATTGGCTAATAGAACAAAGATGATTAGCCAATAAAGGTACCAAGTGAATTGCGTCAAGTCTGTTGCGAAAGGTAATTCTGGTCAGATATTGTATGAAATAGGAATTGAAAAAAAATTTTTGTAGCACACAGACGAAAAAGGGAGAATTTAAGAAAACAATTCTTTCTTTTTTCTTTTGCTTCATTTTTTGTTTTCTTCTTTTCGTGCCTCCACATGGTTTTATTATGAAGTTATTTAAACGAAGGTGTTTAATTTTCTCAAATCAATAAATAAACATTCTTTGGGATGTAACAAAATGCATGATTGCTTCACATCACACTCACTCAATGTGTGTAATATAATAATAAAAATAAACTTTGGTTACTGTAAACAATGTTGAAGGTAACTACATTATTTTGTAAATCAGCTATTTCTGTATTAATTGGGTTTGATAGGGGGGGGGTAAAAAAAATTATTTATATCTGCAAATTGTATAGGTCTTCCCCACAAGATATCCTGTATGATGACATATCTTAATCTTTGGGGTTTCCATTATTATTTACCAGCAGGGTTACCCGGCGTTGTCCGAGGAAAAAGTGTAACATATTTCTATTAAAACTTCCATCTCTTTACCTCTCTCTATCAGTTTCTCTATCTTTTTCTTCATTTTCCTCCTCCTTCTCTGCACCTCTTCTTTCTCCATGCATACAGACAACTTTCTTTTATATAGTTTCCTCGAAAAAGGAGTTGGCATAAGGGAAGTAACTCCTTGATAAAAAAATCAGTTACTTCTCTTTAGTACATAAAATGGCTGAAAAACAGACACCTCCCCCCCCCCCCCCCCATACCGTGACCAAATCTGCCCAGTTTAGGTTCAAGGAATGAAGAAACCAAGGAGGAGAACTTTGACCGTTGACGTGTTGATGCACATACTCATGCGAAACTCAGCCTCTTGTACTTTGTTCCCGGTTGACCCCAGCAATGCAATGTCATCAGCACAAGCCATGTTTGATGATAGCACACATTGAACGCTGGTCTTCACCTCAAAAGTATCTTGATCATCGTCGCACTTTCATAGCCAAACTCGTGTCAACCTGTAGTAGCACTGGAAGGTAAACCAAGAAGTTTTGTAGGAACACCATCTTTTTTGTAGGAACACCATCTGCCTGCATAATGTGACAGGAAATCTGTCAACGAAATTGAAGGCAGCTGCAAAATAAACGAAGCACAAGAGAGTGGGCTGCTGATGAGCCCAGCACTGTTTGCAGGTGCCACGAAAACCACCCTCAGTTAGGCGTATACAGAAATTGCAAACATTTTGGAACCTTTTCAGAAGAAGAACTGCAAATGTGGCAACTATGTTGAATCACAGAGGGCGCTTCACAGGACACTTTGCACAGACAAGTTTATGATCAGAGCCATACTCGCTGCCTTAACCCTCTTCCCGATATGGATGAGGATGTAGTCTATTTGATTGGATGTGCAACCGTCGTTGGAGCTCCGTGTCTTCGAGGTTGCTGAATGTGCGTGTTCGTTACAACCAGATGATTTGCAGTAGCAAAGTTGATGTGTCTGTTGTTGTTCTCATGCCACACCATCCTAGTATATGCCTCGAGATCTCGTCTGCCGGTCCCGTATGAGCATTCCAACCGCTGTCATTGGATGGGATGCAAAATACACCTGGTTGAAAGTCGTGGTGGAATTGCGCTTTGTCCTCCTCTACTACACTGAGTGTTGGTGCATATACAGTGATGACTCAAACGTTAATGATTGCTCCTTTAAGCCGGACTCTCACAACTATTAAGAGATTAACTCCCACACTAATATGGCTGCTAGTGTCTTAGCGGAGTGCAATAGACACTCCGTGCAGTTTGTTACTCCACTGTGATACAGAGGGTAGACACAATCTGCACCCGGTACCATGATCACATGATGCCCAGAATCGGCAAGCCTGACTCCTGACAGACTTGTGATGCCTATGCCACAATGACGCAGTGATTTCATAGTGAGATATTGCGTATCCTCTGCTTGTAATGTACGTACATTACATGCTGCTACCATCATTCTGTTCCGACGATTTATTAGTGCAGTGGCACTTAGTAGATTTAAAAAAATAAATATTTTGTTTTTTGCTTTTGTCTGTCCCAAACAAAATATATTGCTGTAAAGGTACCCCACTCTCTTCGACACCCGTGGGTGGGTATCTTGTCAGCCACTCACGCACAGGTTTTTGATATCTTGGTCGCGGTGCCAAGTATAACAGATACCCCACTCTATTCCGCGTCACGGAGCTTGCCATAAACATGTACCCCGCTCGTCGTCTGTGTATCTGTGCTCACGCTTCTGGTTCTCTACACAGAGATCTTGCCAGACCGTGAACACTCTTTTGGCCGTTGATCATCGTAGTGGCAATAAAAAAAAAGATGTCGGTCGAATCTCCTCTAGGTCGGAATGATGATGATAGATGGCTTTTTCGATCTCGTCTCTGTGAAGGCAAGGTTATTCAAGCAGAACCAATCAACAATAGAAATAATTCAACAAACATCGGCGAAGTCTTTTTAGTATGAAATAATTATTAACAATTAAAGAAAGAAATTGGTTAACGTTGAATTGAAAATCTATCTTTTGATTAAATGTCTTTTGTGTTAAACTATTTCGTCGTCTCTCTGCGCGTGTGCGGACCCATTTACGATTGCAAGTTCTTAATTAAGTCATAAGTTGAACTAACTTGTCTACTTAAAACGATGGGGAGAATACTATAACCAACACGCTCCGTTATCCAAACGAGAGGCCGAACGCACGACCTTCCTCGTTCGGTGGCCGCCCAAGTCTGTCTCTGGGGAACTCTCTCTGTCTCGACTCTCTACTCTTTTATTGAGAATGCGCCGACCTCTACGGGGAGGGGGGGGGGCGAATTCTTGTCAGCATCCAATAAGATCACGCCACGAGAACAACAATGAGAGAGCAACGTGTCATAAGCGGGAAAAAAATGATAATTTTTAACAAAAAGTGTATATTTCATTTGGACCGAAAAACGATATGACCTAAATTGCAATTAACATTCGAGGGCAGAAAGGTCAATACGAAAACAGTTAAAACCAAAATACGATTTCGAATCGATTGAAATTGAGATGGGGAGTTCATTTACCAGGGCGATCAAACTATGTTTTTTTAACCCTGTCATTTGTTTATACTGGAAACCTAATATGATGCTTGACTTTGAATAAGCTCGTGGCTAATTCACACTAGCGCTGTATTCTAGGCCCTGCCCTTCGCAGGGCCGCTTAATATTGTCACATTGCTATTGAAACATAAGGGACTGCTGTGATAGGGCTAGTTTTATAGAGAGGCAACCTTTGTGAGGAGTTGGGTAGCAAGATATTCGTTTACATTACATCTAAACTTCTGCACATTAGTACTGTCGGAGAAACAGGGAGCAGGAAGAGAATTCCAAAGGCAAATAGTTCGAGGAAAGTAGCTATTTGAGTAGAAAATTTTCCGGCATCTAGGAAGCTTTATAGTGAAGGGGTGTGATTTTGTTGCTAGTCTGGTAGATCAGGGGATTTAGATTGAGAGGGTTCTGGCTCTGCTGCCCAAGAAACCAGCACTGGATACCCTGGCATGAGTCCTATTATCGTATGGGGCGGAAGGACCAAAAGTAACTGCCATTTTCCGGTGTAGTTGCTTCTTGGAATTTTCTGCCATGTTCTCTCTGATGAAGTATCCGTTTGTCAATGATTGCTATACAAACTACAACTACTTGTGAGATATATTTTTATTGCGGTTTGACTCCTAGATCTTCCGTGTTCTGTGTATGCCAATGCACATTAACAGGGTTACCTATATTGAAGGGTATGATTCTTTACGACGACGCGCAGACAGTCATTTACTATAGAAAGGCTAACTACAAACTGAACACGTCACATAGTGCTGGGTGCCTTTGTCAGTCATCTTGGAAGTGGGGGGGTACCTTTCCAAGATGGCCTTCTATGGCATCCTTAACTGACAAATGCACCCAGCACTATGTGATGCATTCCACTTCCCTCAACCATTTTTCTTTTTCTTCTTCTCTCCTTCCACCACCTAAATTTTCTAATTGCTCTTTCATGAATATCCTTCTACCATCCTGTATTCTACAAACTACTCTATCACCCACCATAACATTATTCCTCCTTACTTCCTTCTTCCCCCACCGTCTAGTACCCCCCCCCCTTTCTCGACATAAACACTCACTGCTCCCATCCAATTGTCTTTTATCACACACACAATTTTCAACCTCCAAATTTACTCCCTCCCATTCTAACACAGTTCCTTACTTTACCCATCCCACATTTGGGCTTTGCTTTCTCCCACCACCACTTCCAACTTTTCCGTGATGGCCCTCTTCACCGCCCTCCTCTCCCATTGCCCGAGCGAACACTTCGATGTATATTTAAGTTCTTGTTAAAAAAAATCTTATGGGTCAATGGGATTAGAATGGTCGACCTTTGGGTGTTCGTTCTTTATTGCTAACCATTACGCTAATGATGCCGAGAATAAAATTAATAGGAAAATAGGTCACTTTAACGTCATGTTTTTTTTTTATGGCAAACCGCACATGCGCACAGCAAGAAGTTCCGTGTCGATTCGGCACGAAGGAATCAACGTTTTTTTTCTCCAATTTTTCAATATTTCTTGTCCGAAAGATGGGCGATTTAGAAAATATCAACTTTATGGT
This sequence comes from Sepiola atlantica, assembly GCA_963556195.1. NCBI lineage: Eukaryota > Metazoa > Mollusca > Cephalopoda > Sepiida > Sepiolidae > Sepiola > Sepiola atlantica. The sequence continues at coordinate 42,632,712 of OY744531.1, forward strand.
GATCTGTCGAGTATCTCGGGAGCCTTTTGCAGACATACAAACATGCACAAAAACAGACAACTGCCGTTTATATAATAGAAGATATATGAAATTATGTAAATTAAATTTATATAGATCAAAATAATTCCAGGAGGGATTGAATTACAATTACAAAAAAACAATGGAAGCCATTGTGAACCGATTTGTTTCTTTGTTTTACTTTTTCCATCAGATTAGTTTTTATTTGCATCCTGCTTGTTTTTTTTTTATACTTTGAACATTTTTCACAACCATTGTTAAATCTTTTTGGAGTGAGGGATGAATAAGCTTCAGTTTCTGCTTATTTCTCCATCTGGTGAACTTTTAATTCTGTTTACATCTTGCTACAGGGTTTTCTGAACTTTCTGTTTACTATACAGATTTTTTAAAACAATTGTGGACGCAATAACTTTGTTTGGACATAAATTATTATAAAATGATATAATAGGTTAGGAAATATATAAACAAACAAAATTATTATTCGAAATTGAACTTATTTTATATGTTCATTGGAAGAGAACTTAAAACTCTTCCAATGAACAAATAAAATAAACAATCCTAAGTTCAATTTCGAATAATAATTTTGTTTGTTTTTTATATTCTTTATATATTTCCTAACTTTATTTATGCTCTATTTGCAATCTTGAGCATAATTATTTTTTGAATAAAAAAAATATATATATATATATACACGCTAACAGGAAGACTCAGCAAATCTCCAGGATTCAATGAGAAACTCTATATCCTCCTGTCGCCAATTTTTGGGGTGGGGCCCAAATATATATTAAACTTTGAATGGATCAGTAGGGGTGTAAGTACAGTGATATTTATTGAAATAATTTTTGATAAATTAATCAACTTTGAAGAATACCTGGGATTTCCAAGGAATCAATGACTGCCTCTGTTTAATCTTTCTTCAAATCCTTTAACCCAACATTAAATATTTCTATTTTTATTTTTAATTTAACATATATGAAGTTATCGTGTCTGATTTTAAAAATCAAATCCAAATAGCAATCCGTGTGATTGGCATGAATATATTTTCTTTTTCTTCAGGTTTGTTTTTCTGACTATACTTAGACTGACAAAGGAAATTGTTCTGGTGGACACATTTTCTTTACTCATTAAAACAGACTAAAGGGTGGTTACTGTGTATAATTATACAGAATTCTTTCCCTTTTCTGCAGGCGCAGTACATTATCACTCACATAGTTGCTAGGAAAATGTGTGTGTGCGTGCATACATACGCCCGCTAATTCATTCTTCCTTTTTTCACATACTTTTAAAATGTTTTCCTTGCGAATATAAAAAATACATTCCTTTGGATTCAGTTATGTAATTATATTGTTTATTTTTAAATCGGCAGTTTCTTTTCTCGTCATTCTTTTTCCCTACGTCATTTATGGAAAAGTCATACTTATTTACTTGCCTCCCCACAATGGCAGAGTGTGACACAAGGTTGGTTTTTAATGTGGAGGAAATCCAGCTCTCCAAAAAGGGGAACTGGATTGGAACAAACAAAAAAGTTTTCTCCTTCACTGACCGAGGACAAAAAAGATGAAGTGTAGTATCAGAACAGATATGACACTTTGCTCCTAGCCAAAAGGTCAATGAATTTTGTAAATGAAAAGTCATAATTAAAATACCAAGAAAAAAATCAAAACAAACCTGGAATATAAATATGAACTGGAGGAAATATTAATATTATTATATAATGTTTTTGAGTTTGTGAATAAACAAACAGGAACTACAACTTATATATATATATATATATACATATATATACATATATATATATAAAAAGTATAAATTTTTATTTATACAAACATTATTGGTTACATATGTGCATACATGTTTCGGTTGCACTTTTACCAGAAAGTCAACCTCATCAGACCAAGAATTTCAGAGAAATGCCTCTTTATGTGTATATATATATATATATATATATATATATATATATATATATATATATATATATTATTATTACTAGCAGGGCCCATGTCTCTGCATTGCTCTGAAAAATAGAGTAAACCAAGGATCTCAACCCAAAATTGACCAGAACGAACTTGTTTACGAATGAACCTAAATGCATTATGGCTTGAAATTCGTAAATGTTGGGTGGGTGAATTTTTATTTTTATATTTTTGTATGGATTCTTTTTGTAATTTATTTGATTATGGTGCACCCCCTACAAGTTTATTCTGTCATGCAAACAACAAATGCGTCAGTAACTATACTAAAAACCAAAACACTAATGTGGAAATGATAAATAGTGCATAATTTTTTTAAAAGTTTTAGCTCAAAACAAAAAAATCTTCGGTCCGTTTTTCTATATATATTCTAAGAATTTTCGTGACATTTTTTTTAAAAATTTTAATCGGAAAACAAAGGAATTTTTAATTGTTTTTATTAGCTGTGTAATTACTAGTCGGCATATGAAGTAATCTAATGCATAGTATAATATGAAAAAGTTACTCTAATTGGTTCTATTCAGAATTTCTCTACGGTGTGTTGAAGGGTAAGAACTTAGTATTGTGATGAGGGTTAGTCACGCCTATTCGTGCGCTGAAATTAATATTCAAAGAGAAAACGTCTGATCAGATTGAATATGAAAATCAATTAGTTTAAACGAAACTAAATTTTTGTTTTTGAAAACATGTATCAATAATTGGCTTAAATTGTGTAGGAAGCAGATTTTTATGGCTTTTGGTTAGAAAGCTATACCTGTCAAATGTACAGGGGAAAATCTACTTTATACGATTATGGCCTTCTATAACAAAAAAAAGGGTCCCATTTTCATTAAAAAAAGGTTTCTAAAGTGATGAGCCAGTTTTGTTTGTTACTTAGGTAATTTCTCACTTATTTCTAATCCAATTTAAAAGTTTGAAATGGTTTTAAAGAATAAAATAAGCATATTTCTGAATTTTTAAAATGAGGATTGATAATTTGTATAATTTTGGTTATATATATATATATATATATAGTGATAGGTAGTAATAAAAGTACTGATATATAGTGATAAGTAGTAAGAATACACATAGAAAAAACAAGAATACGTTTAACGCTCCTAAAATTCATACCAGTACTGTCTGCAAGGACCTGTGGCGCAGTAGATATAGTACTAAGTTAAATTCAGTTCTAAGTGATAGTCATCTGAAGGTTGAAGGTCGAATCCTCGGTGCGGGTGATATGAAGAATTGCGAATTACTGAAGACTTCTCCTGGTCATGGCTGACGGAACGTGATGATAACACGCAAGATGAGAAATGTAGTCCGAATAACCAAAATTATACAATAAAATAAGCCTTCCAAATATGTAATTCTTGTATTTCCATTATTTTTACAGCGAGTTAAACAGGATTTTGTGGCAAACAAACTAAAAATGAAGCAATTTTTCTCTGGGTCCTCACATTCCATGAGCGATGTTTCTGACAAAGGGGGACAAATTGCTGTTTTCGGGATCGGAATCTATATATCTAACACTTATCGTTGGCTAGTTTTTTACTTTAAAGTTGTATTTTTTTTTTTAGCTTCTTGCATCAAGTGGCTTTATGCCTTGTTTAGAGCGATTTTCATAAAAAATTATTTCATAAAAATAATACAATATTTATCGATATTCATGAACTTTCACAACCAATCTAAAGACAGCTTAGGTTTCTTTTATCTGAAATATTACTGAAATCCTATGTGCATTTACATGTAGTATTTCAATGAAAATGATTTGAACAACCCTGCAGTAATGTTTGAGAAGAAAACTTTTGAGATAGGTATATTTTAATCTCCAAATCATGGTTTACCATATAGATCAGTAAAAACCAACAATTTGACATAATAGCAATTTTCATTATTGTTCCCAAAATAAAAACTTGAACAATTTTGTTTTAGACATTATACTGTCCAGCTTTCTGAAAAATCTGGCAGTAAATAAACACGTTAGTTAAGAAACATTCTAGAGTGGTTGCGAGTTCAATTCCTGATCGAGGAACTTAAATAATCAATTGATACTCCATATCTAATGAAAATAATCTACCCTAGAAGATTAAATAATGGTTTCGGTTGATAGAGATGGAAATCACATCATTTTTTTTTTTTTTTTTCAAAACTGAAACCATTCGGTATAATGCTATTATTACCAAACCAAGGAACCCGGTAGAAAATAAATTTCGATTTTAATGAAATTAAATTTTAACATTTCTACGTGAGATGAAAGTTTTTTTTTTACACTGCACATTAATAATTTTTATTTTTAGTCTTGCTTTATTCAATTAATATTAAAAAAATTTTTTAATATTACTGCTACATTTTAATGTAAATTATACCATAATTTAAAAATAAAACTCCAAAAACTAACAATTATTTTACAAAAAAAAGCATATCAAAAGTGTGAACAGTTAATTTAAGTCTGAATCTCTCACCAATTACTTTTGTTGTTTTTTTAATGCTGTTTATTTTTGACCCTGCTTCCACAAAAAAAAGTGTGCCAAAATAAAGGGTTAAAGAATTAAAATGAAACGAAGATTCAAAATTTTATCCTTCATAAATCTTTCATTCTGGTCACTGTTTTAAGGAGTTAATCAATCATAAAAGATTGTATTTCAACAGTTACCTCCTTAAATAATAGAATGATTGCGTCACAAATTGACCAACTCATACTGAAATAGTGGCATAATTCAACGAGATGTGGAATTATAACTAATCATCGCTCAAGAGAAAGAATGACTTCCATAGAAAGAAAAAATACTAAATAAGAAACCGAACCGTAAACCGAGTTATGATAAGAAAAAAAAGAAACGGTACCAAAATTAAAATTATCATACTGCCTAACTCTACTTTATTCCCATAAATAACAATTTATTTCTAATAATACTATTAAATGATTTGTTAAATTTCATTGACCCCCCCCCCCTCCCCTTCTCTTTATATAGTGAGGTGGGGTTGCATAAATTGAATACTCCCTGTTGCATACTGGCCCAGATATGGTAATTTTGTGAAAAAAATGCTATCTTACAAAGCGTACAAATTTGATATTTCTATTCACTGGATAAAATTTAGGATTAAATGTAAAAAGAAAAGTTAGCTCAATATCTCATCCAAAACTGAAAAAAATGTCAGTTTGAATTTTGGAATTGTTTGAAAACTTGGAATATGGCTTATTTTTCTTCAATTACTAAGAAATTTTTGAATATTTCAGAAATCTGTTCCAAAATACTGAATCTCTGTCTCTTATTCCCTACACAAATCAAAAATCTAACGAGTGTAGAAAAATTTTTTTTTTTAAATCATCAAAAGTAAATCGAAATTGGGGGCTGTTAGGACCGATCCTCAAATTTTTAAAACTTTGCCATTTATCATCTCCAATGATCCTAGGAATTCACAAAGGAAGTTTATTAAACAGTATTTACCACATGGAGCCACAAACACTTGATTTGAATCCCCATTTACCCTGATATTAGATCATTCTTATTTTTAGTGTTTTGGGGCCACTGTACACAAATAAAGAAACTCAACCCCCAGGCTCCCCCAAAAATGGGAAAATCTTTGTATTCTATATTTGATTGTATTCTTGCTATCAAGAGCTTTCAAACAAGCCCTCATTTTATCTTATCTCAAAGCAATGTTATTTTTAGGGTTTTCGGGCCACTGTGCAATGTTAATATTCTTTATCTAAATGCAGTCCTGCTATCAAGAGCTTTTCAACGAGCTCCAAACCATTAAAATCTGATTATTTTCACCGAGCTCCAAACCATTAAAATCTGATTATTTTCAACAAGCTCCAAACCATTAAAATCTGATTATTTTCAACAAGCTCCAAACCATTAAAATCTGATTATTTTCAACAAGCTCCAAACCATTAAAATCTGATTATTTTCAACAAGCTCCAAACCATTAAAATCTGATTATTTTCAACAAGCTCCAAACCATTAAAATCTGATTATTTTCAACAAGCTCCAAACCATTAAAATCTGATTATTTTCAACAAGCTCCAAACCATTAAAATCTGATTATTTTCAACAAGCTCCAAACCATTAAAATCTGATTATTTTCACCAAAGTTAGGCCCAAATTAACACTATTACCAATCTGGACCCCGTGACTTGGAAAGAACGAAAGATTTTTTTTTTTAAATGCCTGAACACCACCACCTCTGTTATATTTGCAGCGATGAACATTCCTGGAGACAAAAATTCAATAAAAGTGGAAAGAAGTCAAGATGATGCAGCTTATATTTCATGTAACAATGCAGAAGAGAATCAATTAGATATTAAAGATCCTAATCTTAGTATCCGCAGTGTCTTAAATGCGTCACGTTTTTCAGGTAAATATTTATTTAATTTTTTTTTTTATTATTATTTAAGTATCTTTCGAAGTAATTGTGGAAACATAAAAAAACAAGTATTTTTCTCAAATCTTTGAAGAATAGACTTACCTATATTATATCAGAGATAGATTTAGATTCCGAGAAGGGCGTGCAGAAATTGCCTAATGCCCTCACACCTAAAAATGACACCCCCAAAGGCAATGATTCAGGTCAGAAAACATTTTTGTTTAGAATTGGTCAGTTTGTTTTTTATTTCTAAAACATTATCGATGTTAAATCTGACCAAATTGATGAAAAAATAAACAAAAGACTTTAAAATAAAATTATTAACTAAAATCTAATCAAAAAAGGTTTATTATAAATTTTACACTTCAACGTGTTTTTCACAATAATGGTGTGCAGTTTTGAATTTTAAAAAAAGAAAAAAGAAAAAAATTTTGTGATCCCTCTCTTTTTGCTTTGTAACCATGACCGCAAACATTGCCTTTGATATAGCTTGTTTTTTTTTAAGAGCACTGCCACAACAATGCTTTTTTTGTTTTTTTGCTTTTCGCCACAGTCTAAATGCATTTTTGCTATATAGACAACAGCTTACCCATATTCTGTTGATACAGTTTTAAAACTTTATTTCCTTTTTTAAACTCAGAAGAAGCTTTGGAATGGCGTGAAACATTTGAAATGAGCTGATGTAAACGCTTTCAAATGTTCTAAACTTATTTTATCTTTTCTATGTAGACTGCAATGATTTATTTGAAATAGGATTTTCAAAAATATTGATATTTCCTCATTTCAAACGATCGCCGTTATCTTTTATATTCAATTTTTGACATGCCGGTCTCTCTTTCTCATAACCTTGCAGTCCCTGTTTACTTGCCTCCCCACAAGGGCAGTGTTACCCATAAGGTGTTTTTTGTTTTTTTTTAGCATCCAAAAAGGGGACAAAAATAGAATTGCCTCAGTCTTGAAGGATTTCTCCTTCACTGACGAAGGGCAGAAAAGACGAATTGTAGTATCAGAACAGATACTGCACTTTACTCCCAGCCCCCAAAAAGGTCAACTAAAGACTAAAATAGCCAAAGAATTGAAATAAATATGCGTGTAACAATCACTGAGTTAATAAATGCGAAAGTTCGGCCCATTTTTCGCGCTAACTGTCAACTCAAAACACCCATTAATTCAGCTTAACACAATAGACGCACCATCTTTTTTATATACTGAATCTGTATATGCGATATCAGTCGCAAGTTTAACTAATTTGCATATTAGTTTTGAAGAACATTTTATCAATTGTCTATTAATTTTTTGTTTTTAATTCAATGATTTTTATAAAAAAATTTAATATAACAAATAGTTTTATTTCCGCAATATTGTTTTATTTCCTTGACAACTATTTAGCATTTGTGTTCAAATGTTCCTTTCTTAAGAGGGACCGACTTGATTTTTAACAAGTTGCGATCTATTTCTAAATGGCAAATGAAAAAGCAAATTGACTTTCTCTTTTTCTTTCTTTACGGTCATATTTAAAAGATAAATAAATTTCTGTTGAAATTACCAAAATGTTATGTTTATCTATATGAACAAATAAGAAAGATTTTGTTTTGTGTTTTCAACAAAGTTATTAATGAAAAGTTTAATATTTTAAATTAATGTTTCAAGTAGCAAACTTTACAAAGCGATAGTGAGCTGCCAAAGCTAGTTTTATTTACTTTATCATTTACTTATACGCATGGACGTGAGTTTTCCACTGTTTAGCGGAGTTCCGCTTAAATTGCTAGAGCCTCTCATAAATCTTAGTTCTCAGTTTTTTTTTTTTATTGAAATCCGCTTTTTTTTTTTCTTTTTCTTTTTAAATGAGAAAAGGCTGATTTTCCCTTTTATGACAGTTCTCTCTGAAAACTGAAAACGTTAATTTAGGCTAAAACTTGAAGTAATTCATGAGGATATATGGGGAGTTAGATGACTTTTGTTTCATCAAAGAATGACTTCCTGTTCCTTCATCCCACATACACACTCAGTGTATTTCTCTTAATTTTGATTTTCATAATTGAAACTGAGTGGAGTTGGTTGGGAAAACAGTTGTCGTTTTTCGTGCTGCTTTCTCTCCACACACACACACACAGATGGACATGGCCCCCTGGTTGGGAAATTCATTTCGATTTCAGTTGGGAGGGGGGGGGGCATTAGTTACTCACATTCCTGTTATACAGTGGTAGATTTAATTTATTAATAATTAGTGATTCTGTGTTTTTTAATCCTTTATTTATGCAACCCACTAGTGAGATCACTGTAACAGTGTTGTGTTTATTTTATTTACCTCCTCCAGGAGGTTAGACACAAGGTCAAGTGTGGGTTTTGATGAAAGTGTTTTTGTGGAAAGAACTGGATTCAAACCCGGCACACCCAGGTCTTCAGTCCACGTCGTTAACCATGATATAAAGAAAAGAAATGACTGCGCATGGTTTTTGCAGTCATTTTACTTCTTCTTATACAGTGATTTTATTATAGAACATCATTGTTATTATTACTATTGAAAGTAATGTAATGATTGCTGACAAGTAACAAAAAATAGATTTAGATTTAAAAAAATGTGTAGACTTATAGTCATGTTAGTATAGGATTTTTTTCCTTGGTATTGAATGTAATATCGAATATCGTTTTTTTTTTTTAACAAAGTTAAAATTCTGGTTTTGTAACAACTTCAATTTTGATTGTAATTTATTCTAATCTACTGTATTAACTTATATACTAGTATTGTTACTAAAGGCATAAATCCTTGTTTTCCCCAAATTTATAGTTAAAATATTTTATTTTCATTTTTCATTTTCACAATGTGCATCAGTTTCTATTTAAAAAAAAAAATACTAAAGGAGAAATAGTTATATTTAGTTGTCACAAGTGTATGAATGTCATAGTCAATATTAACATGGACTCTGCTGAATTACCACTGTCGATCAAGGGAAGAGTCTATTGAGCATGTGTGCGCAGTGTGATGTAGGGAAGTGAAACCTGTCCCGTGAGGGTTAAAGACACGTGTTGCATGGAAGGAAATGGTATGAGAATGATACGAAGGATGTGTAATGTGAATCTTAAAGACAGAATTAGATCTGATGCCAATTATCTTTTGCTTTGCTGAATTTTAGGGAAGGAATTGGTGATTTTCAATGCTTAGAGAAACAAGAAAATATTCTAGCTTTTGATCAAAGAAATATTTCAGGGATAGGACAAATTTAAAACTGGTAAATGAAAGCTTATATATAAAGTTGACCGCACGTGATGAGATATAAAAAAAAAATATATATATATATATATATATGGTTAGTGAGAAAGAATCCCAGCAGAGTGCTAGATTATGAAGAAAATTAAAAAAAATAAGAGTGTAATATTTATTTATTAATGTTTGTATTACAGAAGATCAGAACAACATCAGTACCGTCGGTTTCAAATTCAAACAGAGGCTGAAGAGAGTTCGGTAAAGGAGACCAATTGTAGGTCCCTTTTGTTTGGATTTTAAACTGACGCTACTGATGTTGTTCTGATTTTCTGTAATACATGTATAAATAAATGTATATTTATGAATGAAGACTATGAAATAAGCGGTATTTGCTTTAAGCTAAGCAATTAGTGAAAGATGCATTGTTAAACGCATTTGTTAATGTAAAGAAATGTGATAGATTATTATTACAATGTGTATCTGTAGCTTTATTAAATGGTGCAGCAAACTTGTACGGAAAACGTAAAATGTGGCCCCCTCTTTATCTCTATATTTGTCTATCTTCATGCATATCTGTCTCACACTATTTTTCTTGAATGAACAAATAACAAGAAAGAAAATGAAAAATCTAAAATGTTTTATATACTGAGCGAAATGATTTTACACACCATTTGCAATATCCAATTTTGACAAAGTGATTTCATTGGTCTTATGTTTCGGAATTTTTGAGATACGGATTGGTAATTGGTATTATCTGTATTATTCAGATTACTCTTCTCATCATGGATGATATTCTTATAACATTTCAGCCAATGTAACCTCGAACCTTTCAGGTGCATCTTGTCGAACTCGGAAATTTTTATGCCAAACTTTGGAATCTATGTAGAATTTCAAACTGTACCCTTTATTTAATTCACGGGGGTAGATTGTTCTAGTTCTGTCGACCATGACTTCGTAGAATTCTTAAATAATTTTTATTTTATTCTTAGTATTGCGTGTAGTGAACATTGAACCGTAAACCTTCAGAAGTCTGTCACTTAGAACTGATTAAATAAAGGGTTTAGTTCAAAATTCCATATAGATTCCCAAGTCTGATAAGATCCACCTGAAGAAGGTCAGAGATAACATCAGCCGAAACGTGAGAATAATATCAAAGATGAGAACAATAGTTTGAATCATAAAAATTACTGATTTCATTGGATCATCATATCTGTTGATTATCCAATTAAAATAAATGCTGAATCTTTGGAAGTGTTTATTACTGAAAAACTATTGGGTCGGATAGAATATGTAATTGATGAAATCTATTGGAATTTCTTTTTATTTATATAAAGACAAAGACCGAAAATTTCTGTAGTTCACTGGCTAGGCTAGATAAAATATCAATTTCTCAGATGCAATGCTTTCACGGTGCGACTTCGAGACTCTGACTGGATTTTCTTTACGTATTATTTTATTAAGTATTAGAAGACTTAGATCTATCGTGTCTAAGTGATTCATTTAGTAATATATGTATATATATATATATATATATAAAGTTATGAAAATATATTTATGGCAATTAAGCTACACAGACATGTCTGCATTTCATCCTTAGGAAATCGTCAGGCTAAAGTGTGTGTATATATATATATATATATATATATATATATATATATATATATACACAATTTTTTCATTAATATACACTTCCAATGATTCACCATTTGTTTTCATTGGATAATCAACAGATATGATTATCCAAAGAAATCGCTTCATTTGTTGAAATTGGCTATTGCAGATTATGTGCAAAATCATTTTTGCTGGTTAAGTACAAAATTTTTTTTTTTTTTTTTTTTTTTACATATTTCATTCGTTATCTGGTGATTTGGTCATTCAAGATAGTGCAAGATGAAGATATTCAGAAGACAAATAAATATATATATATATATATATATATATATAGAGACACACACACACACTTTAAGCTTTTCGTATGAGTTTGCTTCACCGTTTGCTACGGATCTGCATTGTAATAATAATCTATTGCATTTCTTTACATTAACAGATATGAGTTAACAATGCTTCTTTGATTAATTGCTTAGCTTAAAGCAAATACTTGTTATTTCGTTGTCTTCATTCATAAATTAGTTAAAAACGCAAACGTTACATGCTATCAAAGTGTACAAACAGTATCCTTATTGTGTCTGCATGCCTCCATACATTTTATACATAAATATAGAAGATTGCAAAAAATAAGTGTTTTTAGGTGATTACATGTAAACAGCCTAAAAAAACTGGTAGGTAAAAATAAATAAAATACAAGTATTATTTTTTACCTTAGAGAATATAAATTTAGCGTAATATTATACGCTTCCAGGTCAGATTGCATTTTTAAGGAGAGGTAATTAAATTTTTTACTGATGTGCTGAAAATACACATTATAACATGCTATAAATAAAGTAATTACTTTTTAGGGGGATCATTGGCTTTTAACGGTCACGTTACACCTACATTGTTCACACCTTTCCATCTTTTAAAAAAAAAATATTTTATACATATTACCACCCGGATTTAGGGTTAGTGGCAAGGTTAAGGAAGAGCATATGGTTTTTATGACTTTCAAAGTTGAAATGTTTTTAAGTTTTTCAATAAGCATATTTTAAAAAGAAAAATGTTTCTTAGAAAATTAAATCCACCACAATGCATTTCTGTTTCTTTCTACAACGGACATGCATGTACAAAAACTGCAAGGCAACAGTATGTAGGTACAGGTACTTATTTAATATCATTTTGGTACTAGAATAAATAAAAATAGACTTTAAATACTCTCGGACAACGCTGGGTTGGGACAAATGTTTACTTCAGAGACTGTTTCACAGTATCACAGCTCTTCGGTGTGGCTAGACACCCAAGTCCTTCAAGTTGAATTCAAAACTCAATCATTTTTTTTGTACATTACATTGATTATAACCGCTATGTTATCAGAACAAGCTTCAAGGAAGGGAAATCTTAATGTTTGTATAAAAATATTAGCTGCTTAAGAATGCTCTATTAATTTATGCAAAATGCTTTACATTATTGCTAATCTAATGGTGGCTGGTGATTTCACATATAAAATTTTTTTTATTTTTTTATTTTTTTTTTTGAAAGCATTTGATATAAAAATAAAAATGTTCTTACATTTTTTTGACAATATGCGGATTTATATTTGACTACTACTTGATCGTTCTTTTCTCCTTCTGGTTATCTACGTTATCAATTGTTGGTTCATGGATAAACGGTTTATGGTGAAGAAATTAAATGAGGTTCAATCAAGGTTCTGGTAGAGTGTGTTGTCTAGAACAGCGTATAAACGCCACTAACTTATTTGTAAGCAAGGAATTCTTTTCAAATAATCAGAATTTGGGAACCCTGTATGTGTCACAACTTGATGTTTAAATACCCACCCCCACCCACCTTCACCCAAACAAACAAGGATTTAAGTCTATTGGACGGCTAAACATGAAAGACCTTTTTAGATTTTTTAATTAAAAAAAGAATGACCAGATTTACATGAAAACCATCACCTCTGTTATATTTGCAGCAAGAGGTACTCCTGGAAACACAAGTGTAATAAAAATGGAGAAAAATGGAGAGGCACACCATCATAATTCTCGTAACAATGCAGTTGAAGAGGCACAACATCATAATTCTCGTAACAATGCAGTTGAAGAGGCACATAATTCATTTAACAATGACGGAGAAGCTCATAATTCTCATGTTAATGACGGAGAAGCTCATAATTCTCATGTTAATGACGAAGAAACTGAAAAGCAGTTAGATATAGTAGATGTCTCTGTTAATGACAGTGTGTTGAATGAAACAGTTGAAGAAGGTAAATATTGTTGAATTTAAGGAAGGACATCTTTCCAAGTAATAGGTAAAAAAGCATCACATTTACTTTCTTTTTTAATGTGAAATTTTTACATTTTTTTCTCTATTTTATATGAGAATTATTCAGACTATTATTCTCATCTTGGTTGCTATATTCATATTTAAAAAAAAAATTTCTGTATTTTTTATGAGAATTATTCAAACTTTTATTCTCGTCTTGGTTGCTGTATTCATATCGCTTCGGCCGATGTAAACTCCAACTTTCTTCAGGTGTATCTTTTTGAACTTTGGAAACTTCTAGTCAAACTTGTTCCAGAGTTTGCCATGAAGATTTTCATGTTTGACAAGATGCATCTGAAGACGGTTGGAGGTTATGTCGGCCGAAACATTAATAAAAATCACCCAAGATGAGAATGGTATTCGAAACAATCCAAATTTTATTTGGCTCTTGTTCTTTTGTTGTACTTGTACAGATGATTACTGTTTATTTTATGTATTGTTGGATTAACGGGAAGACTGTAACAGTGTGATACAGTTTTTGGCTGCCACCAATAAAAGTTTTTTTCTCCCCTTTTAATTTGTATATGCAATAATTTTTTGTTTCAGATTAATTTAGGTAATTATCTTTCAAATTTTAATCTGTAAAAAGGTCAGCTGCTTCCTATTAATCTGAAATTATTTTATTTTGTTGAATGCATTTGTTTAAATTTATTCTAACAGATTTAACAGGTCAGCATTTTTAACAAATTTTTGATAAGTATTTTTAGTTTTTTGATGAATGCGTGAGAAAATTAATCTCTTAGGTTTTGGAACACAAATGAATCTTAATACTTGACCACTTTTACACTTTAATTCAAGACAGAAATTACTTCATAATCTTAACTTAAAAAGCTTTAAAATTATATTTAGATTTGAAATTATCACAGTAGTCAAAACAAGTCGGACATTTTTAATCTGTTAATAATTAAAATGGCTAACTTGTATTTGCTTATTGTTACACTTCGAAATACAAAAGTCATTTTGAAACTTTTAAACTGGCTAAAGTATTATGGTTTATTTTGGCTCCTAAACCAAAGGAAACAGATTTTCTCACCCATTCTTGTATCCATATAACTCTCGCAGAAGGAAGAACCTGTACAGATAAAATTTAGAATGCATAAAATAATTACAAATCCTGTGTATTTTAGGAAGATTCTTATTACTATTGACAGTATAGACATTTTTTGTTTTTCTATTTAGAGTAATACTTTTTCCTTTTTTTTTTTCCTTTTTCTCTTTCTTTTCTCTTTCTTTTCTTTTTCCCTTTTTTTTCTTTTTCCCTTTTTTTTCTTTTTCTTTTTTTTCTTTTGTAATATCTAAATATTGCATTTGATTTATCTTTCGTAGAACTTTTCTAAACTATTTGACCACATTGTTGGTTTATTTATTACCTGGCATTTAAAATATCCCATTTTATCAATTAGCCTTGTTGACCAATGCTTCACAATCTCTGTTGTCCTCATCTGGTTCCAAGTTTTTGTGAACAAATTGCATCTTGCCTAACTGAGAGTGGGGCTGCCATAAGTCTTATTCTTCACTTTTTTCTTCAGCGTGCTGTGAGTGTCCCAGACTCATGAGCGGGCACTACCAGGCAATGTCTCATGCCTGCTATTGATGCAATCCGGTCCAAAAGGGTTGACATCAGTCAAATTACATGCAGTTATACCCTTCTTACACACTCAACCAAGTCTTCCTTGGTCTACCACTCTCTAGTGCCCAGAATTTTCAAAATGCATTATGGAATTGATGCATAAGGTGGCACGGTGTACATGGTCGAACCACGTGAGATGCCGAGTTCATAAAGCATTTGTAATCTCACCAATATCAAGTTTCTGATAAAGCATGATTGATGGAATTCTTTCTTCCAGTTTGCAGCCGCACATCCATCTGATCATTATGCTGAAGATTAGAAGTGTTTGGGTCCGTGTCTCGCTGCCGTGCAAGATGGCAGAGCAAACACAGGTTGAAAAGACTGCCTCGAATCTTGAAGGAAATGTGTCTAGATGTAAGGATTGGCAGCAGCTTCCACATGTAGCATAACAGCAAGCAGTTATAGTGCAGCCACCGCCATCATTCAACATGTCTGCTAAGGCGGAGGCAGCTTCAATATCAAGTAGGGTCCCATCTACAGCCATGTGAGTCTCAGCTTGACCATCAATTGGACGGGCAACATCTGCAACAGTAACACCACTGCATTTATTATGGACTCATAGTTTGTGCTGGGAGCATTCAGCGGCGTTTACACTCGCACCTCTGCGCAAGCACAGACAGAGGAACTTGCCAGGGTCTTGCAAGAAATAGAGCCCAACACCGGAGATTAGACTTAGTCTTCTTCATGTTAGCTCTAATATCTTTACTCTCAGTGTCAGTATTCTATGTCTGCAACTTGGAGAAATCTACAACAATAACACGGTCGTCTAGAGAAGCATCCGGGGAGACACTAATGCAAAATTCACGAGACAATGTCTCCAGAACCAATATGAAGAGAAGTAGGCTGAATACTGGGCCCTTATGAGCCTTAATACCCACTCCAAACTACTCACTGGACCGGTCGTTGACACAAACATCACTCCGACCATTTGCATATATGTCCTGAACAACACGTACAGCCTATTCCTCTATACCAAAATCTATCATTGTTTACGAGATCACTTTTCTAGGTACACAGACAAATGGCTTCTGGAGATAAATGAATGCCAAGGTATTTTCCTTGCAGCTAACGTGCAATTGCAATGGCATACGAAGTGCCTTTGCCTTACGCAAAGCCAAACTGAACTGCATTTTGTCGATGTTTACCATCTTGCAGATGAGATAATCTAAAACATGCTCAAGCAGTTTCATTACTTGGTCAGCAAGATTTAGACAATGATAGTTGTCACACTCGAGGGTTTCTCCCTTACCCTTGTGGAGGTTTAGTATGAAGCTTAGCTAGCAGGGTTTTTTTTTTGTGACATCACCATCACATAAGGCTTTCTCTGCCAACTGCCTCAGCAAATACATTTCCTCTTCGTCAGCAGCTTTGAGCATCTCCGACAATGCTGGATAGGCCAGCAGCCCTGCCTTCTTTCATTTCGCACGTGACCCTTTGGATTCCACAAATTCTGAAGACACAATAGGAGGGCCAGTGACTGGAGATGTCTCAGGAAGCGAGTCACTTGGTCACTTATACTCGACATTTAGCAGTCTTGCATAATGTTTCACCCAAGCTCTCATTTTATCCCTATCAGTGAGTAAACCCTCACCAGCATCATTCCTGAGGCATTTTTTTTATCTGTAACATCTCATTTATTTGACTAACAAATAACGAGACATTAAAAACTTTTATTTTTTTGATAATTCTTTTTGTTTTTGGCAAATGTGAGTGAAAGCATTTTCTTTGTAAATAGGTTGGCTTCTCTTTATCTTTAACTCCTCCTCCATTGCAGAGAGGAGGGCAATGTCCATTTTGTTTGAAATATTAAGACAAATATCAACTCTTCTGTTCTGCGTC
Source organism: Sepiola atlantica (assembly GCA_963556195.1). Classification (NCBI taxonomy): domain Eukaryota; kingdom Metazoa; phylum Mollusca; class Cephalopoda; order Sepiida; family Sepiolidae; genus Sepiola; species Sepiola atlantica. The sequence continues at coordinate 42,649,642 of OY744531.1, forward strand.
TAGTTTGGTCTGTTCTCTCTTTAACCCTGCCCCTAAGTTAGCCTGTTTACTTGGTCACCCTGATCCTCGGTTGGCCTGTTCACTCTTTCACCCTGACCCTCGGTTGGCCTGTTCACTCTTTCACCCTGACCCTCGGTTGGCCTGTTCACTCTTTCACCCTGACCCTCGGTTGGCCTGTTCACTCTTTCACCCTGACCCTCGGTTGGCCTGTTCACTCTTTCACCCTGACCCTCGGTTGGCCTGTTCACTCTTTCACCCTGACCCTCGGTTGGCCTGTTCACTCTTTCACCCTGACCCTCGGTTGGCCTGTTCACTCTTTCACCCTGACCCTCGGTTGGCCTGTTCACTCTTTCACCCTGACCCTCGGTTGGCCTGTTCACTCTTTCACCCTGACCCTCGGTTGGCCTGTTCACTCTTTCACCCTGACCCTCGGTTGGCCTGTTCACTCTTTCACCCTGACCCTCGGTTGGCCTGTTCACTCTTTCACCCTGACCCTCGGTTGGCCTGTTCACTCTTTCACCCTGACCCTCGGTTGGCCTGTTCACTCTTTCACCCTGACCCTCGGTTGGCCTGTTCACTCTTTCACCCTGACCCTCGGTTGGCCTGTTCACTCTTTCACCCTGACCCTCGGTTGGCCTGTTCACTCTTTCACCCTGACCCTCGGTTGGCCTGTTCACTCTTTCACCCTGACCCTCGGTTGGCCTGTTCACTCTTTCACCCTGACCCTCGGTTGGCCTGTTCACTCTTTCACCCTGACCCTCGGTTGGCCTGTTCACTCTTTCACCCTGACCCTCGGTTGGCCTGTTCACTCTTTCACCCTGACCCTCGGTTGGCCTGTTCACTCTTTCACCCTGACCCTCGGTTGGCCTGTTTTCTCTTTCTCTATGGTCACTCTAGGTTCTCTCTCGCTCTCTCTATCTCTTCGCCTTTAGGTTAATCGGTTCTCTCTCCCTCCCTCCCTCCCTCCCTCCCTCCTTCCCTCCCTCCCCACTAGTGCTACCAAATTAGGCTGTCTGAAGATATAGGTTTCCTGACCAAAACTGCATCTAACATTGAAGCTTTTGTTTTTTCCCTTCTCTTTGCAAAATTCAATCATGTTCTGCAAAGCAAAAAAATACCAATTCACCTCTCTCTCTCTCTTCCCGCCATTTTTTTGTTTGTTTATACCCCTAAACGGGGCCACCAGTTTGCCATGGATGGCAACCCATGAAACTCCAGGGTGGGATCCTGGTGGCTGATCAGTCCATAATCCGGGAAAGTAGTGGATATGTACATGGCAACACTCTACTTTGGTCCTTACCTGGGCTACACGGGTAGTTGGAGAGGCCTGCTCCAATCAATCGGCTGGTCACGTCAGGCCCCATCATATAAAATCCACACCAATCTACTCACTACAATTAACATTCCTATTCCAATCCCCACTAACAACCACCCCAAAAATATGGTGGAAAGCAGTCAATTGGTTATGGCGAACAAAGCATTGACATGGCTGCGACATCCCTGACATTTTTCTTAAAAGCTCCAAAAAGCAAAATCAAAGGAAAATAGGTCCTCGGTGCTTTACCTAGATCAAGTATATGATCTCTGTGGTGCCAGGGTGAATGCTCCCCCCCCCCCCATTGCCCTTCCACAAAGGGCTCCGAGGCGGGTGGAGAGCAAAGGCGATGAAAAAAAGAAACACATGGATTATTTTTCCTCCTCAAACCCTTAAAAGATACAACACTGATGTCTCAAAAATCTCAAGCTCAGAGGACGAAAAAATATACAACCCACCAAAAAACAGCCTCCCCACCAAAAAACAGCCTCCCCACCAAAAAACAGCCTCCCCACCAAAAAACAGCCTCCCCACCAATAAACAGCCTCCCCACCAATAAACAGCCTCCCCACCAAAAAACAGCCTCCCCATCAAAAAACAGCCTCCCCACCAAAAAACAGCCTCCCCACCAAAAAACAGCCTCCCCACCAAAAACAGCCTCCCCACCAAAAAACAGCCTCCCCACCAAAAAACAGCCTCCCCATGAATTTTCCAAGATTCCTAGTAATAGAACTACTAGAAAGCAAAAGTAATGAGTGAATTATTACCATTCCTAATCGAAAAAATACTTACCAGCAAGAGCAATTCAAAGTCAATTAAAAAAAACTACTACATATCTACTGCACTAAAATTCGCTCGATACTGGACTATGGCAGCCAGAAAGTTCTATCTAAAAGAACTTGATACCATCCACCATGAAAGCTTGAGACTGGTATTAGGTGCATACAGAACCTCTCCAGTTGAGTCTATATGTAGAAGCCCATGAAGCACCCCTTCAGATTAGAAGTGAAAAATTTGCCCTGTAATACATAATAAAATTAAAATCATGTCCAAACAACCCAGCATACGACTGTATATTTAACCCAAAACTCAGAACCTCTTTTGAACAAAAAAGAAAAATGATAAAACCTTTGTGCCTTAGAATGGAACCCATTATAAAAGAATCTAAAATCCAACTTTCCTATATTGACATTTCCACTTTATCTGAAACTGAACCATGGATCATCAGTCCTCCAGAAGTGATCCTAGCACTGAACAACTTAGACAAGAAAAATACTCATCCGTATACTTTCCAAGAAGAACTTAAAGTGATCTTGGAAAACCACCTTGAATACAAATACATTTACACTGATGGTTCTAAAGATAGAGACTGTTGGATGCGCTGCTATCTTGGGTAAGATTAAAAGACAGTGCGGACTACTTGACAAATCATCAATTTTTAGTGCAGAAGCTTCAGCCATATACCTGGCTCTAAAAATAATAGAAAGTAGTCGAACAGATAAATTCATAATCTTCTCCGACTCACTATCAGTGCTCACAACACTGAAAAATAAAAAAAAATGGATAACCCTTTAATCACAAAAATCTTAAACAACATTACCGCTATCTATAACAAGAAGCCGTGTAAAATTGTGGAAACGAAAAAACAGATAGAGCAGCAAAAGAATGTCCGAATACGATACCTACCAATACTAGGATTCCATACACTGATCTTCGACCTTCTATAAACAGGTTAACCAAAGAAAAATGTCGAGAATCTTGGAATGAATGCCAAAGTAGTAAATTACACAAGATTTGGCGAACTATTGATGAGTGGTCCTTACGGCTACAGAAAGGCGAGAAGAGGTTATAGTAGCCAGACTTTGTATAGGACATACATTACCCACAAACATTTATTGAAAGGTGAAGAGTCCCTAATGTGTATATCATGTCAAGAACCTTTTACAGTCAAACATATATTAATAGACTGTCAGGATCTTCAACAAAACGGAAGGAAATACCACAACTCGAAAAATCTAAACCTGACCAGAATCTTAGACTTGATTAAATAAGTTTAACTGTTGAAAATTTTTTTATCTCAAATTTTTATTTTTTTTATATATTTTTTTAAAAATAATATAAAATGAATTAACCTACCTTGAGACTTCATTTAACAACATTAGTCGGCATTAAATAACCTTTAGATGGCTGTTATGTCGTAAACCAAACCAAAAATTGTTAATTTTTATTTCTTTTTCCCCTTTTTTATCCCCTTTGCAAAACTCCATCATATTCTGCAAAAACAAAAACCATTCTCCTTTATAAAACAAATCAAATCAAACACAATGAATTCATATTTGAAGATATAAAGAACTTGAAACATAAAAACTTCTACCAAAATGACCGAATTTGGCATTAAATAACTCCAAAAAGGTTGATATGCCGTAAAACAAACAGCCAACTCTCTCTGTCTCTCAGTTTACAGGTTCTCTCTCTGCCTCAGGTTCACCGGTTCTCTCTCTCGTTATATTCTTTCTATCTTGTTTGTTACTTTTCAGTGATATATTTTTACAAAGATTCCATTTTGTCTTTTTTGTTCATGTATTCCATGTTAATATAAAATTGATTGTAACCATTTTAGAAAGAAAGTATTTAAAAAATTTTTTACTCTCTTTTTTCTCTCTCTTCAGCTCAACCAAAGAAAAAAAAGAAGAAAAAGAAGAAGCATTTAGATGAAAATGAACTTGAAAATGATGTCATAGCAGATAATGTTCAAGGTATTCATTTTTTTTTTTCCCCCCTTACTTTTTGTTTTTTCTTATTTTTTATTTTTTATTTTTGTTTTCATCTTTCTATTTTACTTTTCTCTTTTTTTTTCCCCAGATAATGTTGAAGAAATCCAACAAGAACAGATTGAAGGTATTTCATCTCAAGTTTCTGTTCTTTTTTCATATAACAAAGGTTGCTCTAAGAACTATATACAAAAAAAACTTGTAAGCGAAACAGTATAGGGAGACTTCAATGGTATGGCCACATTTAAAGAATGAATTAAAGTTCTTGGGTAAGTAGTTGTGGAACAGTTGAGGTAACAGGTGAAGGCCAAGGAAAATATGGAGGGTAGTTATTAGAATGGACTTGAGATAAATAAGATTAAGCCAGGGGATAGGTTAATTTGGAAGTTAATTTTTTAAAGCCGTCCAACACATGCCAGCATATAAAACTGACGTTAAACCGAATATGATTATGATGAAGCATAGATGTCAGTAAAGAAAAGAATGTTTAACGTGCAAAGAGATAATATTCATAAAATCTTATGAAAGAAAACAAAGAAGGAAAAAAACTAAATTATGTAAAGTGTTGGAACAGTAAAAGTCTGTAAGTAGTCTGAAAGAAAAGAAAAAAAAGTCCTTTTTGTCTACATAAGAAGTCTTCGACTTATATATTTAGATTGACTTGCATCTGTGCTAATATCAGTATTTCGACTTTGTCTATTTCTTTTATGGATTTAATGGATTATTTGACACATTCTTCTCTGATGAGGGTCAATCATCATCATCATCAGTCATATTCGACTTAACATCCAGTTTACATGCTGGCATGTATTGGATATGTTTGAGAAATTGACTTCCAAACTAACCTATCTCTGCCCAGGTCTTCATTTATCTCTCTTTCTCTCAATTCCATCCTTATCACTTCCTCCCATGTTTTACTTGGCCTGCGCCTGTGAACTCAACTGTTCTACATCTACTAACACAAGAACTCTCATCCATTCTTTCAACGTGACCAAACCATTGAAGTCTCCTATTCTGTACACATCTCCCTATACTGTCCAGATTTAATTTTCCTCGCAGGTCATTATATCTAAACATGTCAAATTACACATTCAAAAATTCAAATTACACGTTCATTGTATCATTATCATATCTCTCCATGCAACACCTGTTCTCAACACTCACTGGTCTGGTTTCGCTTCCATACATCATCACACTGCATACAAATGCCTGATAGACTCTTCCTTTGGTCGACAGTGGTAATGCTCTGCTAGTTAATAATGGCAGAAGTTCCCTGAATTTACTCCATCCACTCCTAATTCTTGCTTACACTAACACCTGCTTCTCCCAGTGCTCAAATGGTATCACCAAGGTAACAAAACTTCTGAACAACTCCAATAACCTGGCCATCAAAATATATTTTCTCCACATCTGAATTCTCATCCCTCTCCATTGTCTTATACTTCTTGTGCACAAACTGGCTATCATCTCTATACCTATCAGTAATTACACTGAACTTGTGTACCCAATGCTTGCATGTTCTAAAAAAAAAATTGAATTGCACCCAACTCCCTCTCCACAGACTGAGCAGAGGAACTTTCCTCATTCTGGGGTTTTCCAAAACTACCACTACTGATCATCACTTTGTTCGAGGTGACATTTACTCTCAGACCTTTATTTTTCATAGCAGCATTCCTCCAAGTTTTTAATTAACAAGTAGACCATTAATTGTTTCACAGGCAAGTACTAAATTATCAGCATACAGCATCTCTTCGAGATAATCCGTACGGAATTCTATGGAAATTGTTTCTAAGACACATGAAAAGCAATAGATTTAGTACAGAACGCTGATGTACTCCTACTTTAACATTAAAGCTCGCACTAAATGTGCTGTTAATTCTAACACGACTTTGAGCATTTCTGTACATTGCTTGAACAACTTTCACTAATCACTCGTTTGCCCTTAGTTTACGCAATGCCCACCAGACGACATTTCTTGGCACTTCGTCAAAAAGCTTTCTCCAGATCCACAAAAGGAAAACGCAGTTTCTGCTTACCAAGGTACTTTTGCATTTATCTCAGGATAAATATAGCACCAATGGTACTTTGCCTGGTGATACCAGATCAGGCTGCCCTGTGGCTCCCTGAGACGAAATTCACCTACATTGACGTTTTTTTTTTTTTTTTGTAAAACTTAATTATGTTCTACAAAAACAAAAACAACAGCCCCTCTCCCTTTCTCCCTCCCCTTTTTTATTTTTATTTTTTCCTACCCTACTCCCGGTCCTGGATATGACCTTAAACTACATCCGATGGTGAGATCCAGCTTACGGACTTTGGGGAATGTGGAGCCTCCTCTTAATTACCATTGCTCCCAGGTCCACCCTGACCCGGAGTGGTAGTACCTGTTAGGGTCCCAACTATGGGTTAAATAGAAACAGATATTAAAAGGGGAAGGAAACAAAAAAGAGAAGAAAACAAGACCAGATTCGGCATTAAATAACCCAAAAAGGGTTGATATGCCGTAAAACAAAACTACCAAACTACCAAACCAATGGTACTTTGCCCAGCTATAAAAATAAACTGCATTCATCTATGCTTATCTGACTTCTTATTTGCTGCTTAATTATTCTCTCAATCACTTTCAGTATCTGATCCATCAACTTTAAACCTCTGTAATTAACTCTATCTAGAGCTTTACCGTTGTAACATTTTACAATTGTACTAAGTTCCCAGTCTTTTGGGATAACTTCTTCAATTATGTCCATTAAAGAAATTTCTCTGAAGTTTATAAAAGTTTCAAAAATATTTTTAAATGTATATTTAGTAATTCTTATATCATACAAGAAAGAAATATACATTTAGCTATACTTTAATACAATGTTTCCATTTGTTTAATTCTATTTTTAAATCACTTTTTTTGTTTTGTTTTGTTTGAACTTTCGATTACTAGATGTGGAATCGTCTCAGAAAAAGAAGAAAAAGAAAAAGAAGAAACATAGAGATGAAGAATCTCAAGCCGAAGAACAGGATCAGCAGACAAACGGTAAATTTATCCTTTTAAAACTTCGGCGGACATTTTTTATTGTCGAAATAAATTTGGATCAAATTAACTTTTTTTTTTAAATAAATGTTCAGATTATATTTTTTTTCTTTTTAACATAGTTCACCCCAAACAAGGCAAGCTGCCACTGTAGATGTAAGGGGCTGCTGAGAATTAAGGTGAAAGTTTTGGAGGGTCGTTCTAAATTGGGAGCTGTGCAGCAAGATGCTTGTTCACATAAGTACAGTCGGGGGAAACAGGGAGCAGGAAGGGAGTTCCAAAGGTCGGCAGTACGACAAAAGAAGCTATTGGAGTAGAAGGTTCTCTGGCATCTGGGGGCCTCCACAGTGAGTGGATGAGATTTAGCTGATTGTCTGGTTGATCGAGTGTATTTACGTCGAGGGGGCACATGAGCAGCAAGTTGATTGAAGCACATTCCTTTGAAGTATTTGTAAAACAAGCACAGGGATGCAACATTGCGGCGATGGGATAAGGGCTGGAGCTTGGTGGATAGTGAGGAACCTATTAGATTAGCAACTCTTTGTAATTTCTGGTTAATCTACACTCTCTCCTCAAGGAAGAGGTCATGCTTGGGAAAATAGTCTCATGATCACAGAGCAGATACTACGCTAAAGGGAGGAGGTAAGAACAGAACAGATACCCTTCCCGCTTAATTGGGCATTGTACATTTAATAAAAGTAAAAGTATAAATTCGGCTTCAAACAGGCAGATACCAAATCTCCATTAATAATAGTTATATATTTGTATTAGTTTAAAATCAAAATAAATGAATTATTGAAAACTGCAACTCACTTTTCTTTTTCTTTTTTTTTTAACTCCGGGGGAACAATGGAAGCATATATAAAATGTCTTTTTTGTAGAGGGATGTTATATTTCCGACAAACTTTGTCCTTCAGCGGTCTCTAACAAAATGCAAAAATTGGTTGAAATTCTTCCATTAGGTTAAAACACTTGCATTTGAGAATAATTTCATGGGTTTATAAAAACATACAGACCACAAACATTTTATGGGAGTGGAGTTGTTGTTTGTCCATGCAAGATTTTCTATACATTATAGGATGTTGTTTTTCATGTATGCTTCACTTATAGATAAGGATTGACTTTTGAAAGGGAGGAGAGAGAAAATTTAACACAGAAAAGTGCAACTCACTGGTTTTTGTGTGTGAGAGAGTGATATATTTCGGACAACCTTTATCTTGTGATTACTAACTAATCTCTAAAAAGCTAATACTTATCTATAATTGAAGCATAAATGCTTTTTCTTTCTAAACCCTAACAGTATTACTTGATTCATTCTTGCGTCCATTTATCTTCCTTTTAGAGGAACCTGTGGATACTTCTCCTCCAAAAAAGCGAAAGAAAAAGAAGGAAAATGATGTCAGTCAATTAGAACTTGAAACAGGTAAATTTATATTAAGTTGTTGTTCTTGTTTGTTTGTTTACAAACTCTTGGGTTTTTGGAGATAGACGCACAGTTCACATATATTTCGAAACATTATTCAGGCTACTTGGATAATTATATTTTATTTTGAACAGAAAATGGGTGGGGGTGGGTACAGTAATATTGTGGGATCTGCATTCACGCAGGACATACATAATAAGGAAATATGCCGATTTACTTATTCCGAAGATGTAAAAAGACAAGAAAAAGACGCTGCGCTGTCATTGACATACGATTCCTTAATCAATCCTAGGCAACACCGTGTCTTCCTGCTATGTGTATATTTTTATATGTTTGTTTGTACAAGATGCAAAAGTTGTGCAAAACTGTTCTGTTTGGAGAATTCATTTTACCCATCCTGGGACAGATACTTTTCTGGTGTGTGTGTGTGTGTGTATATAGAGATGGGTGGTTTTGCCAAAAAAACATGGTTTTACTTGTATGCTGGAAACCAAAATTAATCCATAAAATGTATCGAGTAAAAATAAAAAATAACTGAAGTTAAATTTTAAGGGATTCTTTTTATTTTAAACATAAAGTAATGTGTTTTGGAATTTTTGAGGTGAGAATTGATAATTTGGATTATTTGGACTACCGTTCTCATCTTGGATATTATTTTCGCAACAAACTGAATGAGAGCAAGCTACCCCCATTGAAATTCTGTACAGATTCCCCGAGTATGACAAGATGCACCAGAAGGTCAGAGGTTACATTGGCCGAAGGGTTGTGAGAATAACATTCATAATGAAAACAGTGGTCCGAATAAGTCATATAATCCAAATGAAGTGAAGAAGCCTGCCCAAATAAGGAGATTAAAGACTTGGCAGAGAAAAAATATTCAAAATGTTATTCTTCATAAATCTTTCATAAACTTTGTCATAAGGGTTACTGGTTTTAAGAGCTTCAAACATTGTGAGTACAAATACTCCAGGGCAATGGCAGATTGGGACAGCTAGTATATATTAAAAGGCAAAATTAGATGATTACCCCTTTTCAATATAATTTCATCATCTGTATTTGGACAAATCTGTTTTTTCTAAATATGTTTACTGAATCTTGTAATATGTCTTCTAATGCTGAAAGATCTCTGACTAACATTAATCCACAGGTATTTGTTATATATGTTTCTCTTCCTCATATCATTTTTCATCATATTCACTTTAACGTCTGTTTTACAAGCTGGCATGCGTTGGATGGCTTTAAGAAATTGACTTCCAAACTAACCTATCCCTAGCCAGATCATTATTTTCTCTTTTACTCAAGTCCATTTTTATCACTTTCTCCCGTGTTTTCCTTGGTCTTCCCCTGTGAACTGACCCTGCTATCTCAACAGTTCTACCTCTACTAACCTAAGAACTCTCTTCCATTCTTTCAACATGACTATACCATAGAAGTCTTCTGTTTTTGCTATACATCTCCCTATATTGTCCAGATTCAATTTTCTTCTGAGCTCATTAGATCCTAGCATGTCTTTAAGATTCACATTACACATCCATCGTATAATTCTCATATCATTTCTCTCTATGCAACGCATGTCCTCAACCCTCACTGACCAGGTTTCACTTCCATACATCATCACACTGTGTACAACATGCCTAAAAGACTCTTCATTTGGTTAAAAGTGATAACTATCTGCTGGTTAGTAATGGCAGAAGTTCCCTGAACTTAGTCTATCCACTCCTAACTCTTTCAATTATACGAACACCTACTCCTTCCGTCTGCTCCAATGGTATCAGCAAAATAAGAACACTTCTGAACAACCTCAATATCTTTGCTATCCAAATATACTTTTTCCACATCTGAGTTCTCATCTGTCTCCATTGTTTTACACTTTTTACAAACAAACTGGTTATCTTTCAACATTCCAGTAATTACTATGCACTTCTTGTGTACCTAGTGCTTACAAGTACCACAAAAAATTGAGTTGTACTCATCCCCATCCCTATAACAGGCCGAGAAATCTAACATTTAGAATCTCTAGCTGGAGGCAAATTTCACAATCGGTGAGCAGAGATCTTTTTCGCTGCTAACATTTCTCATTGCTCAGAAAATTTCATTCTGAAGGGATTCCAACCATGGCCAAGTACAAATTCTCTATAAAAAATTTTTTTAAATCCACAAAAAAATCCCACATTGAAATATGCATTTGCTTTTGTTTATTCAAAGTTACCTGTCTTTTCATTTATAGGAATTTGTCAATAATTGTTGTATTTTCAATTAGCTAATAGTGGTTCTTATTTGGTATGTAAAGCACATAAAAAGATGAGACTAATTTTGCATGGGAATTTTCCCTCCGTTTTTAACTGCTACATCAATTATCTTAGAAAATTCACATTGCCTCCAGTAAAAGACCCAAGTTGCACGATCGCCTGGCCTGTTATAGGGATGGTCATGGTTGCATCTGATTTCCTTTCCGCAAACTGAGCAGAAGTTTTTTTCTTTCCTAATTGTGTTTCTTGTAAAATTTAGTTTTTCTTTCTAAACCCTGATTGTGATAGTATCACTTGATTCATTCATGTGTCCATTTTTCTTTTAGAGGGAACTGTGGATATTTCTCCAAAAAAGCGAAAGAAAAAAAAGGAAAAGGAAAATGAATTAGAAAATGAAGCAGGTAAATTTAAGTGAAGTTATTATTTCTGTTTGTTTGTTCATAATCAAAAGGGAATTCAATTTTTTTTTTTTTTTTTTTTTTCAATATTTAATTGTGCTTGGCCAGTGAAGTATGGAATTTTTCGATCCGTGATTTGCATAATGAAAAGGAAATTCAAATCTTTTTTTCATTAAATACATTTTCTATCAAGACTGATAATTCTTCCAATAGGCTAAACTGCAGGAGATTCAGCATTTACTTATATTAGAAAAGCACCAGATACGATTAGCCAATGATATCACCTTATAAGTATGGATTTTTGCAAATGGCTGTGACAATAGAATGTCTACTACATACTTATTCAAACATATCGCACCATTTAAAACTTCATTTTTGTTAATTATTACAGATAATGTTTAATACTGGTGGTACCTGTGTGCCTGGAAAAAGTGACTAACTCAAGAAAAAAAAGAAAACATTGCCTAAATGATGTCCATCCAAATCTATATTATCCTTAAAAATATACTATATTGAATGGCCATACCTGGCTTAAGTATTACATAATTATGAAATGAAAAACATGGCCCATATGATATCCTTCCCAAATTAGTATCCCTAATAGTAAGCTGCAAGACTAGTACGATAATAGTTTAGCAGTGGAAATTACTTTTGTAGATTTTGCAACTGGTATTTTTGGCACTTACGAGACACCGCAAATGTTTCAGCAAATGGTAGAGAACGATATGTGAAAAGAGATTTTTATCTTGTTGAAGCTTTTATTGAAATCAAATTATTCAGTGGGTTCCATTGTTTGTAACTAGACATTTTTAAATGAATGATAAAAAACAACAATTTAATCGGAATATCTTTTAATGGACGTGGGTAGTATAGTATCTGTTCTGTTGTCATAAACCCGTCCTCCCAAGAATTACCTCCTCCGTAAGAGCTCATTTTTTTTCCTGAAAAATTATAAGTATACATAGTCTGAATTAAAACGTTTTTCACTTAAAATGCAAACCAATAAAATTGAATTATTTTTCCGCACAATTTTCATTTCGCCGTTTCACGTCGACTCTGAAATTTGCCATTGTTTTTAATGTTATCTAAGATTTTTCCACGTATTCTAACTATATTAACATTAAAATGGTTGATGCTTATTTAATTCTGTGTAGTGTATTTTCATTCGTAAGGGGACATAAAAATGGTGCCAAACTGTTTGGGGAATTAATTTCATCCATTCTGGAATGGGTATTCTTCTTGTGTGTGTGTGTGTATATATATATATATATATATATATATGTGTGTGTGTCTGTAACTAGACATACCTGTGACCCATTGAATCACTACCACTATTCTATTTTGATTTCATTCAAAAATTCATAAACTGTAGCGTATTATAGAGCTGCTGCCGAACGTGGCTGTCATCTTGTTCGGTAGAATGTTGTTTTTCTGTTGATGAAGACCGGTGGTGTTGAATCGTTTTTGCTGGTCAGTTCCAAACTCCCATGCTGCGATTAAGATCAGAAGCCTGGAGATCTTAAACTAACTTCTATTTGTTATATATATTTTTCCTCATTGTATTTATTGTAAACTTTGGGTTTTTGCTTTTGAACCCCTGATTCTGATTGTACTTCTTGATTCATTCATGTGTCCATTTATCTTTCTTTTAGTGGAGACTGTGGAAAAGCAGAACAAGAAGGAAAATTATTTCACTAAATTACAACTTGATACAGGTAAATTTATATGAAGCTTTTGTTCCCGTTTGTTTGTTCGCAAACTCCTCCTCGGGTGTCGGAGATAGACTTGCATATTCTGAAATGGCATTTCTCAGGGTACTTGGATAAGTATATTTTACTTTGAAAAGAAGGTTAAAATAATATTGTGGGATCTCCATTTACGCAGGGTATACAGGAAAACAAAATATGATGATTTACTTATTTTGGAGATATAAAAAGAGAAAATGGATGATATAGTGTCATGTGCTGGTGACATAGGGTTCATTAATTAATCCCAGACAACACAGTATTTCTGCTTATATATATATATATATATATATAAGTACTGTATGGTAGGGCAGGAAAAACCAGCAGAGTGCTCGATTAATTAAGAAATCTGAGATTTCGGATGATTAAGAGCGTAAATATTTATTTATAAAGTACAGAAATTCAATGTAACATCAGTACCGATAATCGGGATCAACCTCCCGCTTTGAAACCGACGGTACTGATGTTACATTGAATTTCTGTACTTTATAAATAAATATATATATATATATATATATATATATGATTTTTTCTCATGTATTTCGGCTGGCCACATTTTTTTGGTCAAGTCTTCTTGGATTTTTCCAATTTTCCGTTCTGTTTTGGAATAATATATTTTCCTATTACTTGTACATGAACTCCTTGCTCCGATGATCAGCAAAGTTGCACTGAAGTCTATATATTTTCCCCTGATCTTGCTGTGAACCGCACGTAAGAAAATGTTTTAATGTTGAAAACAATAAATTAAATGAAAAAATAAAATAAAATGGGTTTTGTTTTTCGGAAGAAATACAGGTATTCGCCGAAATATGAAAATAAAGGAAATTGAAGTGAATATGAAAATTATGATTTTGGATTGATTTTTCCTGTGATCGTAGGAATGCCACTATAAAAGTGTATGTATGTATGTATATATATATTTATATAATGAAAAGTTTAGTTCAATAATTATAACTTTAGTTGTACACTGGAAACCAAAATTAATGCATAAAATGTAGCAAATAAGAATTTAAGAAGAGTATTTGTCAGTTTCACATTAATTAAAGTTACATTTTATGGGATTCTTTTTATTATTTTAAACATGAAGAGGATTTTTTGTTTTCTTTTAAGAAATGTTAGTTCACCTTCTAGGGTTTGGTGATAGACTCACACAACCATATATATTCTCAAGCTACATTACTCAGGTCTACAGGTCGAATTGCAATTGGTTAGCCATCTCATGCGTTCTTGCTCAGGACCGCCGTGCATGAACTGCCGTGATTGGGGGGGGGGGGGGGATGCAGGCAAGAGAAGAAGCTGCCTCAACCCTACCTGCGTCAACGCTGTTTCAACACACAACAACTGTCGAAAATAAATGAATCCTAGAAGTTTGTATTTCAACAGTTAACTTAAATGATCAATTTGTGATTCAATCATTCTCTCAACTCCTTATTGAAGTAGTTGTATAATTCATTGATATGTTGAACGATAACTAATCATCATCATACAAGAGAGTGAATGGTTTCCTTAAAAAGAAACCGTAAACAGATATATGAAGGGAATAATAATAAAAAAAACAATACCAAAAACTAAAATTTTGCGTTATTATAAAGATAAATTGACGGATATTCTCAAGCGATGCAATTTAGGAATTAAGATGGGGTGTAGAACCATGCCACTCCCCCCCGACCATCGACTCCTAAGGTTTGTGCCGTGGTTTTCTCTTCGTCTTCATCTTGTTCTGGTCGTGTCGTCTTGCGTATTGGCGATCGCTGAGGACTCATTCACTGGTTTACAAGTTTTCAAAGCAAGTAACAACGCAGACTCGTACAGTAAAAATACAAACTCGGAAAAACTTGTGCATTTGACTTGTAGGTAACAGGCGTATGTGTGTGTGTTGGGTCCCTGCCGCTAGTGTCCACCTTTGAGCTAAGACAGTATATCAGCTAAGACCTGACTGAGATAATTTGTCTGTCTGTCGAGACCATCATTGTCGTTCGTTCGAAATCATTTACTTGTCAACTCATCCCGACTTGCTGGTTTACTCGGATCTAATCGCTGCCGAACTCTGACTGACCATCGTCTGTTCCGCCTCATCTAGTTACGATCGGAAATCCTAGACGTTCGTTCTTTTCTCAGTCACTTTCAGCTGGTCACCAACACTGACTACATCAGTCTTTTTTGCTAACACTGAATTGTCAGGGCGCCATTCAGTTCAATAGATTTGGCGGCCTGTCCACTTATCTCCTTTCATGATCACTTTTCCTTTTTGTGAATCATTTCCCTAACATTCTCCGGGATTTTAGATTTGGAAATCCTAGTATCACATTACTGGTGCAGAAAAGAAGTTTGTTTGAAACTTATCTAGTCAGAATCAAATAGCGATATTATGATATTCGCCCTCTTCCTGTGAAATTGTACCTTCTGCAAACCAAAAAAAAAACATTTTTTTAATATTTAATTCTATGAGTTTGCACCCAGTCAACACTGGGTACTTTTTGACAAAGATGTAGTATAGTTAACAGCCGAGAAAAAAAAAATATATATACAGCAAAAACTGTTACCAAACGTAAGAAAATGTAACTTTCTATCTACCTGCATAGTTTTAATCTTCTGCTAGTATAAAGTTTTTCTTTTTCAATATAAGACGGCATCTATATCTGCCAGGTTCTTTTCTTTTTTTTTTTTTTGGCTAATAATCCAAAATGGCCACTGTCAGATGTGGCCTTTAGCATCTATGCCTCATACATAATCGAAAAAAAAAAAATACAGCTATAACTGTCATTAAACGCGTTAAAATTTAATTTTTGACCAATCTGTATATTTTGAACTTACTGAAACTGTGTTAAAGTTATTTATTGCATCTTTTGTTTGTGTTCGATTTCTTGCTGTTAACTATACTACATTGCCATTTTTTTCTAGTATACTTCTTTTTAAAAAAATTTTATATAATTTTTCTATATTTTTTAGTATACTTCTTTTAAACAAAATATTTTTATGTACTTTTTCTATATTTTTTTACTTGTAGAAGGCGAGTTATCTATTGCAGATATAAAACGAATGTTTGAAGACATACGTGAAAAGATATCTGAACAAAAAACTTTTCATGCTAAACGATTTTGGGCCAACTACAAATTCCCTCCTTTTAGTACGGATCAGTGTAAAATAGCATATGAAAAAGTCATGACCAAGGTAAGACTTTAATGCAATTTTTGTTTTAATACCTGAATATTATTATTGTCTCACAATGGTTGTGTTTATATTTGTAACAATATGTCTGCACACACTTGGGTTCTTTTTCTACAGGCACTGCATTGAAGACATGCATGTGTGATGATGTCATACTATAGAATGCCCCCACAATCAGGACCATCGAGAGAGATTAGCTAGAAAATGAATGACAGTAAAAAGACTTTAAACTCGACCAGTTCATTGTACTCTACAGACCAGCGACTCCATGGCATTTAGCTGTTAACAATCTGAGGATCAAAATAGCGAATGATGTGAGGGTGCCACAAACAGGATCACCGGGAGAGATAAGCTAGAAAATGAATGACAGTAAAAATACATTAAAGGCAATGGGTCCATTGTACTACACAGACAAAGCGACGCCATAAGCAATTAGCCGGAGGGTCAAGATAGAGAATTCAGAAAGATGAGAACGAAAATAGACATCTCTAGTTTCCGGTGGTAAGCTGAGGAAAAAATGGATGTCTCTGATTTCCGGTGGAAAGTAATTATATACGAGAGATCACTGACTGTTAGAAGAATGATCCTGGCAAGAGACTGGAAAGATTTGCAAATGGAGGAGTTATGGTTAGCTGAAAATTTGAAGACGAGAGATGTAGAGACCCTAGAGACAAGATCCTAATCACACACTCATGTCCGACAAGTCGTTTGTATACAATGTCTGTATCTGTGTTCTCTTTATTATGTATGTAACTGTAAATTGTGGACTGTGACTTCATGCACTGATGACTAGCAACACTAGGAATCTAGACACGGTCCATAAGAAGATGAAGAACTATGGCACATGCATTTGGAGTAAGGCAGTCAGTCGGGACATGGTTTCACAATATTATAAGATAGCCTCGTCTCTACAGAGACCAGCCCAAACTGATATTAGACTGGAAGTAAAGAGATAAGTTTCACTTTGTTAGATGTTAGCTCTTTGTACCAGCTGCCAGACTGTCGCTATGTCAGGTAGGTATGAAAGATTTCAGAGAAAAGAGATTTTCAAATGGATTTATGAAATGGTTTTCAGTACCAGAACTGGAAAGAGCTAAGGCAAATGGAAATTGATAAGAGAGCAACAGAAAGTTGAAAAGCGAAGAGCCAATTGCAGGCCAATTAATTAACAAAATCTGAACTCCATAAACCAGAAAAAAGCTTATATCATGTTGTATAGCAAACCATATAGGAATTCATTGAAATCACAAGGCTAGCTCAATAGTCAAATTTACAGTAGGCATGGTACTCAAGAAAAACTTCTCATAAACCAATCTAAAACCCAAACTCAACAAGTAACTGACCAAAAAAAAAAGTGGTGGCAGTTATGGAAACAAAATATTGACAGAAGCTTCACAAAATAAAACGGGACTGAAATAAAAAAGAAATCTGATCAGAATACAATTTATTGATTTGGCCAAATTGAAAGAATGAATTCTTGGTTTAAATCTAAAACAGTTTGGTTGGCATCGGAAGGCCAAGGAAATGATGGGAGGAAGTGATAAGAATTAAGAATGGATTTAAGAAAAATAGGGATCAAATTTTGCCAGAAATAGTTTAGTTTGGAAGTCAATTTCTAAAAGCCGTCTAACACATGCCAACATGTAAAACCGAATATGATGATGATAATCCTAATTACTTTGTCATACCAAGCTAACTCATCATTCATTCTGCTTTAATACCGACACTACAAACATGGCAACACCCGTAATATAATAACATATAAAAATAAAACTAGTTCATATATGCTCCTTGAGCAGTGTTGCTACGGTACCTGTGTATGTCAATTTCCATCTTTACCTACTAGCTTCTACCAGTTTATATCTAGTATAAAGAAGCATTTGTGAAAAAAATATGCTACTTTGTATTTGCATAAAAGTTTTTTGTTTTTTTTTATTGGCAAAAACATTAGAAATTATTTTTTTTAAAGCAAAAATAATTTGCTTTGAACTAATGCCGGCTTTTTTGCGAATTTGGAAGGGAGATAAGTGGACAGGCTGCCAAATCTATTGAACTCCCCAGGCTGTCCTTATGCTAAGTGTCCAGTGCTCACGATTGTAGCGATTTGACTGTGTCCATTTGCTACTGTTTACGTCTTGCCTAATGGTTTATTTCCATGTCTTCCTAGGGTGCACAGCTTATTTATTTATTTATTTTTTTTGCTGTCCAGCCTAAGGTCTCTGCATGTGCTGATATACCCCTTGCTTCTCTCAACATGCCCGAACCAGCGACAACGGTTTGCCCTTGTTAGGACATCAAGTTTTGGAATGCCCAATTTGTCAAGTAGAGTGTTCGACCTAATGTTCTGAATCTGGTCCGGCTTTACATTGCATATCCATCTAATAATTGCCATGTCATTTCTCTGGAGTCGAGCAAGTGAGGCTTGGGTGAGGGTCCAACACTCACTGCCATACAGCATCACACTTCTTACGCAGCTATCATAGACTTTACCTCTGGTAATAATTGGGATGGCACCGGATGTTAGGATTGGAAGGAGTTCTCTGAACTTTCTCCAAGCTGTCTTGACTCTGATGGTCGAGCTTAGTTCGCAGCCACTTTCAGTACTCTACATATCTCTTAGGTAGCAAAAAGAGTCTACCGCCTCCAGGGTGTCCTCGCCTATTTCAATTTCTGTGTAAGGAAGGCTCTCAATTGGGCGTGCAAGTCCTAGACATCTCTTATATCTGAAGTCCTGACCTGGTGTGAGCCTACCATGCACTCCGCTGCACTTTTTGTGTACCCATAGAGTGCAGTGGTTGCACTGTATCGCATTGCTCCTAAAACCCCCTTCTACATATCGCGCCGCATGGGTATTGACCAGAGTCCTTCAAAAACTGGAGATTCGGGCCAGTAACCATCACCTTTGTCTTACCAATGTTGACCCTCAGACCTTTTGCTTCCATGCTCTTCTTCCATACTTTCAATATTTCTTCCATATCTTCATATATAATATAATTTATATATATATATATATATATATATAGGAAAAGGTTTAAGTTGCTGAGCCTAAACAATCCCAGAGGTATCCTGGTTGAAATGAATTCCTATACGTTCTTTAAAAAATTAAGACATTATTTTTCCACAAACAAAGGTGATTGCATGCTGGAATAATACCATTCAAAAAATGAAATGCATTATTGCCTGGACCAGATTCCTATGACTCGGTATTTAGTTTTAATAACTATACTTTTCATTCTTCTTTTTTAATTAACTCTTATGAAAAAGTAGACATTTTATGTAATTGCTCTGATTGGATTTCAAGAAATTCACATAACATAAGAAAAATATTGCATGAATATCTTTTTTTAACCAATTTAAGAGTGGTTTTAAATAACATATCGATTGAAAGAAAAAATAAATAAATCTGTGATTTATTTGATATTCTCTCCTTACTTGAAATTGTTCTTTAAAGATTTATGGTATGTCAATATAATTTTACTAGTGTTTAAAAATTGATAAATTTTTAAAATATACTGATGAAGAAAATCATTTACATTCTGCATATTTTATTAAATGCAATTTTACTAATAAAAATGTTTTTAGAAAGGTGTATATGGAAAATAACATGGTTGAATATTGATTCGTGACATGTTTCAGATATTTGAAAACATAATTAATTTTAAAAACTTTTTAAATATATTATAAAGCAAAATTATTTTTTACATAAACTAATCTTTGAATAAATTACAATGTTGTATGGACAATAATATTCTCAAATATTGACTGCAAATAATTTTGAACAAGGTTGAATGAACACATCTGAACATTTCACTTTATTTCGCTTAAAACCTCAAATTTTGATAATTGCAGGTGCAAAAAAGGAGAACTATTGTTGAACTTGTGGATGCAGCTGAGAAAATATTGACGGTGAGTTTTTCGATATTTTGTTCACGTTCTTATATTGATTCTTATTCTCGCAATTTCTATAATTTTCAACTTATAAATAAGATAAGTAAAACGTTTTTGCTGTTTATGGATGTCCGACACAAATGCAGACTCCGCAATATTGTAGTTAAAAAAAATAATACTAAATTAATCTTGGTATAGGACGTTGCTTTCAATTGTAGCCGAGAACAAAAGCACAAACATCATAAATATAGATATTACCTGCTGTTATGCATAAAATCTATTTGACAAATTTCAGAAGAATTAGTGCAATGGTTTCATAGTTCTGTTCATACACACACACATAATTAAAAAAGGAAAACCAAAAATTGTTTATGTACATCAACGTTTTGTCTCTATTCAAAGACTTTCTCAAGATAATTTGAAGAAATACAGAAGTCAAAATTTTAAAATACGTGGGGCGTCTATGACTTGGTTGTTATTTTTTTTTTATCTCTTTTACGTTCATTAAGCCTTTTCTCAAGTTCGTGTTGAGTTTCACTAACATATATCTAATTGCAATTGAAATACTCCAGCTGACACATCACTTAATAAGTCCCGGGCCTGACATCTAGATGGCACTAGGAATTAAAAAAAAAAAAACTAAAGTACTAACCTTCAAATGGCACTTGTCAAAATTTGAGCTTAATCAGATTATTAGTTTACAAATTAGTTGTTTAGGTGAAACTACTGTTTGACATTTTCAAAACAATGGAAAAATCTGAATTTCGTGTTTATAACACATTGCTTTCTGATGGGAAAAATACTGTTCAAGCAAAGCAGGTGCTTGATAAGTGTTATTCGAACTTTGCTCCATCTAAAACAACGGTTAAGAGATATGCTGACTTTAAAAACGGTTGTAAAGACACAAATGGTATTAAAGACTCAGATTGCACAAATTCGGCAGTTGTCTTGGAAAACATTTAAAAAAAAAAAGTCAAACTCATTTTGACTGATCGTAAATTAAAGTTGCATGAGATAGTAGAGAAGTTGAAGATATCAAAAGACAGCCTATTCACCATGTTGCATGAACGTTTGTCAATGAGAAAGATGTATTCAAAGTGGGTGCCGCATTTGCTCACAGTCGATCAAAAGTAATGCGGTCACAATGCATTGTTTGCAACTGTTGCAATGAAGCAAAACGTTTTTGCATCAATATGGTACAATGGATGAAACTTGGATCTACCACTTCTCTCTAGAGTCAAATCGGCAGTCAGCTGAGTGGACAGCAGCAGGTGAAAGCCCACTAAAACAACCAAAGATTCAAACATCAACAGGTACGGTTTTGATCTCCGTATTTTGGGATGCACAAGGTATTTTTTTCATCGATTACCTTGAGAAAGGAAGAATCATCAATAGTGAATATTACATAGCGTCATTGGTATGTTTAAAAGAAGAAATCTCCCAAAAAAATGGTCACAGATCAAAAAGACAAGGTGCTTTTTCACCAAGGAAATGCATCGTGTCACAAGTCTATCACAGCGATGACAAAACTACATGAATTGCTTCTGTACCCACCCTATTCTTCAGATATAGACACCGGTGACTACTGGCTGTTTTCAGACTTCAAAAGAATATTCTGGGTAAGAGATTTGGCTCCAATGATGAAGTGATATCGGAGACGGAAGCGTATTTTGAGACCAAAGACAAATCTAAAAAAAAAAAAAAAGACTCATCGAATTGTTAGTGTCAGAATCGGTCTCCTTTTAGGGTGAGACTATGTTGATGAATAAAGTCAAGTTTTGTCTAAAAGTTGTTTTATTAGTTAGGCTCGGGACTTATTCAGTGGTGTGTTATATCTTTATCTCAATTTTTAATTTACATTAAAAATGTTTTGTTTATTATTAACTTATTAATCCGTAATTGACTTTCTTTTTTATTCTTTTTCTGCTTTTTTCTAGAACAATCCAGCAATGTAAGTACAAAGTATTAATTTCTTTCCTCTCTTTTTCCCCTACCCCCTTTTCCACTCCCTTTTTTCTTTCTCCCCTCTCACTTCTTTTTCTCCCCTCTCACTTCTTTTTCTCCCCTCTCACTTCTTTTTCTCTCTTCTCTTTCTCTTTCTCTCTTTCTCCCCTCTCCCTTCTCTTTCTCCCCTCTCCCTTCTCTTTCTCCCCTCTCCCTTCTCTTTCTCCCCTCTCCCTTCTCTTTCTCCCTTCTCTTTCTCCCCTCTCCCTTCTCTTTCTCCCCTCTCCCTTCTCTTTCTCCCCTCTCCCTTCTCTTTCTCCCCTCTCCCTTCTCTTTCTCCCCCATCCCTTCTCTTTCTCCCCATCCCTTCTCATTCTCCCCCTCCCTTCTCATTCTCCCCCATCCCTTCTCATTCTCCCCCATCCCTTCTCTTTCTCCCCCATCCCTTCTCTTTCTCCCCCATCCCTTCTCTTTCTCCCCCATCCCTTCTCTTTCTCCCCCATCCCTTCTCTTTCTCCCCCATCCCTTCTCCTGCTCTCTTTTTCTCTCCCCCCTCCTTCTGTTCCCCCCCCCCATCCACTACCCTCTTGTTTTCTTGTAAAAAAAAATCTAATAATGTAAAAAAAAATAAAGTGTTGATGATTTTGTTGTATTTTGATTTCAGATTTTTGGGAGAGAATAGAAATGTGAAGCCTATTACACCTTTAAAAGTTTATGTACAGGACCACTTTCAAAAGATTGTAGATAAATATCCAAACGTAAGTGTTTTGTTTTCTTTTTATATATACTAGCTATATCTACCCAGCGGTTTACAAAGAAATGGAGAGTAATTTTGTGACACAGGAATAAAAAAAAAATAAAAAATTTAAATTTAAAAAATTAAAAAAAAAACTCCATTTAATTTTTTAAATTTTTTTATTAAAAAACATTATTTTTAGATGTTTTAATTTCTGGTGGGAGGTTGGTGGAAATAACGGTGCTTGTGTAGTTGGGGTTTTTAATGCAGGGAGAATAACTAGGATTAACTAAGAAAATAAGCTTATTTTCAAGGGAAAATTTGGGACGCTGAAATAATAAATCGAAAAATGAAACAATGTTAAGTAAAAAATAAAATAAACTTGTTAATTAAAAATATTTTTAATATAAATACATTAATTATTTTCACACTGATTTACAAATTAGAAATTTTAATAGTACAAAAAATAAGTAAATAAACTAACTTTTCTTTTTAAATACGTTAATTATTTTCACACGTATCGACAAATTCAGAAAGAAATATATATTGATCCCTATACCCAATTTTTTTAAAGTATCATATTTAGTTGGGGTCTACTTTTTTAAGCAGACTTGGGGCAGTTTACCAATAGTTTATTTAATTTTTTTTAGTTGGTTAATTAACATTGTTTCAGTTTATTTACTTATTGTTTTGTGTACCTAATTAACAAGTTTAATTAATTTTTTTTACTTGACATTGTTTGATTTTTTTTTATTGATTAATTATCATTGTTCAGATAATTTGTATATAAGTTTAATTAATTTTTTTACTTAACATTGTTTCATTTTTCGATTAATTATTTCAGCATCCCAAATTGTATCTTGAAAATAAGCTTGTTTTCTTAGTCAATCAAAGTTATCTCCCTGCATTAACGACCCTGACTACACAAGTGCCAAAATAACTCATAACATGATTAATTCCCTTTAATGTATCGGAATATTCAGTAAATAATGGAGAAAGCCCCACACTCCTAAACTTTTTATAGCCAGAATAATTATTTTCATAAAGAAACTAACGCGAAATAAAATATATTCAGGTACTTATGTAGTTTATGGACCGGGCTGAATTAATAACGTTATTATTAAGAAAGCCATCTTTAACATGGTGAGGTGGAGGCCTTTATTAACTATTCTGTACTTTCACCTAACAGTTTAATAAACAAAAGATACTGTAAAGTTTGAATTAAACTTGAAAATCCTAACTAAAAAATAGCCTGGTCCGTAAACTGCATAAGCACCTATATTCATGCCAATAACAGTTAAATAAAAAAAATAATCTCATTAGAATCAAGTGTCGATATGTCTGGCGGGGTGTTTATTTGGGTCTGACCATGAAAATCTGGTAGGATAGCTTATATATATGTATGTGTATATATATATATATATATAAGAGGAGATTGTAGTTTGCTTGAAGCATTGCTGGTAAATGTAAGTGTAAATTAGTCGTCCAAGGCTATAGCAATGCGATGTGGTTGCCGTGAGATGGAAAAGTGAAAAGCAATAAACGCAGGGAGAAAGTGAAACTCAAAACGATTTATTAATAATTTCACGAAAACTGATTAAATACCAAATAGTATTTTTTTTTTTTGGTAAGTAACAGATCGGCAAAGGGTAATCTTAAATTTTCGAAAGAACAACTTTCATTATCAGAAGACAACAATAGAAGACCGAGGGGGTCGGAAAAACGTGGAAAAACCGGTGTCAGATCATCGTATTATAGGGGAAAACAATTGGGAGTAGGAACGCAGAAAACGTCAAAATTCAATTAAGCAATCATATAACTAAGGTTAAAACATTATAAACATTAGTTTAGTAATATACCAATTTTTTTTAAATTTTATTATGTTTCATTTTAAATGACTCATCAATCTTTATTTATTTATTTATTTATTTTTTTTTTTTTCATTTATTCTCTTCAAATCTAAATTTAAATTCACTGTCAAAGGGAGATAACTTATTCTAAATAATATGTTCAGACCTTAGAAATGAAATTGGAAACTTGAGAAGGAATTTGAGTTGTGAAGTGGATTAGGAACGCAGAAAAATTCCATTAAGCAATCATATAACTAAGGCTAAAACATTATAAACATTAGTTTAGTAATATACCAATTTTTTTAAAAGTTTTATTATGTTTCATTTTACATGACTCATCAATCTTTATTTATTTATTTATTTATTTATTTTATTTTATTTTATTTTTTTTCCTTTATTCTCTTCAAATCAAATTTAAATTTACTGTCAAAGGGAGATAACTTATTCTAAATAATATATTCAGACTTTAGAAATGAGATTGGAAACTTGAGAAGGAATTTGAGTTGTGAAGTGGATAAAAGCCAAGGATGGGACCTTTTTTTTTTTTTTTTTTTTTTTTTTTTTTTTTTAAATTTTATTAGCAGGGGAAGGGGGGGGAATAAGAAGAGAGAGGATTAAAAAAAAAAAAAAAAAAAAAAAAAAGGTAAGTAAGTTGTGGGTGGGAGTGTGAGGAGGTGGGAGTGTGAGGATGTAAGAATCAGAGGATGAAGGGAGATGACAACTCGAATCTGTTATTCAAGGCAGGGCGAAATTTAGAGATGAGGATAGCTTCCGAAATTCGAAGCTGGCCTATATTGCGGACAGAGTTGAGGATGCGGACACTAATGGAGCGATGTGTGTTGCCACATGAAATTAAGTGTTTATGGAAGGAGGAAATGTGGGTGTTTAGGTGTTCTTTAATACGTTGGTGTAGAGGCCTAACGGTACTACCGATGTAGAATTTTTGGCACTTAGAGCATTGCAGGTTGTATACTGTATATGTGCGGAGGCAGAGGCCAGAGTTGGGGATGGGGCAACTAGCTAGAGAGCAGGGGTCTGGGGTGTAGTGGCTTTTTTTGGATAAATGTTGTCGGAGAGAGGTGCCTGTGTGAGAAAGTTGTATGTTAAGGTTCTCGCTACGTATGGCATTGCGGATAGCAGAAGTGATACGGTCGCTAAAGAAGGGGAGTTTAAGGAAGCATGTGTTGGTGAGAGTGTGGTGTCTACGTCTTCTGGTGTTGTTAAGGCTAGATATGGTAGTTAGCGGGAAGCCGTTGGTCAATAGAGTTTGGTGGAAGGCTTCGGTGTGTGTTGTTTTATCGGAAGAAGAAGAGCATTTGTCTTGTATGCGGGTGATTTCGGTTTGTGCGTAACTAATTTTGGATTTGAGGGGTAGTGCGGATTTGTAGTGGACAAAGAGATTCCTACAGGCGGGTTTTCTATAGAAAGTGGTGTGGAGAGATCCGTCGTCATTAATGCTGAGTTTGAAGTCTAGAAGTGAGAGGGAGCCTGAGGTGTTGGGATGTTCGATGGTGAATTTAATGTGGGGGTCAGAATTATTAAATGTATTAAAGATAGAGATAGCTTCCTCTCGGGATGAAGTGAGGATCAAAATGTCGTCGACGTATCTCGAGAAGAAAATATGGGAATGGCAGGTGCTAAGTGCTTGCTGCTCCAGTCTGTTCATGTAAGAAATGGCGAGGAGGCCGGAGAGACTGGAACCCATGGGTAGGCCAGAGACTTGTTTGTATGTGTCTTGTTGGAACTTAAAGTAGGTGTTATCCACAATGATACGTAGGAGCTGATGAATGTCTGTAGGGGTAAGCCCAAAACAGTCAAGATTGTTAGAGGAGATGTGGTCAGTTATGAGGTCAATGGCGGGGTGTGCGGGAATGGAAGTATAAAGGGAGACTACGTCAAGGCTGAAGATGTAGTTGTTGGCGCGGAGCTGTTGGGGTTGGAGCAAGTAGACTCAACTTGCTCCAACCCCAACAGCTCCGCGCCAACAACTACATCTTCAGCCTTGACGTAGTCTCCCTTTATACTTCCATTCCCGCACACCCCGCCATTGACCTCATAACTGACCACATCTCCTCTAACAATCTTGACTGTTTTGGGCTTACCCCTACAGACATTCATCAGCTCCTACGTATCATTGTGGATAACACCTACTTTAAGTTCCAACAAGACACATACAAACAAGTCTCTGGCCTACCCATGGGTTCCAGTCTCTCCGGCCTCCTCGCCATTTCTTACATGAACAGACTGGAGCAGCAAGCACTTAGCACCTGCCATTCCCATATTTTCTTCTCGAGATACGTCGACGACATTTTGATCCTCACTTCATCCCGAGAGGAAGCTATCTCTATCTTTAATACATTTAATAATTCTGACCCCCACATTAAATTCACCATCGAACATCCCAACACCTCAGGCTCCCTCTCACTTCTAGACTTCAAACTCAGCATTAATGACGACGGATCTCTCCACACCACTTTCTATAGAAAACCCGCCTGTAGGAATCTCTTTGTCCACTACAAATCCGCACTACCCCTCAAATCCAAAATTAGTTACGCACAAACCGAAATCACCCGCATACAAGACAAATGCTCTTCTTCTTCCGATAAAACAACACACACCGAAGCCTTCCACCAAACTCTATTGACCAACGGCTTCCCGCTAACTACCATATCTAGCCTTAACAACACCAGAAGACGTAGACACCACACTCTCACCAACACATGCTTCCTTAAACTCCCCTTCTTTAGCGACCGTATCACTTCTGCTATCCGCAATGCCATACGTAGCGAGAACCTTAACATACAACTTTCTCACACAGGCACCTCTCTCCGACAACATTTATCCAAAAAAAGCCACTACACCCCAGACCCCTGCTCTCTAGCTAGTTGCCCCATCCCCAACTCTGGCCTCTGCCTCCGCACATATACAGTATACAACCTGCAATGCTCTAAGTGCCAAAAATTCTACATCGGTAGTACCGTTAGGCCTCTACACCAACGTATTAAAGAACACCTAAACACCCACATTTCCTCCTTCCATAAACACTTAATTTCATGTGGCAACACACATCGCTCCATTAGTGTCCGCATCCTCAACTCTGTCCGCAATATAGGCCAGCTTCGAATTTCGGAAGCTATCCTCATCTCTAAATTTCGCCCTGCCTTGAATAACAGATTCGAGTTGTCATCTCCCTTCATCCTCTGATTCTTACATCCTCACACTCCCACCTCCTCACACTCCCACCCACAACTTACTTACCTTTTTTTTTTTCTTTTTTTTTTTTTTTTTTTAATCCTCTCTCTTCTTATTCCCCCCCCTTCCCCTGCTAATAAAATTTAAAAAAAAAAAAAAAAAAAAAAAAAAAAAAAGGTCCCATCCTTGGCTTTTATCCACTTCACAACTCAAATTCCTTCTCAAGTTTCCAATCTCATTTCTAAAGTCTGAATATATTATTTAGAATAAGTTATCTCCCTTTGACAGTAAATTTAAATTTGATTTGAAGAGAATAAATGAAAAAAAATAAAATAAAATAAAATAAATAAATAAATAAATAAATAAAGATTGATGAGTCATGTAAAATGAAACATAATAAAACTTAAAAAAAAATTGGTATATTACTAAACTAATGTTTATAATGTTTTAGCCTTAGTTATATGATTGCTTAATGGAATTTTTCTGCGTTCCTAATCCACTTCACAACTCAAATTCCTTCTCAAGTTTCCAATTTCATTTCTAAGGTCTGAACATATTATTTAGAATAAGTTATCTCCCTTTGACAGTGAATTTAAATTTAGATTTGAAGAGAATAAATGAAAAAAAAAAAAATAAATAAATAAATAAAGATTGATGAGTCATTTAAAATGAAACATAATAAAATTTAAAAAAAATTGGTATATTACTAAACTAATGTTTATAATGTTTTAACCTTAGTTATATGATTGCTTAATTGAATTTTGACGTTTTCTGCGTTCCTACTCCCAATTGTTTTCCCCTATAATACGATGATCTGACACCGGTTTTTCCACGTTTTTCCGACCCCCTCGGTCTTCTATTGTTGTCTTCTGATAATGAAAGTTGTTCTTTCGAAAATTTAAGATTACCCTTTGCCGATCTGTTACTTACCAAAAAAAAAAAATACTATTTGGTATTTAATCAGTTTTCGTGAAATTATTAATAAATCGTTTTGAGTTTCACTTTCTCCCTGCGTTTATTGCTTTTCACTTTTCCATCTCACGGCAACCACATCGCATTGCTATAGCCTTGGACGACTAATTTATATATATATATATATATACATACAAGTAGAGTGCGCTCCACCTACGATTTGAACTCAACATCTCACTATTGGAGTTACTTCATTTTTGAACGCTTTTCCATGCTGCCTTCACAAAAAACTTTTCTTCTCCATCTAAATCTCCGTTCATTGGGACACCTTATCAACGGACAATTACCAACTGGACAAACCCCATATCTTTTTTACACAAACTTTTTTTTCACTCTCCATTTCTTAATATTTTTTCAAATGTTGAATTTTGGCTTTTCCACTGCCAACTTATCTATCTATATAATTCCTCTGATGATAAGATTTTGATCTTTGAAAAACCTTGGCTTACGGAAAGAATAATAAACATAATTTTATTACAGAATATACCTTGCATTGAACAATCGAAGTTTAGAAATAAATCTGGACATTCGTACATGTTTATCACTCTTCTTTCATCTATCTTTATATATATATTCCATGATAAATGCCAGTATACTGAAATCATGTGCCCTTAATAGGGTTAAGATGAAAACTCATATACACTAAATGTACAAAAGCAAGGAAATTCCCAAATTTTTACACTTTTATTGTCATTAAGGGTATGCGAGCACAACAGGGCTATGTATTTTACTGGTAGGAATTTTTCTTCAGCTCACCTCACACACTTCATCCACTCATGCATAGAGATTTATACTGTAGTGATGTGATAATGAAATGGCTTGGTTGATATGACAATAAAAGTGTAAAAATTTGGGAATTTCCTTGCTTTTGTACATTTAGTGTATATGAATTTTCATCTTAACCCTATTAAGGGCACATGATTTCAGTATACTGGCATTTATCATGGAATGTCACTACTTTTGTGAAGGCTATGCCTCAAGACAATGGGAATTTTAAAGTTTTTTTTCATTTTCTGGAAAACTAAGGTATATGGTAAACTGAAATTAAAATGCCATCAACTAGACCCTAGAACCTCTATCTCTGCCAAAAATCAGCTGAATCCATCAAATAGTTGATGAGATACAGGGTGGCACTCACGTACGTACGTACACACGGATAACACAAAATCACTCCTGACCTTTCTGGATCTCTGGGTTGCCTTGACTAATGATGATGAAATTCTACACACTTATAGAACCTATCAAATGAAAATTTTGTGCAAAGTTTTAAATAATTTGGTTTATTGGTTTTTGAGTTATGATTGATCAAAGAAATGAGATTTCTAGCATAGGTCGTTTTTGAAGTCTATTAAGGGATAGAGGGCTATCGCGCCTCCCTTGATATATAAAAATTAAAAAAAAATTTAAATTTATATATATATATAAATAAATAAGTTTTTTGTTATAATATTGTTTGACTGCATGTGATATTGTAATGTTAAAACTAGATATCTGTAAAAAAATTCAGCAGAAATCTGTCCGTTCAATTTTGCATGGCAACAAAACTACTCAACATAAATCTATGTATTTTTTTTGTATATGTATCTTCAATCCCCAAGGAGCTTTTAAGACATTAGTTTTTGACCCCCCACCTCCACCCAAGTTTTTAGAGGGGGTTTAAAGTCAATAGACTGAAAGTCAGTCACCAGAGTTTAATATCATGTAAATTTATAAAAGTGTCTGTGAATGTATTTCCAATCTCCGAAAGTGTTTTAGACATTAGTTTTCAAAAATAGACTTTCTAAATAAGTTGTTTGAGGGATGGATTTAAAGTCTGGTTTGTTTAAATTTTGTAAGGAAAAGCATCCTGAGAAATGTCCCTATTTACTTGCCTCCCCATGAGGTTAGGGTTAGACACAAGGTTGGGTTTTTAATGTCAGGAAAATCCAGCTCTTTCCCAAAACTAGGCACTCTGGATTGAGACAAAAATAAAAATTGCCTCATTCTAGAAGAATTTTCTCTCCTTTACTGACCAAGGATGACGTGTAGTATCTGTTCTGATACAACATGGCAAGACATGTGGAATCTTTTTCCATGAAACAAACTTCATTTCATAATGTCTATCATAAAAGCAACCAGGACGTGGAAGACCGAAGAGATGGTATTAACAAGAATACGAATCGATCATACTTACCTAACCCATTCATATCTCCTGAAGAGAGAAAACCCTCCAACATGCTTACCATGCCAGTCCCTCTTCACCTGTAAAGATCTCCAACAACAACAATACAGAATATTTTCAGGTTTTTTGAAAATTGTTACTTCCTTCTATTTGCATCAATTAACTTGATGTTTATGCTTCCGTTCAGATATGTGTCTCTGTCAATCAACTGGGTTTTGTGTCAATCAACCAGGTGTTATTTTTTTTCCTGCTAGGTGTTATGTCCGGTACTTTAGACCTGATAGTCAACAAAATTTTGTTTGTGTTTGGTATAAAATTCTTAATACAGACATAATACTGTATTAAGAATTTTAAACAAAAAAAAAAGTGTTTAAAATAAAAAAACAAATAAATTATTAAAAAAAATAGATCCGGTATTCTGTTAATTATTTGTTTATTACGAAATAAAAGTAATACATTCGTTGGACAAGTCTGAAATTGGTATTAATTGTGGAGAAAGTTTTATCATTTCTGGCCATCCGTATATGACAAACAGCGTCATTTGCTGCTGAGTGAAAACGAAAGTATGAAAGTCACAAATCGCTCAAAATTAAATTCTTAATTCTCCTGCTTTACAAAACATAAGAACTACAAGTTCATCTTTCAATCATTTTTTTTTTTTCAGCATCGGCCGATTGTAAGGTTAAACAAGTTGGGAAGAAAATGGTGTAAATTGTCAGATCGCAAGAAATTGAAATATTTTGATCTTGCTCTCCTTGAAAGACCTAAATATTTGGTAAGAATTTTTTTGTTTGTTTTGTTTTAAATGCTTTTGTTGACCCCAAACAAGGCATATTGCCACTGTAGTGTAGACACACATATGTACACCAGATTTATATATTAGAAATCATGTGAGAACTCTAACACTTATTGGCTCATTGCCATAAATGCATTGTATACATAGAAAGAATTAAAGAAAAATGATTTTTTATATATGTGTATTTCTAGAAATTAGTCAATGATTGTTATAGTTGTCATATGTTTCCTAATGCTCCCATGCGACGAAAACACTACAACATTGGTACTATGAAGGGGCTATTTAAAGACACCAGAGTGGAAATCATAATGTCCTTTCTGAAAATGGTGGGTTTATACTCCAAAATCTAATATCTATAAGTTCAATAAACCAAACTTCCCTAGGAAAAAAGTAATTAATTGCAGACTGTTTACTTAAGAAATATACACATATAGAAGAAATTCATCCAAATCTGTTTTACATTTAAAAAATATTATGAACCTCAAGTATAAAATCCTTGGAGTTGGCATTAAATAACCCAAAAGAGTTTATATGCCATAAAGCAAAAAAAAACAATAAGTATAAGTTGCTAATTAAATAAATAATTACTAAATATTAATAAAAAGTCCCGGTGCTTGTTCAGTGTTTTGTGGAGACGGAAAAATTATTTATGTGTGAAAACAATATTATGTACTTAATCAATGCTATTTTATTGTTCAATGTTGAAAAAAGGAAAAATTATCCACTAGAACTTTAATTACAAATATTTTCCATTTTCCGTATCGTACAAGTCACTTCGATGACTATGCATCCATCTTCTTCCGTGTGACGCAAGTCAAGGGCAGATAATTTGCAAGGGCAGGTAATCATGCAAAGGGTTATGCAAGAATGATGTAATTTATAATAGAAACAAGAACTTCTCCGAAAATGGATGTCAACCAGTTGAACATGAAAGACATTATTTATTTATGTAACGATGTCAAGAAATCTATTGATTTTCTGCAGTCGCAGTGGCTTATTGCTGGAATCAGTTTTTTTTTGTTTTTGGTTTTTAAAATGTGTATTATCTGCCCTTGCAAATTATCTGCCCTTGACTTGTGTCACACTGAAGAAGATGGAGGCATAGTCATCGAAGTGACTTGTACGATACGGATAATGGAAAATATTTGTAATTAAAATTCTAGTGGATAATTTTTCCTTTTTTCAACATTGAACAATAAAATAGCATTGATTAAGTACATAATATTGTTTTCACACATAAATAATTTTTCCGTCTCCACGAAACACTGAACAAGTCCCTTGCTAAAAATCTTCTGTCATTTTGATTTAGGATTAATTCAGGTCTCTACATGTCCATCCAAAACCAGTGACTAATTGCATGGTTGAATGGCCTCTTATAGTTATCACCTTGATTTTTAACGAATGATCTGTATACGTTTAGGAGGGTCATTTTCTTTTATTTGAAAATTATTTTAGAGATAAATATTACATAGGAGCTGGATTCACACGCCTCCTATTGCTTTGCAATCTAAATCTTATTCATTACTTGAAATCATTGAAACAGCTAATTGATAAAAAAAGTAGACAAACTAATCGATCAGAAGGCAAAACTAATAGATAAGAAACAGAAGACTAAATTAAAAATAGAAATCACCAAATTAATTAAATAAAAAAAATTTTTTTTTTTTTTTTTTTGTGAAAGGTCAATCAAGTGAGATGTTATTATATTCTCTTTCCAACCCTGTTACTATTTAAAAAAAAAATGTTATCAGTTATTATTAAGATTAAGCCTCCACTTTGCTCACAAAAATTAAATTTGCATATGTGATTATTGAAGCAAACTGTTCATTTTTATCATATAGATGATTCTCAAACATTTCTTTCTTTTATTTCAG
Source organism: Sepiola atlantica (assembly GCA_963556195.1). Lineage (NCBI taxonomy): Eukaryota > Metazoa > Mollusca > Cephalopoda > Sepiida > Sepiolidae > Sepiola > Sepiola atlantica. The sequence goes on from OY744531.1 coordinate 42,683,146, forward strand.
GAGACATTGAAAATTTGTAGGAAAGTAGAACCATTGCTCATTTCCAAACCGACTCTTAATCGATCTGAATGGCTCCTCAAAGACAAACTAGCCGGTTTACCTGATCCGCCAGTACGGTAAAATAAAACTTTTCATTTTGGTATTAAGAAAAAAGTTATTAACTCTTAGTTGTGCCCTTGAACGGCTTATAATAATTAATACAACACAGTGATTTAAAAGAGTGTATTTACAAAATAGTATGTTACACAAAGTCTGCGTTTGATACTGTGGCTATGACTGCCACGACACTTCATTGTAACTCTGGAAGAGCCCATCTACTCCTGAAATAGGGTAGATCAATGTCACACAGATCCAACAGACTGTCACACCTCAGAAAACCAAACTGATGGTATCACGTCCAGAGAGCTAGCTCTCACTCACCTCCCCTGCCTATCTTCTGGAGTATATGTATTTTCATATCCACTTGAGATAACTGCTAGCCATTATCCACTTCAAAAGGCCAATCTGCTGACAATCTATGAACATTATTTTTTCAGAGTCTTTATCTCTCAGCATGAATTCCTGTTTAAGGAAACATTTACTTTTTTTCAAAGAGAAATAAAATTCTGCGTGGCCAAATATTAAATCAAAGATATTTTACATTTTTTTTGTGGCTTCTTTTCACAAACATGCAATACACTAAACATGCAATACACTAAACATGCAATACACTAAATATGCAATACACTAAACATGCAATACACTAAATATGCAATACATTAAAAAAAAAAATTTGTTTTAGTTTCCCCTTATTTTATTTTTGCTTTTAATAAATATTTGATTAATAGGGCAAAATTTAACTTTAACGGTCCTTAAAAGTTTAATGGTCGTGAACAAAATGGCTGACCAACATAAAAAAATACCCACGAAAGTTCAAAGGCAGTGATCGTTTTTTTTTTTAAGTATTGCCACCCAGACTTACGGTTAATGGTAGCATTAAAGGACTTGTTTTTTTTTTTTTGGTTTTTTTTTTTTTTGGTTTTTTTACAATTTTAACATTGAAATTTTTTTTTTTTATATCACAGGAATGGGTTTGGGTATTTTTTGCAAAGCGGATATTCGCTTTATCCTGATATGCCATACACTAAAAAATTACAGCTTCTGGCTGCTGATTACAAAACACTACCAGTGGAAGTAAAAGAAAAATATCACCAGCAACATGTAGAGGTAAGAATTTGTTTTCTTTTGAGTTGCCAAATATTTTTCTATGAACTTGTGCTGTCAGCAATTACAGTAAAAGCTAAATGAATAAGTACGAAATTTCTTTTCATTCATCACTCCGATATTACCATCAAAACGGGTTACTGCTATTTGGATCAATAATACAATATAGTATTTTAAAATACTGTATATATCGTATGACAAACTTTGAACAACTCATTTGCATAACTAATTTTTTTAAAGTTATGAATATGCATGTGTGCATTTACTGCATAGGTTGTGCTCGTTCTGCCAGTCCAAAGTTGTTGTTCGATTCAGTTAATGCTGCAACAAAGGAAAGGAATTCTCCCTGCAAATAAAACCACAACTCCATTTTAAAAACAATTAACAGACGTTTATGGGGGGGGGGGGGGTGGATTACAAATGGTACTCGTTTTCTAAAGACTTTTGCCCGACAAAATACAAAAAATAAGTCTAATGAACACAATCCTTGGGTATCTTTTACAATAATCCGCAGAGTGAAAACGCTCAAAAAAACAAATATACAACAAATAAAAGTAACTGTAGCCGATAAGTTATTTTCAAACTTATCTGTGACATTTGTTTGTATTTTTAAACTGTTCCAACTGCTATTTATTAGAAATCAATATTTTTGTCACACGAACAAAAAAAATGGCGATGGGGGGGGGGGGGGGATATGGTAAGGAGGTAAGGCCGAGACGCCATTTTTTTTTTTTTAGTAAAAATCCGTGCAAAAAAAAAAATTTTTTTTTTTTTACATCTAATAAAAACCCATTTATACTACGTAAAAATACAAACAAATTTCATAGGTAAGTAGGAAAATATTTATTCTCAACGTAGGTCAGCTTCACTTGTATATTTATTTTACCCCGTTCTTGTTCGTTTTTTGGACCCCCGTTAGCGACTCTGCAGATTATTGTAAAAGATACCCTAATCCTTTAGCTGAGAGGCACACAGATCCAACTAACCGTCAGACCCCAGAGAAACAAACTGACTGTCCCATTCCCAGAGGGCCGGCTTCAACTGCTCTCATCTAACACATCTGGAATATATGCACCTTCGACCGGAAATCCTAGACATCCGGTCATCCCCATTAGACCACTCAGAAGGACCACCACGATATCCACTAGACAGTATCAACTTAAAAAAGCTTTATCTGCGGACAATCTAGGAACATTACTTTTCTCAAGCAGGTTGCTCTCAGCATTAACCCCTGTTTAATGAGGCACTTATTTCAGACCAAAAAAAAAACAATTTTTGGGTGGCCGAACTCACGATCAAAGATATTTTCAATTTCTTCTGTGCATCTTTCCCCCCCCCCCCCTCTTATCCAAACATCTCTCAGTTGTGGTAAGTCTGTTATTTGGATGCTTTTATTATTCTATATATGTGCAATATTTTTGTCTATATTAGCAGTAATTAATTTAATAAAAAAAAAAACCCTCACCTTTTTATTTCAATAATTTGTACTTTTTAGTGGAAATGTTTTGTTTCATTTTAATGATTTATCAATGAATAACGCTACTGTTTTCTGTTTATGGTTGTTAGAAACTTGAGACAATTTGAATGTCCACCATCACTCAGTCTTAACAATAAGTAAACAACATGGAATTATTATTATGGTTATTATTTCTCTATGGAAAATAATTTTATTATTAAACATCAGGCTAAAAAAAATATCTCTTATAAAAATTATTTCTCAGAAGAAAATAGCATAGCTTTTTCTTTGCTTTTTTTTTTTTGGACGAAAATGAATAATGTAAAACATATTTCGAATTTCAGTTTTAATTGAGGCAAATTTTTCTATCTAATTTGATTTTTCTTTTTCTTGGATTTTAGATGAAAAAAAAGTACAATGAATCTTTAAATAACTATCTTTCAACTCTTAATGCCATTGAACTCGAAGACAGAGGGCACCATACACTAAATAAAGAACAGAAAGTAAGTATCTAGAACTTTATCAAAGTGAAAAATGGTGCTGCTTTCGTTTTACATCGACATGTTAGGCCTCTCTTTAAAAAAAAGAGCTAAAGAAATGTATAAACTTTGTGATGTACTTACGTGAAAAGAAGGCTGTACACCAAAAATTACGCAAATTCATCCAGTATTTATTAAATAAAAAATAAAAAACAATTTCATCGGTCGGACGTCATATTTTATCTATCGATCACTCGATTAAAAAAAAAACTGAGTTATCTCCCTAAGCTGAACTGGTTACAAAATTTCTACCGATACGTAAGATCGTTTTTTTTTCTTTTTCTTATAATTTAATAAATACTGGATGAATTTGCGTAATTTTTTTCTGTACAATCTTATTTTCAGCTAACACGTAAGTACATAACAAAATTTATACATTTCTTTAATTATTATGTCGTTGCGAAACGAAAGAGGCACCTGAAAAATTGCTGTAAAATTTAGAACATGTGAAAAAGGGATAATGTCTTTCTTTTTTTTCTTTTTCTTATAATTTAATAAATACTGCGTAATTTCTTCTGTACAATCTTATTTTCAGCTAACACGTAAGTACATAACAAAATTTATACATTTCTTTAATTATTATCATGTCGTTGCGAAACGAAAGAGGCACCTGAAAAATTGCTGTAAAATTTAGAACATGTGAAAAAGGGATAATGTCTTTCTTTTTTTTCTTTTTCTTATAATTTAATAAATACTGCGTAATTTCTTCTGTACAATCTTATTTTCAGCTAACACATAAGTACATAACAAAATTTATACATTTCTTTAATTATTATCATGTCGTTGCGAAACGAAAGAGGCACCTGAAAAATTGCTGTAAAATTTAGAACATGTGAAAAAGGGATAATGTCTTTCTTTTTTTTCTTTTTTACCAAGATAAAATTCAATTATTAAAAAACAATATATGAGAATACCCGTCCCAGTACAGGTATAAGCAATAAATATAGCATTAGTTTTCAATTTTAATTTTTTTTCTTCCTTTGGGGGTATGGTACGGTTTTGCTGGCACCCCCCTAAATGGTAAAATTTACAAAAAAAGTAATAATGCGACCATCTTACTTACCCTGTTGCCTAGAATACTTATTCAATAATTTATAAGTTCAATTGTTTAAGATTTTACCAAACACATACATATTGACGCTCATGCGCATGCACCAATCGTTTTAAAAATGCATTACTTAATATAACTCAAAATTCAATGTAGAGCAATTCTTTTCTCTATTAAATGTTTTCTATCTAACTTGATGTTACTCACCGTGTTACCCAAAATATATATTCCAAAATTCATAATGATTCATACATTAGTTCAAGAGATTAGTGTACATACCTAAATATATACACGTACCTAACTTATTATGTAGAGAGAGAAAATATAAGTCAATGTTCGTTTGCAGGTGCGTCTGCTGTTTCACAGTGACATGTTAAAAAAAATAGCTAAAGAAATGTATAAACTTTGTTATGTATTTACGTGGTAGCTTAATAGAAGACTGTACATCAAAATTACTCAAATTCATCCAATATTTATTGAATTAAAAATAAAAATAAAAAAAATTTTATCGGTTGTCACTATCTTGTATCTTTCAATAAGAAAAAAGTGAGTTATCTAAATTGGAAAAAAAAAATGTGTTATTTCCCTTGCCTAAACTGGTTACAAAATGTCTACCGATATGAAAAATAGGTTTTTTTTTTTTTTTGTTTTTTTTTCTTTTTCTTATAATTTAATAAATACTGGATGAATTTGCGTAATTTTTTCTGTACAATCTTATTTTCAACTAATAAATACCTAAGTACATAACAAAGTTTATACTTTTCTTTAAATATTTTAATGTTGTTGTGAAACAGCAGACGCACCCGTTTGCATGTTATAGAACTTTATACATTAACTGAACATTCAAATAAAATACTTTTCAATAATAACATTTTTCACAGAATCTAAAGACACCATTGAAATTTTTCTTTGATTCCATCTCTGGTCACTAAGTGCAATTATCGATTATGTGTATGATTAGATATATTAGAACGTAAAGAAACAAAATTCATTTTTCTTTTAATAGATTTTTCCGTTTCATGTAAACAAAAATTAAACGAAGAATATCTCTGAAGAACGTATTTAAAAGAAAAAAGTTTTAAACATTTAAATAATTATTTTTATTGGTATTTTTAATATTTAAAAAAAATAAAAACAAAGTTGTTTTGATTCGTTAAAGCCATTTGCTGTTTTACAGCTGTCTGTAAAAAAATACAGCACCAACAAGTTTCTTTTTTTTTTTTTTAAGAACACCACTGTGGTATTTTTTTTGTTGTTTTATTATTAGTTTACCTCATATGGCAAATGTTATTTTTAACTTCACTTTCAAAGCAAAATTGTAAACATGATTATATTTGCAATTATTCCAACCAGCAATATATCTCCACACTGGCAACGTCAGGTACACACCGCTAGTTAATAATAACTATGTGATGCAATTTCTATAAAAAAATGTCCAGAATAGTTAAGTCGAGAAATTGTTTAAAAAAAAAAAAAAATGGCGCTCAATATTTTTTAAGTGATCGGTTAACTTCATGCTGAAAAAATAATTTTTTTTTAAATTACTTACTCAACCACTTAAGTACACTTACTAAGTTCAACAATCACCTCAATCATGTCGATAAGTTAGCTTAACAAAATCAAATATCGAAATTTTAAAAAAAGTCTTGGGTTTCCACACTTTAAAAGTATACAGATCGGTAGAGAATTTAATTCTACTGTGTTTGGATGCTGAAGCTATTGAGGTTGTTGAGAAATTATTTTTCCTCTTTGGTGATACCATTGGAGCACAGAGAGGAGCAGGTGCTAGTATGATTGCTAGCATTAGGAGTGAATGGAGTAAGTTCAAGGAAATTCTGGCCCGTGAGAGTTGAGTACATGCGTTGCATGGCAAGAAATCGCATAAAAATGATACAATAAATATATAATATGAATCTTAAAGACAGGCTAGGATCTGATGACGTTGGAGGAAGATTAAATCTGGACAGTACTGGAACATGTGTGCAGAACAAGATACTTCGATGGTATGGCCACATTTGAAAGAATGAATAAGAGTTCTTGGATTAGATGTCGAAGAGTTAAAGTAGCACATTCAGTTGGCAAGTGTGGTCCAAGGAAACCTTGGTGGAACTTATAAGAAAGGACTTGAGAGAATTAAGGATAAATAAAGATCTAGCCAGAGATAGGTTAGTTTGAAAGTCAATTTCTAAAAGCCGTCCATCCAACATATGCCATCGTGTAAAATTGACGTTAAATCGAATATGATGATGATAATTGCTATAAATTATTTGTTGTTTTTATTCTTTGTTTACGAGTTCTTGGACTGTTAACTATTCTGTACTTTACCTTTTTTACCTACCCAGCGTTGCCTGGGATGCACTGAAGTCATTTTAGTTTTTACTGTTTATTTGTTTGCAATTTTTTTTTATAAATTAAACAGAAAAAGGAAATAAAATTCTAATTGTAAGGGAGACAATTCTTTACATATTCTTTAATTTAAATATGAGTTATATTCCTTGCTGATTTTGATTATCCGGTCATAATTAAAAGAAACGTTTTCATATTCCAAGTTGTCCGGCGGGACTACATAGATGATGATCTCCCCCACCCCATCCCTCATTTTTTTTATTCAATACAAAAAAAACCTGGTTGTTTTTATAACCCTCAAAACGTAGTGTTTAGTTGAAAACAAACTTGAAAAAGTTGCTTTGTTAAATGTTTAGCAGAGAGTACAGTTTCTTATGTAAGTTTGATGTAAAATGTACCCCCTATTTTATTTTTGACTGGTCTTTAACCAAAATAATCTCGTTTACAAACGATTTTGAGCAGAGGGCTCATTGTGTATGTTATTCTTGAATAAAAAACAAAACTGTTTTGTAAAAAAACAAAAAAATTGAACAGAAGTTTTTCAAAAAGCTTTAGAATTTGATTTTCAAAGTAATCTAAAGATTTTTTAAATTAAAGAATTAAAAAAATTATAATCTGAAAAATTTGTGATTAATCGATACTAATTGAATGATTAAAAATATGAGAACTTGTATATTTGAAACCATTACCCTTTAAGGGTATAAAGGGTTTGCAGAGAGGAATTGGACTCCGGGGGTGTTCTCGACTAATCTCCATCCATCTCGGTGCTATGCAATGTGCAATCTGTAACAGCAGAATAATCCGGGTTATCTCACTTAATATCTATAGTTATCTCATTGGGCCATTCTGTCTAACGTTATAGAGTATGTTATTTCCTGTTCGGAAGTTTAAAAAAAACTCATTTCACGTACGTGCAGAAGTTAGAATGAGATATCCTCTTTCAGGCTGGTCTTTCAAAACTATCGAACGTGGTTCAACCGGTTGATCATCTTTGCATCACTTTCAAAAATCGTGACACTGCATCCATCAAGCACCTCTTCTCGTAATAGTCGCATAGACTTCGAGAACAGCCCAACAGAAAGTGATGTTTACTTATCCATTGCGCACACATTTTTTTTCTATTCTTTTCCTTTTTAGCAATCTAAAAAAAAAAACAGCTGATAAAATTCAATTCATTTTTATTTATTTTTATTTTATTTTTTATTATCCAGTTGATTAAAAAGCGGACCAAGGCGTAAGTATCATTTTATTTTTATTTTCAATTGGCTTGGGGGTAGGGGTAACATTTAGTTTATCCACAGACCGCTGTTTTGCCATGTTACGGCCTTTCGTTGTGATAGAACTGGGCAAGTACTGCGAGTTGAAATCTTGATTGCATGGTGCATGGAAGTGAAACCTGGTCAGTGAGGGTTGAGGACATGCCTTGCATGGAGAGAAATGATATGATTGATGTATAATGTGAGTGTTAAAAACAGGCTTAAATCTGATGACCTCAGAGGAAGATTAAATCTGGATAGTATAGGGAGATGTGTGTGATATGACCATGTTGAAAGAATGGCTGAGAGTTCTTGGCTTAGTAGATGTAGAAGAGTTGAGGTAGCAGGTTCAGTTCACAGGAGAAGGCCTGGGAAGAAGGCTTAAAAATGGACTTGAGCGATAAAGACCTATCCAGAGATTGGTTAGTTTGTAATTCAATTTCTAACGGACGTTAAACCGAATATGATGATACTGTTTAATATTGGAAATTTATTGATGAGATTTATTTAAACAAAACCAAATCTATCACATTTTCTTTTTATATAGTAAATTTTTCGAATAAAGTTTATACATTTATCTCGCTGATAGTGAGAGTAAAATGCCATATTCATATTCACACAATAAAAGAACAATACTTTTCTAATATACTGATTATATGTGTGCGATTGAAATTGTAAGGTTAAATAATTTTCATATTTATTTGTAAAAGTACAGCTCAATGATTGTTTTGATTTTTTATATGACACATAGTTCTATTTCCAGATATATATTTTATATCATGGATAAAGGTTTAGCATTTTTGGCGAAAATATCTTTCCAGACAATTTAGTTACTTGATTGACATCCTATTCCAAATTGTATATTAAAAACAACCCCCCCCCCCCCCCTCCACACGTAGAGCGGTGAACAAATTTGAATGAAAATAGTAATATGGGGTCCAGGGATGGTAGCAGGAGTTTCTTGGGTTCCTCAATTTTGCTGAGATATGGTTTCCGCTAGTCAGCTAATGAAGTTAAAATCGTATTAGTGTAGAAGGTCTTCAGAACAAAGTGGATGAATTCTGAAATAATGGTTAAATGATGTGATCTATTCTGTGAGATTATGACTATTTGTGTGTGTAATTCTCTTTTTATTTATTTAATCTACCCCGTAATCACATCTCCCAGATTAACTATGGGTTAGTAACCTTTTACCTACTCTACCTCATTGTTTCTGAATACAACCAACAATTTTACCCCTACTCTTACATCCATAAATACTACTTATACTTTCTCCCTTCTATGACAAACTACCCATATTATTTTTACCCGGAATATAGAAGTAAACACAACTTATGACATAATCATTAAGAATGTACCAGTTCCAGAAAACTAACATCAACAAAAGTTTTTGTGAACGAACGTTTCTAAGCATTTATTGGATAAGTCTCTTCATCAGCACAAGTTCATGACCATCGTAATAACCCAGGCTTGTCAACTGAGTTGAGTTTTTCTGATGATGTCATTGATAGTGGGAGTAAGAACCACTATTAATGAAGACCGGAACTGCTCGAAACGCTTAATGCGCGTGTGTCCATCTGTAATCAGAGCAAGTAATAAGAGCAAGCAGACTCACGTCCATAGAATTATACATTCACTTGAAAATCATTATTAATGTGTTCCTCTTTTCAAACGTATTTCTTTTTTTACAGTTGTCAAGCGTGAAAGAGACTTTTTAAAATCCAACATGGCGTCCAACGATTAAGGCATTGCATTAAAGTTAGAATTTCAAGTCTTAAAAAAATAAATTAGAATTTTATTTCGGGATAAAAAATACAATTTTGGACTAATTGATAAGTTTCATCCAAAATACCCCCCTCTAAAAATATGACTGTTTTAATTTATTACAAATTTTTACTATATTGTAAATAAAGTGTCGTTTTGCAAAAAAAACAAAAAAAAACATTAATTTATTTCAATAAATGTTCTATTAATTATTTTGAATTATTGATTTTGTGTTATGATAAAATTTCCGCTTCCCAACCAAAATAGCAGGCAATAAATTGTCTGCAGTTTTCCGATCTCATAAATGAGTAAGTAAACCAAAATAAATTGTTTTGGACTAATTTAGAATTTACCATAAATTATTTTAAAGGAAATACAGTTAGAAAATTAGTCTAAAACAATTTATTTGAGTTTACTTACTCATTTGTGAGGTTGGAAAAAAATCAGAAAACTGCAGAAGATTTATTGTCCACCATTTTGGTTGGGAAACGACTATTTTACCTGTGTTACTTTACTGATTTCGTAATCTTTCATGTTTGATTTACTTTCACCTTAAAAAAAAAATCAAGAAACATTTTTTTGGGAAATGAGAGCAACTCTTATCAAATTATTCAAAAATAAAACAAAATTCAGCTAAAACTAATGATAATGAAATGTTCATATAAATAATAAAACTGACTAATAATAGGAATTTATCTTCTTTTTATGTCTATCAAGAGATATTTCCATGCAGTATAACTAATACTAGTCTTTTCATTCGATGTAAACTGGAAAGAATGAACTTATTTAAACAATTAATATTAAATCAGACAAATTATTTTTCAAAGAAAAATTTTCATGTTTTAAAAATTAAAAAATTTATGACAACACCATTGTATTGTCAAGTATTAATTTAATGTTTGTTCTCTAGCCTACGTAAATTATACAAAATAATACATTTGCTCTAATATTTCTAATAAAGTAATGGATTAATTATATTCTGTTATTGTTAATAAATACTGAAAATTTAATTAAAATTGGTTTATTTCCTGAATTTTTAAGTGAAGTTTAACTGTTCAACTGATCTTGTTTGTTACTTTATAGCATGACGTCATTTTCCAGCACTCTGGTCTCCTTTACTTATAATGGCCGTACATCACAGTTAAAAAAAAAAAAAAAAAAAAAAAAAAATTAATGAATATTTGCACACTTTTGTAAACTTATAAAGAAAAGGTGAAAAATTTTAGTTGTAAGAGAGACAACTTTTTTTATATTCTTCAATTAAAAAATGAGTTATTCCCCTTGCAGATTTTAATTTTTTTTAGTCATAATTGAAAAATGTTTCCATAGTTGTCTTGTCGCGATTACATCATTTTTTTTAATAAACTGTAGTGAACTATGTTATGCTAGTGCCAAAAAAATGGTACAATAATAACCGAAAATTTGCTAATCAGAATCAAAGTTTGATATGTCAGCTTATATGCTATTTAGGTCCAACTTTTAAGATCTTGCAAGATAACTTTATATATTAGATTGTATGACTTAGTCTTGTTGATAATAAAGATTAATCTTTATATTCAGACCTGCAGTTTGATTGTTATTTTTTAACTATTTTGTTTCTTTTCTTTTTTTTTACGCAGAAGTAGTGTCCAAAACAAGCCTCCAGCGTAAGTATCTTCTTTATGTATAAAATTTTTAATTTAAAAAAAAGAAAAGAAGAAAAATGACACTTTTTAATTTGAGCTTATTTGCTAACAGCAACAAATATAGTTAACACCAAGGCGTGTATGCATGGTAAATACTCTGTTAAAAAAAAAAATCAGAAATTTAATTTGTTTTAGAGAAAATTCTTGCTTAAATTCTAAAACAAGAATATTTTACAAATCTTAATTCAAAATTTGTATATATTGCTGATGCTGTTTTTAATACATGTGAAATATATGTATTCTATTATATAAAGGGCAGTTGTCTATTTGTGTCAGATACTACACAAGACATACCCACAAGACTGATATATCCATTCTTTTGGGAGTCACTAGGATCAAAATTAGTCTAGAGTGTGGGGCGGGGGGGGGGGGGGACATTTATTTATTTTTATTTTTTCCAATCAATTTTTGGTGTCTAGAACTAAGATAACCTTTCTTGACATTCTGGTTAGGATCAAAGTGTAGTATATGTTCTGTCCTCAGCTGGAGGAGAGGCATCCTTCTTGGGAGGATTTAAAAGAAAATTGTTACACACACTTGAACTCTTCTAGTTTCTTGTCCATGTCCCCGAGCAACACTGGGTAGCCATAAATTGCTAACATTCGGCCAAATACTTGCGGGAAAGGAAATATGGATAGTTTCTTTTTAAGATACCCCCCATTCCACTGGTATTATTTTTATATAACATGGGCAACGTTTAGTTGCCTTTCTTGTAGGAAACTGTGCATAAAACTTACTGACATATATATTTTTTTTCTTTAATATTTTGGCTCAATGGGGTTCAAAAAAAAAAAATTTCAAGTGACTGTTTTATACCAAGCCAAAAATGAGCGACATTGACTGTAGACATTTCTTCCAGGGTCTTCAATCTACATTCAAGTGTATGAAATAAAATTGGTAATTTCAGAAATTAAATGTACTAGCAAAAATATGCGATCGAGGGAAGCATATTTTTGCTAACCTGGAGAGATGGTATTAAGACGAACTAACATATACTCAGAGATGTGACATCCTTGCTTTTTAGCAGAATTCAGTTTTTTTAATACCGGCTTAAATTTGCTGAAGTGTTTTTTTGTTTTTTTTATAAAAAAAAAAAAAGTCTGATTTCTGCCATGAATCGATTTTCCTTTTCTCACTTTATCTTTCTTTTTTTCTTCCCTTCTCTGTCTTGTTTTATATTGTCTTGCTTTCCTTTCCCCTCTCTCAGGAAATGTTAATTTAGCCATCATTCAAACGATTCATAATGGGGACGTAGTAGACTTTTGTTTCATCACAGAATTATCCCCCACCCACGCACACACGCTCGATTTGGAAATACATCTTGATTTTTTTTTCCCATTAGCTAATCACATCTCAGTACTATACTGACCCCCCCACCCTCCCAAGGAGGAGGTAATGCCTGGGGGGACGGTATCATGACAACAGAACAGATACTACACTAACCCGATAGTTTTTTTCTTTCTTTTTATCACTGCTAATGCTATAGACATCATTGATACATTGTTTTAATGTCACACGTGAAAAGGATTGTAATTTGATGGAAAATGAAAAGAATAAAAAGCTCAAAACGTAAACCCAACTTTAACTTAACTTAATTTTAATAAAAATTGGCCTTAAAATCTTAATTTTAGTTTTAACTTTAAGATAGTATAAATTTAATAGTTCAAGAAAACGTAAATTAAATGACTGATATAACATTATTTTGTGGTCTTTTAATTCACCCTGAATCAACAAATAATGTAAATTTTATCTGCAGCTGTTTCCGCATATTACAGCTCTTTGTTGTTGCTAGACATGACAAGTGTTTCAAACTGAGATTCAAAACCTTTACCCCCTTATGCTCTCCACGAAAATAAAAGAAAGTATAATGTTTATATTTGTGTACATTACCGACTGCCTAAAGAGCTCAATTTTTTTACAAAGAACAATGCTTTATTTCTGTGATTCCTTAAATTAACTTTTCACAATGGCCACATATTTTAATGATTGTTTGTCGACTGATGAGCGGTTTATGTGGTGGATGAAGCAATGAAATTATATTCAATCAACGATCAGCTGGATTTGATGTCTAGAATAGCTGATTGTGTACTTAAATGCTTTTCTTCGTAATGAGAGAATATTTGGAATCCGTAACAACACAAACCCTATTAATTTTAATAAAACAACTTAATAATTAAATATTGAAGAGGAAGATTGCGGATATATATAAATTAATATAAGTAAGGAAACACTGGTGTCCGTTTATATAAATTAATATAAGTAAGGAAACACTGGTGTCCGTTTACACTCAAGAAGTTTAGCCGGCCTCGTGTTGCTTCACTACGTCACAGACAGCTGCCATTCAAATTATTTGCTTGTTCTAGGTAAAACTGAGAGGCAATTGTTCGAATCAACGGTCTAAACAATGCGATAAGAATGGTTTTATGTTGTTTTTTTAAGTATTATTAAATGAGGAACACAATAAGTTCAAATCTATTTAGTATTACCTATGTAATCCGAAGAAAAACTTGTTTGAAATGTGTAAATATGCTAAAATAATCGAAATTTTCACAAAATGAAGTCGTGTATTATGTAAAAAGGAAACTGAGTTAAACTGAAACAATATAAGCACTTTCATCATTCTAGAAAGCAATTTTAATAATTTCTTATTCAGTTGTTTTTATTGAGATAACACAAGAAGTGTTAAAAATAAAAGTTGTTAATATTTGCTTATCTTTTTTTCTTTTTTATAGATAACACAAGTTTAGAAATTATCTATAAAAAAGCTTGCAAAAGAAATATATTTATAAATACTTAAATTTTTTAAGTCAATTATTTTTATCATTCACTACAAGACTTTACTTTGTTTCATACTCAGTGTTTACGATCCAAGTTTTTGTATGGCTCATGGTGCCATGTTTTTTTTTTTTTGTATCGCTCAAGACGAAAAAAATATTAAAACATCTTTTTCCTTTATTACTATGTAATACTAAATTGATTTTAACCCCAAAACGTTGTTTATGTCATAATTTTTTTGGGGAAAAATATATATATTATCACCTATACACTAATTTTATTTGAATTTTTTTAAAGAAATTGTTTTGACCATCGATCTCAACATTTGCCAATTGAGATAATTTGAATCCAGTTTTTGAGCGCATATAAAACGTTTTTCTTTTCTTTCCCTCATATCAGAACCGGCTATGCATTGTTCTTTAGAGAACTTCGAGAAGAAGTTGCAGGTGACTATCCTGGAATCATTAATCAGCTGCAAGTCAGTGAAAAGTGGAGGGCCCTCAAAGAAGAAGAACGTGTTGAGTACAATAGAAGACGACTTGTTATATATAGCGAATGGCTTAATAGTTTGAAGGAAAAGGTAGGTTTTTTTAAAATTTTAATCTGAGTGTTAAGAAGCAATGAAAACGAAAACACTGAAAATGCTTTGTAAATGACATTGAGAGTATAGGTACTGTCACTGCTGGTTTAGCACTTATTAGACTGATAGTGTAAGTATAGTTGGAAAAACATAAGTTGTTAGGGTCTCCGAAAGCTAAAAGAAATCTTGTTTCATAAAAGTATATAATTCTTCTCCCTATTTCTTTGATGTCAATAGCTTTGTCCTATCAGTTAGTCAGCTTTAGCAAATATTGGTCTGTGTTCTTAACAAAAATTACATTTCCTATCGATTTTATTGAATTTCATATTTAATCTGATCAACAATTTTTGTTTTGAATACTAATATGATAGACGGAGTGGGACAAATTAACCCTCTTACAATCCTAAGTCTTCTTCCTGCAATAAATGACACTATTTTGTTTTGTTTTAAAAAAATTTCAGTCACATAAATTATTAATGATAGTAAAATGACTTCTAGCAATGCAGAACAGAAATAACTAGTATGTGTGCATATGTATGTATGTGTATCAGTGGTGACTCCGGGGTCTGGCTTAGCCCAAGTGAGTCAACATTCAAATATATCCATTTCAAAGCAAAACAACTCGTTCGTAATACGATTCAAAATTATTTATTCAAATTTCATTCTTTTTAACTCTGTATCTCAAAATATATTTTGGTGAAACTGTATAGTAAAGAAGAGACAAGAAAAATTTTTTAAAGCTTGGAGATTTGAGCTGCAGTCAATGATAGTAATTTTAAGTACTATGACTAATGCTAATACTACTACTACTACTATTACTACTACAACCAGCAAAATGCATCCACAAAATTAAGACCCAGAGGACATCAAACGGGCCTGCCAAGATTTTCAGCCATCAATTAAACAGTGTGATATCTCTATATCCCCCCCCCTCTCTCAAGCAGGCTTTTTCAAGATGTGCCAAAATCCCCCCCCCCCCCCCCATTATTTAACATGAATATCTATTTGATAGTAATTATTAAACAAACGTTATTAAATAATTTTTGAAATTATTTTACACTTTTAATACTTTCAAGTTTTCTTTTTAAACTCTGAAATTTATAAATATCATTTTAGTTTTCTCTTTTTTTTTAATAAACATTCAATTAATAGTTAAAAAAAAAAAAAAAAAAATTCAATGTTTATTTATGAAGGTTATATCTGACACAGCGAGTGATGTTTACTGTGTCGATGGGAAATTAAACTGATTTTGAAGCCTTAAAACTGCCGATTCGAAAGTTTTTAATTTGGCTTTTTTATATATAAATATTTGCTTTTTGATGTTTTTTTGTTTTTTTTTCGAAAAGTATTTATTATTTAACAAAAAATTCTTACTAATTCTAGATTTAAAATGAAGTTTGTTTCTTTTTATTCATTTTTTCTTTTTCTTTTCATATATATTATATTTTGATTGTGTAGTCCAAATTCAACAACGGGAAACTTTCATACGCTTAGCTCGGTAGACTTTCCCCTTTTCTGTTCCAAGGATGCAAAAAAATACTGAACGAATATTTAATATAATCAGATCCTTCTTTGCTAAAAGAAAGATCCAGGTCGTCCTTGATAGCCGTACATTTAAACAGCATAGTATTAATGCATGTGTGCCTTAGATGTTGACTGTTATTATTTCTGATCTTTATAAATGATCTCCCTGATTCAATCACGTCCGAGATGGGTATATTTGCTTATGTCATGGTACTCTTTTCTCGACATGCAGGTAAATAGTAAACTTCTCACACCTGCCAGTATCCTATATCCCTATAAAGCCACCATTCGCCCATTCGTGGAGTATTGTTGCCACATCTAGGCTGATGTACCAACCACTGGTCTGTCTCTTTTGGACAGGGTAAAAAAAGAGTCTCTAACTTAATAGGTCCCACACTTTCTACCAAGCTCCAGCCCTTGTCCCATCGCTGCAATGTTGCATCCCTGTGCTTGTTTTAAAAGTACTTCAACGGAATATGCTCCGATGACCTTACTGCACTTGTAAAACCAGCTTGCAGCAAAATCCCACCTCTTCAATGTAGAGGTCCCCAAATGCCGGAAAGCTTTCTACTCTGATAGCTTCTTTCTGTGGACCGCTTGCCTTTGGAATTTTCCCCCCAACTGTACTAACATGCAGAAATTTAAATATAATGTGAACAAACATCTTTCTGCCCAACTTCCCACTTGGGATGCCTCCTAAAAATCTGGCCCCTAATTCACAGTAGCCAATGGCAATGTGCTTTGTTTGGGGTGAATAAAAGTTTAAAAAATTTGACCAGACCAAAAATAGAAAAACCTTTTTATTATAGTTCATTTTGCAGCCATGTTTTTTTTTTCTTCTTCAAAATACGTTCCTTCGATATTGATTTGTGTCCTTTCAATTTTGTATATGTAAATTTTTCTTTAGAATGTAAAATTCAAACCTCTTTTGATTGTATAGTCACTCAAGATGAAACAGCTGTAAAAATATAATAGAAAGTTTTACCTGACACATTTTTTGGCCTGAGTGAAATCAAAATAAACTTATATATGTATATATATGTATATCTGTCTGTTGGATACACATTTTAATTTAAAATGGTATCTTTATTGCTAAACGCTCAAACAGAATGGACGCATCTCATTTTCGATGGTCGAGGCATTTCATAGGCTTTGCTCATCAGTTGATCTGTCATATTTATTTTGTCTGTTACGTATAAGTTTGAAATAGCAATAAACCTGCAGATTGAATGGCTGCCCTTTTTTGTTGGTTTCTTTGTTGCTCTCCTCTGTTTAAATTCGTCCATAAAATTTGTCTGTAATAAAATGTAGATTAATTGAAATGTATGTAAATAGGGTGACTCTGTTGTGTAATCTGTTTTATTGTTTTGTTTGTTTTTTAATCAGGTAAATCACTTTTTTGACGAAACAAAAAACGCTTGTATGATTTCCCGGGAAAAGCAATTGCTCAAATCTATTGATTCAGTTATAGTTAGTGGCTATTTATTTAATTTTTTTAATTTAATTTTTTAATTAATTTATTTTTTTGCTAACTTTAACATTTAACTTGGTTTGTTTTTGTTTTAACTTTGAGGAAAAAGTGACCCCTTCTCCCCCCCTTGAAATCCACGGTTATATGATTTCCTGGGAAAAACATTTGCTCAAATCTATGCATTCAGTTATAACTGTCAGTGACTATTTATCTATATTTTTAAATTTAATTTAATAGTTTAACTAGTTTTTTTTTTGTTTTTTTTTACTTTGAGGGAGGAATTATTCTTTCCCCATCCAATTGGGAAGATTTTGATAGTCTGTGGACATAAGTTGGAGGTTAGATCAGCCAAAACGTTAGAACAGTATTCTGAATAATCCAAATACAATTTTCTCAACAAGAATGTTGAATTTTAAAAAGATTCTATGATTGAATTGATCATCTAATCAAACATTTTTCTCCATTCAAAATTTTTTTTTAAAGTCCTTGCACTTTCTATTAAGTACCCAATTTGTTATTTAATTCCCCCCCCCCCCCCACCCCCATCATTCCATTCACAAAGGCCGTCCTATTTTAAAATTAAAACGCTAGCATATAAATTATTAGTTGTACCTATCCAGTGTTGTTCTGGGAATCTTTTTACTTTCATTTTTCGCTTTGTTATGTTTGTTTTGTTTTGTTTGTTTTTGTCAATTTTGTGTTTTTTGTTTTATTTTTTAATAGTATTTTGACAGTTCACTTTAATCATGCCGTTATCATTTGGCCATTAAATTATTAGTTGAACCAAATTTTGTTATGGTAATGTTGTTTTGGTTCTCTGAAATTATTGGATGTAAATTGCTTCCAAAACTTTCAATCTTTTAATGCATTTGGTGATAATTTTACAGCCAGAAATGACTTTCTATTCAACAGTTTAAATGCTTCAAAATTCCTTTCAAATTTCAACGGGTTACGAAGTGATTCAGTCTTTGTTACTTTATTTTTTTTATTAATTATAAACAAAACGTTAATATGACTGGCTTGTTTACAAAGAATAAAAATGCATTCTGATGGATTAAATTTTGTAATTAAATTTACAAAAATTCTTTTTAATATTGTATGCTATCACATTTTTTATTTCAATAATCGATTAATAATAAATAAATAATTATAAGTCACGTAGAGTTGAGAAACACGGACACATGAAGTGGTAGCATCTATTACTAATGGAGATTTGGTATATGTCTGTCTGAAGCCGAAACCATACTATTACTCTTTTAATGTTCAGTTTACTATACTATTTTAGACTAATGTACGATATTTCAATGCTCAATTCGGATGGGTGTATTAGTATCTGTTCTGTTATGATACTTTCTTCCAAAGCATTACCTCCTCCTGGGAGGAGGGGGGCAGTATATGTTTGTTTGTCATGATACCATCCTTCCAGGCATTACCTTCTTTTTTTTATGGAAAGGGGGTAGTGTAGTAGTATCTGTTCGGTTGTCATGATACCATCTTTCTAGGAAGCCTATTTTGCTAATAATTGTAATATAGAGATTACTATGTTTCGGAATTTTTTAGATGAGGGTTGACAATTTGTAGAATTTGGAATATTCGGACTACTGTTCTCATCTTGGGTGTTTTTATCACAACGTTTCGGTCGGAGGTTACATCAGCCGAAACGTTGTGATAAAAACACCCAAGATGAAAAAAGTAGTCCGAATATTCCAAATTCTACATAGAGATTACTAATGGAAGATGGATTCTTAGACAAGACTCAAACTTTTAAAAATTAGCTGCTGACTCCACAGCCTCGCTGGCATCAATGGAACCAGGTTCAAATTTTGAGATTTCTAAAACCTCCAAGATTCGGATCAGCCTTGTCTGGGAGAAAGCTGTTTAATCTTTTACACTTGTCCCATTTAAAAAAAAAAAAAAAATCTGTCAAGTTAACATCTAAATATTGATTTAAAACATTCTAACCATTTTTTTATATATTTCAACGGTTACAGATTCGACCACCAGGCTTATAAAATGAACGTGTGTAGATATAGATATGTGTAAATAAATGCCATTAATACATAGTGAAGCTGCGTTTGTGTGCGTTCACGGCACAGACTGTGATTGTTCACTCTTTGTCTTCGTCCAAGTTTGGGTCTTGATTTCGACACTGGCCGTAGCGTGTTTAATCATGAGGTCTTGGTCGCTGTTGTAATAAAAGCATTTTCCATCTAAACTAAATCACTACTTAAGTTTAAAACAAGCAATAATGCCTTATTTTTTAGGTTAAAATGAGACCCGGCTTCCCAACCAAACGACAGATTTTTCCTGATTTTCAAATCTATCTTCAAATAAACACAAACAGTCCATCAGTTTAAGGCTCATTTATCTTTTGAGACCCAAAGAAACCCAACTGCTGGAATATATATATATATATATATATATATATATATATATATACAATATCACTTGGACCACACTGCGAGACCACACAATATTTATCAGCTGTTAGTCTATGGACAGAAAAACTAACTGTGGGCACCATTTGGTATGAACATAACTTTTGCAAAGTCTCAAGTGGTTCACAATCACAGGCGATATAAAAAGACATTATTATTATTTAAAAATAACAGCCAATTTCTTAGGTGGTCTAATTTCGAGCCAGATATTTTTTCCATTACCAGCTTGTTGTCTGCAGCATGCATCTCTGCACTCCACTAAACATGCGACATTGCATGTTTACAACATTTTGGTGGTGAGTTGTGTGAGGTAATTTTATCTCGTTCGAAATGGAAACAGTTTTTCACAATGAAAATGATGCACAATTTTATTCAAGCAAAATGTTTACTCGCTAAATGAGGCGTGTGTGTTTCTGCATCTTTCTGTCACTTTGTGTGGGAAGTGGTGGAAATAGGGAATGTGTTAATTAAACACAAGTCTCATAATCTGAAGGATGTGAGTTCAATCCCTGTACAAATCAGTACATTTTCATTTGTGGACCCATATCTAAATGCTGCCCATGTCCGGTGAGTGTGAAGCCTATTCACACCTGGTGATAGTCTCATCACCAACATGTATCTCCACATCCATTCCAATGAGTCAGTTGAAGTGAGTTGTCTAAACATGTTCAAACCACTCTTCATTCCTCACAACAACCTGTTTTCTGCTTCAAACTTCTTAACCACTAGTTCATTGTTTCGGTGAAAATAAATTTTCGCAGTAAAAAAAAAAAAAAAATGGTTGCCTTTTGGGGTTTTTTCATACTTTATTGATTTGTTTCAACGATATATTTCTTTCTGTCGTTGTTGAGAATGGCTACTCATATATATATATATAAGTTGAAACAGTTACTTTTATTATTATTCGTAGTCTAGTGCATGAGACAAGGTCAATATTTTATTCTGTTTCAATATAAACATCTGTTTTTAAGCAGAGTATGTTCTGTTTTTTGTTGTTTTTTTTAACTTGGTTCACCCCAAACAAGGCAGGTCGCCACTGTAGACGTAAGGGTCTACTGAGAATTAGGGGGTCATCCTAAATTGGGATGCTTGTCTACATTAGTTTTAAATTTCTGCATGTCGGGTTGATAGAGTGTATTTACGTTGAGGGGGCACCAGAGCAGCAAGTTCATTGGAGCACCTTCTATTGAAGTACTTGTAAAACAAGTACAAGGATGCAACATTACGGCGATGGGACAGGGGCTGGAGCTTGTTGGATAGTGAGGGACCTATTACATATTTTTTTTTGGACCTTGTCTAAGAAAGAGAGACCAGTGGATGGTGCACCAGCCCAGATGTGACAACAATGCTCCATGCATGGGCGAATAGAGATATAGGATACTGTCAGGTGTGAGAAGTTTTCTGGCACCGTAGAAGGTGCCCACTTTCTTTGCAGCAACCGTGGCAATGTCTTCTATGTATTTGTTCATGTTACCTGTGAATGTTAGGCCGAGGAATTTGAACATTAGACTCTCAAGTAGGGTGTTATTGGCAATCGGTGGTTGAAGAGGTTTATTATAGTTGTTAAAGGAAAGAAGCTTTGTCTTTGCAGCATTAAATATTATCATCCATTTATGACCCCATTCCACTACAGACTGGAGGTCACTTTCTAAGGATTCAGCTATTGCCTCGGATATGTGCGCGTCCGTTTTACCCACATTACGAGAGTAGAGCGTGGTGTCATCAGCAAATATGCCCATCTCAGACACAATGTCAGCAGGGAGGTTATTTATGAAAATCAGGAACAATAAAGGTCCAAGGATCGATCCCTAGTGTACACCTGCATTTATGTCATGTTGTTTGAATGAACGGCCATCGAAGACAACCTGGATCTTTATTTTGGTTAGGAAGGATCTAATTATATTAAATATTCGTCCAGTAATACCATATGAGTGAATTTTTAGAAGCCCTTTATGCCTGACCTTGTCAAAGGCTTTGGATATATCAAGCGTTACTGCCCTAGCTTCACCTTCCTTGTTCAGTGTATGGTATATGCGCTCAGAGATGACCATTAAGATATCCTCAGTAGACCGTGCCTGAATCCATACTGATGGTCAGAGAGAACATTAGCATTAACGAGGTGACACGCTATCGCTATTTGATTAAGGATTCAAAGATTTTAGCGAAGAGCGGGGGTAGACTGATGGGGCGATAATTCCGAGGGTCGATAATTCCGAGGGTCAGTTCTATCTCCAGAATTCTTGAAGACTAGTACCACAGAGGGTATTTTCCAGCTATTAAGGAAGCAAGATTTGGCAAGGCATTTGTTGGAGAGTTTGGAGAGGACAGGAGCCAGTTCAGCAGAGCATTTCTTTATTACTATTACTGGTATAAGATCAGGGCCACATACTTTTTTTTTAATTGTATTTTCAATCAAATTTATTGATTATATATTATCTGGGTTGATTTTTGCTTTGTGATATTTAAATTGAAGAAGGGAGAAACTTTTCCTCTCACAGTTGGAATTTCTCTTCTTTCTCAAGAATCCGGAACACATTTAGTAAGAGACATTTTTTTAATTACTTTTTTTTTTACCTCACTCCACAGTAAAATATCAAAATACATTTTGTATTTTACAACGGTAAAAAATCATTTTATTTAATTGTAATAAATAATTTAATATATACAATATATTCTAATAATTATTTCTGAGTGCATGTTATATCATTTACCTTTCACTAGTTTTTTTTTTTTTTGTTGATTCCATCCACATTAAAATTTAATAGTAACAAACTAAGAAATTCAAAACACTTGGATAAATGAGAGATTTGATAGCAGCAGGTTTTCTAAATAGTACAACTACTCCTAATGCAACTCTTACTACTTGTACTAGCTTTTTCGTATTTAGCTGGTAAAGGTGATAGAAATTCCCACTCCCCAATGTGAAAAGAAAAAAAGTATATTTGTATAATTAGGGGTGGGATGTAATGGGTGAAAATTTCAGATTCATGCGAGTAGTATTTTTTTGTGTTCATTTATACATAAATAACACTAAACAATCAAACATTTTGAACATTTTGCAAAATTCAGGTGCAGGTCAAAAATAGCCGTTAGGGCTCCACGGGACTCAAAATCCATCATTTTTCGGTGAAAAAGTGGTTTCATGCGACATTGCAAGTCCTAAAACATCCTCAAAAGCTATGAATGGATATAGATGGTTAAATCTGATATAGTACTGTAATTTAGGACCATTTTCAGGCTGTGAAAATAGCCAAAAACTAGTGGCCTGCACCTTCTGAATTTTGCAAAATGTTCAAAATGTTTGATTTAGTGTTGTTTATGTATAAATGAACAAAAAAAAATACTACTCGCATGAATCTGAAATTTTCACCCATTACATCCCACCCCTAGTATAATTTGGATTATTCGAACTACTGTTCTCATTTTGAGTGTTATTCTCAATGTTTCGGTAGATTTGACCTCCGACCTTCTTCAGATGTATCTTGTCGAACTTTAGAATCTGACGGAACGAGATCATGCTACCCCCGTGAATTAAATAAAAGGGTTCCGTGCAGGTTCGACAAGATACACCCGAAGATGGTTGGAGGCTACATCGGCCGAAACGTTGTGAAAATAACATTCAAGATGAGAACCGTAGTCCGAATTACACAATTATCAATCCTCATCTAAAAAAATTCAGAACCATAAAAAGTGTATATTTATTAGTTGCGGTTATTAGTAATGAAGTTATTTATTTCCTCCAACGTGGACAATCGTCATATTACAAAAGTATATCACATACATTTACTAGTAAAATCTAATGCTTTTTTTTTTTTCTGTATATTTCAGGAAATTTATGAAAACCCACAAACTGAAGAGCCACAAACTGAAAAAAGTTCTAATGATGCTTGAAGTTTCTCCTCAAAAATCAGTGTCAACAGCCAATCTTTGAATCAGGTCTTTCTGATACACAAAACTTTATTTTAAAAAGTTAACTTCATTCTCATTTTATTTTTAATACTGCCATCATTGTGTTTTAATAATCTGTAATTACTTCCAAAAAAAAATTCATTTTTATTTTCAAGAATGACTGAACTGGCTGTAAGTGATGAAATAAAGTTGCTTGTGTTGGATGAATCTATTATCGGCCCAACCCTCTTGCTCATTTTCCAAATGAAGTTGTTTTTTTTGTTTTTGTCCTGTTTAATATTTGTTGCATTTGTTTGAAGTAAATGTCTGTGCCAGAGTCGGTGGGTCAATCATACTTAAAGCTCTCGGATGACTTCACTCATCTATTGATACGGAGATAATGATTGGATCCTGTCTTATCGTGATGGAAATAATGGGGGGGGGGGGGCATTTTCTTCTTGAATTAAGAAAATGAAGAAATAAAGGAAATCGTTGTTAAAGGTAAAGAGAGAGAGAAAGATCTTAATTATGGATTTTTCGGGGATGTGAGTTCTGTTCTGTTTTGCAGTGGAATTCCGTTTTTTTTTTTGTTTTTTGTTTTGTTTTTTTTTTAATTTTAAATATAAGAAAATGCCAAATTGCTAAAGTTTTGACATTTTGGCTCAGTTTTCTCTTCCCATCACATTTTGTCTCACTTTCCCCTCTCTCTGAAATGTTATTTTGCCAAACTTGAAGCGATTCATGATAAGGGAGGGAGAAGACTTATTTCATCAAGGAATGATTTCCTGTCTCCTTTTAAAACATTAGTTGATACTTTCAGCATAAAAGAAAAGGTATAGTAAATTTGTTACAGAGATATAATCGGCTAAAGTATGAGTGAACACTCTGAAAAACTTGGTGGAAAGAAACCATTACTTTAGAATTTATAGTGGGTAATCCGTCTAACATATGAATTTTAACGTAAAATGATCCCCCGTTTCCAGACCATTCTAACGTTTAATGGCGGTTAACAAAGTTTTTAATTTTTCATATATAAACTGCAGTATTTATTGGGGGGGGTACCACTCGGACCTATAGTTAGCGGTAAGATAAGTAATTTTTTTTTTAGCAACAACTAATCTCAGTCACTGTTAACCATCGCAGCCAAGTGACTTATCGTCATTAGTTCCTATAAATCAATGGTGTCACCTGATAATCAAAACTAGTTAACTTGCCCATCTGAATCCATTATACCACAATATGGTATTATTTTGAAATTTTTCTTGTACTAGTGCCCTACTATAGATAGATAGATGCATCCTGCGTTCCAGGGAGGCACAATTTTATTTTTTGTTTTCATCATAAATAGAATACATTGTAATGCACACGGCAAACCCATTAAGGGGATGACGAAATGTCAGACCATATAGGGAATAAGGACCCCAGAAAAATGACAATACGGTGTCTTCTGGTTGACCTTGGACATGCACGTGGATTCTGTAAACAAACCTATAATAATCCTGATTTGTTTAGTTTTTCTAAGGAGGGGGGGGGGTATATTAAATATTTATTTACTGTAGGTGTGTTTTTTTTTTTTGTTTTATTTTACAAAACTTTTTAATACACAAACGAAACATTGAAGCGTCCGAAATTCTCATTTGAAAATGAGTTCATACTTTACGATTGTTTTATTTATATTTAAATTATTATAATTCTAATAAATATGTAAAAAAATTTTCTTTTAAAAACATGTTAATATTTATATTGGAGGGGAGGGGTATATTATATATTTATTTTTTAATGTAGTGTGCGTTTTTCCTTTTATTTACAAAATTTTACTCATTTTCAAAACATTTTATTATTAATCTCATTAAATCCTTCTAGACTGAGGCAATTTTAATTTTTGTCCCAATCCAGAGTGCCCCATTTTTGGGGGGATCTGACTCCAGAAAAATGTCAAGACGAGAGGAACGCATTTGGATCTTATTAATAAATAAACAAAACATTGAAACCTCCGAAATTCTCATTTTAAAATGACTTCAGTGTTTACGATTGTTTGATTTATATTTAAATTATAATTCTAATACATTTTCTCTTTTAAAACATGTTAATATTTATATTTTTTTTAACCAACCTTAGAAATTTATAAAATATTTTAATTTAAAAAAAAAAAGGCCAAAAAAGTTAAATTTACTTTGTAATAAAATTAGTCCAGCCTTACATTAAACATTCTGAAGTGAATACAGACGTACAGATCTTATTAAAAACAAAAAATCTGCAATGACAATTCATAGGAAATTAACCATTTTGGTTTTATTGAGGTCAGTCATTAGATTGATACTCTTCAATCGTGTGCTTAAGAAGAGTAAATTATATGACCAACTCGGTTCATCAATCATTTTCCTCCTCCTGCTGCTTTCTATCATCGAATCAGATTTCTCCAGAGCTCATACAGATTGTCCGTCAGGATTTTCTGGTCTGCATGAAGTCCTCTTTGGCCATAGCTATCAGTTATACTTGAAGGATTGCAAAAACCAACCATCCTCAGATTCTATTTCTCTCCAGTTGAAATAAATGGCTCTTTCCTTGAGGGAGCCCCTTGCATTTTTTTAAATGTAAGATCCAATCTGTTGCTGGAAAAGAAATTGTTGAATCATTCTACCACTATTTATATAAGAGTCAGATATGTTTTAAGATGGAGTACTGTTGTTGCCACATCTAAGAGAAATGTACTTTTTTTTTTTTACCTTGACAAAATACAAAATTGATCTTGTAATTTATTGGGGGAAGATCTCTTCTGTTCTCTACAGAACTTTTTCCCACGGAAGACATTGCTAGTCTTTCTATTCTATTGTTATTCCCTTGGAAGGTTCTTGACTAAGCTCCAATCTCCGATTCCGCCTTGTTAACAGCAAGAATTTTCCTTTCTTCCTCCATATGCCCTACATCAAATGAGATTTCCATAAACAGTTTCTTTCCAAGAAATTCCTATCTGAAACACATCACGAAACTACAACAGGGTCATCTTCTAATCCAAAATCCCAGGGGAGTCGCGTAACCATAGAAAGGGGGGGTCGCCAAAATTATAACTATGGAATTTTTAAAATATTCAAACTTATTTTTTATTTATAAAAAATTTTGGTGGGTCACGAAAAAAATTTTTTTTCCAAAAAAGGGGTCGTGTCAAAAAAAGTTTGAAGAGCACTGTAATCTAATCCAATGGTAAGTCCTTGCCATAAATCGTCCTCATGAAATTCATCCATTCAAAGATATTAAAATATGTAGTTGTCAGTTCTCTTTTCTGGTGCACAAATCAATTATGGTAAATATTAGTTTGTTTTTCCTATCGATTTCATACTATATCTAGATCATTTTATTTTGCTTAGTAATATTTCAGAGATGGCCGAAAAAAATTTTTTTAATGAATAAATGGATTTTATTCAATAAGACATTTTTCTTTTGCATTGGTTCTGTCTCTCCACATACTCACGTCGATAAATTTGTTATAATATAGACCGATCATTTCATTTGCTAGTGAGAGGGGGAAAATAGACAAATGGGAGAAAACATCAGACATAAAACTACTTCTCAAGCGTGAATTTCAAAGTTCCTTAAACATTAATTCAGTACCGTCTATTTTTTCTATTTCCGTTTTTGCTAAGCAATTCAAAGGAGTGGACAAAAGAGATGGAACACTCATCACAATTTTACATTACTGTCGAAAACATGAGCTCTGTTATAAATCGATTATTTTAGGCTCCAATTACAATAAATTTGACTTGAAAAAGATGGTGATTTAGCAGAAAGGAAAATTCTTGGTCAGAAATGCACAAATCTAGCATCCATGATGTGAGTTTAAATTAAAAATATCTCGAACGTCCAAAATGTTTAGTTTTAAATGGATCACCTTCAACTATGGTCGATCGAAAGACGTGTGTGGGGAGGGTACCACATTCCTTTCCCTATAAATCGGGTGAGTGGTTAGCAAGTACCTTTTTTTTTCTCTTTCTTTTTTTTAAGTCTTTTGTATGACTAGACTGAACCAGGGCCATTAGCGAACATTAACCATATGGGCTAGTAGAACTGGATTCAATTTTGTAAAGAGCCTTTTGGATGCCGGGTGTGTTATACATAGGTGTTCAAAATTTGTCTACTACTAATAATAATAATTGACCTGTGTTGTGTCCAAGAAACATGTTGGAGAGGTAAATTTGCTAGAATGATTGTAGAGAAAGAATGCAAGATATATAAGATGATTGTATGTGAAACGAAAACTGAACGTGTGGTGATTGTTTTGCATATTAATCAAAATGCAATGTTCTCGAGTAAAGATGCGAAAGGAATTTTGACAGGCAAATAACAATATTGTACAATAACGAGTAAGGTTTATGAAAAGTTCTTGCTGTGGCAGGAGATTTGAATGGTTATGTTGGAAAGACTCCTGATTATTTGGAAGGTATGCATAGATGAATATGTTTATAGAAATACAGAAAGAATTTGGTCTTGCAATGTTGGTCACACTCTTAGGAAAAATGAAAATCGTCTTGTTACATGTGAATCTGGTACAACCTGGTGGTTAGGATAAATGACAAAGTTCTTGAGTGATGTGAAGAAATTGTGGAAACAAATGTTGAAAAATGTTCATGGAGTAAAGAGAAAGTATCCCAAGAGAAGAGTATTGAGGTTGAACTAAGATGTGAAATGCAAGTTTAGAAACGAAGAAGTGATGGAGTGTTTGCTTATTAGATCCATTACAGCAAGTGTGGAAGATGATGAAGGATACATTGGGAGGTAACAGACTTGTAGGTAAATGAAAGGGCTCCTATGGCATAGGACGACATGGTGGTGGAACGAGGAAATTGAGAAGTATATTAAGGAAAAGTAGGAGTCGGTGAAGAAAAGGTTCGGTGAATAAGGATATGTGGCAAATAGGAAAGCAAGAAAAGAAATATACAAACCCAAGAAGGAGGCTGTGAAGAGTGTGACCAAAGAATCAGAATAGTTAAACATGACAAAAACAGTTTTTAAAATAGATATTTCTTGAAGAGAAGTCATTCGAAATGACAATGCAGTGCTAGCAATAAATTAACAGGACAAGAGAGATGCTTGGAAATACCACTATGAGATATTGTCAACTACTGAATTTTCATGGAACCAAGAAAGTCTAAAAGTTGTAGCAGCAGTATCTGGTCCAGCTATTAGAATCGAGAAAGGAATGGTATGGAAAGCTATGAGTAAGATTCAGACGTTGCAGCAGAAATGTTGATGGTTGCGGATGAAACAGGCATTTCGATTATCAAACTTGACAAGTAAGATCATTAAAAAAAGATGATCCTGAAAGACTGGAACAATTGTGAATTGTAACGAGGCCAAGACGTTGCATAGAGAGAAATGATATAATGGATGTGTAATCTTAAAGACAAATCAAGAGGAAGATTAAGTCTTGACAGTATAGGGAAATGTGTGCAGTACAGGAAACTTTGATGGTGTGACCATGTCGAAAGAATGGGTGAGAGTTCTTGTGTTAGTTCATATAGAACAATTAAGGTAGCAGGATCAGTTCACAAGGGAAGGCCACGGAAAACTATAGAAAATGATAAGGATTAACTGGCGAGAAAGGCCAGAGATAAGTTAGAAGTCAATTTCTAAAAGCCATCTAACACGCCAGCATGTAAAACGGACATTAAACCAAATATGATGATTTTCTACTAATACATACATATGTAGTAAGCTATGAAAATATATTTATGGCAATTAAGCCACACGGAGGCTTCCACGTTTCATCAGTCTGTTGCTGGGTGTTTATATATATATATATATATATATATATACACACACACGCACACACACACATGGTGTCTAAACCAATCAGATTCTTAGCCAATTGTTGGGCTTCTCACAAACAAAGGTTCAGCTGATTTTACCTCCTACTCTATTGTTCTGTTTTCTATAGAGTGGCCCATCTCCGTTTCTTTGTTGTGTCGAAATAATGGGTGACCTTATTTTAATACTTGCTTGCATTTCTATTTTAGTTTAATTTTTTTTAATTTATTTATTTGTTCATTTATTTATTATGTGAGGTGAATTTTATTCTGCATAAGTAGTTTGCTATTTCACTTCTAGTTTAATAGGTTTGGGGAATCTTTAAAGTTTAGGATTTCTAATTTCTCATTCAGAGAGGGGGGGGGGAGGTAATTACTATTTAATTAATTACAAAGTCAGAAACATAAATACATTAGGGCACCTATTAACGACTAAACAAACAAATAATTTCGGCGCAACCTTGACGCTAACTGCCGGGCGCGCTACCGACAGAGCTACCAAGCCAAGTGAGAAAATCTTATTTAATTTTAATACTTGAAGAAATCGTTTCTTTTCAAATTCTTGTTCTTCATATACTTTGGTCTGCGTTCGCTCTCGATTTTTTTAAGGGGGGGGGGGAGATTTCACTTGCTGAGGGTCAACCGGACCAGTTTCCGACAGAGGGTCGCATTTTTTTTTAGACTTTTTCAACGTTATTTAGTAGTAATTTGGAAATTATCCAATGTATTTCTGTAACAACTTGATAAAAGTGCTGACTCACTGAACATGCCCCATAATCTCTTGCCGGATGTACCCGGTCTTGCCCTAAATTCTGTCCGGTTGCATCAGGTCATCCCATAACTTCTGTCCGGATGTATCAATAAAATCGTAGGAAGGCTACGTTAAGAGGGTGCAGATGAAAAGGGAGAAATCAGTAAGAGTGATTTCAGTAGTGCTCTGGAGGCTTCCTTTATTTTCTAAATACTCGGTGTTGTCCGGGAGAAAAGTGCTTAATATCCTAGATAGAGCTACTGTAGTGATAAGTTTGTATAATATTTTAACGCCATCTACGTTTCTCTTTGGACTATTGTGCAGATGAAAAGGAGGGGGGATCAATAAGAGTGATTTCAGTAGTACTCTGGAGGCCTTCTTGATTTTCTAATTACTCGGCGTTGTCCGTGAGAAAAGTGCTCAATATCCTAGATAGAGCTACTGTAGTTATAGGTTTGTATAGTATTTTAACGCCATCTAGGATTCTCTGATATCATAGTAATAGGTACATGACGTCATCGTTATAGGTTTGGAATGTTTTTTTTCTAACCTACTCATTATTGTGCACATGACGTCATATTAATAGGTATATGACGTCATTGTTATAGGTTTTGAATTTTAAAAAATATTTTAACGCCATCTAGAAATGAAATATTTTTTTATGGGGGGGGTTCTTTTTTTCCTTATTTTTTTAAAACTAAATATATTTCTATGTATGGGGGAGGATGAAAAATAAATTTTCTTGAGGGGGCGGGTTTAAGTTTTTTTTCTTTCTTTTTAATTAAAAATATTTCTATGTATGTGGAGGGTAAAAAACAAAATTGATGGGGGGGGGGTATCAAAAAATGTTTTACTTTTTTTTATTAAAAATATCTATGTTTGGAGGAGGATATAAAAAAGATATGGGGGTGGGGGGCAAAAAAATTTCCTTTTTTTAACTAAAAATATTTCCTTTTATGATAGTGACAATACATGAATGAACACTTTTGTTTTTCTTACACGACAGTGGCGCATTAATATGAGTTCTTAGGTACACATATGTGCACCCTTGCAGAGATAGGTAAGTATATAGTATGCGCATTGGGGTGGCGATAGGTAAGTATATAGTATGCGCATTGGGGTGGCGATAGGTAAGTATATAGTATGCGCATTGGGGTGGCGATAGGTAAGTATATAGTATGCGCATTGGGGTGGCGATAGGTAAGTATATAGTATGCGCATTGGGGTGGCGATAGGTACTTATATAGCATGTGCACAGGGGCGGCAATAAGTACGTATATAGCATGTGCACCGGGGTGGTGATAGGTATGTATTTAGCATGCTCTCCAGGGCGGCGATTGGTACATATATAGCACGTGCACCGGGGCGGCAAAAGGTACGTATTCAGCATTCGCACCGGCGATATGAACATATGTAGTATGCACACCGGGGCAGCGATCGGTACGTATATAGCATTGCGCACCGGGGCGGCGATAGGTACGTATTTAGTATCTGCACCCAGGAAGCGATAGGTACGTATTTAGTATCTGCACCCAGGAAGCGATAGGTACGTATTTAGTATCTGCACCCAGGAAGCGATAGGTACGTATTTAGTATCTGCACCCAGGAAGCGATAGGTACGTATTTAGTATCTGCACCCAGGAAGCGATAGGTACGTATTTAGTATCTGCACCCAGGAAGCGATAGGTACGTATTTAGTATCTGCACCCAGGAAGCGATAGGTACGTATTTAGTATCTGCACCCAGGAAGCGATAGGTACGTATTTAGTATCTGCACCCAGGAAGCGATATGTACGTATTTAGTATCTGCACCCAGGAAGCGATAGGTACGTATTTAGTATCTGCACCCAGGAAGCGATAGGTACGTACTTAGTATCTGCACCCAGGAAGCGATAGGTACGTATTTAGTATCTGCACTCAGGAAGCGATAGGTACGTATTTAGTATCTGCACCCAGGAAGCGATAGGTACGTATTTAGTATCTGCACCGGGGTGGTGACATACTTATATAGTATGAACACTGGGGCGAAGATAAGTACCTATATAGGTGGTACTTTTTATAGAAATATGTCATACTATTGCTCTGGGCAACGTAGGAGGAATGGTGGGGAAGAAACAGCTTTCGCAAAAGGCAAAATTAGAAATTAGCAGTGAAATAGGGCAACCAGGGAAGAGAAAGGTAGAAAGATAAAAAGACAACTATAGAGAGAGGGAGAGAAATAGAAGTTTGAATATAAAGATGTTACACATGCGATTTTTCTTCAATTACATGTTTTTATGACCCCGAGCAACGCCGGGTAGCCCCGCTAGTCACATATAAATTGAAATCCAATCCCATTGAACCAGGTACCCAGAATAGTGTCTTTTCAGAGTATCCCGTTTATTTCAGTCAATTTCCCTCTCCCCATCTCAGGTAACAATGCGCTATGCTGCTGCATGTTTAGTGGAGTTCAAAGGACAGGCCGTTGATGTGAAAAACAACTGGTTTGGGGTTAGACCACCCAAGAAATTTGCTGGCTCTTTGAAATAATAATCTCTTCTAGGATACAAGGCTCTATGTCGTGACTGAGCCACTTTAGACTTTGCAAAAATCATGTTCATACCAGATAGTTGTCCCTATGGTTAGTCAGTTTTTGTCCACAGATTTACAACTGATAAATCTAGAATGGCGTCATTGGGGACGACCATATTTCTGATGGCTAATGTCAAATTCTTACTCTAAAGATCCATTTGCAAGAGTTGCACCGAATTCTAGGTGTAGACTGGGAGTTTGTGTCCCTCTATCCTTCCAGGTTATTTAAAAAGATTTTCCATCTATTAAAAGTGTTAAAAAGACAAATAAAAAGGATGTTCTAAATGTCAAATTTCAAGTACTCCAAATGCTGTGTTACCCTGTGATAATGTAATCACCTGAATAGACATTTCCTAAATGCATAGATCGGATTACAAGTCAAACATACACACTAACAAAATGTAATAGTTTGAAAATCCAAACGAAGAATTAATTAAATATAAAAAAAAGTGTATGTGAAATTTAACGGACTGATTCCCTATTTCCAGGCCATTCAAGATTTTTAGGGCATTGAACTTTCTTTTTACACAAAAAGACAATATTAACAAATTTAAAGCAAAAATAAAGTTAAAACATAACAGTTGATACTTTCAGTATTAAAAATGACATTTTGAAATACTGTATATAAGCATAGTCTGCAAACACAAATGGCCTTAGATATTCTTAATTTGTATATTTATTTTATAAAGTTTATAATCAATATTTTGTAATTTGCAGGTCATATTTTCTTATATATATGCAATATTTTCATCGATAGTAAAATGTTCGATGCCGCTGAAAACATTGTGGCCAAATGATCAAGGAATCATAAAAAAATGTTTATGACTAGGCATTTTTAAATGAATAAAAAATAATTTGCTAGTATCCAATATGATATTTTCCTTTTCTGGCTTGGAATGACACTTGCCATTGCCATTTATCGCAAATATGATGATTGACGATTAAGCTATGCCGTGCCAACAATCTAATGGTACTAATGTTATCGGAAGTTTGTACCTCAAAGAAAGATTTAAAAAATAAACAATAAAAAAAAAAATTCTTAAGGCAGGTACGACTTAAGAAATATAATGTATTATAAATTACCACTGAGGAATATAGCGAAAATAAAATTAAAATCTCTGCAAAAAATGAACACAGCAAAAATAACGTCGTTTTTTGCAGATTAAAATGGTCGAAATGTGAGACGAAACTAATTGCAAATATTTGGCAGCCATTTACAGAACTGAAATGTTCAAGATGACCAAAAATTCATTGTCAATTATTGAAGAAATTTTTTTAATGTCAAATGTCACTGTAAAAGATTAGAGGGGAAAAAAAAAAAAAAAAAAAAATGAAATGAGAACAAATTATGCATTTTACTTATTTATTGTAGTCATCGAAAATATTTATTTTTTTTCATGTGATATGGTATTAAATCTTTTGGAAAGCTGCAATGTCCATACTCTGAATCTACAAAGAAAAAGAAAAAGATTTAGAATTTTCAAATATAAAAAAGTATTCTTATGGTTAGAACCCCCCAAAAATTATCAAGAAATACAATTTCTACATATGGTTAGAATGGTTAAAAAAATATTTGATTTTCTATATTTTTTAATTTAGCTTTATATAAACTTAAAATTTTCCATTTGTTAAAATTGTTTTTAAATGTCTTTTGAGTGTTTAATTTAAAGTTCTCAAATGGTCGAACTAAACATCTTTGTTAAATGAAACAAGCATGAAACTTACATAATCTTCAAAGGCAACAATTTGATCTTCCAAATCTTCAAGACTAACTTTATCATCTTCTATTACACAAACAATGGTCAGCTTTTTGATACCGTAAGCGAGTGGAACAAATTTGGCTGGAAAATAGAAAAAATACTTTAAGCAACTTCATTACAAACAATTTCAAAGGAAAATTTAATTAAAAATTGGAACAGATTTTTATAGATTTCCTTGTATTTCTAGGAGAATCTTTGTCTCTGGCTTCAGTTTTCATTGTTAAACACGAATAGAAAATTTTGAGAATATCCATTCTTGTTTATGAGAGAGAACAAGTGGTCATGTTAAATCACTCGATGGAGGATTTTAGATTATACTTTTCAGAAGTCTTCAGTAATTCGCAATTCTTCGTATCGCCTGCACCGAAAATTGAACCTTCAAATGACTATCACTTGGAACTGAATTTAACTTAGTACACGGGACTTTGTAGACAATTCTAGTATGAATTTTGGGAGCCATAAACCTATTTTTGTTTTTTCTATGTGTAGTCTTACTACTTATCACTATATATCAGTACTTTTATCACTACACATCACTGTGTGTGTGTAATATATATATATATATATATATATATATATTATAACCTTATCTATTATTTATAATTAATGGTTCCCATATTGTATTAAGTTCTATACTAGGTCTGCTTAGTAAGTCATTATTGCCCAACATATGCGCTGCTTCTTTAAGTTGTCTTACTCTTCACCGTTCTTCTCTATCTATAATGTTTACTTCATCCCATAAGTATTATTTTCCCTTCCATATGTGGTCAGTCCCCATGGATTAAATAAAGGGTTCCGTTCGAAATTCCGCCCAGATTCCAGAGTTCAAAGAGATACACCTGACGAAGGCCGGAGGTTACAGCGGCCGAAACGTTGTGATGATAACATTCAAGATGAGAAATGTAGTCCGAATAACCAAAATCATGCAGAGTTTTTATGTTTACGCTATTTCTTAGCGGATAAAAGTCAGAGTTGAACTATGACCACAACTGAATAGCAATTACAAAATGTTGGTTTAATGGAAAACATGTGTACCAATGTTTTGTTTGTTAGAACTATTTTTAGAGAAACCTCGTCAAAAGTGAAAAAAAAAAAAAAAAAAAAAAGAAAAAAGGTATATATCTACTTACAAGCTCCCCACAGTAAACCATCCATTTGTATGGAGCGGACGCATTCCTCAAGTTTCTTCATGTCCGTTTCATCATCCCAAGGTTTTACATCGAGGGTTACTGAAGATTTAGCTATCACAGCAGGTTCTGAACAAAAGGATAGAAAAGAAAAAAAGGTTTAAAATAAGTTTAAACAAATAAAAGTTATGAGAAATTCACATCAAATAATCAAAAGAATCACTTCAATTGATATTTTTTTTAGTGGTTGGTTTTAGATAGTGAACAGGCAGCCACGTACGTGTGGAGAGAGGGCAGCACAAAAAGAAAAACAACTTGATTATGATAAATAAAACACATTTGAAATAATTTGGAAAAAAATGTTTAAATAGTGAAATATCAATCATGGTAGACAAAAAAACATTCAAATTTACAAATAAGTTGATCATCATTATTTAAAGTCAAAAATTCAGAGAGAAGATACCAAATGCATATGTGTGTGTGGGGGGGGGGAGGAACTCATTCTTTAATGAAACAAAAATCACCCAACTCCCTATGCCCATCATGAATCATTTGCAGTTTTAGCCTTCCCAGCAAAATTAACATTCAGAACAGTGAGGAAGAGGAATAGAGAAAAAATAAAATAAAATCCAGCCAAATAGCAACAAAAAGACTCTAGCTCTCGCGATTTGCAGAATCAGCTTTTATTATTAAAATAAATAAAAAAAATTAAAAAAAAAAAAAAAAAAAAAAGCAACATTCTGCTAAAAACAGAACTCACATTTATAGTGATTGATAATTGTGACACAAATTTTTCTTCGAGGTGCCATTCTTGATGGAATAAAACTTCATACAGCAGCGTGGTCATGCAAGCTACTGTTGGAAATGATTACCAACTTCTGTTCATTTAGTTTATTTACTTCATGTCATGGCCACATTCGTCTAAAGCAGGGGCGGGCAACCTTTTCAGAGTAAGGGCCAGATGAGACTTTTGGAAGATCGCGGGCCGGAGTGAAAAACGAAATCTCAGAATTACTATATTTTTTTTACATGAATAAATTGTGCAAAAATTGCATTGAACACTCGACAAATCTGATATTTTTTCTTAAGAGACTTCTGTATGTGATGTTATAAAAGGTGCCGACGAAGAGACATTTTGAAATCATAAAAAATAATGACGGGGGAAGTAGCAAGTTGATCCAGCATTCGTTTTGACACCTCACATAGGTTCTGTTTCATGCCCTTTCCTCGTCTCTCGTTTCCTCTTTGTCTCTCTCTTTCTCTTTATCTCAGGCCAAGGATTTGAAATTAATAGTTAAAGAAAAATGAAATATACATGCATCATCGCTCGTTGATATTTATACATTTTTATCCCACTGTAAATCTTAATTGAAACCTACTTTTACGTCTATGTCACAAAATGATATGAGTTTTACTGGGAGGTCCGCGGGCCGGATTGCAATAATAAAGCCTAGCAGGGTGACGGGCCGGGCGCTAAGCCTTCGTGGGCCGGATGTGGCCCGCCCCGGGTCTAAAGTAATGAAATTAGAAAATGCCATTTTCTGAGTGCTTTTCATGCAACAGGAATTCCTTCAGATAGGAATCCAAGTGAGATCTACAACTGAGTATTGATTTAATAAACCGTTTATGGCAATTCCAATAGCTTTCTATTGTGTATGAATGTTATTGTTCGGAATCACAAAATAATGTGAATGGTTCACCCTATATGCCTTCCATTCATTGCTATGAATGATCGTTCCCGGTAAAGCAATGTTTTTTAAATTTTTTTTTTTATGAGTTATGTTTATTTCTTTTTTCTACTACCTCCATATATCCTATGGCAGGCTTAGCGCTCGTGTCGACCAAGCCAAAAACACACAATGCGGGGGAAAAAACATGCTTCGCCTATCTGAACAATAGTTTCAGGATCAAGTTTTATGGGGTTATTAAAATATGTAATGCATATTGCACAGAATGCTGCATATAATATATATATATATATGCAGCATTCCGTGCTATATTAAAATATAACAAGCCGCGCATGCGTGGTCCCCTCTGTATGTGACGAGTGTAAAATGCAATAAATTTGGGCAATTTGGGGTATTTTTGACACCCCTGGGGGTGAGAACCAGAATTTTTCTGAGGTCAAGGATGCTCATTTTATATCCAGAACAATTGCCTCTACATTTTGGCCAAGTTTCAGAAAAATTGAATGAATGGATCAAATGTTATGGGAGGAAAGGGTCATTTTTTGCCATTTTAGGGGGCTTTTGACCCCCTGGGGGCGTGAACCAGATTTTTTCCAAGGTCAGCGATACTTATTTTCTATTAGGAACAATTGCCTCCACATCTTGGTCAAGTTTCAGAGAAATTGATTGGATGGATGAAAAGTTATGGGGCAAAAAAATTGCCATTTCGGGGCCTTTTGACCCCCCCCCCCCCGGGGGGGGGGGGGGGGCTAACCAGATTTTTTTAAATTGGAGAATGTCACTTTCTAAATTGACAAAACTTACAACTTCATGCAAAATTTCAGAGAAATTCGATGGATGGTTGTGGAGAAAAATCCGGACGGACGGACACACGGAAATGCCTCAAAACATAGGTCTCCCGATTTTATAAATCGGGGGACCAAAAAAAAATAATATTAGAAGCCCTTTCAAATTAAATTGAAAGTAAAGCACTGTCGGAAAGATTAAAAATCAGCAGTCACCTAAAAGCCTCAATGCAATTCTCCAACTAATCCGTACCTAGTGGGAGTGGGAGGTGTACACAGCCCCCCCCCCCCCCCATTTGTGTGTGGAGAGAATAGCAAAAAAGCACAAACTAAACACACCTTGGATAATGTGCTAGTGATAAGTAATAAAAACACATTTAAAATAATTTGAAAAATGTTTCATTAGTGAAATATCAATCTTGGTAAACAAAAAACAGGGAAATTTACCAATAATGCAGAGGATATTTAAAGTAGATTAAGTTCATAGAGCAAATGTGGCATCATGGTGGTTGTGCCTAGCTAAGAGTAGAAAATAGACAAGCCAGAGCATCGATCCTCCCTTTGGCCTTGTGCCTAATTCATTAAAATTATGTGAATCACTAACTTTAAATAAAAACTCCTACACAGAGTGCACATGTGGAGGAAAGACGACAGGAAGTCACCCTTTGATGAAACAAAGCTCCTTTACCCACTTCATGAATCGTTTGAAGTCTTACCCTTCTTTAGATGCATAAGAGAGGAGTGGGTGGAGGGGGGAGGTTATTAGAAGTGTTAGGAAATAATATAACACTTAAGGAAAATTATCGGCACTTGTTCGTAATACTCCATCACTCGTTTTTCTCACCCCCCCCCCTTTTTTTTTACGGTGTACAATTACCTATCATGTTGCTAGAGAATTCCGTGTTTTGGGGAATCTTTTACTTTTAATATTTTAGAAAGGGGATCAGTTTCCTATATAAATTTAACGTAAACTGATCACTCACTTTTTGACCATGTTGCATTATTAAAAAGATTTCCACAAACCCAGAATTCTCAAGCGGCATGATAGGTAATTGTACACAGAAAAATATTTTAAAATTGGTCTGTAAAAAAAAACGTAAACAAACATGGTCAAAAAGTAGGTGATCAGTTTATGATAAATTCATATAGGAAACTGATTCTCCCCTTCTAAAATCGAAATATTCGAAAAACATTCCAAAAAACACGGTCAGTAAAAAAGTTGAGAAAAACGGGTGGTGGAGTATTACGAACAAGCGCCAAATTTTCTTCTCGCGTTTTTATCGCATCCCTGCTTCTCTCATCGTCACCTTCTCTCACGTACTCAACTCACTACTACAGCATCCACACCCCCCCCCCTCATAACCCCTGGTTTATCTTCACGCTTCACCATATAAAATGTTGAGTTCTATTTAATAAAAATCATCTCCTCCAAATGAATACGGTCGAACGAATTGACTGAAATATCTTGATTCAGCTTTAATGTGCTTCCGTTCTTATTTCTACTAGCAACTTTGACTTGCTTATCTAATTTTCCATAAATATATATATATATGTGCTTAATTTTACTTCAGTCGAAGTCCTCAGAAATCAAGGGGGGCCCCCTTCTTGGGGCTAACACTTAATCTCAAAATGAGATACAGATATTTGAATATTCCATTAAAGTTCTCCTTTAACTGTCAAACATCGAGTTAGTAAAGAAATCAAGAACATTAATTTTCTTCTCCCCAATTGACCAGTTAACTATGTTATAGTATATCTTTTTTGTTGTCTCTTGGTCCTACCGGATACTTACTGGATACTGCAGACAAGATGAATTCTTGTCCTAGAGGACAAGAATTCATCTTGTCTGCAGTATCCAGCTTAGTGCTGTTACTAGATGCAACATTCCTCGAGGTTATTTTATTTGGGCTTTGAATACTATGTTATTTTGAATATTTAGTCAGGGTTTACTTGTAGAGGTAAGTATCCTCGTGTCAGGTTGTCCTGTCAAATCCTTGTACAGAGAGACCGAAGACACTCGAGGATGGCGTCTAGTAGGTAATTCAAACTCTCAATTTAAACACTATGTGTGTGTGTGTGTATATGTGATGTAGTAATGAAGAAGAAATTAATAGATTAAACAAGATACAAACTTTTTGCTTTCTTATCAGCATAAGCCTTTAATCGTTCTTCTCTAAGTTTTTCAGCTTCTTCGTCTTCCTGTAATCGAGATGATGACATTAATGAACATTTATTCTTGTAAATAGAAAAACTGAATAAAAAAAAAAAAATTAAAAACTAAATTCACAACACCTTCCACTTCTGTTTCGGAATTATTTAGATGAAGATTATTAATTTGTATTATTTAGATGAAGATTATTAATTTGTATTATTTAGATGAAGATTATTAATTTGTATTATTTAGATGAAGATTATTAATTTGTATTATTTAGATGAAGATTATTAATTTGTATTATTTAGATGAAGATTATTAATTTGTATTATTTAGATGAAGATTATTAATTTGTATTATTTAGATGAAGATTATTAATTTGTATTATTTAGATGAAGATTATTAATTTGTATTATTTAGATGAAGATTATTAATTTGTATTATTTAGATGAAGATTATTAATTTGTATTATTTAGATGAAGATTATTAATTTGTATTATTTAGATGAAGATTATTAATTTGTATTATTTAGATGAAGATTATTAATTTGTATTATTTAGATGAAGATTATTAATTTGTATTATTTAGATGAAGATTATTAATTTGTATTATTTAGATGAAGATTATTAATTTGTATTATTTAGATGAAGATTATTAATTTGTATTATTTAGATGAAGATTATTAATTTGTATTATTTAGATGAAGATTATTAATTTGTATTATTTAGATGAAGATTATTAATTTGTATTATTTAGATGAAGATTATTAATTTGTATTATTTAGATGAAGATTATTAATTTGTATTAT
Source organism: Sepiola atlantica (assembly GCA_963556195.1). Taxonomy (NCBI): domain Eukaryota; kingdom Metazoa; phylum Mollusca; class Cephalopoda; order Sepiida; family Sepiolidae; genus Sepiola; species Sepiola atlantica. The sequence continues at coordinate 42,724,562 of OY744531.1, forward strand.
TTAGATGAAGATTATTAATTTGTATTATTTAGATGAAGATTATTAATTTGTATTATTTAGATGAAGATTATTAATTTGTATTATTTAGATGAAGATTATTAATTTGTATTATTTAGATGAAGATTATTAATTTGTATTATTTAGATGAAGATTATTAATTTGTATTATTTAGATGAAGATTATTAATTTGTATTATTTAGATGAAGATTATTAATTTGTATTATTTAGATGAAGATTATTAATTTGTATTATTTAGATGAAGATTATTAATTTGTATTATTTAGATGAAGATTATTAATTTGTATTATTTAGATGAAGATTATTAATTTGTATTATTTAGATGAAGATTATTAATTTGTATTATTTAGATGAAGATTATTAATTTGTATTATTTAGATGAAGATTATTAATTTGTATTATTTAGATGAAGATTATTAATTTGTATTATTTAGATGAAGATTATTAATTTGTATTATTTAGATGAAGATTATTAATTTGTATTATTTAGATGAAGATTATTAATTTGTATTATTTAGATGAAGATTATTAATTTGTATTATTTAGATGAAGATTATTAATTTGTATTATTTAGACTAGTTTTCATTTGGGATGTTATTCTCATGTTTCGGCTGATTTAACCTCCGACCTTCAGGTGTATCTTGTCGAACTCAGGAATCTTTATGGAATTTCGAATAAAACTTTATCTAATCGACCCACGCGAATAGTAATAAGTAGTAATACTACATATCTAAAAACCAAAAACAATAGGTGTAAGGTTCATTCATACTAGAATTTGTCGGTAAGGACCAGTGGCGCAACGGATAAAAATGCTAAGTCTAATCAGTCAGTCTAAGTGAGTCTTCTGGAGGTTGAAGGTTCAATCCTCAGTATGAATGATATTAATACAATTATTAATTACTTCAGACTTCTACCTGGTCATGGCTGACGGAACGAGAGCAAGCAAGCCACCCCCCCCCCCCACTCGTAGGTTAAATAAAGGGTTCCAGTCGAAGTTCCGTACAGATTCCCAAATTCAACAAGGTGCACATGAAGGTTGGAGGTTATATCGGCAGAAACATGAGAATAACATCCAAGATGAGAACAGTAGTCCAAAGAATCCCCCCCCCCCCCCCTCATTTATAAAAGTGGACATTTTATTAATAGACTAGCTGGAATATCAGTCCCAGGATGGGTTCATAAGGAAACCCACTTGGAAACGTTAATAAGTGCAAAAGATTTCAAAGCAATCAAAACACATTGTTATGGTAAAAAGGGTGTGAAAATAGAGATTATACAACTGGACTTTTTTTTCATTGGCTTTAATGTGTGAATTTACTAAAGGTTTTAGAATTGATATTTTATGTCTTACTTGTGGTTTACATTTCATTCAAATCAAAGGTAAGGGGGGGGGGGGGGGGGGGTGATGACCCCCCCTCCCTCAAGGAGCCCCACCCCCAAAAGTGCAAGAGGTCAAGTTCTAAAATACTTCAATAATAATAATAATGATAATAATAATAATCAGCTTCTTTATTTAACAATTTTCAAATACAAAAATGTTAGCGAGAGTGGGAAGGTACTCTTCCGCCCAACTTCCTAATTTAATTATTCTTCATAATAAAGTAAAGCAAAACATACAAACAACAGTAACAACAAATAGTAATCAATATACTGCAACATGCGAAAATTGTGCACTCCTCACCAAATACAATACGCACGAAACGAGAAAAAGATAGGGTGAAAACTGTCTGAAAATACAGCTTACGCTAGAGTAAAACAGCTCAAGTTATTGGCCTAAAAAGAAAGGTTTTAATTTTGTGGAGGTAAAGCCCCATTTATTTTTTGGGGTAGGGGTTGGGGTCTTAATACAATCAAAATTTGCTCCAATTTTGAGAATCTATTTCATGGACTAAATCTGATAAAAAAATCAGAGGCAACAATTTTAAATGGAGACTTTCATGCTTCACTGAAGACATCTTTAAAGCATAAGTATTGGATCATTCCTACTTAACTTGAAGTTTGTCGGTCGAATAATCTATGATGCGTGGCAACATCTTCCAGTTGACTTGGATTCAGCCTCACTTTTTCATGTGGATCTTCACTTCATCTTTGTAGCGTTTTGTCGGATCTCCTGCCCAGAGGTAATCAGCCATACCGCAGCATACTTACTCGTAACGACATTCACTCAGGGGTGGGCCGAATCGGCTCCAAATGAGTTCACCATGTCAAGACGCCCCACCAACGTCGATTGGTAGCTGAGTCTTCAACATACTTCAGCCTAGCGCTGAATACCAAAAACGCAAAGGCGAGCTACCAGCTCCATGTCTGTCACAGTACTGCATGGTAAACGCCCCTCCAGCATCCTGATGACATGACCAAGCCAGCTTAGTGTCAATGTTGGTAGTTTCTACAGTCTTGCCATATGGAACAGTGTCATGCCAAGTTATCCTCAGGAAGCATTTGATATGAAATGCCTCAAGGATTGTCATGTGGAAGTTGTAGCGAGTCCATGGCTTGTAGGAGAGTTGCGATGACAACTGCCAAGATTGGATGTGGGTGTCTAGATATAATGTTCAAAATAGAATTTTCCATTCGAACTGAAGTTAGACTAATGTGTAGAGGTAGTTGTGTCATGGCAAAGAGGCGAGATTGAACACCCAAGAGGCAGGATGTATGTAAAAGTTAACGTGTCTTTTTTTAAAACTCTTCCACCATACCTATGCATTCATCTAGATGTACTTTCTGTAAAACGTAATCGAAATAAATCGAGCAGAAACAAAGATGCAGCCCAGAGGAAATAATGGAGTATTTGTTCTTTTTAATTGTTTCATTATTACAGTCACAAAATAAAAATGCTACTGCCACTACAACAGAAAGACGCAACTATCAATCGACATGTCCGGTGACAGTCAAAAGAGAGAGACAGAGACACACACGGAGCTACAGAGCCAAACTTGAGCAGCAGACAAATAAAAGTACTTACCTCATCATCAAAAAGATTACACTCGTCGTCATCCTCATCTTCTTCTTTGTCAACTTCCATAATAAGTTTATCGTCTTTCACCTTTTCAGATGTTTTCAGTTGAGTGCTAAGAGAACTAATCATTCTCCTCAGTTCTTCTACAGCTGGAAGACAAAAGTAATATAAAGACATCAGAAACTGTAAAATCCAATATAGAAAGCTTTACATGTAGGAAGGGGAGCAGTCTAGTTTATTTTATGGCATATCAACTATTCTCAGGCCACTTAATGATTTAAAAAAAGTAATTTTTTAAAAATTTAAAAAAAAAAAAAAAAAATTGTTTTAATTAAAAATAAAAAAATAAAAATGGTGTAGCCATAATTTAAATACTATTTTTCTGTCAGTTTTTAAAACAAATGTTTTGTAAAGAGGGCAATGATTAGAATTTTTTTGTTTTTATTTACAATTTTTTTACTAATACAGGGATAAGGGTTAATGCGAGGGATAGATTGGCAGTTGAATGATGATGTATACTATGAGAGGATTCTTTTAATAGATAATATGGTATATCTTTGCAAATTTTTTAACAATTTCTTTGAAAGTTAATTCTACTATTAGTCTTGGGTATTTCAGTGTTTATATCTTCCTCACAGCTTACCGTAATGAAAAATGGGCTCGTAATCTCGTTCTTTTGTAGATTTTTTTTGCTTTTTTATTTATTAACCCTTTCCAAGATATTTGATCCAGTTTCTATATACTCGGATTCATCCAGCGTAGTTAAGAATCCTATCTGTTATGACGTGTGCAACACAGTTTTCTAGTGACAAACCCGTCCTGGTCCCTAAACAGTAACTGATTGCCTGCTTATCATAAGTTTTGCTTTCATTAAAAAGGTACACGGATTTGCATTAGATATGGCACCAGAGACACATAAAAACTAAAGGACACAGTAAAATCTTATCTAAAGAAAAAAAAACGTATAAATTCCAATGCACACAGAAAAACAGTCGAGGATGTGGGTTCGCTACTAATCACCAAAAGTAGCTTTGTTTTTTTAGTAGGAAATTACCACAAGTGAATTTACTTCCCGTTTTCTTTTCTTTTTTTATACCCCCACCATAGTCGAGACAATTTACCCATCGTTTTTTGTAACTGAACAATTACATTTTATCCTAAGAATCAGTAAAATGCATTTCAATATTTTCTTAAAACGAATAACAATTGATGAGGTACAAGGTGGGTGTTAAATGTTTTTACTGGTTTCAACGAACACCATTTCGTCCCTTTAGTACCCCCCCCCCCCCCCCCCAATTTTTAACTTCTATGTAAATTTACATTGTGTCGTTTTTGGTCAAGTTTTTTAAATCTGATTTTATAACAAAAACCATGTTTATATACGTTGAACTGGTACAGAGACAAAGAATGGATTCTTCATGAATATACAGAGTTTACGAAAGTGAATTTATTTGTCACCAGTCCAGAGAGAACTGTTTTCATTTTTTTCTTTTTTATTCATTAGATTTTTACCCCACCCCCAATCACTTGTTATGGGAATCAGCTAAATTTCTCGGGGACTCATTAAAATCAAATGCGTGGGTCCCGGGACTCCTTAACTTAAAAAGCCATCAGCATCACTGCTACACTAAAATCTATTTACTTTTTCCTTGGGTAACGGAGCTGTTGAGTCTTAATTGACCAGTCTCACCATTTTTATGCACTAATTCAGATGAAGAGAAAGTATATCTGGATGGAGGAAAAAAAAAAAAAAAGATTTTTCATTAAATCCGTTAATTTCTTTATATATTTTTTTGTTTTAATAAATCGGTATCAGTCTTTAGTTAAAAACGTGTTGCGCATAGCTGCGCTAGGAGCAAAGGAAATGATTGGTTTCTTTTTTAAAGCATTGTTAAAATTTAAATGTGAAATATTAAAAGTAAAGCTGTTAGAAGCCATACAATGCAAATATTTTAATCTTAAATATTTCGGTGTAAGAGAACTCAAAAGTTGTTTAATATTTCTGATACCACCAAGAGAAAAAAAAAATCTCGCATTTAAGATCCAGGAAATAATTTAAAAAAAAAAAAAAAAAGCTTTAAAAGTATGAAATAACTAATTTCTATCGACGAAAAATTTTACATTTTAATGTTAAATTTTAAAAAAAATATTTACATTGTTAGAGCTTAATTAAAAAAAAAAAAAAAAAAAAAAAAATATTTTTCTTTTCTGCATCAATCTATTATTGTACAAGGGCATATTTTTTCCTTTTCTAAATTGATTCTCTTGTCTAGAAAATTTAATGATCACTTCAGGTATACTAGTTATAATAGATTGTATTTCAATAATTTGTCCCACAGGAGTTTTAGATTCTTAAAAGTATAAAACCAATCATTATCTCCCTCGTCTAGTATTAGCTCTTGAGTCAAATAAGACCATTTTCAACTTCCTGTTTATATAATCAACATCTGGTTTCAATTTTACTTTTATTTCTTTGTACACACAGGGTCGGATTTACCTAACAGAGCTAATAAACCAACATTATTGGACATGTTCTTATTAGATGTTGACATAGTTTAACATAATTTGTTAAACGGGTTTCATATTTTAGCACAACGCCAAAATACAAAAGAGACGGACGCCATCATTTGACAAAAAAAAAAAAAAAAATTTACTTTGCTTTAATTTATTATTTTCCTCTTCAAGATGATGAATTCTTTGCTCAAGATGATTTCCAATGCCACCATTTGGAACCTGAAAAAGACGAAACAAGATTCTCAGAAAAGTATTTGGACAAAAGCGACATTAAATAAATTTTATTCTCATCATCTTAAAAGGGAAACAAAATAAGCTGACAGTTTATTATAATTTAGTCAGACTTTAAATATTTTGTGTGACCAAAATTTTATTTATCTTTAAGACATTCATAAATCAGATCTACTTTAACAACGTTATGCTTTTGATTAGTTTGATTGTTGTGGCATATCAACCCATTTTGGGGTTATTAAAAGGTCAAATCAATGACGACTAAGTTTCTATTTTACTCCTAACTTTTCAGAAATTGCACGTTCATACCTTTTAGTATTAGTGTGTCAATAATAATAGATCCGTGCGAATTTTAACTCTACAGAGAAGAGTCCATAGACCATAATAGAATTCATAAGGCTATTTGTGCCCCCCCCCCCCCTCCAACACCATGTTAAACATTTGAAGAGAAAATTAGCATAAAACACAAGATGGTATAACTTCATAGAAGCAAATTATTTAAAATTTATGTAACATTTGCCTAATTATATTTAGAGTAATTACTAATGGAGATTTGGTATCTGAAGCCAAAATTTTATTACTTGTATTAATATTGCACTATTTTTTAATGCTCAATTCAGTTTACTATACTATTTCAAACTAATGTACTATCTTTCAATACTCAATTCAGAGAGAGGGGTACTGCAGTATTTGTTTTGTTGCTATGAAACCATCCTCACAGGCATCATCTTTTTTTCGGAAAGGGTGTTAGCGATATACTAGCAAAAATATGCGACCTTTGGTTTTTATTCTAAATATTATGAATGACCTTATGGATCCGATTGCGATCTATGGAGTCTGCCGTGTAGAGTTCAAAACCCACACAGATCTAGTGGTGCACTAATACTGAAAGGTATGAAGCCGCAATTTCCAAAGTTAGGAATAAAATAGAAACAATATCAAATATTTAAAAGGTTAGCAGTTGTAAAATAGAAAAGAAAAAAAATGAAGTTTCAAAATAAGAAATTTACCTCAGATTCTGATAGGCATATCTTAAAGCTGGATTGCTTCAAGCAAGAAATGTTAGAATCATTATGAAGCAAAAGCAGCAACAATTTTTTGAACTGATCTATCAAGTTAAACAATTCTATAAAGAAAAGGTGCGTTCCATGGAACACTTTCTTAATTAGGGGACATCTATTTTTTATGCAGTGTATATCTTCACGTTTTAGTTACATGGTCAGATAACAATACTATGGTTTTAAAATAAAAGCTTCAAGCATGCAGCAAAAAAAGTTAAATAATACACAATTATTCACTCTAAACATTTAAGTTTTCTCAAATATCCACCAAGATCTGAATGGCTGAAAATGTTGGTGATGACTATCTATATAATGCTTAACAACAAAAAAAAAAAAAAAAAAAAAAAAAGGTACGAATATGTTTAAAAAAAATAAAATAAAAAGCATCAACTCCCTTATTAAATTTTTATTTTTATTTTTTAAATTAAAGGTGTAAAAAATAAAAAAATACTTGTCAAATATTTGTCAATAAGTAATATTTGTTTACCCTGTTTATGCTATCACAATATATTTAATTCAGTATTAGATATTGATGTGGCAACATAAGATATGATACCTGTAACATGAGTATTTTTTATATCTTTAATTCACTGATAATTTAAAGAACAGCATTTTTACTAGGTATGTGAAATTTCATTGATTAAAACAAAGCCGGAACTGATATATATTTAACTTCAACATTCAACTGTTAACCAGCTTCGTCTGTAATTGGCTGCTGCCAGTTCAATTGTTTGAGTTTTAACTTAAATTTTGCATATTGTAATTTATGTTATTTAACTTTCTAATTGCTAGTGTTGCATGATTAAAACAAAGCCTAATTAAACTATTGTGAAGCGGTGTTGCTTAAATGGAGCGGCCTTGCTGACTGTCGACTGTTTTTGGTTTTGTGTAGTTTAAATATTATTATTGCCTTTGTTGTGTTCGTGATTAAATAGAATCTGGATTTATTGTGTATTAAATTTAGTTTCATTTAATTTATCGATAGTCAAGTGTATTTTATATTATTTGCTTATCTAGATTTTGTGATGAGAGACTCCTGACTTTCTATGGTTGGTTGACTTCTGTAATATGGATGCAATACTGTTGCTAGTTTAATATCTTGGTTTCTGGTAAGTTTGTTAATTTGAATGCCATAGTTTTGTTATAACCTGCTGCTTAATATATTATTTGCGATCAAATGTTTTTAATTGCATATTTATACACATATGCATAATTAAAAAACAATTTTTTTTTGTAGGTAGGCTCCAAACAAGATTCTGGAAATAGCGCACGTGTGCATTAGTGTGTAGTTGTGTCAATATATATAAGCGAGTTTAAGAATTTTATATGGAGTTCTAATCTGTTAATTTGTGAGCCGAGTCTCGCTATAAATATTGCTTCATAAATTCTGAGGTTCCAGACATTAACTCTTTCTGTGACTTCAATACTTACATCTTTATGTTCTTACATTTAGTTAAGTGTTTTCTGAAAGGAGATCATTGTGTTGAGGTGTACTTAATGTATAGTGGTCCAACTGTCTACCGATGTAAGTCTTTGCACTTGACATATTGTATATCCATTTTGTTTGTATGGTCAAATTTGCCATTGTTCATATGAGGAGACATCGTCAGGGTATTTTAAAAATTTTACAACAGAAGTTTACTATTTACCAAGTTGTATTCCTATGTGTGAAGTATGCTTCATGCATACATTCAAACCCTTTGTTATTTACGATACAAAATTGGACATTTTTATAACTAGGCCTATACATTCAACTAAAGCAAAAAAATAAAAATCGTTTTTTCTCATTTTTTTCTACAAATTAATGCATTAAAGATCCAAAATGTGATAACATTACAAAAATATTTTCTTAATGAAGAAAATGCATGCAATATTGAAGAACCGAGTAATGTGTGTGTGTGTGTGTGTGTGTGTGTGTGCGTATTTATGAGAGTTATCTTTTTCCATGACAGCTAAAAAATATAAAGGAAACTTAATTCTAAATCTGGAATAAGCGAGAGGAGGTTAAACAAAAAGAGAATTACTTTCAAGTTTTATAAAGACAATTTTGATTTTTTTTTTTTTTTAACTGAACAAAGAAACGGGGTTAATTATGGAAATGTAAGCAAAATAACCCGGTAGGAGGAAAAAAATAAATTTCTACCTACATGGGAGGAAGGCATGCTGTGTATGTAGTAGATAAAATAGTTTTGTTAAATTAAAAAAAAAAAAAAACCCCCAAAAAACATGCACTGAAAAGAAAAACATGGTTAAAACCAGTAAGTGCAAAAATGTGCATAGTTAATGGATTATTTAATTATTTATATAAATTTTGAAAAGTAATTACAGGTGTAGTAGGTAGAACAGTCGTGATATTTGACATGGATTTATTACACACACACACATATATATATATATATATATATTTTTCACTCTCCATTTCTTAATATTTTTTCAAATGTTGAATTTTGGCTTTTCCACTGTCAACTTATCTATGTAATTCCTGATAAGATTTTGATCTTTGAAAAGCCTTGGCTTAAGGAAAGAATAAACATAATTTTATTATCGAATATACCTTGCATTGAACAATCGAAGTTTGAAATAAATCTGGACATTCGTACATGTTTATCACTCTTCTTTCATCTATCTTTATAATTGCTCTATCTCGTATATTGAGCTTAAACCACTTCACTATAGGTTCTATCTACTAAAAGTAAACTTTTAGTTTCATATTTGATTCTATATATATATATATATATATATATATATATGACTTTAAAATACAGCTTGATAAAAAATATAAGACAAATAAGAAAAATAGATAAATCTAAAAGGCTATTCCGAAGATCATGTTATTCCAAAGAACAGCTGTAATATATATGTATATACAGTTGAAACTAAGGATACTTTATGTTACTTAAAAAAAAGGTGTTCTAATAAATATCTTTGTTTTAATCTCCTTTTCTCTTGATCACCCCATAACAACCTCAATTTAATGGCCTTTTCCAAGCCAATACAGATTTTTCACGGTTTTTGGATAAAAAGCATAACTTCAAGCAGGGCAGTGAGCATCAAATTAGAGTTTCTTTCATATACTTGGAAGTATTGATTGTTCCAGGAACAAGCAAGAATCCAATAGTTTCTAGATTTAGACATGGTGATCAATGTGGATAAAATGATATCTTGACAGGAAGCCTTCTGAGGTTTCTTTGACAGTAAAAATTGTTGCAGAGTAAATTCATAAAAAAATAAGGCTTTACCAAATACTTCAAGTGGACAGGTTTCAGAAGTTTCAATTGTAAAATAGTTTAAATGATTTCAGAATTAACTTCAAGCTTAGATTTTGTGAAACCGTTATAGAACTAACCCTCCACCAACCCCATCTCTTGCAAAAACTTGTAGAAATATGCTAAATTAAATAGTATTCTTTGGCACACGTCATTATATATATATATATATTATATATATGGGAAATGAAAAAGAAAAACCAAAAAGGATGTTTTTTTTATATATTCATCAACGTTTCGTCTTTATTATTCATGTCAACCCAATATTTTCACATACTTGCATGACATTTTTCTTAAAATTATCATCCTGAGGAAGTCTTACAAATAAAGACGAAACGTTGATGAATATATTAAAAAAAAACAAAAAAAACATCCTTTTTGGTTTTTCCTTTTCATTTCCCATTACGTCGGATTACCTTCATCCTTCCTTTCTCATATATATATTATATATACTATATCGCTAAACGTGCAGAAAGTTAAGAATATCCGATCTGGATAAATTCACAACTGGCAGAACTCAGAAGTTTTGATACAACTTTAAACCTAAATGCCCACACAGAAGGGTTTTCATGGTAGAGAGCTGCAATTTTAGTCATTTGGTCCTCGAGAAATAACGATTGTTTTTTATACCTAATAAATCATCAATTAGTCATCACTAACTTGACCATGGCAAAAAATAAAAAAGTGCCGAGTCATTGAAAACATGATGCAATACCTTTCAAAAACAATCTAGTGAAATGATTTGAAAATCTTGTTGATTGTATAATATTTCAGATGACTGACATATGCAAATATGGCGTGAAAAGAAACCCAGAAAAAAAAAAACAGGCTGGTAGCAAGCGTATGAACACGAACGTTCAGACAAGAGAAAAGTATTAAACTGCAAACATTTTTTTTGCAAGATCCATGTACTATAATTAAAAGAGGTTTAACGAAATCTATTATTTCTGTTGGTAATTTCGAACCGTGATCAAGGGATTATCAGACGACCTCCACGCAAGAATCTCGTTATAGTAAATCACATATTGTAGCGAAGATCCACTCTCCCACCAGGTAAGTAACGTCTGTACAGGTGCACAGTGTGCCATGTGCCAAGGACCTACCTGGTCGTAGGTGTTATTTCAAAGTTTTCCTTCTCCCAGACTAGTTGCCTGACGAGGCTAGAGAGTCTGTCTACCCCTACTATTTCATCCATGCATGTTACCACTGCACCATCACCACTTCCTGTATTACTTGTTAGAAACAAAAACATGCACATTAAGAAACCATGCCTAGTATGGGGGTTTCGAGAACGGCTGAAATAGAAAGTCACTGACTTGGTACAGGGGAAAGACGACAGTACAACTTGTTACAATAATTGTTAGGAAGAGAGAAAAAAAAAAAAAGAAAATCTAACTGTAGACTTGAGTTTATATGCAATGATCTTCAAGACCAGATAAAGGCACACAAAACCTACAAAAGCAAATCTCATCTTGAATTGTACTTAAGCTGTTTTAAGATATAAAAAAAAAAAAAAAAAAAAAAAAAAAAAAAATGATAAAAAAAATGGAGGGGGGGGGGGGATAAAAAAAATATATAGGCGGGAAGCATTGCATCTGCAACATTAGAAGGAACGAAAGTAAAAGCCTCAAATTTTAAAAAGAATTGATCAACTAAATATCGAAACAAAACCTTTAGCTTTTAGCAGACAATACGATGATGATTGATGTTGAGGACGTACATCAGTTACCTACCTGGATTGCAGGTAGAAGAATTCTCAGCATATCTTGTTTGGATTTGAGACCGAAAACGTTTGCACAAGGTAAAGAACAGAAATGATCTTAAGTATGGGTGGGTAGAATAAAGTGGATTTTATTGGGCAGGGGATTTTTAACCGACACAAAAGTGCTTAAAGCACACAGCAAGTTACAAAAAATTAAAAAAGCAGACAATTTTCTTGGGGAAGAAAAAAAAAAAAAAATTATGACAAAAACATTTAATATGCATATTTTAGTGCCTATTCGCTATATTTTTTTATTCTTAAACATCTTTGTCAATACAATTGCTCTTAAATGTCTTTCATAGTATATAGAACATAATTTTATTCAAAATTAAATCACTTTTTAAGCTCTTACAGTGAATAAAAACTACCTGGAAGTCCCCTCCCTCAGACAATAATCAGAGAAATTCCCTGATACAGCCATCTTTCTTCAAAATCACAGCCCCAGCCAAATTAACTCCTCATTATGTTCATTTAGAACAGAGCTTATAAGTAAAAACTAAAGCCGATTTGATGTGCCAGACAAAACTCTTTATATCGGCAACTGAAGGGTCTTTCTAGCACGACGCTTCATCTGAAACTAACTTAATGAGATACCCAAGTTTTTCAGACGAAGAATCTTATGCCCTTTTAAAATTTTCAAAAGTAACGAATATATCAGTTGTAATAAAAACAGTTCAACATTAACAGAAAATCTTTTTTTTTTTAAACTTTAATTTCAGACAATTTTGTCAGTTAAAAAAATTTGTGTTTCTTGATAAAAAATCCCCAGTAACTACGATTCTAATTTTATGTTATAGAGATTTGAGTTTGTGTTTTCTTTAAAATTTCCACATTTTTTTTACAAAAGCAAAACTCAAATTTTTGGTAATTTGCAAGAGAAAATATTTCAAATCTTCAAAATGTCAGCTTCGATTTGTACAAAAATTTGAAAATCTTAAAACAAAAAAAATACTTGTTTATTATCACTAAAACATGAAATATTACTTTTCTACAAAATAAGTTTGCATAGCATAAATTAGAATCATACTTACTGTAGTTACTAAGGATTGTTATCTCAAGAAACACTAAACAGAAATCATAAGCTCAACAGGGTAGAATTTTACGAGGAATTTAATGACGTTATCAAAATTGATCTTCAATGTCATTTGAGTTCATTTATCAGATATCGGAGTAAGAACGAGCAAAAAAAAAAAAAAAAAAAAAAAAAAAAAAATGAACCTTCATTTTGGAAATATCCACAGAAAAATATGACATTAAATTTTTATAATTTATTTTGTATTTTAATATCGTGTAAGAAAAAGGAATGTGGGTTCTGCATTACTATATTTGGACATATTTGACACCGGGGCAACTCTGGGTTAGTAAGCTAGCAAAATAGTCTTTTTTTCAAGATGCATATTTAAAAATGTTTTTGTCACAATATTTAATCACCGATTCAGAGAGAGAAAACATTTTTTTCCACAATTGAAGAAAAGAAAAAAAAAAAAAAAGAAAAAAAAAAGCCATGAAAAGTAGGATATACTAGATAAAAAAAAAATTTTTAAATTAAAAAAAAATCATTGCAGAGATTTGCCGCAAGGCAGAAAAAAAAGGTTTTAAATCGACTACAACAATGAGGACCAAGTGAAGAAGTTCTCGCACTCACTGTGTTGTTCATAGCAGTTTGGATATGTTCCCGTATCTGTAGTATGTCCTTAACTAATGTACTGGAGCCTTTGTCTTCCTACAAAAATAAACCACTTTATTTACAGCTATAGTTACATCTTTCTGTCATGAGTAGAGAAAAATGAAGACATTTTTGTTATTAGTCTCTTCCGGTTTTATCTAGAACAAGAGAAAAATGATTTTTAAAAATTTTTAATTTTTTTTTTTACAAATAAACTTTTAGTCTTTTTATAAACATTTACCACATTTTTCTGTGTATAATACCAGGAAATTTGAATGGAAATTAAAGACAAAAATCAGGAAGAGGATCGTATTATACACAAGTACACTTTTCAGAAATTATTTTATTCAGCATGAAAAAAAAAGAGGCAAACTATGTTTTGAAATCCTAAAGATTTATAATTGTATTATTATTGTCAACGTTTTGGCCAATGTAACCTCTGACCATCTTCAGAACCTAGTTGAATTCAAAAACCATGACAGAATTTTGAACTGCACTATTTAATCCACAAGAGTAGATTATCTTTAATTCCGCCAGACACGACCGGTTTGGTGTTAATTTATTATTCTTTAGTAATGACGAACCTTCAACCTCCAGACGATTGTTACTTAGAATTGATTGCTAACTGTTAGGCCATGCAGGCAATTCTAGTTAAGAGTTTGAGAAGTTTTAAAACTAATCTAGATGTGCAGTAATACAGAAACCTCTTAGCATTACTCATTGCAATTTTCTTACTGATGTTCTAATCTAAATATACTGGTTCATTTCAAAAGTTCATACAGATTCCCGCATTTGACTAGAAGGTCCCCAAGTTTGATAAACTGCACTTGAAGAGTGTCGGGGTTGGGGGGGGGGGTTACATTGGCCAAAACTGAAGTTAACAACCAAGATTAGAATAGTAGTCCAAATATATCAAAATAAAAAAAACAATGATTTTAAGGGATTTTTACTTTAAATGTTTAGAATTGGAACAGTTTTGTTCACTAGATGATCATAGATTTTTAATTTGTGTTTTCTCTCTTCTCTTGATGACAAGACAATATTTTTACTTTCATAGTTTAAACAAAGTTGTATCAAGCAGAAAAGTCAGATTAACACCTTCAAATATATTCCTGGGTTTGTCTGGTTCCAACATTTGACCCAAAATTCGAAAATTAATTTCAAAACTGATTTTAGAAATAACACAATGACTAAACATCCAGATCATTTATTTTCTTTAATATAAGAAAAAATATTTTAATAAAATAGCAGGATATCGAGATTTTAATGGATAATGCGGCCCATCTTTGCAAAATGGAATGGCTGTACTACGCAGAGCCATATTATACCAAATGCCCATTCTTTTAGCTTCAGAAATACAGGGTTGTATTTATACAATAAAATACTATTATTTATAAATATGCACACATCATGAAAGTGGAGAAAGATGATTTACATTTCATTAGTTCAACAATTGATACAAATAAAGGTTATCTGTGAGAAGAGGGGGTTATTTGGAAAAATGGAGTGTTATACATTTTTTTTTTTTAAATTAAAGATTAACATTTAATCAAGATAATCTAGTCAATCTTATATCTTAGGTGGTTTATAAATTGTACAAAAGTGAATTTAGTCAGTTTTTCATGTCCAAATGAAAAGGATTCCAATAAAGTTAAAAGCAATTTTATAAAGGAACAGGTTTAATTAAATAAGCACGACATTTACAATTTTTTTCTTTCTTTCTTTCGGATTTTTATATTCAATGTTTTGGCTGTTGCACTCTTTGGCCTTATTTAGGTGCCTTTTGGATATCTCATATCAGTCATTTTTGTTTCCCCAGGGATTGAAATCACTTTGCAAATATAAAAACGTGTATATTTTTTTCCACAAACAATTCTTTTCATGCTTTAAGAAATTTGTCATAATAGACTAAAGTTCCAATGAGTAACTGTAAGCATCCCCACAGCAAGCTGACCAGAGCAGATTGTGCCAACAATTTAAGTCCTAAAACTAACTCCAAGGGGGCTGCTCTTCTGACACCTATCAACACCACGTTTTTTTTTGGGGGGGGGGGGGGGTAAATTTGATTCAATATTTAATGGTAAAAGAAGAAAAGAAATCTGACTTTTGCACGAGTATTAAAAGATTTTTTTTTAATTTAAAAAAAAAAATATTTTATTATGGCAAGAGTTTACTCGAAAATATATAGCATAGATACTTCTTTGATTGTATATTGTAAGTGACTGGGGATTAAGTATTGATGCCATGAAATAAACTACCAGTTCATCTCCAACAACAATAATTATGGAGTATTTTACTTTCATAGTTTAAACAAAGTTGTATCAAGCAGATACAAGAGTTGATGTTTTATGTTATTTTATTACAATTGAACAAAACTCTAAGGAAATAAAGGTTTTATCAATTAACTATGCATTTAAACTGGAGAAAAACGAACACTATTTTTTGACAAACAGACTAAAATCTTATGAGTTAAAATATACGTCAAGCAAATTTCTTTTCTTCAAATAATAATGCCAGGTATAAAACTATACTAAGTTCATACAAAACTCTTTAAATACAAAAAAAAAAAAAGTATCCCATTGAACAATAAATAAAACAATATTGATATCAAGAGTAATTCAATAGCTGGCTTATCTGGATTTTTTATGATTCCTTGCCGTTATTCTTTGGTTTTTGTTGTTAGTTATGGTAAAAAAGCAACAATTCTCAAAAAGTATTGGCAATCAGAACCAGAATAAAATATTCTAAGTCCGAGAGTTAACATTTATTGTAAGACACACAATAAGATTAAAAATAAATTCTCCATGTAAATCATGTAGAAAAGATTGTTTGACGCATCCTTGTACCATCACTTTGTATAGATTTTTGGAGGTTTGAACGCACCCCCCTCCCTCTCTCAGTTACCAACATAAATAAATGGACTATTTCACCAAGATTTGAAGCATGTGTTTTATAGCACATCAACCCTTTTGAGGTTATTTAATGCCGAAAGAATACCTGTTGAAAAGGATTAATTAAACTCAAGCTAACATTTTAGCAAAGCTGGATGGGGTTATATTCCCCTCCCTCATAGTATTGTACAATATAAAGAAATGCAATAAATCCGTTTTGAATTCAGCCGAGTCACAATTCCATAACCCGTGTTATTAACACTTGTAATCTGTGCATTACAACCTTGTGTTTCTCACATTGAGATTATAGACATTATATGGAGGATAACCATTATTTTGTGGTTGTCCATCTTAGTTGGGAGGCATCGCTGTCCCCCATATACAGCACCCGGTATTCTCAAATTTTCACCCATCTGGTACTAAGCAGGCTCAATGTCGCTTAACTTCGGTAATCTAACGAGAACCCATGTGTTAATTATCGCTGACCCCCATATACAGCACCCGGTATTCTCAAATTTTCACCCATCTGGTACTAAGCAGGCTCAATGTCGCTTAACTTCGGTAATCTAACGAGAACCCATGTGTTAATTATCGCTGTCCCCCCATATACAGCACCCGGTATTCTCAAATTTTCACCCATCTGGTACTAAGCAGGCTCAATGTCGCTTAACTTCGGTAATCTAACGAGAACCCATGTGTTAATTATCGCTGACCCCCATATACAGCACCCGGTATTCTCAAATTTTCACCCATCTGGTACTAAGCAGGCTCAATGTCGCTTAACTTCGGTAATCTAACGAGAACCCATGTGTTAATTATCGCTGTCCCCCCATATACAGCACCCGGTATTCTCAAATTTTCACCCATCTGGTACTAAGCAGGCTCAATGTCGCTTAACTTCGGTAATCTAACGAGAACCCATGTGTTAATTATCGCTGTCCCCCCATATACAGCACCCGGTATTCTCAAATTTTCACCCATCTGGTACTAAGCAGGCTCAATGTCGCTTAACTTCGGTAATCTAACGAGAACCCATGTGTTAATTATCGCTGTCCCCCCATATACAGCACCCGGTATTCTCAAATTTTCACCCATCTGGTACTAAGCAGGCTCAATGTCGCTTAACTTCGGTAATCTAACGAGAACCCATGTGTTAATTATCGCTGTCCCCCCATATACAGCACCCGGTATTCTCAAATTTTCACCCATCTGGTACTAAGCAGGCTCAATGTCGCTTAACTTCGGTAATCTAACGAGAACCCATGTGTTAATTATCGCTGTCCCCCCATATACAGCACCCGGTATTCTCAAATTTTCACCCATCTGGTACTAAGCAGGCTCAATGTCGCTTAACTTCGGTAATCTAACGAGAACCCATGTGTTAATTATCGCTGTCCCCCCATATACAGCACCCGGTATTCTCAAATTTTCACCCATCTGGTACTAAGCAGGCTCAATGTCACTTAACTTCGGTAATCTAACGAGAACCCATGTGTTAATCATCAGAAGTTTGCAACGTTTCAGGTTTGGATTTTTACTCAGTTGTCAGTTTTTTTTGTTTTTTTTTAAGATAAAGAATTTCATAAGGTAATTTTAAGGAAGTATGTAAGGAATCATCAAAACGTTATTTTCAATAAATCCTTTTCAACAGGTATTCTTTCGGCATTAAATAACCCTAAAAGGGTTGATGTGCTATAAAACACATGCTTCAAATATTGGTGAAATAATCAATTTATTTATGTTGGTAACTAATGAGAGGGGGAGGGGGGGTGCATTTAAACCTCCAAAAATGTATACAAAGTGATGATAGTACAACGATGACGTCAAAACAATCTTTTCAACAACATGATTTACATGGAGAATTTATTTTTAATCTTATTGTTTGTCTTACAATAAATGTTAACTCTCAGACTTAGAATATTTTATTAGTTGAGAATTGTTAGTTATGGTAAAAAAGCAACAATAAAACCAAAGAATAACAGCAAGGAATCATAAAATATCCAGAGAAGCCAGCTATTGAATTGGACTCTTGATATCAATGATATTTATAAAAAAAAAAAAAAAAAAAAAATTATTATTGTTCGATATAGTTTAAATCCCTAAACAAATCATTAACATCTTTTCTGTTTAGCTAAAGAACTTTTTTTTATAAAATCGGGTCAGTCTTTCTTAAAAAGAGAGATCATTTAGAAAATTTATATGTTGATTTTGCATACAATTTAGAAAAGATTTCATAAGAGCAAAGATTAAAGTGTAAATAAGTATTTCTAAATTATTTTAGAGTTAAAAATATTTGATAAAGTTTCAATTAAAATTTATTACATTCTTTTTACTGTAAGTTTTTTTGTTATAAATCTTTTGAAATAAATTTTTTATTTCATGTTTAAAATTTTTTTCAATTTTAAAATAAAAGTAAATAATTTTTGTAGGAAAAATTATTTACTTCTAAAAAGATTAATCAGGAAAATAGTTTAGTTGAGAAAAAAGTCATAACAATGGGCCTTTTGAAGAGGATAAAAATAATTAAAACTATACAAAAAAACATTAAGATTATAATGTATTATATGAAAGTGTCAGAAACTAGCAGAAATACAATCAGTCCAATCAGTCTACTCCCGATCTTTGCTAAAATCTTTAAATCCTTAATCAATCTAGCGATTGTCTGGCACTTAGTTAATGCTAAACTTCTTTCTGACCACCAATATGGATTTAGACAAGCACGATCTACTGCAGACATCCTAACGGTCATCTCTGAATGCATGTATCATACACTCGACAAGGCAGGTGAAGCTAGGGCAGTAGCGCTTGCTATATCCAAGGCCTTTGACAAGGTATGGCATAAAGGGCTTCTGAAATACGCTCATACGGTATTACTGGGCAAATACTTAATATAATTAGATCCTTCCTAAACAAAATGAAGGTCCAGGTTGTCCTCGATGGCCGTTCATCTAAGCAACATGACATAAATGCTGGTGTACCCCAGGGATCTATCCTTGGACCCTTATTGTTCCTGATCTATATAAACGATCTCCCTGATGACAGAATCTGAGATTGGTTTATTTGCTGACGACATCACGCTTTACTCTCGCCATGTTGGCAAAACAGACGCGATCATATCCGAGGCAATGGCTGAATCCTTAGAAAATGACCTCTGGGGTATAGTAGATTGAGGTCATAAATGGTTGGTAACTTTTAATGCCGCAAAGACAAAGCTCCTTTCCTTCAATAACTACAAGAAACCTCTCCAACCACCGATTTTCATGGCAAATAACACTGCCTGAGAGTTTAACATTCAAACTCCTCGGCCTAACCTTCACAGGTAACATGAATTGGAACAAATACATTGAAGACATTGCCAAGACTGCAGAAAAGAAACTGGGCTCCCTCTACCGTGCTAGTAAACTCCTCACACCTGACATTATCCTGTATCTCTACAAAGCCACTATCCACCCATGCATGGAGTATTGTTGCCACATCTGGGCTGGGGCATCATCCACTAGTCTCTCTCTTAGACAAGGTCCAAAAAAGAGTTGTAAACTCGATAGGTCCCTCACTATCCACTAAGCTCCAGCCCCTGTCACATCGCCGCAATGTTGCTTCTTTATGCCCATTTTACAAATATTTTAATGGATTGTGCTCTGGTACCCCCACGACGTAAATTCACTAGACCAACCCGACAATCTGCCAAATCCCATCCATTCACTGTAGAGGTCCCCAGATGCCGAAGAGCTTTCTACTCCAAAAGCTTCTTTCCTCGTGCTGCCGGACTCTGGAACTCCCTCCCTGCTCCCTGTTTTCCTGACACGCAGAAATTTAAAACTAATGTAAATAGACATCTCGCAGCACAGCTCCCAATTTAGGTTGACCCTCAAAAAAGCTCTCACCCTTTTTCTCAGTAGCCCCTTACATCTACAGTGGCGGCCTGCCTTGTTTGGGGTGAACTATGTTAAAAAAACAAAACAAAAAAAACATTCTGATTTAGTCTGATCTCAATCAGATTACAGTAAACCAATTTATTTAATATTAATTAATTTCTAGTCACCAGGTAAGAAATTAGCGAGTGGAGTCAGAAGAAGGGTTATTTTATTCAAGAAATCAATGGAAATAAGTTTTAAAGTTATTTCCTCGGAAGCAATTAAAAATTATAGATCAGGGCTGGAAGTACGAGTACACAAGGGTCCTTATTCATTCCTGGGCAACACCGGGGGAGGGGGGTGCACTAATACAAAATAAATCATAGCAATGATTGGCAATCTACCAGTTGAATTTTCACTGAGAAGTCCCACGTCCTCGAGACAAACTTGTCTAAGTAAATAGTCATTATGGAGAACATGGGGGAAAGGATAAGAAATTTAGAGAGAACCCAAAACTGGTTTGTCAAAGAACAACAAAGGATCCAAACTGCTCATGCAACACTCAAGAAATGGATAGAGTAGAGATTCATTTAGTTTAAATGAAAAAAAAAAAAAAAAAAAAAAAAAAAAAATCATGCTACCATTTAAGCAAAGATAAGAGAAAGTAATGAACATTAAGACACCCAAAATTATGATTTTTTTTTTTTAAGTAAAGTAAAGACAAATTTTTTTTTTTAAATTAAAAAAAAAAAAAAAAAAAAAAAAAAACGGAAAAAAGAAAAAAAAGTTTTGTCAAAATTTTCATTCCTTTATGTAAACCAAGAAAAAATGAAACCGAGAATAAATTTAATAGCAAGCTATCACCAGAATGCACAAAAACAAGATTTTAAGAAAGAACAGTTAAATTTAAAAAAAAAAAAACAATCTTGTCAAAGTATCGATATATAAAAATAATTTTATAAGCAAACAAATAGAAGGCCGTAAAATATTTCTATATATTTGATAAATAAAAATCATTTCACTCCTTTCAAATTATTAAATTATAAAATTGGATAGATTATTATTTTTTTTTTTTTTTAAACATTTAAAAAAAATCCTTATACTACTAAATTATCAGAACACATTTTTTAACCGTTTAATTTGCCATGTTAATTTAAAATAAATAGGATTCCCTTTAATCATTTTATTTTGGGATTTGCAAATGGAAAGGGAGATACAGAGGATAAAAATATCATTTAAAAATAAATGGAATGGCAAAGGTTAACTAACAAGGTCAGTAATTAAACACTGCTTTGGAAAAATAGCCAAAGGGGTCCTATTTATATTAAGTTAATGTGGCTAACCAGTTGTTTCTTTTTAAATTTACGATCTGAAAATTTAGTTCTTAATAGATAGTATTCAGAACAATGAATGTGTATGGGGAAGCATTGTACACATCTACCTTCTTGATTTTAACAAGCCGCACGAGCGTGGTCCCCCTCTGTATATCACCCGATGTGGCGAGTGTAAAATGCAATAAATTTGGGCAATTTGGGGCATTTTTGACCCCCTGGGGGCGCGAACCAGAATTTTTCTGAGGTCAAGGATGCTCATTTTATATCCAGAACAATTGCCTCTACATTTTGGCCAAGTTTCAGAAAAATTAAATGGATGGATCAAACGTTATGGGAGAAAAAAGGTCATTTTCTGCCATTTTGACTCCCTGGGGGCGCGAACCAGATTTTTTCCAAGGTCAGCGATACTTATTTTCTATTAGGAACAATTGCCTCCACATTTTGGCCAAGTTTCAGAGAAATTGAATGGATGGATGAAAAGTTATGGGGCAAAAAATGTCATTTTTTTGCCATTTCGGGGCCTTTTGACCCCCTGGGGGGCTAACCAGATTTTTTTTAAATCGGAGAATGTCACTTTCTAACCTGACCAAAGTTACCCTTCATGTAAAATTTCAGAGAAATTCAATGGATTTGAATTTCAATGGATTTGGATTTTGAGAAAAATCCGGACGGACGGACATGCCTCAAAACAGAAGTCCCCCAATTTTATAAATCGGGGGACCAATTAATAGATACCACGCACAAGTGAAAACAGGTCATAACACCATCTAGACTGAAACCAATTTTTTTTTTTTTAAATAAATATTTAGATATTGACAGTTATATCATTGCAGGCACTTAAATATTGATTAATAGATATAGATAGAAATATGCAGCGGGATTTCAAAGCGGAAATAAATACAACTTTCAGTATAAAAAAAAAAAATTAAATGTCTCATTAGTCAACTTTACACCTCAGTATTTATTGTGCAAAACACCATAAAGCCGTTAAAAATTATAAGCAATAATTTTGAATAAACAGTACACCTTTTTATTAATTAGTTTATGCAATAAAATGATATTCCACTTGTAACGTTTGTCGAAGAACAGAACAGGATTAAATGACATTCACATTCGAGAAAGTTACAAGTTGTGCACGAGAAAGAGAGAATGTGTGGGGTGTAAGATGAAGGCCTACTCACATGATCTGAGACGTCGCCACAGATAAGGTAACGCTGGAATGCAGATTCCGCTTCTTCAAACCTAGGCTGTTGTAACCAGACAGTATCATGGACAAGTGGGCTCGTCATTCTGAAACAAAAATAAATGAAATTGGAAATATTAAAATATTATTTTGCCCATATTAGGGAGATTGAAATAAAAACTTTTCATTGCGGGAAGTTGGTATAAATGGACATATATGGATGTCCAAGTTTTCTGAAAGAGCTTTAGATTTTTTAGGACTGATCAATTAATAAAAAAAAGCTGAAAATCTAACAACCAAAACAGTAAAACACTTTCAGTTTATTCAGAAAAGTAAACCTAGCTTTTTTTTTTCATTTATAAAAAAGGTAAAAATAAAAATTGTTTTTATTCAGTTATAGTCACTTTATAGATGAAACCATTTTTTTTTTATCAACAATCAAATGAAAATCACTTGACAAATTTGAACAACACTGAGAAATTCTTAGCTTTACCAATTCAAGCATGAATAATAATTTCAGACATATATGAAAGCAGATGAAAAGGCAGTTAGACCAGCTTTATTTTCTGGGTAAATAAACAAAGGAAACAAAGAAAACGAGCAAAGTAGATAAAGTCTACATGTGAGAATAACATTCCTCAAAGTGAAGATAAGATTTCACTTTAGGTTATTATTAGTGAACCTTAAATGTGTCGTCTCAATGATCCGAGGCAAAAGGGAAAAGGTTGATGGTAGAAGGTTATCTTGCTTATTAGTAAAACCTATTTGGATGTAGAGTTGAGTATCACAAGTCAAGCAAGTAGAATAGAGAGAGAAAAAAAGTGATAAAAGCTAACTTTTCTACTTCACCAATAAATTAGTGAGAGGGAGAAAGTTGCAGCAGCCGCTATAAGTTATTCCAGAGGTAAAAAATAGCTTTTATATTTTAGTAGATGAGATGGGGATGGGGAAAGGCAATCAGAAAGATACAAGACTTTTTATGATGGTAACAATTTCAGCAAAGTGAAAGGGGAGAAAAAAGACCAGGGGAGAAAAAAGACCGGGGGGGGGGGGGCAAAGTGAAAGGGGAGAAAAAAGACCAGGGGGGCAAAGTGAAAGGGGAGAAAAAAGACCAGGGGGGCAAAGTGAAAGGGGAGAAAAAAGAAGGGGGGGGGGCAAAGTGGAAGGGGAGAAAAAAGGGCAATGTGACAGAAAAGGGTAATGTGAAAGAAGAAAAAAAAAACTCAACATTGTGTCACATTCAGCCCTCATGGAGGAGGTAATTAATAGGTGTCTCTGGCCACCACAGGTAATGATTTGAGTGGGTCCCAGTCAATGATAATCTGTCTAAGTGCTGTATGATTTTTCACTGACAAATTATATATGGCCTACTTGACATTGCCATGGAGTATTTCTTACAATTTTTTTTTCCTTTTGAAATTGCAAATACTTTTTTGTAACTTGAAAATGTATAAATAAGCTAAGAGCTAGAGGTGCTAAAGCAGCAAGCCGGCCGATATAGAGCATTCTTAGTCCTTCAAACATACTTGGATTTTTATCAGGTTGTTGGAAGGATCGAAAGAGTGATAAAGACCTGGGTAAAGATAGGTTAGTTTGAAAGTCAAAATCTGTCCAACACATGCCAGTATGTAAAACAGAGATTAAAGCGAATATGATGCTGCTGCATTGGTGTTCAGGTATATAAAGTTACATCCTTTGAACCCGAGTGATCTACTTTGGTTGAATCTTTTAAATGATGAGCAATATTTTGATATACTTAAACTCAAATAAAAGCGTAATGATCTTTGTGGAAAAATGAGGTAGCAATCAGACAGTCACTTTTTCTGTTAAGTTCCCTGTACCCCCCCCTCCTCTCCCCTTGTGGTTATACAGGTAACTACTTCGTGTAATCAAATCTTTTAATGGAAACAGTTGATTTTCAAGAGTTAGAAAGTTTTTATCGTCTTAATGGAATTTGCTTAAAGTTTTATCTGGGAGCTTTATCAGTTACTTACAAATGTACTTGTAAGTTTAGAATTAGAAAAAGTCATGTAAATGTCTTAATCACAAGATTATTTAATCTAATACTAGATTAGATACAAACCATTGATCAAGCAAGATTATTATATATATATAATATAATATATAAAGTAGAGATGATTTTTCCTCTGTACCTTCTCGGAGATTAGGAAAATAACCACATGCATTACAGGCTACTAAACTCACCATTAGATTACACTTATTCACTCGAGCGTGTTTTAGTACATTTGTTATTATTTTTTTCCAGTTAACACTAAATATTACATTTGGCCCGCCATCCACGACTCTCCAAAAAACCAACATCATATAGGTGGTAGCAAAAACTTTTCTCCCTAACAATTATGTACTGTCACTACACTCATCGACACCGGGAACTAATAAACACAGTTTACTTTTCACAAAACAGTCCGTCCTTATTTATTATTTGCCTGGTATTAATTTACTACATAATATAAAGCAATACGCAAAGACTTACTGACCGCTCCTGTTCACTCCGATGACTTTCCGCGAATATCAGATTACGTTCTTTCTCATTCTACCTATGAGTTGGCCTATTTTCACATGTATTTTTAAGTCGAAACTGTGGCACAGTGGTTAAGTAGGCAGGTTCCATGATCGACTGTTTCAGCGTTCGATCCCATTCTACGCGGCCAAATTTTTTTTTTTTTTTTTTTTTTAAATTCAAAACATTCGTCAACACGGTAACTATAGGCCATTTTTTTTTTTTTTTTTTTTTTTTTTTTTAAATTCAAAACATTCGTCAACACGGTAACTATAGGCCATTTTTTTTTTTTTTTTTTTTTTTCATTCGACGTCATGCAATAGGTAGTACTTTCTCCCGTGCAACGGGTTCCGCTAGTATATATATATATATATATAATATATATTCGTAAAGTTAGATATATTTATATGTACAGGATTTACTCCTATAGCTAATTAACTGATCATAATCAATTTTGGCACATAGATGCTAGGTGTAAGGGTCAAATTGTGGGGTATGTTTAGTTTAATTTAGTTTTATGCAAAGGGAGTAAAGGGGGAGGGTAGAAGCCTATCATGAAAATTCAAATACCTGATTTCTGCGAAATTTTAATAGGTATTAGACATCAATTAATAAATATTCCCCAAGTTTCAGTTTCTTTGCAATGTTTTAAAGGATTTTAGGGGGGCATAATATGAGCATATCCCCCCCCCCATTTAGAAAATTCAAATATCTCAGATTTGCATTGAATTTGATCCAGTCATGAGATACCAATTAAGTAAGATTCTCTGAATATTTCTTAAGGCCAAGACATTTCCCAGAATGAAAATCATGTAACTAATTTTGATTAAGGATTCTAGACACAATGTTCAGTATCATTACATTCTAAGTTGACATAAGTGGTGCAAACTATTCTGGCAGAATTAATTTTACCCCTACTGGGACGGGTATTCTTCATAAAATATAAATATATATATATAATTTATTAAACTAAAGATTAGGTTATCAACTTTGTTTCATCATCACATTCGGTTTAACGTCCGGTTTACATGCCGACATGTATTGGACAGCTTTAAGAAATTGACTTCCAGACTAACCTATCTGACCAGGTCTTTCTTCCTATTTTTGTCCTCAATCCTCACTGGAGGGGTTTCACTTCCATACATCACACTGCGTACACATGGATGATAGACTCTTCCCTTGGTTGACAGTGATAACGCTCTGCTGGTTAGTAATGGCAGAAGTTTCCTGAATTTACTACATTCACTCCTAATTCTCGCAATCACTAGCACCTGCTCCACCCTGTGCTCCACTAGCTAAGGCTTTTTCTTATATACTTTAATGATACAAAATATATGCTAAAATATTTTGAAGTTATGTAAAAGAATTTTTTTTAAATTCCATTTAAATTAGTAATATTTTTTAACTAAGTGAACAAGGCACCCATCTCTCAGCTATTTGTCTATTTCTCTCGCTGTTGATTCAAACACTAATAGTTTTTAATGTATCTGAGCATTTTGAGAAAGAGTGACTCTTTTCAGCTAATTAACATAATGTGTTTGTACGCACCGAAAACACACATGTAAATTAGATAACAAAATAAGACTTTACTTTTATATTATTCATGAAGATAATATAGGTAAAGAGACTTTTAGTTATGCAAGAATTCCTTAACAGATGTGTCAGTTTAGGAGTTTCCGAATGAAATCAATGTGGAACAAATAGTGTAGTAGTACAACAACACACCCACACTAATATATATATATATATATATATATATGAAAAAGGATTAATACAGTCCATATGATGTTTTAGTAGATGATATACCTTCTTTAGATATGATAAAGCCAAAGAAAAAAAATGTTATCACATTAGCGATAAGAAATGAAAAAGGAAAAATAATTGACAGAAAAAAACAAAAACAATGTCAAACAGATTTTAATACGTTTTATTTTTACACTTGTCTTTTTTCTAATCTGTTCTATCAGATGTATTTAATGATTAAATTTTTTTTAAAAGTCTTCTAGTATAAACGGAACTTTTTGAAATATTTTTTTAGTATTTTATAATTTTAAACAATTTTTTTTCAATTAATTTATTGATATAACAATGTTCTGATACGACACTATCGTTTAGTGAGGGAAAATCCTTCTAGATGAAGGCAATTTCTATCCCAATCTAGAATGCCCCTTATTAGGGTGCTAGATTTTCCCCACATTAAAAACTGACTTTGTGTATAACTCCCCTTATGAGGTGGCAAGTAAATAGAAAGCAAATACTACAATAAGTAATACAATGAAACCTAATTGATGGTTTCTACTGTATCTCCACAATATCTATGCATTACTATTTGGGAATACCAGGACAGTGGGACGACAGCGACACCTTAAAAAAACGTCTCCTCTGACCGGGATATACATGCAACTGGGGACAGCTTGTGAATTTAATATTACCTAGAAACTTTCTCCTTTGGAGGAAGCTGGCTCAACCCATCCGGGGTGAATGCCACACTAGGCAGGTAGGTGGTAACAGGCTTAAGTGGAAGTGCTTTGTATCGTTATGAAATAGATGTCCCTTATTTATTTTGAAATAGTTTTCTCTAAGCCCTTCACCTGGGCGACACCGGATAGATACAGATAGTTAGAAATAAAATAATGTGGCAATATCATTTCAAACCTTCAAGCAGACAAAAAAAAAAAAAAAAAAAAAAAAAAAAAAAAAAACCTTTTTAGGTCTTCATCCTGAATTTATATATTCATGATGCTATTTTTAATATATTTAAATAAAAGAAATTAAATTGCCTATATTCTAAATTTTTCAACACTAAAACTTTTTATTTATTTTTTTAAATTTTTTTTTTTTAAATTATTATTTAGAACTTCATTTTTATGACAGACGGCTTCCAAACCAGAATTATTAATTTGATAACAAGGCAAATATATTTAAATGAATGGAGAAGAAAAAAAAAATATTGATGAATAAAGTTTGTTCATCTTGAATTTGTATATTACTGGTGTTATTTTTGTATGGACAGTAAATGAATAATTCTATAGTACCTGTTGCCATTTTTTGCCATACTCTCGACCCATCCGACCAGTTGCTAAATCCCACTCCTTAACTGTAGAAGTCCCTAGATGCTGGAAGATTTTCTACTCTGATAGCTTCTTTTCTTGAACTGCTTGCCTTTGCAATTCTTTTTTGCTCCCTGCTTCCCTAACAGTACCAACAGAAATGTAAGGTCAACAAATATCTTGCTACTCAACTCCCCATCCAGGTTAACCCTTATAAATCTAGCCCTACCACAGTAGGCCTTTACGCTTCAGTGGCAATATGCTTTGTTGACAGTGAACAAAAAAAAAAAAAAGAATCCAAGCATAAAAAAAAAATGGTCTTGGATTGTGTCCAATGCAATCTAACGTCGTAGTCAGGTTAAAATCAAACGAATGGTATGAAGTAAACACGACCTACTCGTGAATAAGTTGTGTTTGTTCTGACAACAAAGTCCAGCGAAACTGCTACAAGGGGTGATGGCAGGTTACCTGAAAATCAGTGCTTTGGATAGATGGGGTTCAGTCTGGGAAGACAACTCATCTAGGAGAAGGAAAACTTTGATCTCAAACCTCTGCTGCCATACCAACTCATAGGGACAACTCCAAAGGAAAATTCAGAGCCGGAGTCCAAGGCAGTATATAACGTCATGGCAACTTCTGCAAGGTCATTGGAACCATGCATATCAGCACTTTCCTTTTCCACTGGACGATTCAAATGACATGGAGAAGAGTGGGTGGATTTGCTTCATGGGTAACAGCTTGTCCACCATACTTACCCAGGCTTCGCGCTTTCAACGGAACTCTAGTCTTCTGAGACTGAAGGGTGCCAATAGAAGTCAGTCCTTATCCGATACTTAATCTAACTTATTGCTAAGCTGTCACATACAAAACTATAATACAAACTATTTTCAAAAAAGCTGCTACACAAATGCAAACAATGGTTGGCATAAAGTACATTATAATGTTCAATATTAAAAAAAACATTGTTTATTTTTCATTATATATATATATATATATATATATATATATATATATATATTATATTAAAGTTAGGTATGTGTTTCTATGTATAAGATTCACTCCTATACTAATTAACCGATCATTATAAGTTTTTAAACAGCTGCTAGTGTAAGAGTGGGTAATGCGAGATATATTTAGTTTAATTTAGTTTTATGCAAAGAGGTATAGAGCTCTTTAGTGAAAATTCAAATACCTTTGTTTTTTTGTGAAATTTTCACAATAGGTATTAGATATCAATTAACAAATATTCTCCAAACTCCAATTTCTTTAGAGTATTTTAATAGGCTTTTAAGGGACATAATGAGCATAATCTCCCATTGAAAAATTCAAATATTTCAGATTAGCATTAAATTTTATCCATAGTCATTAGACACCAATTAAACAAGATCCCCTGAATTTCTCTTAAGATCCCTTAAGCTTAAGCGTTAAATTTTAGACATTTTCTAGAATTAAAATATGTAATGAATTTTGATCAAAATTGAAATTAGGATTCTAGACATGAAATGTATTAGTATTATATCTGAATTTTCATCTTTCTAAGGGGACGAGGGACATAAGTGATGCAAAACCGTTCTGTTCATGGAATTAGTTTTACCTGTCCTGGAACAGGTATTCTTTCAACATATTTAAGCAAACATTGTTAAACATAACAGAATTGCACTGTTTGATTATAACTTTTTATTATTTCAAATTTTCTAATCTTTTGCCAAAAAAAAAAAAAAAAAAAAAAAAAAATGCATGTTCCATATGTATCACAAATGTTTGATTCTTCATTGGATCATCCTCAGGTGAAAAAAAAACAAAATCAAAAACAAAAAAAAAACTGAAGAAAAAAGGATTTAAAAAGCAGACAAGAACGCGCATGTGAAATCAGTTAGATGTCAAAAGAACAAACCGGTGCAGTTCTAGGAGAAATGTTAATTTAAATTCCGGTACGCCAGAATTAGCATCACAGGATGAATTGTATTACGTTAAATATTTTAAAATGTTGTTACTGGTTTCATACATAATGTTATTAATTGTAGGTTGCTGGGTTTTATTAAAGATAGGTTCAAGTATGTATATAAAGTTTTTTTAAATTGGTTTCAGAATTAATTATTTTCTTGTTATTAACTAAAATTTGTCTTACATCAAGGGGAGGGGGAGTTATGTTTTGTAAATGCTGGTAAATTGAGCCAGAGTTTACAAGGTGCATGGCGAGGCTGCAAGATAGGGTAGTGTATGTAAAACCAATGTAGATATTAGCTGCTTATTATTAATTATTATTATTATCATGAGAGTTGCATTCTCCCAAAGGGCATTTAAACTTATAACATTGGTTGTTTCTAATGTTTTATGGGTTGAGAAGGAGTTTATTTTATTATTATTTATTTATTTTCTTTTTTTTTTTACAAGATTTTGGGTCTTAAATTTCTTATAGTAAATAATGAGTAATTTTATTATCAATTGGGGGATATGTATCTATACAATATACAGTCAAACCTCTACATACAAACATACGATGTGAAATTCGATAAAATTATTGACAACACTTAATGGAAAATCCAACATATGAGGAAGTTTCGCGGTTAGCCCGCTATGTGGCAGGACTCAACGGGATGGAGAGTTCAGTTCACAGTTCTGCTTCGGTCCCGAAACGAACTAAATTCGTATGTAGAGGTTTGACTGTATTATAAGTGTTAACCATGCGGAGATATTGCAGGTTGGAAATAATTTCAAATAGTCACGTGTACAATTCTTTGCCTTGTAAGAAAAGTTTAAAAAAACAAAACATATTTGCGAGTAATAAAACAACTGTTAGTGCTGTTGTGTTTTCGTATAAAATAAAAAATAAATTTTTAAAATACTCGTTGACGCTGCGTTTCTTTCAGACCGCTGTAAAACCAGCAAATGGCGTTAATGAAAAAATAAAAACAAACTATTTTTAATCTTAAAAAATATCAATAAAAATAATTTAAGTGTTGACACCTTTATTTTGGGGATTGAGTTATGTTTGAAAATAATTCCATTTTAATTCTTCTAATTGACCATAAGGTGTATTTGACGGAACAAGTCAACCATCTCACTTAGCTATGTATATCTCTCACCCCCCCCCACACACACATTGTTGATTCAACCACTATAATAGTTTTTAATTTCTCTGAGCTAATTTGCATAGGGTTTTCATATGCACTGTAAACATTCATGTTAATTAGATTAAAAATAATAGGATTCTTTACTTCTAACGTTATTCATAAGGAGAATATACAAGTAAAGAGACTTATTTTTAGTTACATAAGGTCTTAAAATGTATACAGGATGTTCGGGATACATTTGACACTTTCTGAAAAGGAAAGCAAAAACGTCACATCTTGGCCAATAATTGATGGATTCTCAAATTTCAAGTGCCTTTCTTCGGGATCTTTTACCGAAAACAGTCAACTCGAAGCTGTCGCCCTGAGCCTTCACCTGCTGTTTTCGATTATGTCCAATGCCAAATGAATGGCCATTATCTCAGCAATGTAAATTGATGCAGTCCTTGGCCGTCTATTTGCATATTCTTTGCTGCCACACATAAATTGCATTTGTAAAATACTAGAAAGGATGATAAATGACAATACCTCGAGTTGAACAAATCAAAATTGCAATCGGGTTTCATGAACGAAAACACTACCGGGTAATCATTACTATTGGCGACAAATTATTTTAAAGGAAATACCGTTTGAAAATTTGTTAAGAACAATTTATTTTACTTGAACTACTTATTTGTGACCTATTTGTGTTAATTTTTTTTTTAATATTTCAAATACGTTTTAAGCAATTTAATTTGTCCTAGCTAGTGATTCAATAAAATTATCCACATTCAGCACTTGATTATGGACATGAAATACATAAACGGACTGAAAAGGAGTAAGAGCTAAATACTTGGCTTCTTTATTCAACCTCTACTCCCTTTGATTATGTACTTGTCCATAATCAACATGGCTGAACATGGAGTATTTTACCAAGTCACTAGTTAGTTTTAAGCAATTTAATTTGCTCTAAGTTTTTTATGCAAATAGGTCAGAAATGAGTAGGTAAAGCAAAACTGCTTTTGATTTATTTCCCAACTGTATACCCTTTAAAATAATTCATGTCACCAATAGTAATGATTACCCACTACCAACCATTTGAGCAGAATAGAAACTTTAAGATGTTCAAAAAAAAATAAAATAAAATAAAAAAACACATGATTACAATTTTCTTTGATATGGAAAACTCACGATACCACATTAAAATATGGAATTAAGAGATATTCCAAGATCTCGGATTCAGACTGCCATTCTTCATCCAAATATTTCTAGAAAAAAACAGAATTTTAAACTTTGTGTACGGACCATACTCCTACTTTCCTAGCTGGAAAACCATATGCCTCAAGGGAGCATTTAGTAACCCTATTCAATATCAAAATAAATATTTTTTAAAAAGTAAAAAAGTTTTAATCTTGAAATAGATTGTACACTGTTCTTGGATGATTTTCTAGCATGCTGCCGATCTAAACACCACTCAGAGCACAGGTTTCAACTGTTTTTATAAAAATCAACAAATTGACTAAAGAAAATGCTTTCAAATTTTCCTAAACAAAATGTGCCTTTCTGTAACCTTCACAAAATACATAATGATCCATGCTTAAAGCTGAATTGAAATACTAATAATAAATAAATATAAATTTCTGGGCATTGTATTTGATAAGTTGCCATTCTTCCTACATATAAAAGGCATTTGAAAGAAAAAAATGTAACAAGGCCATCAATCTTCTGAGTGGTGGCCATCACGGATTTGGGGAGCTGATAAGAAATCACTAATCAAATTATACCAAACGACCGAGATCGAAACTTGACTCTGGTAGTTTCATTCATAGTACCACAAGAAGCTTCCCAGAGAAAATCCAAGAGACTGACCAGATGCTGTGTGAAAGTAGCGGAGAAAGTAATTCATTCCTGAAACCTATCTTGGTTTCAAACTAAAAATTGTTCTTAGTCCTTCAAACATTCCTGGATTTTAATCAGGGTTGCGGAGTCATAAGATGCTAGGAGTCTGATATTTTAATTTTTGAAGAATCAATAGTCTGAATATTAGTATTTAAAATAAGGAGTCAGAGTTTTTTGGAATCCTATAAGTTGAACCTTATACCTTACGACCCCCCCCCCCCCAACAACTGATATAAAGTAGAAAAAAAAAAAAAAAAAAAAAGTCAACCTACACACTTTATCAAGAATTTCCTAATAGCTTGTCAAAATAATCATTGTTACTAGCAGTGTTTAAAGTTTCTATCAGGATTTAAAAACAAACTGAAAGCTGATGATTTACAACCTGTCATACAATCAAAGCTGTCAAAACAAACAAATGATTAGGACTGTTAAGAAAAGACAGCAGCTATTTCCTCTCACACAATCTATTAATTGAATGTTATATATGTCAACTACTTGGGGAAGACCTACCTTTAAAACAGACAGATAAAAGAATGAAATAAATTTTTTAAAAGGAGTGAAAATATAAATTAATTTTTATGAGATATATATATATATATATATATATATATATATATATATATATATATATCATTTGTTTATTTTGTTTGTGATACTTTTGAACAAATTCAATTATTTATATGGAAAAGCATTTTACCTACATACTAGTTGGGAATAATTTTCCTTTCACCAAAGTGATACTCCCAGATGAAGAGGGACATTTTTAAAATATACTTATTCACGGACATGCATTTCGTCGTTTTACGATTCATCGGCATGGCTGAACGTTGCGAGATTCAAAACCGGGATCCCAGAGTTGAAGCCTGAAGCTCTACCATAGAGCCAATCTTCACCAGTGACTGAATGTTATATATCCACAGCAGACAGACTATTTTGCTGTATCACAGCTTTTCAGTGCAGCTAGACAAGAGAGAAAAAGACTAGCCAGATAAATTATTTTTATTATTTCAAGTCTTCGGACGTGTTTATTCCTTCTATTGTAAAAAATTATTCGTATTTACACTCGTGATATCTGATGAGATGTTTATTAATAAAGACAATTTTATTCTTAGAAATAGTAACAAAAGTTAAACTAAATAAAAATCGTAATATTTCTTCCTTCCATTCATTTTTTTCTCTTCCTATCTTGGTAAGAATTAAACAATTTATTTAAACTTTTTATATATTTGCACGAAAATTTAAAATATCCATAATTATAAGGCAAGAAAAATAGCTGATATATACATTAAAACTGATTAGCTTGTTTGGTTGATTGCACTAGATAGAAGGACCAAAGGAAACGAGGAAGGGGTGCGTGAATGGCTCCAAAGAAGGGACACGAGAAGAGGCCCAGATATTAAATACAAAAGCCTCAATCTGAAGTGAGTTCAATCATTGAACAGGCAATACATTTTTTTTTTTTTTTTTTTTTTTTTTAAATCACACCCAAAACTAAGTTTTAATATATACTAGACAACTTGTGACTCAATGGGTCACGATTCACCTAGTCTATCTATAAAGTTGTCAAAAGCTATCATTCATCCTTTGTCAATTTTAAAGTATTTCTTGATAATCATTTGTTTATGTGCTCTTCCCCCTTTCAATTGCCCTTTAATTATGTTAAAGGATCTCTCCCTCCATTTCTGTTGTAATGGTTGCCGTCATGATTTTGTGAAAGAATCTCTCCCACCCTCCGTTTTAATGGATGATGTCCTTTTGTGATGTCACCCAGTATTAATATTGGCAAAGCAACAGAACAAGCAAAACCCACAGAATGTTATAAGTATACAGATAGCTAGAATCGAGGCCAAAGGCAGCAAAATGTTAAAGTTTTTTTTCATAATCGGAAACATGTAAAGAATATTGTAAACAAAAGTTTGTTAAATAGTTATACAATTTCTTCAAATCTAACAAATGCTCCATAAACTACCAATAAATAAAATCTGTCTATTTACCTTCACAATCGGTTGAGGGTACTAAATTGATACGCTATTGTATAATGTATCAATGTTGACCACAAGGATCTCGGGTTGTCTAGTAATATCAGGAGTACACAACTTGTTATACAACTATTAGATTCTTGATAGAAATGCCCATTCTAAAAATCCTATTTTTGCTATGAGTAATCAATAACTGTCAATAAATATTAGCATAAAGGCTTTTATCAATATCATAGTGAAGAGAAAGGAGAAAACGAGAAAGGGAGAAATAAAAGCAGAACAATTCCTTTTCCTAACACACCTGCTTTAATAACTTGTAAGGAATCACAGAACTAATCACTCAATGCCTTTATCTGATTGCTAAGTTATGCCTTGGCAACCAGCCAAACAATTCCCATATACTAGTTTTATTATATTAAGATTCACACAAAAAGAAAGAAAGGAAGAAAAAGAAAGGAAGAAAAAGAAAGGAAGAAAAAGAAAGGAAGAAAAAGAAAGGAAGAAAAAGAAAGGAAGAAAAAGAAAGGAAGAAAAAGAAAGGAAGAAAAAGAAAGGAAGAAAAAGAAAGGAAGAAAAAGAAAGGAAGAAAAAGAAAGGAAGAAAAAGAAAGGAAGAAAAAGAAAGAAAGAAAAAGAATATTATTGAACATGGCTTAAATGAGGAAAAGATAAAAGTTGTAAATGAAAGTCATAAAAAAAGCATTAAATCGTAAGTTCACTCATAGTATCGGCACCAAAACACTAATAAATGTTATTTTTCATACTATTTTAAAGTTAGTATCAGGTGTGTGTGAAAACCCAGTTGTTAGTTAAAAAACAAGACTCCCTGCAGATTAAAAAAATGAGCAAACTATAACAAACCTTTGTGTTTATCACATGTACGTCAAATTTTTTTCATAAAAACAAAAATAAAAAATGATTCATTGCAATGCCCAGTCAGGATGTGGGTTCGCTGCTAATCTGCAAAAGTAGCTGTTTTTGGTTATTTGTATAGGAAATTTCTACAAGTGAATTTATCTTTATATATATAAAATACCATTGATTTTGTAGAATTATTTCTTGACTAAAGAAATCAGTTTTAAATGTTGATTAAATCTAAATAAAGCTCACATTTAAATAGTTAAATTATCAGTCAA
Source organism: Sepiola atlantica (assembly GCA_963556195.1). NCBI lineage: Eukaryota > Metazoa > Mollusca > Cephalopoda > Sepiida > Sepiolidae > Sepiola > Sepiola atlantica. The sequence goes on from OY744531.1 coordinate 42,760,932, forward strand.
CTGATATATGAAAAAAAACCTATTACCTTTGACTTAAAATATAATGCAAAACAGGATTTCCACAGAACATGAAGAAAAAAAAAGTTACATTTTTCTCAATATGCAATAATATATTTACATATGGTAGTAGTTCATAACAGACACTATTTTTGTGTCACATCCAACCCTTTTTGAGAGGCAAATAGACAAATTACAGAAAGAAAATTTACTTTCGCAGTAAATATTTTATTGAATTTATCATAAAATAAATTTAGAAATACTTCAGAAATGTGGAAGATTGTTCAAAATCTTTGAGAGGGGGCGAGAGTATTCATTATTTTTTTAATTTTTGACAAATGAAAAAGATTTTCATTTTTCAATTAATTAAGTTCAACATGAAAAATTTCTTTTCAAGATGTTTTAAAACATGCGTAAAAAAAAAAAAAAAAAAAAAAAAAATAATCAAGTATGGTTAAAGTAGAACCCCCAAAAAGTTTGTTTATGCCTTTTTTTTTTAATAATCAGTTTAACAGATTACACATTTTTGAACAAACATGCTAGTGTCACTGTCTCAATTTACCCAAATTATTTTGCTAATGGCGATGAATTATTCATGTAAATAAACATTGCCTTAGGCTATAAGGAATTTTTTGCATCCTTCTTGATGTGTATGCACACCTGGCAACACCTGTTATAAGTATTTCTAAAATAACATCCTAAACTTATTATGTACATATAGACATAAACAAATGTAGGATTGCAAACTTACCATAACATTTGAATTTCATAGGGATAGGATTCTCATTAAAAAGATAAAGTTTTTTGGGTTTTTTTAATTTCCTTTTGAAGAGGTACGGGTGTTGCCAGAGAAAGAGAAACAATTTAAAAGGTTTAAACAATTATGCTAAAACTTAATTTGTAAATTCTCTTTTTAAGGCAAAATTTTTTTTTTTTTAATTAAAGTGTTATACGGCCCATTTGACATAAGGGTTAGTGTTCGCTAATGGACTGAGAGACCAGGGTTCAATACCCTGTAGAGACATACCAAAGAATTTAAAAATAGTACTTGATCCCCCCTTGCTAAACACTCAGCATTATAAGGTGATGGATAAGCGGAGTAATCCTGGGAAAGCAGTGGCACCCTCCCCTACATCTCGGTGTAGTAGCTAATGAAAAGGGAGCCTTTGGCTGCACTATGGGCGATTACTTTTTTATAGTAAAATTAAATTACATTTACTAGCAAAAACATGCTTCCTCTGCTCACATATTTGCTAGTATACATGACAGACAAACATACCACACTGCCCCCCACCCCCAGGAGAAGGTAATGCCTGGGAGGATTGTCTTGTGACAACAGAACAGCTACTACCCCCCCCCCCTCTCTGAACTAAGTACTGAAATATAGTACATTAGGCTAGTATAGTAAACTGAATTGAGCATTAAAAGTCAAAAGTCAATCTCATTAACCCTTATCCTCAAATGGCCTTCGGGACTTGGTAAACAGTGAATCAGTGAAAAAAAAAAAAAAAGAAAAAAAAAGTATATTCATAGAAAAATGTAGTTTTGGCATCTCTATTAGTAATAGATATATAGCTAAAAATAGGTCATGTGCATGTATGTCGTGCATATATGCAAGTGCAATCATGAATCTAATAAGCAGGACAAAAGTAATATAGCTGCAATCTAAGTTTAGTGCTTTTGTTTTACGAGATATCAAGCTTTTTCGGGTTATTTTAATACTGAATCCAGTTATTTTGCTAAAAGTTTTTATATTTCAATTTCTTAATATCTTCAAGTATGTATTCATGGTGGATGTGTTTGTAGAAAAAAAAATTTTTGTAGACATTCTGTAAAGATTTTTTTTTTCTTTTACTAGAAAAAAAATTTTTGTAGACATTCTGTAAAGATTTTTTTTTTCTTTTACTAGAAAAAAAAATTTTTTGTAGACATTCTGTAAACGATTTTTTTTTCTTTTACTAAGGAATCACCACTTATCAAAGCCAAAAGCCACTCGAGGGTCAATGAGACGGATTGTTAGTTCAATATTAGAGGATTGGAAATGATGAATGGACGAAATTTGAATTCTTATGAGGACAGTTTATGGCAAGTATTTGTTGATATGGATTTAAAGATGACCAAGTTGTAGTTTGCAGGAAAGTAGTTCTGTGGTAATGTGTTCCACAGATCAAAGTTTTTGGAAAGAAACTGTTCATGGAAATTCTGTTTGATGCTAAGCTCACAAAGGAAGAAAGAAGTTATTTACAGTTGTGATAGAAGCCGAGTTCTTACTGTGAATGTCATACAAAGGGGTCGGTCAAGCACCTTTCATGAAATTAACAGAAAAAGCCTAGCAATGTCTCTTCAGTGAGAAAGGGGCTGAAGAGAAGAGATCATCCCCCACTAGATTACGACGTTGATTTTATATTCTGTCAAGGCATGAAAGAAAGTGCTCAGAGCGGCACCTCCCCAAGTGTGGCAGCAGTACTCCATCCCATAGATAGAGCCCCTAACAGGTACTATCACTCTGAGTCAGAGCGGACGTGGGAGTAACGGCAACTAAGGGGCGAGGTGATTCCACACTTTCCAAATTGGGGTCTATCCCCCGGATTTAGTTTAAGCTCATACTTTGGACCCCATTTCCAAAGTGTCTACATGGATCTTTTTAGTAGTTATTTCTAATTAAATCATGGAATTTCATATAAAGTCCATTTACTATATCAAAGGAAGGATTAGTTAAAAAAAACAAAAATATTCTGATTAACTTTCATTATCATTTGATTTAACGTCCATTGTACGTGCTGACACGTGTTGGATGGTTTGTAGAAATTGATTTCCAAAGTAACCTATCTCTGGCTAGGCCTTTAATTAATGTGAGTGGCCAATAACAGCATTGTTGAAATTTAAAATAGAATGACCCCCTCCCCATTTTCAGATCATTCTAGTTTTTTAGGGCAATCAACCAAAAAATGTTTTGCCATGGGAGATAAATTCTGTGTGGATTATTTTACATACACTAACCAAAGAATTGATCCATTTTTTTACCATACTATCGAAGTCTCCTGTTATGCACACATCTCCCTATACTATCCAGTTTTAATATTTCTCTGAGATCATCAGACTCACATTACACATCTATCATATCATTTCTCTCCATGTAACATGTCCTCAACCATGACCGGTTTCACTTCCATACATAACACTGCATACACATGCCGGATAGACTCTACCCTTGGTCAACAGTGGTAACTCTCTGCTGGTTAGTAATGGCAAAAGTCACTGCCATCTTTCAAAATCTTTAAGCATTAATTTTTTTTTATCTTGCTGAAAAGTATGGAAATTTATTTCTCCTTTGAATTCCAGGAAGGATTTAAGCCTGTCATCAGTTATTTAGTTTTTATTAATTGTATTTTTTTCATTATATATATATATATATATATCTATATAGATATCTATATATATATAGATATATATAACTCAATGTCTGTGCGTTCCCTATAGAAAGAAAGGTGAGAGAATCTACATAAAATCAAAATGTATTCTTGTTTAAAACTTACCAAGGAAGATAATGGAAGTGCTTCCAAAGTGCACCTCTAAGGGGCTATGAGGGCATGACCCCCTTAAAATTTTAAATATCCTATTTTTATGAAATTTAAATATGTATAAAATTTTCTGGAGAAGAGAATGGAAGTGGTTCCGAATGTCTGTTACCTTCCATGTGCTGAATATCTACGTGCCTCCATGGCAACAGAACCCACTTAACTTCTAATAAGTATGATTTTTCTTATGAGTGTTATTTTAAAAATCGACTTAACAGATATCTGAATTGTTTAGTTGGGAAGTATCAGATTGAAAAAAAAAAAAAAAAAAAAAAATTGAAATCAAATACACTTTTTCTAACATAAGTGAAGAATTTTGGCATATTTAGTATGTAACATCTCATATAATATATATACACACATCTAGATCTATCTACACAAATAAATGCAAAACTTTTTCATTTATCACGCCTATATATTACCATAAAAACAGCTGTTATTTAAATTAATACAATATTTTGAAATGGGGTATATATAGTAATGTTGAAAGACCCATAGACATTTATATGTCTAATTTGCATAACTTTTTATAAGTCTATAATAAATTAATGTTTGGTGTTATCCATTTCTAATTTCATGGTTTTATTTCTCATATATATGGTGAGTCTTGTAACAACTGTCCACATTCTGTGAGCAAGTAATTCTTTTTCTTCCGGGATTTGTTTGGGACACTATTTTGTTCATAGATTTTGTTCACCATTAGTTAACGTTAAACATTATCCCTTTCCCCGAAAACATTACTTTGTTTTTCTCGTTTGTTCTATATATGTTTATCCCTTCTCTTACTATTCTATAAATAAATATTGTTTGAATCTTAACTCCGTTTTTGAGTTGTCTTTTACATGCTCGTTATTATTCCTTATTTTCTGTGTGATGTCTTTTACTGGAGAATCCCCTTCCTCCTGTATCCTGTTGATAATATTAAGACCAAGGAACCTACAGGCCACTTCCGGACACTTACCTTTTTTTTTTTAATATTTATCATTGTCATGCGCTTGCCATCGTAGTCCTGACGAAGGCCGTGTGTGACAAGATTAACAGTAATTAAAGTTATTTAATAAAAAAATTTTTTTAAAAAGGATAAATTACGAAAACCTTCCTTAAAATATGCTCATTCATTTTCAAGGAAGATTGTCGTGTTGACCCTGTTTTAACAAGGTCATTTAAATGAAACTAATATATCTGAGCTGGCTAGAAATGTGTATCGACGCATAGTTCATAAAGAGAGGGAGTAAGTGACTGCTCTTTTTCTCTCCCCTCACTCCTTTTCTTTCCTAGTGTCTCACGACGCCAAAGCCAAATTTTCTTCTTTATTTTTTTTAAAAGAGCATCATCATTCAAGTGAATCGATTCCTTTCTATCCATTTATTTTATTTAAACGATAAATAAATTTGTATGGAAATAATTATCAAAATATTAATAATCATTAAATGTTTACGTTTATGTAAAATTAAAAAAAGTTTGTCACGTGTTTACAAGAAACTTATGAATGAAACGTCTATTTAAAATTTTGGTTTCAAGTAGCAAACTTTGCCACGTGATTTTATTTAACGAAAACAATACACGTTTACATTGTTTAACAATTACAAACAAAAATTCTTTCAACTTAAGCATGAAGCCTTAATCGTTTTGAGGGGAAGGCAGCGTGATGGTCATAAAATTTTAACAAATCTTTGTGGGGGGGGGTCAATAGTCATACCTTTTTTCCAAAATACATTGGACTTATTCTACGCGAGACACTCACCAAAATACTGCATTCACTCTATGGCTTAATCCTTACTTTGTGAAGCGATAACGAGCTGGTAAAGCCAGCTAGTATATAATAATGGAGAACACCTATCAGTGTGTGTGCATGTCTGTCCCTAAAAGCGAAGGCATACTAGGGAGTGTATCTTAAATAGAAGTGTATTCACATATACAATTTGCATGTCAACATAATGGAAGTAGTTTTGCATCTCTAGCTGACCCTTAAAGGAGCTAATTACATTTTTCTAATATTATACACAATTAAATTAATTTAATTTATAAGCATTAGTTTTAGAGTATTAACATATATCTGAATAGCTCAGTAGGCAAGATATCTAGGCGACATCAAAGTTGCTGTTAAACTCTTAATATCATGTGGCATATGATGCTATCCCATACTCTAACCCGGGCAAAGTCGGGTAATCATGCTAGCGTAATATATATATATATATATATATATATATTTTAACGGCCTTAATTTTTGAAATGTTAAATTTCTTTTCTTCTTCTCTTTCTCTATCCCTCCACTTCATTCTCTCCAAATATGATCTGAGGTTAAGATCGGATTCTAACTCTGCCTGATGAGATCTCAGTTTATAGTAACTGTTGATCGATAACATTGACATGCCAGTGTCGCAGATTTTGTACATGTCTGTGTAAATAAAATTATCATATATATATATATATATATATATTACAGAAATTCTTAAGCAATGGCAGATTAACTTTTAAAATAAGTAACTTTTCTTTTCTGAATTGATCAATTTAGTGGACTTTAAAACCAAAAAGATTTTTAAAGAGGGGTTCAAGTATCCAACGCACGTCTATCAATTTTTTTAGAGTATTTTTTTTAAAAATACTAATCAATTTTCCTGAAATATTTTTATACTTAAACTGGATCTTCATACTAACATTGCCTGGTTGAACAAATGTGGAAATTTTATTTTTATTTGAAGTAAGCTTGTATGTGAAGTCGGTTTTTGCTATTATTCGAAATATTATTGTATCGGTTTGAAACTAAATTGATCCTTTCTCCCCGTGCGTGTGTGTTTATCTCTGAAGTCAGCGCTTTCTTCATAGTCGTCACTGGTGCCCATTTCTCTCGCCGATGTCTGCGTTACCTGTATCTTATCGCATCTTTATTTTTGCAACTGCAACTAATTTCGTTGTGCAGACACAGAATACCCATGATTCATCCTGCTAGCCACTGCCTACACATCTCCACCTCAAACGTCTTTAAGGAGCTGCAGCTAAGATTTCTTAATCTTTTAATCTGCCAGGAGTGACCATGATGCAGGACACCAACCAATATTCTGGTGCTTTCCAGTCATCCATTAGTACACAGAAACAGCTATTCTTAGAACTTTACCACTATTAAATATTTCAAATGATTTCGAAATTAAAGAATATAAAAAAAAAAAAAATAAAAAAAAAAAATAAATAAAAAAAATAAAATTTATTCTGAACACCATGTATTTGACCTGATACAGTATGGAATCAATTGGAATTTCATTTTCATTATGTAAACAACCCACTAGCCTCGTTCTTGACTTGTTTAGAAAAATGATGATTACCTTTTCCCTGCTAATTTTCATTTCAGGGTTTCATATGCACAATAAAACTTGTTATAACTTACTGTTTGTAACGTTATTTTTTTTATTACTAAAACATGGTTTAAGAAAAAAACTTTAAAACGTGTAGTTTCGAGACGCATGTAATTTTACCGTAAAGACAATATGCAGTAGCTCAAAAATTGTATTTTTTAAAAAAAGATTATGACATGCTGAACGTATTGACATTAAAAATCAATTTAGTATTACGTATGAAATAGGAAATAACGAACTTTTAAAATTATTAGATTAGCCGATATATTATCCAAGATGTCAGTCTGCAAAGCTAATCAATATAAAAATTGAAATGAAGAATAGTTCAGACGAAAAGTAGTTAAGCCTTTAAATAGGTTATATCAAAATAATTTATTCAAAATAATTATACCGTCTAGCTTTACTGGCGGCCATCTAATTTACTAACTTAAAAAGTGTGTTTTTTTTCCTATTCCGTATGGAATACTAAATTGATTTTAACGGGAATACGTTCAGCATGTCATAATCTTTAAAAAAAAAAATACAATTTTTGAGCTACTGCACAGTCTTTGATAAAATGACATGTGTCGAGAAACTACACATTTTAGAAGTAATGCCAAAACCCATTTCATTCTAAATAATTTGGGTGACTGAAATAGGAATTAACCCTCTTCTTCCAGTTTTAATAAAATTGGCAAAGGTGCATTATAGTTAACAGCAGAAAAAGGGATAAAAGAAAAAGCCTAAATATTCAACAAATAACAGTTAACAAACACAAAAAAAGTTACTTTTCTTCCTATCTGCATAATTTTTTTGTGTTTAAAAACGTTTTTATTTCAATAAAAGATTTTGTTCAAATTGTCTATCGTTAGAATTACATTTTGCAATGGCAGACAAGCGGCTTTCTGGTGCCGTGCAGGCACCAATTTTTATGACTTGGCACACCTAAAACAAACCGGATGTTTAATCCTTGAATACCTTCACCCTTTTGACAGAAATCAATACACTTCCTGTCCGCGCACATAGTCACTAGACCCAACAAATCAAATTTCATCAAAGCGTTGTACCAGCAGAAGCTAACAAGGCATAAAAGCAGTGTCCATTTCTACTCTGGGATCATTCGGGGCCTTTGCCCCCGCCTTGGCGCTTGATGCCTTTGCTCGCACCAGTCAGAAATCATGAACACTTTCTTCACTATGACGACGATAATCCAGCAGCAATTTAACTGTCCTTAAGCAAGCAACTTTTCTATCACACTCAAAATACTCATAATGCGATTCACACTTTGCTCCGCCTCTTCAGTCTCCTGCACCAGCTCCTTCCAGCCTCTCCTGCTTCCATTGATGTCATTTCTGTTATTTTAGTTTTCCTTCTCACATTACCGTTACGGTAAATAAAGGATTCTTTTTACTGTTCATCTGCATTTGTCCTCTCTTTGCCATAATTGCCCACATTTACTTTCTTAGTTGTTAGACTGATCAAGGCCAAGCGTATGGGACACAAAACTCCCTAGGTGACCACACCCGGCAACACCTGAAATCATTGAAGTTTGATTAATGGATTTTTCTTTTAGAGATATATATATATATATATAAAAAAAAAAAGAAAAAGAAAGGTAATCTGATTTCGGTGATTTCCAAAAAGCTGGCTGTAACCATTTTTGGATTATTACTCGACGATATCCGATTTGAACGTCGAACGAAATCTTATATTGGAAAAAAAAATGCTTTAAAACACAAAAGAACTATGTAGGTAAGTAGAAAAGTAACTTTTATTGCCTTTGGTAATAGTTATATGTTGAATTTTTTCACCCTTTTTTTTCATTGTTAATTATAATGCACATTTGTCATAAAATTGTAATAAATCGTTCATAAATAAATTTTTGCTGATACTAAAGGATCATACAAAAATAAAAATGTTCATAATTTTTTTTTTTATAATCTTGTAGTTTCGCGCCGAATCTTTAGTAATCAAAACAATGATAAAAATCTCGAAATATAGATTTTAGAGAGAGGTGGGAAGTATTCCTTAGTTAATATCCAAGGAAACAAAAAGGGAAATTAAATTTTTTTCAAATATTAGCAAGATGAACAAATTTTACGTACGTACTCAGCAAAGCTAAAAATAGCATAAACAGTGTCAAGGGAGTGAATAGATCAACTAAATCTGGGTCAAATAAATGTGAAGAGTTATTTAAAACTTCCATAAAAGTAATCAAAAATGCTGCTGTTCGTCAAGTTAAAGTTAATAATTCTACGTAAACAAATTGATGTAAATAAAATAAAAAACAAAAAACAAACTCTAATTAGATGAACTTAATTTTAAAGGATGCAATGCTTATTGAAAAGTGTAAACCTAATGGGGAACCGAAACTAATATTTAACAGAAATGCTGGCATGACGTGAGAAAAATAAATAGGTACTTGTAATGAATGGGTATCCAGTACTTTGACGGAGAATCCGGAGTCTGTCCCGGAAATGGCCGTAGCAGTCTATGATTTGAAAGCAGCAATAAATTATAAAAAGGCAGACATGCAAATTGGTTAAAAAATATTAAAAAATGCGGATTTCAAATCGTAAACTGCTTCGGCTATTTCCGGAACGGACTCAAGATTCTTCGTTAGAGTACTGAAATCCAATGTCTCAGATGTTTGTTTTTTGCAGATAAAAAAAGAAATCTGTATTAAAACTAAAAGACAAGATCTCGCCTATACGTCCTTTGATATTTATGTATTTTTATACTAGCTGTACCAACCTGGCGTTGCCCGGGATACAGTGAAGTCATTTTAGTTTTAATTTTTTTAAATTTTATTTGTGTGCACATCTTTTAACTTAAGGTAGACAACTATTATATTCTTTAATTTAAAATCAGTTATCCCTTGTTGATTTTTTATTTTTAGGTGGGTATTTAAAAATGTTTTACATTAGCAGTAATCTGAGCCGGACTAAGAAATGTAAAAAAATAAAGTATTGCCAATAACACTGTACCACAATAACAAATGAAAATTGCCTAGTCAGAAGCAAAGTTTGATCTGTAAGCTTAAATACTATTTGGATCCGACTTAGAAAATCCACCAAGATAACTTTGTTAGATTTGTTGGGATTAAAATAATCCTGAAAATAAAGTTCAATTCTCCCACGTGAGAATGGGGTAACAATGTGCAGATAAAATCATCAAAGAAGAGATATAGGACAGAAGTCTGAGAGAAGGAACACAAAACACATGTAATTTCATAGCAATTTTAGTAAGAAAGAGAAAGGTGGAGTCATAGAATATTTATAGAGTTTTAAAAAGTCCAGTTAGGCATTGGTGAATTTGAGAGAGGGTTTGCTAAAACGTGGTTCGCGTGAACTTATCTGTATAGAGTTCTGGTAACGGCGGGAGGTCATTCTCTGTGACTGCCGTTTTGGGCTGTTGCCACAAGGAAGACCAGCCGATGTATTGCTAACTTGAGCGGAGATGTCGAAAAAGAGGCCGGGATGCCGTGTGCAAGGGTTTTTAAAGGCTGGCTCACGTGACACCTAAGGAAAAAGGGGTTGTAATGATTGACAGCCAATCCGTGAGGCCCTTAAGGGACATGGCAACAGCCAATCAGTGAGGGGAGCTTTAATAAATTCCAACAGATTTACTACTTACAGAACTAATATACCGGCAAAATTGAAAAACCCAAGAAACTCCTGCCCCCATCCCTTAAGTATTTTTAATCAAATGTTTAACTACCTACAAGTTAATATTCTGTTCTGTAATTATTAAATTTATAAATAATGAACATTTAAATGTTCGTATTTCATACTAAGAGCATTCTCGCATCAATATACGGTAAGGTGAAGATTTTTTTTTGTGCTTTTAATTTTTTTTTTATTGGGGGGGGGGGGGGGGTCTTTATATATATATATATATATTATATATATATATATATATATATATATATAAAAGAAAAATATTTATTTCCCCCCTATTTGATTTACCGTTATAGCTTCATAGACAGAAGCTACATAAAATGCTGCTCCGCGTGTGCTTTAGTTTGATTGGTACACATAAGAAAATAAATTCATTTTCACTTTAATTCAACGATTTTCATATTTTATCCACTCAGTCGTTTTCTCTTTGTTTACCATTTTCAGCAGGAGGAGTAGGAGTGACTAACACCTCCACCCACAGTAATATGTGAATAAGTAAAATTTAAATTTAAAAAAAAAAAAAAAAAAAAAAACGAACAAAAATTTAAATGTTTGTATTATTTCAATGACTGAGACCGGACATCCTCACATCAATGAGTGTACCGAGAGATTTGTAAATTAAGTATTTTTCAAAATAGGATTTTTATTTCACATAGTAAATCATTGAAAAGGCTGAATTGCTTGATAAAAAAAAATGTGATTGTAAGGCCTTAAACGACCAAATTCAAATTGATTTTGGTCGTTTAATCATTTTTTAATTTTTTTTTTTACCTGCCCTAGAAAGATAAATTACTGTGATGGATTTGCCGATATGTTAGTTCTTCAGAGATTTATACACTTATATTTTTCTCTGGTGAGTTTCACATTTTTTTTACCAATTAATGTTAACATCGGATTTAACCCTTATATTCTCCGAACGGAAATTCTTTCACTATTCAAATTTCTGGAAGACTTTCTGCTATATTTGCTTGACATTAATATCCTGGATTTACCTTTGTTGAGGGATGTTGCATTTTCCCATCAAAGTGGATTTTCTTTGCTAAAAAAATTAGTGTATTTTTTTAAATATTTTATTTTATCAATTTATCTCTATGGTTTCTTATAATAAAAGCTTTCATTTTTGGAAAATACATGGGTTAAGGAAAAGAAAAAAAAACTTTATTCCTTGTTTAAACTACTTGATTCAATAATAGTTCTTTTTTTCAATTTTTATTCTCATCACTCATTTTATAATTGCTCTATCTCGTATATTGAGCATTGACAGGATTATTTTAAAGATAAAATGTTATCTTTATCTTCTCTCCATTTTATTATATATAATATATATATTATCAAACAGAAGTGAAAGTTCCTTTTTTACTAAAAACTAGTAACGGCGTATATGTGTTCAAATGCCCAATGGGAGAATGTGCCTCCACAAATACATATATTAGCATGACTAGAACAAGCATCTCTCGTCACCTCACCCCTCCCTCACAGCTCCACCTAATAATATCTTATCGCACACATTTCCAAAAAAGAAAGACTTCCGAAATATATTAACAAAAAACACTGCCATCCTTGCTGTCTCAAATTGTAACCTTTGCCTCTCCATCATCGAAGCCTTACTCATTCGAGCACGTAAACCCACCATCAACCGAGCTCGATATGAGGGGGGAGAGGGTATATTAAAATGTTTTTAAACGGTTCTTAATAAATTCACCAGTTTTAATTTTGTAACCTCATCACATTCCCGACGACTCATGAGAGTCAAACATTTGCCGATATGGCAAGTTCTTATTCACACTGAAGCACAACATTAGATCGTTGGCCCAACAACTCTAGCAATTGGACAAAAAAAAAAAAGAACAGGAACTTTCACATCTGTTTAATCAAACATGTATCAAAGAAAAAATGCCGCCCAAATATACTTTAACGTGGATCAGAGTTTATGCAGTGGCAAGGTATATTGCATTGTTTGCTTGCAATTTTTGCCAGATGCTTGATTAAGGAATAAGATCAGAGTCTGAAGTTTACGTTGGATGGTGGCATTGGAGAGAAGATTCAGTCTTGAGAGGGGAGGGGGGTGTACAAATCAAAATTGTGGTTAAAAGCGTCCCTGTGTATGACTAGTGAGTTAGTGGGATTGTTGTGTTTGAGGTCCTGTTTGAGTTTGTAAATGCGGGATTTTATATTACTGGCCGTCACGCCAATATAAAACATCAGATATGAGGCACATTTTATTTTGTAAATGCCGGTTGGGGAAGAAGTGTCCTTAGGGGGCAGATGGGGACGGGGTTTGGTGTTATTATATATATATATATGAAGCAATCCAACAAAAGATATAAACGTCAACTAATATCTTATAATTAGTGAAACATCCGGATAAACACTGAAGCTCAATATTATAATATAAAATGAAGTAATAAAATAAGGTGTCAATCAAATTTTATTAGAATTCAAAGTTCAAGCAAAGTATCCTTAAGTCCTTAGCTCATGAGTTTTCAAAGATAATTCTTCTCTTCAGAGGACCATTACCGCAGTTATACTACTACAGGTAATAAAATTACGCTTTGAAAATATATAAAATTATATACACAAATACATAAAAATACATATCAAACCAAAAACATACTTTTTGTTGAATCCATAGTCCATCCAGGTCATACATATTGAGAAGCATAATCAGGAAAGACAATTACTCCAAGTTACAAATAGCAGTCCATTATCATTAAATATTGACACATTTCGGGACTGGATAACTTTGTCAGCCCCTTCAATTACACGTATTTGGACTGCTGAAGAGAAGAATTATCTTTGAAAACTCATGAGCTAAGGACTTAAGGATACTTTGCTTGAACTTTGAATTCTAATAAAATTTGATTGACACCTTATTTTATTACTTCATTTTATATTATAATATATATAAAATCAGCCCAAGTTTTATCCGATGTGTGTATGGGGGAGGATTTTTCCGATTATTTTCTTTAATGTGAGTTTTGCATGTGTTTGCCTTGCTATTTTTTTTCATCTTCCTTTTTAATTTGGAGAAATGTACTTATTTTTAAACAAAAGGTCTCTGATGAGTAGCTCGTAAAAACTAATAACTATACTTTTGTCTATAGGTTGTGAAACGTTTAAAAAGGCAGAAAAAAATATAAGCATCTGCTGAAATAAAAAATGATTGTGGACCGACTTTTTTTCTTTGGTTAGTCGAATGCAACTAATCAACATATATGCTCTGGGGCTGGAAACATAACTTCAATGAGCTTGTAATCCGAAACAATTTCGATAATATAATAAAGGATATATAACTTTAAAAATATATATTCTTTATATAAACCCAGAAATATATATAAGACATATGTACAAGATAAAATTAACCGAATATATTTATTGAAATTAAAAATCCTATTTAAAAAAAAAAAAAATGTAAACATGACCGGCTTTTTATCAGGTAAAAATTGAACGCACGTTTTTTTATTCGTTTCGATTGCATTTTTTGAACACTACTTTCAAGTAACGTTTCAACTATCAGACAAGATCTCATGTGTTCGTGTTTCTCGTCTATAAGTAACTTTGATAAGTACATATATATATATATTTTTTCTTATCCATGTCTCTTCACCCGGGCAACATCGGGTAAATCAGCTAGTTTTTTTTATTTACTTACACCCGCCCCTAAAAAAAATGTGAGATTTCTTGTACTTTTTTTGGGTACAGTTTCGAAAAATACAACCAAAAATTTACAGGCGTGACGTATGCACAACGAATGCTACGAAAACAAACGGAAAAAGACGAAAGAAGGTACGCTGTTACGAATGTTACTAATTTCTTAACGTATTTGTACTTTCATGCAATTTTTTGGAGCGGCGCGTTAATCTTTTTCAATAATTTGTCAACTCGAATGTTTTAAACATTTGATTTTAAATTCATTCAATCCCGTTGAAATCTTTTTTTTCGTGTAAAAAGAATATTCAAAGTTTGTTTTTGTGTGTAATAACATCTTAAAATAAAAATATTTTTGATGCAAGAAAAAAAGCCATGCCCGCCAGCGATTAAAAGATGTAATTAAAGTTATATTTTTAATACTTTTAAAAAGTAAATTAGAATTTTGTTTCAGGACAAGAAATACAATTTATGACCAACAAAGTAAAAAATTTATTTAAAATAATTTGTAAGTGTATTTCAAAGAACTCTGGTAAAATAGTCGTTTCCCAACCAAAATAGCGGGCAATAAATCGTCTGCAGTTTTAATTTTTTCCGACCTGACAAATAAGCACAAATATATTGTTTTTGACTACTTTCCCAACTGTATTTCCTTTAAAATAATTTAACGTAAATTTAAAATTATTCCAAAACAATTTACTTGGGTTTACTTACTCATTTATGAGGTCGGAAAACTGCAGACGATTTATTGTCCGCCATTTTGGTTGGTAAACGACAATTTTACCAAAACTCTTAACTACCGGGACGAAAAAAGACACGTAGACAGGAGATTCCCAGAGTCTTGATTTTTTTTTTCTCTACTTTTTTGTTAATCGATCCGTGGTTTCTCTTTATCCCATCCTTTAATTTGAATATTTAAAGTTTTTGTTTTTTTTAACTTTTAGCATGTTTTAAAGTTTGATTTGAATACTTTTTTCTGACAAATCCAACCATGCGTTCAAACTGAAAGTTTTAAAATGTTGCTTATGTTCACTGGACTGGAAATATAAACGGCTAATTGTATCTCTCCCGGAGTTGCCCGGGTGGACTTTTTAGATACAAAATCGGTACTTCTGCGGATGAGGACCAAAGCTAAAATCGACTTGGCATCGGTTCGGTCAGCTTGGGTCCTAATCTGCATAAGTACTACAAAATCATTCAAAATATAGCCATGTGTACAATTTTCGAAATTGGAATTTTGAACTGAACCTTTTATTTAATCAACAGGGGTCCACGTGGATCCATGGTATAACTGGTAACGCCGCTGATGAACAGTTCTTTTAATTGACAGTCATCTCGGAGGTTGAAAGTCGGTATTGTACCCTTACAGCATATGCTAGTTCACCAAAACAGACAAATCCAACCTTACTAATAAACTAAGAATAACAAATGAAAATAGTCCGAATAATAATTTTAAAAAAAAAAAAAAAAAAAATGAAAGCGTCAGTAACTTTCAATTTGTTATTTATAAGGAATGGGCACCCAGTGGAGTCAATTCCGAGTATTGACGGATAATCCCAGATACTGGTTACAGCTTTTGAACAGGTTAGGGTTAAAAAAAAAAAAAAAAAAAGTTTGGTTTTTATCCGGTTTAAAAGCTGTACCAGTACCGAATCAGTTCCGTAAATGGCCGAAGCAGTTTACGGTTTGATAACCATTTTCTTTTAAGTTTTTTTCAATTTTATTAAGAGGCTAATTTTTTTTCTTAACCCCCAACCTAAACCTTCGCTTGCTTAGTGTCGTCTGCGTTAAATTATTTCGCGGCTTTCAAATTGTAAACTGCTTTGGTAATTTGGATTCTCCGTCAATACTCGAAACTGATTCCATAAGAACTGAAATTCTCTGTGTGTCCATTCCTTACAAGTCCCTTAAGTTTACAGAAAATTATATATAAGTAATGAAAGTTTATTCTTAGTTTTAAAAATATTAGTAACTTTCTAATTATCAAAAAGTTGCATATTTACACGTAAACTTTTAAAAAGGTGTAAAAACAGTCTATAAAATCCGTGTTTTTTTTTTGGGGGGGGGGGTAGAAAGAACGCCACCGCGTGAAAACTTTTTGAAGGAGTCTGAAGTTGGCATTACTTTACGAACATCTTTTCATAAGTTTTCGACAGAAAAATTATTCAAAGTCACATTTAATCTTAAAATCTATGCAGAAAAAAACAAACAGAAATATAACCTGATCCAATTTACAGCTGTTACTGTATAAAAAAATGTATCCTACGGACACAGTATAGCATTTAAGAACTTTGTAAATACTACTTACTTGATATTTAGATGTCGGACAACGACGTTAACAACGTGAAAAGAACACGGGTCGGTATGACATAACACAGGCAGAAAACGTACGTACGCCCTTTTTATTGGCTAATAAAATAACACCGAAATGATCAAACAAGTAAAAAATTATAAATATGGAAATATTTTTTTAAATTAAAATAAAAATGTATAATGATAATTTTTGTAGTTATTAAAATTCATGTATTTTTCTCCTTCTTGACAACGCTTTAGTTCACTTCCGGTCGAGAGTAAATAATTTCCGAACAATCGACGGCATGTTTTTGTTATGCGAGTTATCACGATAATTTAGGGACAGCAAATTTTGTCGGACTTTTTTCAGTTAAAATCAATTATTTAAGGTCCAATTTTAGCTTTATTTGGAATATAGGTGCTTATTCAGATTAGGACCCGAGCTAACTTTGACCCCGGGGTTAGGGTTGCGGATAGGATTAGCGTTAAGTTTGTGGTCACAGTTAGCTCGGGTCCTAATCTGATAAAGTACCGAAATATATTATCGTAAGTAGCATCAGTAAAAAAAAAAGGCAAAATAATATTACATAGTTCACTTGAAACATTTAGATTCATGGTAAAAGTGCCGAATAGTTAACAATTGATAACGCGTAGACCCCCCCCCCCAAAAAAAAACAATAACATAATTTATATCAAACTCATTAGAATTAAATTCTTACTTAACCAGCCACGTTTTAACGTTTGTAGAAGCTACGATCTATTTTCTTTTGCGCTAGCATGTTCTTACTCTCGAAGTGATTGATACGTTGTTCAGTAAAAACATACTTGCGCATAGGAGGCAACTTCCGCCCAAACCTTTTCCCGCACTTTTCCAGTAGTCAGTCTTTAAACGTTAAGTTGTCAAGACGGCGTACCCGTCTCGTGATGACTTGTGCGAGAGGCGAGATGAAAAGCTCGAACGCAATCCCACTTGTACAGTAAATGCATGTCTACTGACTCAACATATTTTTGTATTCTTGTTTTCATAACTATTTTCGAACAATGTTTGTTGCGTTGATGAAACTGAATAAAATTAATTTAAATTGTAGAGAAGAAGTTTGTCCTCATAACCAAACGATGTTAACTCGTTTTCTTCATAGCCAGCAAGGTCAGAAAAATAGATATCTACTCAACAACCCTTTCATTCATACAACAAGCTTCGAACCTCTCTACACGTTTATAACACATTTTATTTCACACTTTTTCGTCTGTAAAATATGTCTTCATGACAATTGACTTTCAATGGCAGCCAACAAACATAGGCATGTTGTGGCAGTTATTGAAAGACAGTGGTAATGCTCTGCTGGTTAGTAATGACAGAAGTTTCATGAACTTACTCCATCCACTCCTAACTCTTGCAATTACACCAGCACCAGCTGTACTTCAATGGTATTATTGCAGGGGTCAGTCGCTGGTGATCGGCCTTACAACTAAGAAAGAGACACAGACAAAAATAATGCAAGGGCAAAAAAGGTAAAACAAACTCGTGTGTGCAGCCAAATATAAAGGTGTCATTTATTTCAAAGAAATAAATATGTGACCGTTTAACAATAGTTCATGATTCAGTGAATTGATAGGATAGATAATGAATCATTACCATAGGATGGTGTTGATGGTTATCTTGGCTGAAATGTCCTTTGGTCTTTTCACTGAGAGCTGTTGCTTTTGATGTAGCTGCTGTAGATATTTGGCTGACCGGAGAACCAACTGCAGATGTTGATGATGATGATGGCCAGAAAGACTTTTTGCTGGGAACTATTGCTAATGATGTAGCTGCTGTTGAACTTTGGCTGGCCGGAGAACAAGCTGTAGATGTTGATGATGATGATGATGATGATGGCCAGAAGGGCTTTATTTTACTAGTAAAAATGCTGTTCCATCCAGCAGGGATTTGAGGAGAAAGGGCTGCTGTTGCTGGATGTCTTCGTTGCAGTGGTGAAATGGCGCCGTAATGTCTAGCAAAGATTCGTGGAGCATGTGCGTTCGACGGAGACAGAGGAGACGGCTTCTCATCGGGCATCAAGGTCTCCGAATGAGTGACTGAGTGAAGAGACGCACCCTGTATATACTGTATTGGCCAGCTGCTGCTGCTGGAACAACACTCTGATAAGTTCTGATTGGTCGGCTTCAGTGACGACGTGCACAGAAAGGATGAAACTGTGTTTGCTTCTGTCACACGGGCTAAGGTGTCCAAGATCAAACATCAAATTTTGTTAGGAGTGCCGAGTGATAAACAGGGTCGACATGACAGTATCACCAAAGTAACAAAATTTCTAGACAACCTCAATAGCCTCACCATCCAAATATACTTTCTCCATATCTGAGTTCTTATATGTCTCCATTGTCTTACACTTCTTGCACACCAACTGCCTATCATCTCTCAACCTACCAGTAATTCCACTGCACTTCTTTTTTACCCAATTTTTACAAGTACCACAAAAAATTGAGTCGCTCCCAACTCCCTTTCCAGAAACTGAGCAGGTGAACATTCCTCTTTCTGGGAGTTCTCCAACACTACTTCAGATCATTAATCAGATTTTGTGGTTATAATGGTTATTTATGCTGGATTGTGTTTTCGACCATTCATTTTGTGGAGTCCAGTTGAGGCTACCTATACTGTTAACCTGTATGGGAGTCAATGTACATTAAATAAATTGATAACACAATTCGTACAAATTAAAATATATACATTTATTTCCAAATATCAGTATATAATATTATAGAGGATTTAAAAATTTACATGATGAAAGAGTTGAGTTCAGTCATTTTTAGCTCTTCTCATTGGCTGAAAAATATACATTCTCTTTTATTTTATTTGAATTTGGAGCCAATTTTTGTACAAAAGATGCAACTCCTTTTTTTGTATGATTATCGCTCTGTGTTTTCATTGTTAATTGCACACTGTTCTATTTATTAAGTTTGCGATGACAGCTTTAGTAGCGGCTTTGCTATCAGGCATTTCTGATATAATTGTGTAACTCTTGTTCCAGCAGTAACAACAACCACAGAGAAACGATCTCTGAAATATTCGATGTTTATTTGGTTGAAATACTCAATTCTATCAAAATACTCAATCTCAATTGGTTGTTTATATCGAACTTTAACCAATCACAAAGAGTTTGATGCTGGAACCGGGCACCTGTTTGCATTGACTATATAAGCAAGAACCCAAATGCTTTCGCCAGTGAGCGATCCAACTTGCCACAGGAACTTATGCAATTCACAACACGGTGTTACTGACTGCTACACATACTCTTGATGGGAAAACAAACTCTAGCTGTAGCTTCTTGGCTACTGGCATCTCAGCAAACAACACAAGTCAGAGTCATGGGCTACTAAAATACAGCGACAGCTTAGGCACATTTTCACGGACTCACTCACAGGAAGTCCACACACATATGGACAAAAACAACACTTTCTTCTTCTTGACCTTTTTGAACATTTCTTAACTCTTTTCTTCTTAACTTTTTACTTTTGGTTTTATCTCGATGTAAATAAAGTTGATACATTTGTCATTATTTTTCATATTGCCGTATTCTTTTACAGTTGAATAAATAATTGGTGTTTCACTTGTGTCGGTATTTTCTTATTTTTCTATGAAACTACTCCATGAAAATTGCTCCAGACAAGACATAAAGCCACTTTGATGTAAGGAGCTAAAAAGAACAAAAAATAATTATCGCAAAGACAGAAGATGCCTATTGGCCTTAGTCTTGAAAAGACAAAAGCTGTAGGTAGGAGGAAAACAGTCAGCAGGAAGAGAATTCCACAAGCCTGCAGTTCTTGGAAAGAAGCTACTGAAATAAGAAAGCTGTATTACAATGAGGTATCAAAACAGCGAATTGATGGAGACCACTAGACCAACGAGTCAAATGAGCTGGAACAAAGGAAGCAGGAATAGATCAAACAATACTGAAGAACACCTGCTATAATAGTATTTATAGAAAAGACTGAGACTAGCAACATCACGTCTTTAAAGTATTTATCCTCCATTTTGCAATTATAGCATCTTCCATTAGATTTTAGTGACTCCTTAGAGTTTCTAATTAGATGCAATCTCGACATCTGAAGAATTGAATAGGGTACACCGGAGTGGAGTGGGTCATCAGCTTGAAATGGGCCACCAATGATTATCCTTATTTTTTCCCAACTTATTTTTTTCCCAGAGTTTGATGCTCCCATTATGGATTGTATCAGACATTGTCTTTAAGATATGGCCGTTGAAACTGTATCATTCTTTCGTCTCTTCCACTCTGGTGAAGAAAGATGTGTGAATACCAAAGTTTGCACTTTTTTTACTATTTAATAACACTTTTTTGCTAATTTCTATTTCTATCACTTGAGAACTAGTGTATGATATTCTTGAAACGAGAAGGCCATATAAGTATAATTGCAAAGCTCTTTTCAAATTTATTGATGGGAAGCAAGATTTTTCTTAAAATTAAGTGACCGGTGTGAAGTGGGCCACCCTGCATTTTTACATATTTATTGAATCTAGCAGAAGAGTGGTATACAACTCACATGTTTCGGGTCTGAAAGAAAAAAAAAACGGAAAAAGAGGAAGAAAATACAGGTGTTTGGGTTTTTATATTACGTGCAGAATTTGGAGGTGAATATTTTTGTGCCTGTGATTGGTTGAAAGAAGCTGCTGAATTGAGATCTTGCCCAATCGAGAGTCGATACTTTTCAACAGCACTCGCTGCTGCTGCTGCTGCTGCTGCTGCTGCTTCCTATACAGATATGGTTATGTCATTCAGATGCAGTTCTAATATATATTCTGCACCATATAAATTGAATAAGTGCTCACGTTTGAATTAGTATCCTCCATTTTCTTCATACTGCATTAGGCTCCTTTGCTGTGACATCTGTAAGATCTATGGCTGCTTCAATTATCTCCTTGACTTCCCCATTAAGCAGTGCTGGAATTGGTGGTGTATTTTTACCCTATTTTTGATCACCTGGATCGTCTTTGTCCTTTTTTTAATTCTTATGCTGGAATGGGTAGGGCTTTTAGCAGTCAACGTTGTCGACAACGTACCAAGTGTTGTCCCCTTACCGGTCAATTTCTGCTACTGGTGCCAATTTTAACCTCAGTACCAGAAGCCGAGCCTTAGAGAGAGTATGTGTTTTGTGCTCCGTTGAGAAGTCAACGTAATTTGATTACCCCCTTAAGTTACGAGAAAAAGTCTCTAAAAAGGGAGAATTCTATTAAAGATTTGCAGAGAACTGCCCTAAGAAAAAGAACTTTTTAGTCGGATCTCGTCGTTTGCGGAGCGACGTTCTTGAAAAGGAATTTATCAGAGGTTTTTTTTTAAAAAATACTAGGGGAAGAAGACCCTAAAAGTATTTAAATTGGTTCAACCAGAATAGGTTAAACAGAACAAGATTCCGAGAGAGAGAGATTCTCAAGGAGGAACTGTAGCAGACGCTATTACGGGCCAAGTGGATATTCAGAAAGCAAATGGCCTTTTATTGCGACTTTTTTTCTTTCTCTGTGTTGAGCAACTCTTTCTTCGTCTCTGAGATAGAGGAAGAGGATATCTCGTAAAAACATGTTGGCCGAAGATTCCGGCCAATCAGAGACCAACAGGCCAGCTTGACCACGTATGATTTGACCCCATATAATAAAAAGAAGTAACCAGTCGCAATCTTTCTTTTTTTCCCTCTTTCCCTTTTGGTTCCAGGCGATAACGCACGCGGAGGTTGTTGTCCCCCCCCCCCGGCTCGATCGAGAAGGGGGTGGGGAGGCATAAGTCAAGAAGAAGGTAACATCTTCCATTTCTCTTCACCATGAACAAAGAACTTTACTCACACACATACACATTACAATAGGCAAAAATATACATACATAACTTTACATCAACCACGCTCGCACATATGCATTCATACTAACACAGACACTATGGCTGAACTTTTCACTGAACGTTTCACTCCCTAAAAATGAACTCAAACATTCTCTGTAACTGATAGCTTTACAAAATGTCTTATCCAAATAAATTGTTTTGTTAATATAAATGTTTTACTCTAATTGTTAATTTTACTAAATACTATTCTTGTTAGTAGCCCTGTTATTCCTTAACTTTTTTTCCAATATAATTTCACTGTAAAAAGAATCTTGTTTAAATTCTTTCCTAAGGCCATATAACTCCCTTTTTATATAAAAAAAAAAAGGTTTAAAAACCAAGATAGGTTTTGAGAGAGAAAACGAAAAAGGGACAATTTGAAATGAAGAAATTCGAAGAAAAGACTTTGGTTTGGAGGTCCTTGGAGAAGAAACTTTGTCGACGTGATATTCATAGAGGTCTTTTGAATTTGTATGCATCTATTTTTTATTTTAATTGTATGCACTTTTTTTGAACCCCTTTGTTTGTTTTTCTGAGAAAATACCTGCAGTTATTCTTGGTTGGAGTATATTCAAAAATAATAATAACCCTTTTCTGTTATCGTTGTGTCTAATGCTATTTTTGCAAAGTTACCTTTTTTTGACTCCTTGTATTTTTTTTTTTATTGTATTATTGTTACTTTGGTTAACGTAGTTAACCGTGCATTGGAAAATAAAAGCAACTAGCTCCTTTTTTTAATGTTAATAAAGCTGGATTGAATCACTACCGGATCTCCCTTATTTGCTCATTTTTGCCCTTGTTATTTTTTCCTTTATTCTGTTTCTATTACCTTTTTGTTACCCTAAAGTCGAATTTTGTTAACAACCGCAAAGTTATGATATGACTTCTGTTAACTGTTGCTATTTACTATTTCCATTTGTTTTTATTTATCCTTATAGAAAGATCACTATGACAGTGATCTTTCTTTTCACAGTGGACACATCTGTGGTGTTTACTTCATAAATATTCATGACCAAAATATCCTTGAGCTCCACATTTATGACATGTGGATGATGCCATTGAATTTAACCTGGACTTTTGTTTGTTATACACTTGGTTTGTGTTGATTTGGGCTTGATCAAAATGAGGCCATCTTTATTATAATATATTCCAATTATTTCATTGCAGCATTTTACTGTCAAATTATTTCCATCACCATATAATTTAGTTTATAGATTAGGATTCTTTATTTGAAGAAGTACTTTATAACCAACCAAGGTTTAAATTTGAATATTCGATACTCTATTTTATCAAGATTAGCAAGGAATTTAAATCAATTCTCTGAGCACGTTAGGTGTTGCTAAAATTCAGAGTGCGTTACATTGGCGACAGATCCCATTCCCACTGTTAATGTGTATTTGTCAAAGATAGACTGCTGCTGATGCTGTATTCATCGGAGTTGTTTTGCTGGATATGTTGTTGCTGCTGCTGCTATTATGGGAGATATATTTCTAATCGTTACCTGTTCAGGCTCTCAACTTGGAGGCTTCGTTTTTTTGTGTTGTGTTCTCTCTTCTATGATTGTGAGATTGCCACACTATTTATATGTCCATCTGATGCTCAGTTTCCAGCCGCTAGTCCCACATTAGGTGGAAAAGCTATTGATTGGTCAAGTCGTTCAGCAGCATAAACTCCTGATCAATTGCTATTGTTTGAGTTTTCCCTTGCGATATCGGTGAGAGTTGTCACCTAATCTGAAATCAGTTTCAGAATCCTCTTAAAATTATAATAAATCAACATGAGATCTGATCAATGGTAGCATAACAAAGAGCGGTTTTGGTGGCTTAACCTATTTATAGTTGAACAGCTAAGATTGTGGAACGACCTAATCCTAATATGCAACATGAACGGGGAAAGTCAATCTTCCTCTTGGCGATTTTTTTTCACCCTGGCGACATACCGAGACCTCCAGTTATACACACAAGCTTAAATGTTGACCGTTTCGATTCAATAGGTGAAAGGCCGCTTACTCTGTCCACATTGCTACTCCGTAGAACAGATTACCCAGGATGTAGTCCAGCATCCGACCATAAGCGGAGTCAAGAGAGCCTTAGACAACTGTTTAAAGGATGTATATACTTGCACATAACTCCCACCCATCCAAATTGCTCTTTTTTACATATCATTTTTTCATTTTTGTTGTCAACAAGTTTTCATTTTATTTGATTAGAACATTTGCTATTGAGCATTTGAAATACACAGTCATTCTTAGCGACACCTGATGTGCTTAGAGAATTCATTTAAATTCTCTGCCCACGCGTTGCTAATCTTGATAAAATAGAATATCAAATAGTCTTATTTTTCACTTTTTAAACCCTAACCGGCTTTGCCAGTTATGACCATTTTTCTGAATGAGTCAACCGAATCTCAGACAATGGTCAATAAACCGAACGATTTTTTTCATGTGTTCTCTGAGTGGCACATCACCTCTCTTGAGACTTTTTAATTACTTTGCATTTCCATGCATTCACGCACTTATTTCGTCTCTCAAACAACACATACAATTTCTGTATTGTCATAGAACATTTGTAATTCTTGTTTAGAATGCATTTCAGTAAACATGAAGATTAGATGACGGTTAAGATTTTTCAAAAAGGCGACTAAACTGTATATTTTATAACAGATTATGACATGCTGAACGTATTGGAGTTAAAATCAATTGAGCATTATGTATTAATAGGAAAACACACTTTTTATCACTTTTTAAATTAGTACATCGCTTTATTACAAATATGGCGGCATGATCGATACAAAAAGTGGAATGGAAACGAGATGCAATGAAAAGAAGTAAAGTCTATTAATGAGTTATAAAAATAATTTATTTAAAAAACAAAGTATCACGACATAATTCTTGTGAATATTTTAATTTAAATTATTTTTATATAGTTAGCGACTAACTTCGATCCAATCAAACATGTCGTCATCTAGAAAATAAGCCGATAATACTAGCATATTTACCCATTCAAAAAGTGTTTTCTTCAGATTTCATAAGTAATACTAAATTGATTTTAACTCCAATACGTTCAAAGCATGTCATAATCTTTAAAAATATACAATTTTTATCGCCTATATATAATTTTGCCACGTTCTGTCTTGCTTCTTGCTCCGTCAAACTCTATCTGCTATGCTGGATTTTTGGTTGTTTGTTTTTATCAGGATTTAGCATTTCACACTTGGCTTGCAAACTTTCTCGTTTTGAACGAGCGAGAATTATTTTCATAGGTTAAAAATGTTGAGTTTGCCCATTTATGTGAAATCAACATTTTCTTTATTTTGAGAACGGTGAAAAGGAAATAATAAGCTAAATGAATGGAGAAAGAAAGAGAATAGCTTATACAAGTTAGTAACTTTTTATGTTCGTCTGCATCGCATCTCTACCTCCCCACCACACCTTCCTGTATTAGATGTCTTTAATCGTCTTTTCATGTCTAATTTCCGACAACTGTAAATAAACTTTAAATGTTATGTTAATGCACTGTTTCCCATTATCTTTCTTTTCCAACACAAAGAAAGGTTGCCGCACGCTAAGAGAATGATATATTCCCAATATGTGGAAATCAAAATGGCAATGGCTGAATCCTTAGAAAATGACCTCCAGTCTGAAGTAGAATTGGCCCAAAATGGATGGTTACATTTGTGATAATATGGACTCCCCTCCCTAAGAGCAAGTTTACTGCGCATGTGTAGTAGTAGTAGTAGTAGTTTTATCCAAGCTGCTGCTGATTGTTGTTGAGCAAATCAGACTCTTGCACAGGGCCCACAAAGATCGTGCCTCAGGATTTTCTGGTCTGTATAAAGTCCTCATTGGTCATAGCTTTTCGTTATACATGCAAGATGTAAGGTTTTCATTCCCAACACTCAGAGCAGCAATGCCCAGCGATTGCATACAAAGTTGGGAAAAGTTTGGGCCAGAACACACAAACAAATGGTGGTTCCACATATGCAGAAGCAATATTGTTATGAATTTGTGGTTCTGCACCTGACACATCCTTGCTTGCCACACACAGAGGCAGAAACGATCAGAGAATGATGGATTCTGATGTTGACACCTTCTGAATTTTCACCAGAGCCCTGTTAACCAGGCAGTTCTGCCACCGCCCTTACCACAATGAGGAAGCATTGGCATTCCCTTATAGCTGTTGGCGATGCTGATAATAAGTTTGCATGAACATGGAAAAATATAGCATTGTTATTGTTAAATAGAGAAAGAAAACGAAGCTGGTTGTTTTCGTAGTTTGTGAATGACAGTACATCCTTCTGGGCGGATGGAAGAAAAGATGATTATAATTTGGGCGTTTTTTGTGGTGCGAAAATGCCAGTTAAGAGTGTTGTAACTTTGTGTGGCAGTGTAGACACCTTGGATTGAGTTTTCTCTTTTTGCTCTCCAAACCTGTGCTTTTTTAGACATCTCCATAAAACATCCTAGATTTGACCATTTCTTGACGTGCATGCATTTGATTGGTTAATGCTATGCATAAGTGGTTAATTTGCACATGCGCACATTCATTTGACTTTCCTTTTTCAAGGTGAGAACAACTCAAGTAACTAGTTATATCAAACAAAAAATAAGTGAATACTGACACCAGCTATGAAGAAGAATGCCACGTTAACAATAAAAAAGTTTAACTGCAAACTCATTATATGTGTACAGTAAAAGCGACCATTTTGTATCGCCCTTCTGTCCTATACTCTCGTTTCCTATCGTCAATGAATACCTGAAATTTTGAAAAATAACAACACAGTATATGTTGCAATATTTAGCTACGGTAAAGGTAAAGTTAGAATTGAAATTTTTCCACATGTTCAAAAATAAGTTAGAGAATGGAAAATTCTATTAGAAGTTAAGAGTAGAACGAGATATACGTGTACAGGAAGTTGAATCATGAGTGGAAGTCCGAAATGACACGTAGGGAGGACGTCTTTCTCTTTGGCAGACGAGCTGATTGTGTTAAATCGCAGTTCTCAAAGCTCCATCTTTGTTTTGGCCCCCAACCTGCATGGTGTGGGTGATGGGAAGTTTATGTGTTACCCTATAGTGCTGGGAGATAATGAAAGAATAAAACATCAAGGACCATGATCTATTCAGTAACAACGTTGCCAGAGTTTTTTTTCTTTTATGTTGTAGATAATAATAGCTACCAAGCGAAAGAGGAAGATGACAACTTTGGCTGCTACATCACCACTGCGACTACAGAGAGAAGACCAGCTGTTGCTGTCAGCAAAGTGGACTACAGACAAACTGTGGGTATACATATATAAAACATTATTCTTGTGTATACCATGACTGTATATGTAGTGGTGGCCTTATTTTTTAGTACAACTTTGTAGCAGTTGCATGAACAAACTATTTTGTATCAGTCAATGTGACCGGCAATGAGATTGTAATTCGGCTTGGCGATGATTACATAATCGCTTCTTCACCGTTTTTGTGCAAAAGCCAAATCACGCATGATCTTCAGTTCACAGTTTTTCTTCTATCTGTCAGGATGCGCCTTTTCCTGTTCTCAACCTGACTCAACCACAAGCGGGTGAGATATAGAACTCCGGGATAATACCACTACATCTAACCGACATGGATCGGCCCATTGTACTATCTTCACTTTTTTCCTGCGTTCGCGTGAATAAAACTGCATCTGTATTTAGTTGTGGAGCCATTATTTATTTTGTGGAAGAATGGTGATCCTTTTTGCTTATGTAACATTTCTATTTCAGTCAGATTCGGTCAAACGTATTAATCTTCCAAGTAAGTTCGTCATTCTGATTTTCTTCCCGATTTAAACCAAAAACCTGAAATTGGTTCCACACTAAAAGTCTTTAGTTAATTGAGTTAATTAGTTAGCTGTTTCTCACCTTCCCAATTCCTTAGATCAGCGCCTTGTCATTTTCTTCCCTGACTCCTTTCTGAATCCTAGAATTTGAAGATTACAGAGTTTATTTGGTTAATGATGAGTTCGAAGGGTTAAACAGTTTCTTCATATGCTATAATATATATATATATATATATATGGTTTTATGCGCTCCGCTACTTTTGGAGCTGCTCCCGGTCCTGCTCCAATGCTCAAAATTGGAGCTGGCTCCTCTCACACTCCCCATTTTCAAAAAGGAGCCGCTCCAGCTCAAACTCCTGTAAAAAAAGAGCAGCTCCTTTTCAGCGCTCCATTATGAGAATGTACCTTCTTTCATAAACGTTCTATTCTGCCAATGAGTAGTCAAAGGATAGGAGTGGGTGTCAAAGGATCTCGTCAATATAGGTGGGGATGTCACCGTAAAATAATATTTGACAAAATCTCACTAATATTTTGAGATGTGCTAAGGGTTATAGGAGAACATGTCGGACGAAGCATAGGATTATACGTAAATTTTCGTTTCCTGAGATATAAAATAGAAATAGAAAAATCCCTGAAGTATTTTAAAACAATTTTAATTTTCATTACATTATTATTATTTTTTCAGGGAAGGAAAATTTGACCCGATATTTTTTCTATTTATTTTGGAAGGGAATTTAGATTTGTTTTAAGTAAATAAAGTTTTACTTTTAAACATTATTAGTGATTATTTTCTTTTTAAAGAAAACATTTCTCTGGCAGAAGAGAGACAGCCAGGGCAACATTAATTGTCGTGCTGTTGTTTAATATTTGTTTGTTTTATGAACGTAACTATATTGTATAATGTATATTATTATTTACCACCGAGAAACGTGCAAGTACTTTCAAACAAATCGATTTATCCATTTTTTTTTCAATAGTACAATTTAGGGGGAAAACAACCGAATGAAATTTATTTTTTAAAGATTGAATAAAAAAATATTTTTCATAAGTTGGCCAAAAAATATCAATAAATTGTCAATAAACAATTCAGAGATCCATTTAATGTCTTAAAATTTCATACAAAATATCTGGCCTAGACCTTGGGAGTTGAAAAAATATTGGGTCAAATTTTCCTCCCCCAAAAAATTAACTGGAGCAAGTTTTCCTAGGTCGGGCAAACACATTTATTAAAATTAAAAATTTTAATAAAAAAGGTGAAAACGTCTATATTTGAAATCTCTAACAAAAACAAACTGTTTAGAATTTTAATATTCGATAATAGATTTTTAAGATAAAGAAAAGTATGTAATCTACTTTCGGTTCTAAAAAAACAACAACTTAATCAGAAAGTCTAATTATTTGCTTTTTTAAATTAAAATTTAAGATATTTTCTTTAATTTAATTAAGTTTAAACATCGGTTTAATTGTAGAATAGAGACCACTGGGTTTTTTTCCGCTCATTTCGCTTGGTATTCGCCCAAATGCTGGATGAAACTGAATGTTGGTCTTAATTGTATTTTTGGTCATGAAATAAAGTTCTCATTTACTTTTTAAAGTGTTGAGAATCTAACTTTAATTCCAGGTTTTAATCGCTAGCGGCCATGTTGGTTTTTATTGTTTTTTCCTTGGACTAAAGATATTTTTTCCTTGGACTAAAGATATTTTTACTACTTTAACATTTTATTACACACAAAAAACAAACTTTGAACATTCTATTTACAAAAGCAAGTTCTAACGGAATTTAACAAATTTAAAAGCAAACATGAAAAGGTTAAAACATACTAATCCTGAATTTAAGAATAACAAAATGTCGTCGAAAAAACGACGGGTAAAAATGTGGTATAAAAGTTCAATTTAATATATGCTAAAAAATAAATTAGAACTTTTTGTTAGGATAAAATATACCATTTCACCCAAAAATCGATTTTATCGAACATTTGGGTGAATACCGAGCGAAATGGGCGAGAAAATCCAACGGCCCCTATAGTACAATTGAACCTAAAATTCTTTATTTAAAAACACGAATTAAAAGAAAAATTGGCTTATTTATTCAATCAGCAATAAACATCCTTGTCATAAATACAAAAAAGTTCAAATCTTTAAGAAAATAACTTCAAAGACATCTATAGATTCACTGGCGCATTTGAAGACATTTGTTGCCAAATTGTCTCCTGCCTTAAGAAAACTGTCCCATCAAAAATGTAACATGTCGATGTGAAAATCTACTGGTGTCTATAAAAAAATCTGAGAAGTTCAAATGCTCTGTTTTCATGTGTAACTCTCTCATTCTTTCTCCCTTTCTCTCCCCCTCCCTCTCCCCCTCTCTCTCCCTATCTCATATACATTTACCAGAGATATAATTTTTAAAAATAACTCTGAGTTTAGCTGAGACTTTCTTTTCTTTTCCTTTTTATTGCTGAATGAAAAACAAATGTTTAAAAAAAAAATCAAATAATTTTGGAGCACGGAGCGCGGGAGCGATAAAACCACGCTCTTTAGTCCCAAATGGAGTTGCTCCCGCTCCACTTCCACTGAATATAAAATGAGCCCTCCTCTCCTTCGTTCCAACAAAAAAGAGCATGCTTCTGGAGCGCGCTCCTTTTTGGAGGGCTCCGTAAAGCCTTGTACACACACACATATATATATATAATATATATATATATATATATATATATATATATATATATATATATATATATATATATATATTTATACATATATATATATATAGGGCGAACCCTCATATCACGAGGGACTTCGACCAGGCTAGCAGTCTGGAGAGGGATGGGCGCCGCTAGACTACATTTGCCCAAGACACACTGCATGGAAAAAAATGAACATAATACAAAAATCCATACCGGCGCGGCCGTCACACGGGTTAACAAGGGTCACGCCCCCCGTCTCGCATCAGGGCGCTGGTGAAAAGTGTGCTACTGATGCAACAACAGGAACAACGAAAATAAGAGGAAGAGACAATGTCAGTATAGCCACATGGAATGTCAGAACGCTTGCCCAAACAGGAAAACTGCAAGAACTCATAAATGGGCTGAAGGGTTACACATGGCATGTTGTCGGACTATGCGAAGTCAGATGGAAGAATATCGGTGAACACCTTACAGATGATCACCACATGCTGTACTACAGCGGTGAAGTGGATAAGCACATGAACGGAGTAGGCTTTCTCGTCAATAAAGCCGTCAAAGACTCAGTACTCGGGTGCCATCCAATATCCAGCAGGCTCATCGCCATTCGCCTTGGAGCAACACCATTCAACATCACAATAGTACAAGCCTACGCACCAACAACTGAGTACAGCGACGACCAGGTGAAGGAATTCTACGCTCAACTACAGGAAACCATCGACAAGGTGGATAAGAATGACATTCTCATCATTCAGGGAGACTGGAATGCCAAAGTGGGTGCAGATGCACTCGAAGATTGAAAAAACTACTGCGGCCCCTCCTGCAACGCAACAACCAACGAGCGCGGTTTGCACCTACTGGAATTCGCTAGCTACAACGACATGGTGCTGGCAAACACTCTTGGTGAACACAAGGCTTCAAGACGATGGACGTGGCATGCCCCCAACGGATCACATCACCAGCTTGATTATATCATGGTACAGAAACGGTTTAAATCGGGAATCAACAGAGCCAGGTCAAGAGCATTTCCAGGAGCGGATATGGGAAGTGATCATGACCTGGTGATACTGAACTTCAGGGTACGACTAAAGAAGCTCAATAGGCCAAAGAACACTAGATTAAAGTTCAATTTAGACAGACTGAAAGATCCCGACATACTCGAAACCTTTCAAGCAACAATTGGCGGTAAATTTGCTGCTCTCCTCAAACTTGAAGAGGATACGCAAACACTGACCACCAAATTCAACAAAGTGATGACCGAAACAGCGAACGAAGTCTTGGGGAAACAGCGCCGGAAAACTCAACCATGGGTCACAGACGAAATCCTCGATATGTGCGACTCTAGGAGAGAGCTTAAGAAAACCAAGAACCCTGAAGAAGGAGTGATAGCGTACAGAAAGATCAACAAGCAAATCCGAAAAGGAATGAGAGAGGCAAAAGAAGACTGGATAGACAAACAATGCATTTCAGTCGAAGAGAACCTAAACAACAACAATAGCAAGAAGGCTTTCCAAATAGTGAAAGACCTGATGAAGCAGAAACCATCAAGAGCCAACACTATCCACGACAAAGAGGGCCGATGCCTAACAGAAAATCAATGCATCCTGAACAGGTGGACAGAATACTGCTCAGATCTGTACAACCACCAGAACAACGGAGATATCAGTGTTCTAACCAGTCAGGAGTCAACGAACAGTGATGACCACCCAATCCTACGGGAAGAAGTAGTTCATGCTATTAAATCATTGAAAACGGGAAAAGCAGCAGGAGTAGACAACATCCCAGCCGAAATGATTAAGAAGGGAAGAACAACAGTAACCGATATCCTAACACAAATCTGCAACAAAATCTGGCAGACTGGAGAGTGCCCGTCAACTTGGACACAGTCACTCATCATCACGCTTCCCAAGAAAGGTAACCTACAGCTGTGTCAAAATTACAGGACCATTAGTCTTATCAGCCATGCCAGCAAGGTAATGCTGAGGGTCATTTTCAACAGACTTAGACCACAAGCAGAAGAGATCATCGCTGAAGAACAAGCTGGATTCCGTAGGGGTAGAATCACTACAGAACAAATCTTCAATCTACGAGTTCTGAGCGAAAAGTACAGACAAGAACAACAAGAAATATACCATGTGTTTGTTGATTTCAGGAAAGCCTTCGACAGGGTCTGGCACGACACACTGTGGTCAACAATGAAGAAATACAACATGGGTCAAAAAATGATCAAAATAATACAGGAGTTGTATACTAAAGCCACAAGTGCAGTTCTCGTTCAGGGTTCAGTGGGGGATTGGTTTCACACTGCAGTTGGGGTTTGCCAGGGCTGTCTGTTGTTGCCAACACTCTTCAACATCCTCCTTGAACGAATCATGTCAGATGCCCTTGATGATCACGTGGACACAGTCAGCATTGGTGGACGAACCATCACAAACCTCAGATTTGCCGATGACATTGATGGACTTGCCGGAAATCAAACAGAACTTTCTAATGAGCCGCCTCGACAGAACATCCACAAGGTACGGAATGGAGATCAATGCTGAAAAAACGAAGCTGATGACGAATAGTGGACAACCATTATCAACAATGATAACAGCCAACGGCCAAGAACTGGAAACCGTAAACCAGTTCAAATACCATGGCGCTATACTCAGCAACAAAGGATCCAAGACTGAAATCTTGGCAAGAGCAGCACAAACGGCAGCAGCACTTGCAAAACTGAAATCAATCTGGAAAGACGGAAACATTAGTCTCCGTTGCAAACTGAAGCTGCTGCATACACTAGTATTATCCATCTTTTTGTATGCATGTGAGTCATGGACCTTGACAGCTGAGCTCCAAAGAAAGATCCAAACGGTAGAAATGAGATGTTACAGAAGAGTGCTTGGCATCTCTTACTCAGACCATGTCACAAACGAAGAAATTCGCGCGCTCATCAACGCAAATCTGAACAACTACGAAGATTTACTGACAACTGTAAGAAAAAGAAAGCTTGGATGGTATGGTCACGTGACAAGGGGCAGTGGTCTCTCCAAAACCATCCTTCAGGGAGCAGTGCAAGGCAAGAGAAGGAGAGGTAGACAACACAAAAGATGGACGGACAACATCAAAGAGTGGACGGGCTACAACTTCGCTACAACCCAGTCCATTTCCCATGACCGTCAGAAGTGGAGACAGCTGGTGTGGAGTTCATTGGTGCAGCGCCCCTACGACCCAGGAGGAGGTTAAGGGACCAAGTCAAGTCAAGTCAAGTCATATATATATATATATATATATATATATATATATATATATATATATATATACATATATATATATATATATATATATATATATATATATATATACTAAACATTATGACATTAAGAACCTCTTGGAGTTAATATAAATTTAGTATTACATAGTGATAGGGGGAAAAATACTTTAATACTTTTTTTCCGTCTTGAGCGAGATACAAAAAAACATGGCGGCATCCCGTAAGACTATTTGGTGAAAATCACGCTTCTTGTAGCATATTTACACATTTCAAATGTATTTTTTTTTTATTAGCTTTAAAGTATAGCTTTAAGTTTAATTAAACGTTTTTAGGTTTTTTGATGTAGAGGTTATGTGGTTAGTTGGGTGGGAAGAAAGTCAGGATATAAAGCTTATAGGGGATGATACAAACTCTCTATATTATGCTTACGTCACGAAACGTTCACACGAAAGGAAAAACAAAACCTTTTTATAACAACAAATAATGGGTTTATTAAATAAATGTACATATGCCGTATAGTATAGGTTAAAGAAGTTCAACAGTGTCCAAGTGAGGAAAGTTCTTTAGGCTGCTGAAGGTCAGTCAGCAGATAGCTTCAGGTGAACGTAGTAGGTGCTGAAGCGTCCAGTGGACGGGGGGGGGAGTCAGGAGAGAGAATGTAGGCGTGTTTCCTTGTTGCTGGCAATTCATGTTACCAGTGAAGGTTAGGTCGAGGAGTTTGAATGTTGAACTCTCAGGTAGGGTGTTATTTACCATGACAATTGGTGGTTGAAGAGGTTTCTTGTAGTTGTTGAAGGAAAGGAGCTTTGTCTTTGCGGCATTAAAAGTTACCAACCATTTATGACCCCAATCCACTACAGCCTGGAGGTCATTTTCTAAGGATTCAGCCATTGCCTTGGATATGATCGCGTCCGTTTTGCCCACATGATGAAAGTAAAGTGTGGTGTTGTCAACAAATATACCTATCTCAGACTCAATATTATCAGGGAGGTCGTTTATGAAAATCAGGAACAATAAAGGTCCAAGGATAGATCCCTGGGATACACCAGCATTTATGTCATGTTGATTAGA
The DNA here is from genome assembly GCA_963556195.1 of Sepiola atlantica. Taxonomy (NCBI): domain Eukaryota; kingdom Metazoa; phylum Mollusca; class Cephalopoda; order Sepiida; family Sepiolidae; genus Sepiola; species Sepiola atlantica. Next base: position 42,796,153 of record OY744531.1, read on the forward strand.
TGAACGGCCATTGAGGACAACCTGGATCTTTCTTTTGGTTAGGAAGGATCTAATTATATTAAATATTTGCCCAGTAATACCATATGAGCGTATTTTTAAGAGAAGCCCTTTGTGTCATACCTTGTCAAAGGTCTTGGATATATCAAGTGCTACTGCCCTAGCTTCACCTGCCTTGCCCAGTGTATGATATATGCGTGGTGGTCAGAAAGAAGTTTAGCATTAACTAAGTGCCGGACTATCGCTAGATTGATTAAGGATTCAAAGATTTTAGCAAAGATCGGGAGTAGACTGATTGGTCGGTAGTTCTGAGGATCAGTTCTATCCCCAGAATTCTTGAAGACTAGTACCACAGAAGCAATTTTCCAGCTATCGGGGAAGCAAGATTCAGCTAGGACTTTGTTGTAGAGTTTGGAGAGGACAGGGACCAGTTCAGCTGAGCATTTCTTTACTACTATTACAGGTATAAGATCAGGCCCACAAGCTTTGGAGGTGTCAAGGGTTTTTATGATGTCTCTGACCTGGGATGGGGTGATGACCAGGTTCTCAAGTGTGGCTTCGGTCTGCAATTGGAATTTAGGGAGGGGGTGGTTTTCTGAGTCCAAAGTGAGGTTTGAGGCGAAACACTGGGCAAGTACTTCAGCCTTATCAGTTGCTGTGCAAACGACATCATTGTGGTTTGATAGTGGGGGAATCGTTGATTGACCATTGTTCACCACACTATTGTAGATTTTCCAGAAATTGCGAGTATCTAGTTTCTGTGACTAAATGCGTTTTTTGGTTATCTCTGTATACCTTCTCTTAGCTTCACCTATCACTACTTTACACTTATTTCTTGACTCTATAAATTTCTGTCTATTAGCAGCTGACTTTACAGAATGCTTGCTGCCTCTCAACAATGGCAGCTGCACATTTCGAGGCGAACCATTGAGGAGAGTGAGGTTTGCTGGAGAATTTTCGCATGGGGACATAGGCTTCAATGCCTGTTTTGACCCAGGAAAATTACACGAAATAATACATTTTCACTAAAATTTCTAATAAAGTAATGGGTTAATTATATTCCGTGATCGTTAATTAATAAATACCGAAAATTTCATTAAAATTGGTTGATTTCCTGAATTTTGCCGAATTTTGAAGTTAAATGCCCATAATCTGATTGTTCGACAAATTTCGTTTGTTACTTTAGAGCATGACGTCATTTTTCAGTGCTCTGGCCTCCTTTACGACGGCCGTGAAACTGCTCACTCTCAGTAGTCTAAGTCAGAACAAAGGAATAAAAAAAATTAGCAGAAAATTATTTAAATCAATATAACGATTTAATAATAAAAATCATCCTATTTATTTATTTTATTAAATAAGTAAAATATAGCTGAAATGCGATAAATATTTTGTTAACAATCTTTGAAAAAAAAAGAAAGAAAATTTACCCCAGCGCGTTTTATGAGACTTCCGGTTTTATTCAGTGCGGGATCATTACATCATGGCTGACAAAAACAGTTTCTGTGCTTTGCCGCTTTCTCGCGTGAAAACTATTATGAAAAGTTCCCCAGATGTTTCCAGTATAAGCCAGGAAGCTTTATTTCTTACGGGAAAAGCTACAGTAAGTATCTGACCCGTCATTCCTTTGTAACATCATAATATTTTGTAGAATTTTTTAAAGAACTTCTGGCGGACCTCCCAGCGCATTGTTACTGATTTAAAAAAAAAACTCTTCGTAGTATTCATCGATTAAGATTATGAATTAAAAAAAAAATTATTTGTTTAATTTTTAGCATGGGGTTTACTGTTTTTGTCCGGCATTTATAACGACAGCTAACAACGAAAAAAGGGGTGAAAAACAAACAAATAAGCAACAAAAAAATGTTACCAAAGGCAAAATCAGTTACCCTTCTAACTATCTCGATAAGTTAAATTTGTGTTTGAACTTATTTGGTTCTTTGTGACATTAGGTCCGAGCTCATTTTGACCCCGTCGCTAGGGTCAGGGTTAAAATGGGGTTTAGGGTCATGGTCAAAGTTACCGCGGGTCCTAATGTAACAAAGCACCAAGGCAAAATAAGTTACTCTTCTACCTACCTGGATAAGTTTATTTGTGTTTTAACTTATTTTAAAACGTTTTTTTAGTTCGATTTAAAAGTAGTGTCGAGACGTCACGTAGTCACATGCGGCCATTTTTCTGTTTTCCATTCTAACATGACGTCTCGACACTACTTTTTATTAAAAAAGCGGGCTCTTGTATATAACGGGTACACGGACGAAATTTATATCCATTTTTTAAATAAGAAGTCCTGCAAATTCAATTAATAGAACATTTATTGAAGAAAATAGAATTTGGGAAAAATCAACAGTATATTTTTTTCATTTCAAAACTAGCAAAACAATTGTTTTGATTAACAGATTTTTTTTATAATTTAAAATATTAAATTATCGCAGATATTTTTATTATTGGGATTAATGTGGCGGCATCTCTGGACGGGATCGTCACTAAAAAAACGATTTAGTGTCCTTTTCATAGCCACCAAAAATCCAAAGTTGTCGTGGAATACGGCCGGTATTATATTTACGGCGTGAAATTATGTACTTAAAAAAAAGTTGTCTGCCCCTTCTTACACCATTGGAACTCTTCTAAAGTAAATTTCGCCCGTGTACTCGATCTATACAAGAGCCAAAAAGCGTCTTTAAAAGTTTTAAATCGAACTAAAAAAACGCTTTAGAATAAGTTAAAACACAAATAAACTTATCCATGTAGGTAGAAGAGTAACTTATCTTGCCTTTGGTAACTTTTATTTATTTTTACACCTTTTTCGTTCTGTTAGCTGTCGTTATAAATCCCCTTTAACGTAAAATGGCGTTTTTTCGGTAATTTTATAGAATCACTCCCCTCACCAATCGGGTGTTTTTTTTTTTTGTGGTTAAACCCCCTAATAACTAAAGAGCATAGGTACATTACAGAAAATAAAAAACAAAAAAAACAAACATCACTTGTGCATTTTAACATCCCATCAAATTTAGAAAGCCAATCTTAACATGGGGGGGGGGCTTTGTTAACTCTTCCTTTGCCGCGGATGGAACTCTCCTAAAATGAAAACAACTATGTTAAAATGCACAAGTGCCAAACAAACTCCCTTAACCCTACCACTAATCCTAAGTTCAGGTAGCAACCCCCCCCCCCCTCCCAAAAAAAAAGAAGATAAGTAGAAAAAAACGACAGGAGTGATTCTATAAATGTTAAAATACCGATTTTTTTGACAGGTCTATAGCCCCCAAAATCCTGTTTGTCAAATGTATTTTGAGAACTTCGAGCAAGGCAATCATTTTACGTTAAACTTACATAGCCAAGTGAACTCTCCTCTAGAAATTGGTACTTCTACACAATTTGAACCAAACAAAATCGACTTTTGCCGAAGCAAATTTACGTAAACAACCAGAAACCACCATCTAATCGGAAGCTGAGAGAAAAAAAATCATGGCAGACGACAAATAAAGACAACGTAAATTGACTAAACTGAAAATGAATTTTATGCTGCGAAAATAAATTGACTTATTTTTTTACCCTAAACTATGTAGGGTAAACTGAGGTTAAATGGGCCATTTTCTGGTGTTTTCTTTCTTTGACATCTGATAACTTCCCCCCAAAATGCATGTTTCTTTAATCGCACGGACTTAACGTCCCCTCGCTGTATAGAACACAAAATTTCCTGAATTGCATATTTCTCGGCTGTTTAAAGAGGAACGCTGCACTGTTCCCTAATGCTGTCGGACCATCTTTTTGGTTGACGTCATCTTGGTCTTTCGTTTGAGAAGTCTTTTCTGTAGCTGGCATTTATCATCCCACTACTCCTAGCAACATGACCAAACCATCAAAGATTCCTAGCAACATGACCAAACCATCAAAGATTCCTAGCAACATGACCAAACCATCAAAGATTCCTAGCAACATGACCAAACCATCAAAGATTCCTAGCAACATGACCAAACCATCAAAGATTCCTAGCAACATGACCAAACCATCGAAGATTCCTAGCAACATGACCAAACCATCGAAGATTCCTAGCAACATGACCAAACCATCGAAGATTCCTAGCAACATGACCAAACCATCGAAGATTCCTAGCAACATGACCAAACCATCGAAGATTCCTAGCAACATGACCAAACCATTGAAGATTCCTAGCCGACACTACATCTTCAATGGTTTCCGTCATGCCCAGCGCTTCGCGTATCCTAGTTTTACTAAGCCTGTCATTCCTAGTAACCTTGAGAATTGTCCTAAGACATTTGATCTCACACACCAACAGGGCTCTGACTTTTTGTTCTCCAGTAGTCCATGTCTCTGAATTGTATATGGCTATTGGCAGAATGAGTGCCTTATACGATCTAACCTTAAGGGTTCTGGACATGTCTCTAGAGATCCATATTGCGTTTATTAAATGGACAAACGCCTGTGACGCCATAAATATCTTGTGCAAGACATCTGAAGCACAGTTGGGAACAAGACTGCCAAGAAACTTGAACTCTGCAACTTTTGGAGTTAATTGATTGTCTCTTTTTATTTCTTCATCAGCTTCTGGTGACATAATTACACAAGTAAAGGGGATTAATCTTCAAGCCCCATTTTTGGCAGGTTTTTTCAAGCTCAGAGGTTGAAATTTTAAGTTTTTCAAAAATAGCAGATATGAGTGTGGTATCATCTGCATATCTAACACCAATTGACATGTCATCTCTCAATTGGAACTCTTTGTCCAAAACTGTAATATCCTTCATTATGTGTTCGAGGAATACGTTGAATAGACTTGGTGACATTATGCAGCCTCAGTACTAAAACGTACCAAGATTTATGCGGTATTTTACGTATCTTAGGGGCACCTATATTAAGAGTTTTAAAATCACTGTAAAGAAAAGCATTAAGAATGTTTTCATCAACACGTGTATGTTAGATGAAGTTACTTTACTATTGTAGACCTTTTTTTAAAATAAAAGTCCTCTTAAACATCAGTATCGCTTGGTAAAACACAAGACACACATACCTGTCGCATATCACAACTCATATAAGGTCACAAATGTGGAACTAGCATAAAATGAACTGATACAATATTTAGACACAGTCACACCTGGAATATTCCAAAACAACAACAAAAACTCTGCATTGGTAGAGTTTTTGTTGGGAATGGGAATCATTATGCACCTTTAAAATTATATACCACTCTCCTGCTAGATTTGATAAATATGTAAAAATGCAGGGTGACCCACTTCACCCCTGTCACTTAATTCTAAGAAAAAGCTAGTTTCTCATAAAAAAATTAAAAAATAGCTTTGCAATTATACTTATACTGCCATCTCATTTCAAGAATATCATAAACTACAATTCTCAAGTGATATAAATAGAAAGCAACAAAAAGTTTTATTAGATAATGAAAAGTGCATATCTTGGCATTCATACTTCCTTCTTCATCAGAGCAGAAAGAATGACAGTTTCAATGGCCATATCATAAAGACAATGTTTGATGCAATCCATAATGGAAGCATCAAACTATGGGGAAAACTAAGTTGGAAGAAAATAGGGATAATCATTCGTGGCCCATTTCATCCGGGGTACCCTACTAATTGACTGTTTGTTGACGACTGAAACCCTTGTGTATATATTTTTTTTTTTTTTTTTTTAAGGACTAAAAAAATTCTCTGTAGGAGAAAGGAAAAGTTGTCAACGACCGAGACCCTTGTGTTTTGTAAATGACTCAAAAACTTTTTTTTAGAAAAGTTTGTTCGTTTGTTCATTGTTTACTTTCATAACTAAAAAAAAATTTGGTACTTCTACAGAATCTGAACCGAACGTAACCTAAAATTTAGGTTATTTTTTTTTTTTTTATCTACTAACGAGTCACTGCTTATCAAGGTCCAAAGTTCACTCGAGGATAAAGGTTAATAAGTTTGTCAGGTGGACGGTCACACAACACCATGAGGATTGGAATTTGCTTATTTAAGAGGACGGCTCAACAAGAATTTATTAACTTTGGACTTGAAAATGACCATGTTGTAATCGGCTGGGAAGCAGCCCCATGGCAGTTCTTATGGAAGTTTCATTTGGTTTTAAGTACACAGAGGAAGAAAGGAAAATTATTTACAGTGGTTATAGCTAGATGAGTTTATGTTGTGAATGTTTTACAAGGGAAACCATAGATAGATGCTCAACTGAACTCAAATCATGGAAATACTGATAAAGACTAGTATAATTGCTCTTCTGTGATAAAGAGGATGTAGGGAAGAAAAGAGGACATCCCCCACTTGATTTCGAAGTTGGCCTTGTACACTGTCAAGGCAGTAATGTGTGCTCTAAGCATCACCTCCCTATATGTGGCAACAGTATTCCATCTTGGGGCGCATTTGACTCTTCTACAGGTAAAGGATACATGTGACTGGGGATAGTTTATGAATTTAATATTCCCTAAAAACTTTCTCCTTCGGAAGAAGCTGGCTTAACCCATCCGGGGTGAATGCTGCACCACGTATAAGTAAACGATTGTGTCAGGAATGAGCTACTTTCTGGAGCGGTAGAATGATCTAACCATTTTTCCAGCGACCTTAGCAACATATTTAATGTAAGTCTTCCATTTTAGGTCTGGAGTGAAAGTTAGTCCGAGGAGCTTATCAAAGCATGGGTCTTCAAGGAGATAGCCATTCATTTCAGTTGAAGCAAAGTGAGGGTTTGAGCGCTGGTGGTGAAAGGTGAGAAGCTTGGTTTTAGACGTATTAAAAGTAAGCAGCCACCTTTTGCACAATGTGCTCCAGGTCGGAAGAGAGAGAATCAAGATCTTGGTCATTAATGCTCTTCGAAGTGTTGTCATCTGCATAAATGTCAATGAATGTTCTTAGGATGTGATTTGGGAGATTATTGATGATCAGGAAGAGGGTTAAAAAAACAGTTCAGTTCAAATTCTGTGGAAGTATCAACATTTTTGGGTGTGTGTGTTTCATTGTTTATCTTTGTCCAAAATAAATCCTTGTTCATCAAGAAAAAATACAATGAGTGTTTTTGTTTGTTTGTTTTGATTATTTGATTCGGCTGTTTACGTAAATCTGCTTCAGCAAAAGTCTGTTTTGTTGGGTTCAAATTCTGTAGAAGTACCTAAAAATAAAACAGTAAATTAAAAAAATTTAAATCAGAATTTGGTGTTCAATTTATATAGTCACTCTAATGTAAGACCATATGTCGGTCCACTGGCCGACCCAAATGCTGTGTGCCGTGGTTTTTTGTTTGTCTTCTTGGTCTTGTCCTGGCCGTGTCGTCGTCTCCCACTGAATTATTAATTGAACCAAATTGTGATAAAACTACAATTAATTTGATTAAGATAATGTTTCAATGGTGGCCATCTTAAAGCTGAAAAGTTCAATATAACCATTATTCCAAATTTAAGTGAAAGCAAACAAGATTTTTTATTTTTTTTATTTAAATTTTAAAAAATTTACCTTCCAGAATGGCATCATTAAGTTGTTTTTTTTTTGGGGGGGGGGGGGGGGGGCAGTATTCTTGGAATTGTGAAAAATCTCTAAGAATTATTTTAAAGTTTATTAAGAAAAAAAAAATGCATGTTTTTATTTTTATTTATTGGCGCTGTTGCTCAATAGGCATCTGGAGATTTGTAAGCGGTTCCGACTATGAATGGAGAAAGCCAAATACACACGATATACAAATGTAGAAGGCGCTTATTTTTTTTTTATCAGATGATTTTTTAAAAATAAAATGATCGATTTCCAACTTTAATTTTTCTAACACTTTTCGTTTTTAATTTGTGGATGACAGACATTTTTTATTCAATTAGAAAAATCAATTTTTTATACCTTTTGCATATAATTTCCGACAGATTTCTCTCTGCCCCACCTTAAAAATTTTGCCTTTTTTTTTAATCCAATTTCTTTACACCAAACTGTTACAAACGTTTATTTTGCGTGTTTTTTGTTTCTGCCAGGCCGCTTTTTTTTCGTAAACATCGGGTTGGGGTTAGGAAAGGTACAAATTTAGCTTCATCTGTGCACTTATGAAAAAATAGACTAAAATACGGTTGATGAAAAAATAGACTAAAATACGGTTGAAAAAAATACAGACTAAAATACGGTTGAAAAAAATACAGACTAAAATACGGTTGAAAAAAATACAGACTAAAATACGGTTGAAAAAAATACAGACTAAAATACGGTTGAAAAAAATACAGACTAAAATACGGTTGAAAAAAATACAGACTAAAATACGGTTGAAAAAAATACAGACTAAAATACGGTTGAAAAAAATACAGACTAAAATACAGTTAAAAAAATACAGACTAAAATACGGTCATAGCAAAGATGAAAACACAATTGCCATGACAGTTTACGTACAAACAGAAAACACACGTGCAAAAAACAAACATTTGTAAACAAGTTTGCGTTAGACAAATTGGAAAAAAATACAAACTAAATTTCTTTACTTAAAAACAATTCCTGAAAACAGTTATCTATATAAGCTAAACACAACATTTTCTTTACTTTATATTTCTTCTTGCAAAAAAAATATAAACAGAAAAACAATAATCACTTAATACAGTCAGTCCGTTCGGCAAACTTTGTTACTGTTCGCCAGTTTCTGAAATGTTCGGTCATACTCGCCTTTGATGATGTAAATACTGCTATTTTCTTGAATGCCCATGAAGCAACTGTACCTATTTATCTAATCCACGTTCAAATATACTGAATTTTGCATTCAGTTTTAAATAATTCAACATTTAGTTGAAAGGATTGTTTACAAAAGTAAAATGAAAACTATCTCTCTGGGACCTTAAAACAGTATAGATTCTTAGAGTTATTAAGGAGAGTAGAAAATGGACTTTGGGTTTACTTTCAGCAGCCTCGTAACTCTCGCTTCTCTTATTTTATCCTTTAGTCCTCACATTTCATGAGCAATATTTCTGACAAAGGGGTAAGAATTGCTGTTTTCTGGGCTGGAATCTATCTATATAACACTTATCATTGGCTTGTTTTTGACCTTGAAGTAGTATTTAAAAAAAAATTTTTTTTTAGCTCCTTACATCAAGTGGCTTCGTGCCTTGTCTGGAGCGATTTCCATTAAAAAAAATATTTAAGACGACCCCAATGTCTATAGTCACTGTATATGCAAGTTTGGGGGGAGGAGCGTAGTATTTCAGGTATTCCTACAAAATAAGCCGATTTCTTGGATGGTCTTTCTTAGATAAACATTTTCCATTTGCAGACCTTCCATCTGCAAAATGGATCTATGCATCTCACCAAACATGCAACATTGTCCATGTTTACAATTTTTCTATCTGCAATTCATTCCATTGCGATTAAATTTATTGGTTTGTGACTTAGCAATAAAAACTATAAAGTAAGGTTGACACAATACCAGAATTTTAACTTTTGTACAATATTAGCTGTCCCTACCTGCAATTTATGTATTTATTTTGCTTTTTTAAATTTTTTTTTTAAAACTATGCCCCCCCCCCCCCCTTTTTTTCCAATCAAATGAAAGTAACTCTGTATGGGCGAATACAGTTATGTCCCCCCTTTTTTTTTTCTAAAGATGGCGGCCATTTGAAAATGATTCCGACCCAGACAAAGTATTTTCTGGAAGAAATTAAATCGAATTACATTTTATTCTTAACAACATGCACCAACGATCCACAAAAGTGACAAATCAGAATCAAATATTGATTTTGTAGGAACTTATCGATGATAAATACTAAAAAAACTGACTTTACTTTATATATTAGACTAGTATAAAAATAGCACTAATAAATGGCTGCATATGTTACACACCAAATGATTGCTTCGGAACAGTTTTATTGTACCTAATTTCACGCAAAGTTTTGGTTGAACCATAGCTTATGGTTTTCAGGCACATGTACATGCACACATAGTTACACAAGTTGCAGACCTTTAAATAAGATAGAACAGTGAAAAAAGAACAATAAGAAATAGTGAAAGCGCAGAAAGGGGGGTGGGAGAATCGTAAGTGATATGAAAATGACGGCTAGATCAAAACAAAAATCCTGTTACGTGATAAGTAGGGGAGATCAAAGGACTGAGTGGGTAATTGGAAAAAAACAAGTACAAAATGCAAAAGGAAAGAAAAAAAATTGAACAGTAAAATATTAAGCTATGAAAAATGTCTTTTTAAAACATTTTATTTCGTAGCATCGTAAATTTATATGGCTTTGGTATCGACCATATAAACACGTTATATAGTTTTAGAAGGTTGATACTTTTGACGACCGTAATATAACATACCATTTGATCTGTTGTATTACACAGATTCTTTTAGTGTTGACATCAATTTCTTAAAGCTGTCCAACGCATGCATGCCAGCATGTAAAACTGATGTTAAACCAAATATGATGATCAGAAAACTTTCTTCATTTTTGATTTAAATTTTTCTTTTCTTGTAGGAGTTCTTTGTACAAAACCTTGCCAGGGTCTCATTGACAAATGGGCGAGATCGAAAAACACTACAATATGGAGATCTGGCTGAAGTGGTTAATACAGAAGAAACTTTGCAGTTTTTACAAGGTAACATTTCTTTTTATTTGAAAATGTTTTTAAAATTGCTTTTAACTTATATATATATATATATATATATATATATATATATATATATTCCATGATAAATGCCAGTATACTGAAATCATATGCCCTTAATAGGGTTAAGATGAAAATTCATATACACTAAATGTACAAAAGCAAGGAAATTCCCAAATTTTTACACTTTTATTGTTATTAAGGGTATGACTACATATCAACCAAATCATTTCATTATCACATCACTACAGTATAAATATCTATGCATGAGTGGATGAAGTGTGTGAGGTGCGCTGAAGAAAAATTCCTACCAGTAAAATACATAGCCCTGTTGTGCTCGATAAGGTTTTTTGGAATTTTCTGGAAAACTAAGGTATATGGTAAACTGAAATTAAAATGCCATCAACTAGAACCTCTATCTCTGCCAAAAATCAGCTGAATCCATCAAATAGTTGATGAGATACAGGGTGGCACATACGTATAATATGATTTCATGATTGAACTTTCTGGATCTCTGGGTTGTCTTGACTAATGATGCTGAAATTCTACACACTTATAGAACCTATCAAATAAAAATTTTGTGCAAAGTTTTAACTAATTTGGTTTATTGGTTTTTGAGTTATGATTGATCAAAGAAATGAGATTTCTAGCATAGGCCGTTTTTGAAGTCTATTAAGGGATAGAGCGCTCTCGCGCCTCCCTTGATATATATATTATATATAATACCCAGGACAGGTATAAGCAATACATATAGCATTAGTTTAAAAAGTTTTGTTTTCTTTCTTTGGTAGGGTATGGTACGGTTTCTGTGGCACCTCCCTTAATGGTAAAATTTACAAAAAAAAAATGTGTTCACGTTACTCTATCTAGAATACATATTCCATAATGATAAGTTCAATAGTTTAGGATTTTACCAAGCATATACATATTATTGATGGTCATGCATCAAGCAGTCTTCACAACAACTGGACTTCTAAAAATGATTTTCTAAAAATTACTTTCTTATATCAAATTCCATTTCAGACCCGAATAGGTTGGATCAGGGAAAACCTAATTGATCCTCGTACCTTTCATTCTCTCATCCAGTGAGATCCATTTTCTGACAAAAGAGGAAGAATTGTTGTTTTCTGGGTTGGAATCTATCTAACACCTATCGTTGACTAGTTTTTGACCTTGAAGTAGTATTTTTTTTTTTTTTTTAGCTCCTTACATCAAGTGGCTTACATCGTCTGGAGCAATTTCCATAAAAAAAAGAAATTATTTAAGTTTGTTTAGTATTTTATGCTATTGCATTTTTGATCTAATCAATTAATAGTAAAAAAAAAAAAAAAAAAAAAGAAAAAAGTCACAGAGGCAAGAAAATAGTCACACCATTTTATTCAAAGTCGAAATTGATGGAATTTCAACTTCTGATTTTTCATAGTAATCACGATGCAAGATTTCAGCCAGCTCAGATAAATAGTTTTTGAGTTATCAATGTTACCATGGCATAACTACGCGAATATTTCATACAATATGAAGTAGTAGGGTCCAAATAAAACTGTGGTTCATCGTAATGTTGTGAGGCAGAGGTACGCAGTCTCACGCCACACTTATGTTCTTGTTTCTTACTTCATTTGATTATGGACTAGTTACACTTGTTACATTCTTGTCCTCCTCTGACAATTTCTTCTAGTAATTAATTTTTCGGTAAATAAATATCAATCTTTGGTGTGTGATCAAATTGTTTCTTTTTGTATTGAAAATACGAGTGTCCATAATCATGTCCGTTTTTATTGATTCATATCTAACTACATTACTTACCTTTTGAAAGAAAAGAAATATTTTAAGCTATTTTTCAATAAGCATTATTTTTTTTTTTTAGTGTACTAGAATTATGACCCTACCGCCCCAAATTCTAGTATATATTAAATTGTTTTTAATATATTTTAATATGTAGTTAAAGCAAAATAAGTTGTTTTGAACTATTAAAATAATTTCAAACACTATTGATAATTTTTACCCGTTCATTTATTTATTGTTTATTATCGCTTATGTTGAATTCATGTTTTGAAACATGACGTAAATCATAAATCTATGACATCACGCCAAAGCTAAAAAAATGTTATTATGGTAATGTTTTAAGCTCTATTTATAAGGAAGTCCAAATAAATCATTTGGTAGAACATCAGACTGAAGATCTCAAGGTTTTGATTTCCGGTCATGACATCTGCTTTATTTGTTAAGAATTTATTATTTAGTATTAATGCAATATTTTCCATTCATAAAAGTAGTTCAGATTTCTGATATTTCGAAATGAGACAAATTCCGCAATGTATTTTATTATATTTAAAAGAATTCTGACTGACAAACAGATAGACAAAATCTCTTTTTATATAAGATAAATTCATAATGGATTCACAAGACAATTATTTCGATTTTAGTTTTGCTTAGTCTTTCATTTTCACATATTGCTCTGTTGTAGTTGGACCCTGTGTCATACTTTAAATTTAAATCGATGGTTTGGAAGACTGTTGTAACTGAAGTCAGTAGCTAAAAGTGAGATGTGTGAGAAATTAGATAATAAAGGGTTGTCATGGATTAAAATATGTGTGGGTTTGAATTGTTTAGATGATGGGTTAGTTTTCCAGAGACAGTTATGGGACGCCAGGACATTGACAAACAATGATGTAGATCTATATGAGTTGGACGAGGAAAAAGCTGCCAGCAATTTACTCCCTTTCTATAGACAATTTACTCCCTTTCCATAGACAATTTACTCCCTTTCTATAAACAATTTACTCCCTTTCTATAGACAATTTACTCCCTTTCTATAAACAATTTACTCCCTTTCTATAGACAATTTACTCCCTTTCTATAGACAATTTACTCCCTTTCTATAAACAATTTACCCCCTTTCTATAGACAATTTACTCCCTTTCTATAAACAATTTACCCCCTTTCTATAGACAATTTACTCCCTTTCTATAAACAATTTACTACCTTTCTATAGACAATTTACTCCCTTTCTATAGACAATTTACTCCCTTTCTATAGACAATTTACTCCCTTTCTATAGACATTTTACTCCCTTTCTATAGACAATTTACTCCCTTTCTATAGACAATTTACTCCCTTTCTATAGACAATTTACTCCCTTTCTATAGACAATTTACTCCCTTTCTATAGACAATTTACTCCCTTTCTATAAACAATTTACTCTCTTTCTATAGACAATTTACTCCCTTTCTATAAACAATTTACTCTCTTTCTATAGACAATTTACTCCCTTTCTATAAACAATTTACTCCCTTTCTATAGACAATTTACTCCCTTTCTATAAACAATTTACTCCCTTTCTATAAACAATTTACTCCCTTTCTATAGACAATTTACTCCCTTTCTATAGACAATTTACTCCCTTTCTATAGACAATTTACTCCCTTTCTATAGACAATTTACTCCCTTTCTATAGACAATTTACTCCCTTTCTATAGACAATTTACTCCCTTTCTATAGACAATTTACTCCCTTTCTATAAACAATTTACTCCCTTTCTATAAACAATTTACTCCCTTTCTATAGACAATTTACTCCCTTTCTATAAACAATTTACTCCCTTTCTATAAACAATTTACTCCCTTTCTATAGACAATTTACTCCCTTTCTATAGACAATTTACTCCCTTTCTATAGACAATTTACTCCCTTTCTATAGACAATTTACTCCCTTTCTATAGACAATTTACTCCCTTTCTATAGACAATTTACTCCCTTTCTATAGACAATTTACTCCCTTTCTATAGACAATATATTATTAAAATATGCCACACTTCAACAAATATAAATGCTATGTTGTTTCAACGTTCTCATTTTGTATTAAAAGAGGAATACGAATCATATTTGATTGCATTTAAAATTTTGTAATTTTTTTTTTTTATTTTTTTATGTAGATGACTTTCTGTTAGTGTCTCTCGCGTTTAAGTTTGAAATAAATAACATTTTCATCGCTAAATATGCAGATGTAATGGATGCATCTTTATATGTCTGTCTGTCAATCTTGAAATAGCAGGGGAAGCAAGTGGAACAAAAGAAAATATTAAGAATTTAAAAAAGATTTGATAACTGTCTGTGCTGTTTTATTCATTTATATAGATAGAAGTAAGACTTATTTTGCCATCTAATTTACATGCATGTTTGTGGTGTGTACATGCACACGTATGTAAATTAGATGTCAATACTGAAGAAAAGTGATTCTTTCTCTAAATGCTTGGAGAAACATTAAGAAATATTAGTGATTGAATCAATGGAGGGTGAGAGAAATAGATAGCTTAGATGGAGAGATGGGTGACTTCTTCAGTTAATTATAAATTATAGCTAATTAGAACAATTGCAGCAGATTTTTTTTACCAACATAACTCAATCCCAGAACCAAGGTATATTTTAGCATGCATTTTGTGTTAAAGTATATGGGAAAACAAACGTTGATTAACTGACATGCAGTCTAATAATAGATTCTTATTTGTTGTGATCAACATTAAACGCGTCATTGTTATATATATATATATTTTACATACACAGAAGATGAAAGATGAGAATAAAAAATTATATAAATACAATATTTATTAAGACATCAGAAGTTCAAAAGCAAGGAGTTTCATTATCCTTAACCCATGGATTTTCAAAGACAAACTCTTTTCATCAGAGGATAAAACTCTGTAATGTAAATATTACCAGCAACATTTAACTTTGAAAATTAATACACATATATATGCAAAAACTTTTTGCTGAGAGGAATGTAAAGTTAGGACAGTATCTGTCAAATAAAAATTCTGTTAAAGTAAAAAATTTTTTAAAAAGAATACTCAAGGTGTTCAGGAGTTGTTGTTAAAAAGCTGAGTGTTCGATAGTGATCAACTAAGTTTGTGCATCCTGTGTGTGTAGAAGTCCGTGGGAAATGCGAAGAGTAAAAAGATCTAAGGTGAAGGTTATTGGTCAAAGTTTTTAAAAATCTTTATTTGTAACCCATGAAAACACTACTCTGCCTGGAAGCTGAAAGTTGGCAATGACCACTTTATTATTATACATCGAACTTTGACTGATAACTTTGCTATGGCTGTAAGGATAGAGTGAAAGTGTGCAAAGTCAAAGGTGGCTCTGTGAACTGGGTTCGCCTTACGACCATCTGCAATTATCACTTGCCTACACTGAGGCGAGTAAAAAAAAGCTTGAAACAACGTCGTCTGTAGGTAAAATAATATATATCTATTTATAAATATTACATATTTTAATCTAAATGAATAAATGCGAAAGTTGGGCCCACTTGTCGCACTAACAGAAAAGTTCAAACACCCTATTTCAAGTTAATTGAACTTTACACAATCGACACACCATCTATTTATATATACTACTTATGTATATGCGGTATCAGTCGCAAGGTTAACTAATTTGCATATTAGTTTTGAAAAAAGACATTTTATTAATTAACTATTATTTGTTATTGTTTATAATTTAATGATGGTTTTGATTTTAATATAAGAAATAGTCCTGTTTCGCAATATTGTTTTATTTCCTGGACAACTATTTAGCATTTGTGTTCAACTGTTCCTTTATTTAGAGATATCAACTTGGTTTTCAACAAGTTGCAATCTATTTCTAAATTACAATTTTGAAGGGCCAAATTGATTTCTTTCTTTTCCTTACTTTACGGTCACATTTAAAAGATAAATAAATTTCTATCGAAATTTGCCAAAATGTTAATGTTTGTCTATCTATATGAATAAATGAGGAAAAACACACTTATGAATGAAATGTTTGTTATTTTAAATTAATGTTTCAAGTTGTGAACTTTGAAACGATAGCGAGCCGGCAAAGACAGCTTGTTCTTCAATAAATCCAAAGGCCGCTTTAATTTGTTTCTATTTTTCTCTTTCTACAGATATTATTCCCAGAAAAATAAAAGCTAGTGAATACCTGGAATTTTCCAAACGATTGGAAGAGGAAGCGGATTAATAATGTGATCTAATTAGACAAGAGAAAGGAAGACGCTCGACTTGTGTGTCCTCCGAGCGTACAGGAGAAGAGTGCCAACAGCCGCAGCAGCATTCCCGCATTCATCTCTCTCTACATTTTATGATTATCACTACCATCACTGTCATAATTTCCTCATCACCACCACCACCACCACCTTCATCATTCACGCTGAAGCAGTTCCTTCATCGTTCATCAGTTTTTGACCTGCTAAAGCCATTCACTAATTAAACTGCCTTAATTTTCCATCATTTTAGTTTATTCATTTTATTGCATAGACATTTTTTTTTTTTAATTTCATTTTATTTTGAAAAAAAGTTTTTGCTATTAAATAATTTTCTGATTTTGGTTAAAAAAATAATAAAATTGTCATTTCTTTATTCCAAATCTCCAATATTGCATATTTGATAATCTTCTATTCATTTAACGTCATTTTTCCCTTGTCCATGGATCAGGAAGATACATTCACAACACTTTTGTTTAAATAGGGTCACGTAATGGGTGAAAATTTCAGATTCATGCGAGTAGTATTTTTTTGTGTTCATTTATACATAAATAACACTAAACAATCAAACATTTTGAAAATTTTGCAAAATTCAGAAGGTGCAGGCCACTAGTTTTTGGCTATTTTACATTCATGAAAACCCTTTCACAGCCTGAAAATGGTCCTAAATTAAAGTACTATATCAGATTTAACACTCTATATCCATTCATAGCTTTTGAGGACGTTTTAGGACCTGCAATGTTGCATGAAACCACTTTTTCACCAAAAAATGATGGATTTTGAGTCCAGTGGAGCCCTAACGGCTATTTTTGGTCTGCACCTTCTGAATTTTGCAAAATGTTCAAAATGTTTGATTGTTTAGTGTTATTTATGTATAAATGAACACAAAAAAATACTACTTGCATGAATCTGAAATTTTCACCCATTACGTCCCACCCCTAGTTTAAGGTCCCGAAGCTGGTTGAATACTTTGTTTATTATTTTTATATAGAGCATGCTTTTACGGTTGAGTGCCCTTCCTATCACCAACCACAGCTGTACGCGGTGAGCCTAGCATTTGCCGTTCTACAGATCGTACCTACAAGGCAGCAGGTACTTTCATGAGGTTTAGCCCGTCAGCCGAGACGGTTGACTAGGGTATAACGTTTGGAGACAGACATAAAAGACTTAGGGTATGCGTGAGGACCAGGCATTATCACCACCTATCCTGATACTCTCTGGATTCAGCTGTTGAGTTTATTAAGGTACTACTACTACACACACACACATACATTAAGTTCCTTATATCAAAAGAAGTACTCATCTAGATTTTAAGAATATTAACTAACGGTACAGATTTATTTTAGTTAATAATAATAAAAAAAAAATAACCAGAAGAAACCGATGTTAATGTTCTAATAACAGTTGTGGTGATTGCAAGAGTTAGGAATGGATGGAGCTAGTTCAGGGAACTTCTACCATCACTAAACAGCAGAGAGTTACTACTTTCGACCTAGGGAAGAATCTATCAGGCATGTGTATGAAGTGTGATGATGTATGGAAGTGAAACCTGGCCAGTGAGGGTTGAGGATATGCGTTGCATGGAGAAAAATGATATGATGAATGTGTAATGTGAGTCTTAAAGAAAGGCTCAATTCTGATGACCTTGGAGGAAGATTAAATCTGGACAGTATAGGGAGATGTGTGCAGAACGAGACTTTGTTGGTATGGTCACATTGAAAGAATGGATGAGAGTTTTTTGATTAGCAGATGTAGAGCAGTTGAAATAGCAGTGTCAGCAGAGAAAGGCAGAATGAAAATGTAAACAAGTACCCCACTCTGTTCCGGTGTCACGGAACCACTTATAACATGGTACTCCACTCGTGTCTCTATCTCTGTGCTCACGCCTCTGGTTCTCTACACAGAGATCTTGCCAGACCGTGAACACTCTTTAGCCGATCGTCGTAGTGGCAATAAAAAATGTCGATCGAAATTCCTCCAGGTCGGGATGATGACAAAGATAGTGATGGCTTTGTCGATCTCGTCTCTGTGAAAGCAAGGTTATTCAAGCAGCACAAATCAATAATAGAAATAATGCAACAACATTGACGAGGTCTTTTTGGATGAAAATAATTATTAATAAAGATAAAAGAAAAGGGTTGATTTAACGTTGAATTAATGTCTATCGTATGGTAATGTCTTTTACATTCCTATTACGGTGTCTCTGTGCGCGCATACAATCGCAATTAGCTATTAAAGTCTTAAACTATAGTAAGGAAAACGATGGGTAGAATACTTCAGCCAACGCGCTCTGTCATCCAAACGAGAGGCCGAATGCCCGACCTTTCTCGTTCAGTGGTCGCCCAAGTCTGATCTATCTTCTCGTTCTAACTCAAAGTCCTTTCTCTTACCGAAAGGGTGTATGGTCACACCATTTCTTTTTCCAACCTATTTCTTTATATCCTTCTTTCTCTCTCAGTGGATTGGGAGGGGCGCACCTCTCTAAACGATACAGTTAAATGGGATGTCTCTTTTAGATTTTATCGCCATTATAAAAAACAATTACTCTCTGCCCTAATTAATGACGACAGCTTAGATGGCTATTTCTGACTATCAGCTTAGCCCGCCCGGCTAGTATAGTACTGACACACCTGACCGTATGTTTTCCGTTGGTGATAAAAGATTTTGCCCAAAAATTTGTCCATCTGTTTAAACTCGGCTTTGTGTAAGATTTAAATGCAATTGACAATTTTACATGACTTTTCTTAGACAACCCAGACATATCGTCGCCGGCTCTGGCCGATGTTTGGATAGTCGATTCGTGTTGAATATATGTACTAGTCTTATATCTCCACTTCGTTTCTATTTAGGGTCTAGCATCATCACTAAGATGCATACTAGTGCGCCACTAGGGTACCCGATCCCCGTCAGTCCTGATTACTCTCTCACAAAAAGAATGGGAAGTAATAAGCATGAATATAAGAGAAAGTGATAAAGACCCGACCAGAGATAGGTTAGTTTGGAAGTCACTTTCTAAAAGCCATCCAACATATGCCAGTATGCAAAGTAGATATTAAATCAAATATGATGATTATAATTCTCTCTGTAGATTAAAATCTACAAAACGGAAACATTTATTTTTGAGATGCGTGTGGATGTTCGTATCTTGCAAACTCCTTATTTTAAAGTCTTCTAATATTAAAACTCTCATTTGATGTTTTGGGAAATTAAAAATCTGACTTCTAACATTTTTACGAGTCCAACTCCGATCTCAACTTCTTCCAAAACCTCCGATTCTGACTCTGCAACCCTGGTTACAAACTTAAGTTAGAAACATGAACTTTTTTCTAAGCCCATAACTTCAGTCATGTAAACTTTAATAACTGGAAGAAGTCAGACTCCAAAATATGTCAAATGGTGAAAACTGTGAAAATAGTCAGAAATTTTCAATATAACCAAACATTCCTATAATGAGTATATCAGCCAGTATGAACATAAAACCATGACTGTTATTTGATTCAATAATAGATGTGAGATCTGTGTTTTAGCAGAATTTTTCTCTCTCTTTTCTTTCTATTCAGAAAAAACGAGATTTCAGTTTAAATCTTTTTTTTTTTTTTAAATAAGACTTGGCTCGTTTTTCTTTCTTTCATCCTCTGTCACTTTCTCTCTCTTTCTCTTTTCCTATTTTTTCTCTCTTCCTCTTTCGCGACGTTTGTCTTGCCTTGCTTCACCTTCTGTTTCCTTCGCTCTGAAAATGTTTATTTTGCCAAACTTCAAACGATTCATAGGTAGGGGAGATGGAGACTTTTGTTTCATCAATGAATGTCTTCCCATCTCCTTTAAAACATATCAGTCGATACTTTCAGTATTAAAGTAAAAAGAGATTGTAGATTAACAACCTTTGCCCCCACCCAAATGAGATTCTACCTTTTGATTTAAAAAATTTTTTAATTTGAGACGATTATGAGTGAACACTCTTAAAAACTTGGTGGAAAGAAGTAAAAAAAAAACAAAAAAACAATTATTTTAGAATCTAGAGTAGGGGATCAATTTCACATGAATTTAACGTAAAATAATTCCCCATTTCCGGCCTATTATGAGTTTTTTGTTGGAGGGGGGGGGGCTTACCACTCGGACCTAGGTTAATGGTAGGGTAAGTATAAAAAAAAATTTAAAAAATCACAGAATTTATGTCTTATAGCAAAAATTTTTTTAGTTAATTGCCCTAAAAATCTAGAATAGCCCAGAAACAGGTGATCATTTTAGGTTAAATTTAATGTGTTTTTTTTTGGGGGGGGGGGGGGGGGGGCATCCTGAACCCAGGTTGGGAAATTGGTGAATGGTTGTGCCTCCCCAGGTAAGGACATTCATCTCAATTTCAGATGTTTATGCGTTTGGCCACTGACATCTCTGATTCATACATATGGCTCTCGTCTTGACTGGAACATAACAGACCTGCCAGTCAAACAACTCTGCTCTATGAAGGTGGGTGGAATTATAATCAAATAATTACTGAGCGCATTTTTAGAACAGGATTTGTTAGTAATATCCAATAATTAGTTAATTAGCAACTATACCTATTATTAGGAAGCACCGACGACAATCATAATAATTAGTGACATTTGCATAAAAAGAAATGTCAAATGAAAGGACATATAACCGCCTCTAACATAAAAAAAATGAGAAAAATGGCTATATCTGTATAAAATTAGGTATATGTATATCTTTATATATATATATAGAATCGTTATGAATTTTGGAACACAGCTGCTAGGCGTAAGGTAGGCTATAATTAATTTAGTTTTAGGTAAAGGAGGCAAATGAGTGGAGGTCCTTTGTGAAAATTCAGATACCTTCAATTTTTGTGAAATTTTAAGAATAGGTATTAGATACCAATTAATAAATATTACCCCAATTTCAGTTTCTTCAGGGTATTTTAAATGTTCTTAGAGAGCATAATAGGGGCACCACCTCCCATTTGAAAATTCAAATATTTCAGATTTACATTAAATTTGATCCAGTCATTAGACATCATTTAAGCAAGATTCCCTGAATTTCTGGGGGAAATATATTAAAAAAAAAAAAAAAAAAAAAAAAAAAAAGTGTCAACACAGTTGAGTGAGAAGTGTGGAAAAATATCATTTTTAATTTTGTCATTTGAAACTGACGATTTTAGGTGTGAGTTTTGTTTATAAGATTTAAAGGTAATTTTTCTCATATCGAAATGACCGCCAGAAAAAACACCTGTATGATTCTGAACTATCGAACGATCTTGAAAAATTTTATTTAAAATCTTCTTGCGGTGGGAGTGTTGTTCATCCCAGTCGGCGACAATCAGTTCAACAGTAATCTTGCTTGTGTTGGCTGAGGTATGGTTCTGTTCATCCCTAGGAAGTCCACCCTCCCAAGCTTTACCTTTCTTTGAGAAGGGGTTAGTTTATTGCTAATCGCCTGAGGCGCCCTACTGAGAAATGCTGACAGCTACTGAGGAATTTTTTGTAGGCCAGAGTGCACTTCTAATGTGCTGGCTTTTAAATAGAACTCATCTGACCCTGTGTCTAACCTCTTGAATCGGAGGTAAATAATAAAATGTCAGACTAATGGTCAACCAACTATTAGGACTAATGCAGATGACTAAATCAGGTTTACGATTTAATAAGATCATGGAGTGCACCTGCCCCATATCTGATAATATCAACTTGAAGGTTGGATTATCCAAAAAATCAAATTTCAGTTATAATTTAAAAGGTACAAAATATCCACTTAGGGTTAGGTTTAAGAAAATATTGATTAATAGTGGCCGGTAATGAAATCATGGAAACAAAATCTAAATTTGACTAGGAAAAAAGTCACAATTAATTTATAGTTGCCAGTAATAAAGTCTCACTTTTGGTTAAAAAGTCACAATTAATTTATAGTTGCCAGTAATAAAGTCTCACTTTTGGTTAAAAAGTCACAATTAATTTATAGTTGCCAGTAATAAAGTCTCACTTTTGGTTAAAAAGTCACAATTAATTTATAGTTGCCAGTAATAAAGTCTCACTTTTGGTTAAAAAGTCACAATTAATTTATAGTTGCCAGTAATAAAGTCTCACTTTTGGTTAAAAAGTCATAATTAATTTATAGTTGCCAGTAATAAAGTCTCACTTTTGGTTAAAAAGTCACAATTAATTTATAGTTGCCAGTAATAAAGTCTCACTTTTGGCTAAAAAGTCACAATTAATTTATAGTTGCCAGTAATAAAGTCTCACTTTTGGTTAAAAAGTCACAATTAATTTATAGTTGCCAGTAATAAAGTCTCACTTTTGGCTAAAAAGTCACAATTAATTTATAGTTGCCAGTAATAAAGTCTCACTTTTGGCTAAAAAGTCACAATTAATTTATAGTTGCCAGTAATAAAGTCTCACTTTTGGTTAAAAAGTCACAATTAATTTATAGTTGCCAGTAATAAAGTCTCACTTTTGGCTAAAAAGTCACAATTAATTTATAGTTGCCAGTAATAAAGTCACATTTTTCGCTAAAAAGTCACAATTAATTTATAGTTGCCAGTAATAATGTCTCACTTTTGGTTAAAAAGTCACAATTAATTTATAGTTGCCAGTAATAAAGTCTCACTTTTGGTTAAAAAGTCACAATTAATTTATAGTTGCCAGTAATAAAGTCTCACTTTTGGTTAAAAAGTCACAATTAATTTATAGTTGCCAGTAACAAAGTCTCACTTTTGGCTAAAAAGTCACAATTAATTTATAGTTGCCAGTAATAAAGTCTCACTTTTAGTTAAAAAGTCACAATTAATTTATAGTTGCCAGTAATAAAGTCTCACTTTTGGTTAAAAAGTCACAATTAATTTATAGTTGCCAGTAACAAAGTCTCACTTTTGGCTAAAAAGTCACAATTAATTTATAGTTGCCAGTAATAAAGTCTCACTTTTAGTTAAAAAGTCACAATTAATTTATAGTTGCCAGTAACAAAGTCTCACTTTTGGTTAAAAAGTCACAATTAATTTATAGTTGCCAGTAATAAAGTCTCACTTTTGGTTAAAAAGTCACAATTAATTTATAGTTGCCAGTAATAAAGTCTCACTTTTGGTTAAAAAGTCACAATTAATTTATAGTTGCCAGTAATAAAGTCTCACTTTTGGCTAAAAAGTCACAATTAATTTATAGTTGCCAGTAATAAAGTCTCACTTTTGGTTAAAAAGTCACAATTAAGTTATAGTTGCCAGTAATAAAGTCTCACTTTTGGTTAAAAAGTCACAATTAATTTATAGTTGCCAGTAATAAAGTCTCACTTTTGGTTAAAAAGTCACAATTAATTTATAGTTGCCAGTAATAAAGTCTTACTTTTGGTTAAAAAGTCACAATTAATTTATAGTTGCCAGTAATAAAGTCTCACTTTTGGCTAAAAAGTCACAATTAATTTATAGTTGCCAGTAATAAAGTCTCACTTTTGGCTAAAAAGTCACAATTAATTTATAGTTGCCAGTAATAAAGTCTCACTTTTGGTTAAAAAGTCACAATTAATTTATAGTTGCCAGTAATAAAGTCTCACTTTTGGTTAAAAAGTCACAATTAATTTATAGTTGCCAGTAATAAAGTCTCACTTTTGGCTAAAAAGTCACAATTAATTTATAGTTGCCAGTAATAAAGTCTCACTTTTGGTTAAAAAGTCACAATTAATTTATAGTTGCCAGTAATAAAGTCTCACTTTTGGCTAAAAAGTCACAATTAATTTATAGTTGCCAGTAATAAAGTCACATTTTTCGCTAAAAAGTCACAATTAATTTATAGTTGCCAGTAATAATGTCTCACTTTTGGTTAAAAAGTCACAATTAATTTATAGTTGCCAGTAATAAAGTCTCACTTTTGGTTAAAAAGTCACAATTAATTTATAGTTGCCAGTAATAAAGTCTCACTTTTGGTTAAAAAGTCACAATTAATTTATAGTTACCAGTAACAAAGTCTCACTTTTGGCTAAAAAGTCACAATTAATTTATAGTTGCCAGTAATAAAGTCTCACTTTTAGTTAAAAAGTCACAATTAATTTATAGTTGCCAGTAACTCACTTTTGACCCCCTGGGGGCGCGAACCAGATTTTTTTCCAAGGTCAGCGATACTTATTTTCTATTAGGAACAATTGCCTCCACATTTTGGCCAAGTTTCAGAGAAATTGAATGGATGGATGAAAAGTGATGGGGCAAAAAATGTCATTTTTTGCTATTTCGGGGCTTTTTGACCCCTTGGGGGGCTAACCAGATTTTTTTTCAAAAATCAGAGAATGTCACTTTCTAACCTGACCAAAGTTACAACTTCATGCAAAATTTCAGAGAAATTCAATAGATGGTTGCGGAGAAAATACTGGACGGACGGGCGGACATGCCTCAAAACATAAGTCCCCTGATTTTATAAATCGGGGGACCAATAAGAATCATTGCTAATCATTACTATTAGCGACATAAATTATCTTAAAGGAAATACTGCTGGGAAATTAGTCAAAAACAATTTATTTTGCTTTGCCTACTCATTTCTGACGTATTTGCGTAAAAATATTAATATTTAATAGAAGTCCTTAAAGTTCACGTAAATACCGATTCTGAGCAAATTTGGAGAGTTTGAATTACCTACTAGACACTATATTCGAGTGTCTTCGGTCTCTCTGTACTAGGGTTTGACAGGACAACCTGCTATGAGGATACTTCACCCTACAAGTAAACCCTGACCAAATATTCAAAATAACATAGTATTCAAAGCCCAAATAAGATCGACTCGATACGACTATGCACTGGCTCATACGAGGAATGGTGCACCTTCTCCAAGTGATGTTACTTCAAGTAACAGCACTTAGCTGGATACTCCACCAGACCAGATTAATTCTTGTCCTGGAATCCGGTAAGACCAATAGACAACAAGAAAGATATATTATGACATAGTTTACTGTCTTTAACTTCTTTGCTAACTCAACCTTTGACAGGTAAAGGAGAACTTTAATGGAATATTCGAATATCTATGCATCTCATATAGAGATCAAGTGTTAGCCCTATGAAGGGGCCCCTTGATTTATGAGAACTTCAACTGAAGTAAAATGAAACAAAAAAGCAAAGTAGTCATCTTTGTTTACTGACTAAATAAAGATGTCTATTTTGCTCAGATTCAGTATATACGCAAAGTTTGAAGGCTTATACTTCTATTAAACAATGCAAATAGGTCACAAATTAGTAGGTAAACAAAAATAAATTGTTTTTGACTAATTTTCCAACTGTATTTCCTTTAAAATAATTTATGTCGGTAATAGTAATGATTACCGAAGCGTTTATTTAAAATACTGTTTGAGCGCCTTTATTAAATGATTCATATTTATGTATTTATTTCCTACTCTGAATTCTAAAGTTTAAAATTCTATAATACCACCATTGGATTCCTCGTAACATTTGACTTGAAAACATTTGTGTTGATCTTGGTACAGGATGTTGTTTTCAATTACATCCTCAACAAGGAGATAGGCATCACGAACATAGTAAAGATTTATGGGTGCAAGGGAAATAACTCGTATTTCGTTTGAAACATCGCTTATCTTCCTTTGACCATTAGATTTCTCATATTTTGAACCATAATCTCCCTTACAATTACTATTATTTATTTGTTATGCGTCTTGGGATATTTCCCTTTTTAACTATCTTCTCAATTCAAACATTAAACACATTACAAAGAAAATTTCAACAATTAATAAAATATCAAGATATAAATCAAATTCTGTTAAATATTTAATCCAATAGTTCCCAAAAATGCATCTTTTAATCTTTTTTTAAAAACATTTCTGAATTCATCTAATTCCATATTAAAATGTTTTACGCTATTGTTGTTCTTAATCTGATCGAGCAACTTGTTTCAAAAACATATTACTCTATTCTCGATATATATATATATATCTATATATATATATATTAGATTTTTTGTCTGATTGTGGAAATAATTATATATATCATCTCACATTCAAAAGATCTAATACTTATTTGCTCGCTTGGTTAGTTTGTTGGATGACATCGTCCTAGCGAGTATAAAAGCCTGGGTTCTAAGTAGTTGGATGACTACACCCCTTGTTGAGAAGAGTAGGTATATTCCACTG
The DNA here is from genome assembly GCA_963556195.1 of Sepiola atlantica. Lineage (NCBI taxonomy): Eukaryota > Metazoa > Mollusca > Cephalopoda > Sepiida > Sepiolidae > Sepiola > Sepiola atlantica. The sequence goes on from OY744531.1 coordinate 42,822,828, forward strand.
TCGGCTTTCACCATAGTTTGCTTAATCTGTGTAAGTTAATAGACTTGATTGTATGTGGGGAGGTAGCTAAGTGGCAGAGTACTCGTTTGGCATGCAAATGACTCATGTTTCGAATCCTGAGTTCGGACTTGTTCTACTGATGAGCTCAAAGGAGGGCGAAACTCGAGTCTAGAATTTCCGGTTTGTTTCTTTCATAGGTTGTGGGCTGCGGCGTTGTCTGATTGTGGAAATAATTATGTATATATATATATATATATATATATATATAAATTTATTAGTGTGTTATGCATTAAGCTGCATTTTATTCTATTGTTTTGCGTGGATGATATTACTAAACAAGCGATTATTTAGTTTGCAGGGCTGGAAATAAGCAAAGAACACTGAAAAGTAAAAAAAATGAAACTCGTACAATTTCACTTTGATGTGTTATTTGCTTATTTCCAATCCTGAAAACTAAATAAGCGTTCAAGTAATATTATTCACGCAAACAATAGCATGACAAAATAGCAGCTTAATGCATAACATATTGTATACTGTCGGAAATAAATTTCCAATATTAAAAACATAATATATAAATAGGTAATAATATAAAAAGCAAATTTGTTATAATTGATACAATTCGAATATGAATCTGTTTCTAAATGGAAAAATAAAGCTCAATATTTAGAATATTAAATAGAGCTTAAAATAAATAAATAAAGTATTAAATTCAAAATTATATAATTCTATAATTTAATAAGTTATATATATATATATATATATATATATATATATATATATATATAACATATACTATATATATATTTTACTATAAATAACATGATACAATAATTCAATTAGTCATCGATACCTATGATTTCATGGAAAAACTAGAAATTCAGCTTGTTCGGCTGGATTTTCCACTGTTTCCGTAAAACCGGAGATATCAATGGTCGATCGAATTATTGAATAGTGTTATTTATAATGAAAAAATATTATGTTCTCATATATGTAATATAGCACTCTGGTGTTTCTCCTCTAAAAAACACAGCATTATCTCTCTCTCTCTCTCTCTCCCTCTCTCTCTCTCTCTCTATCTATCTATCTATCTCTCTATCTCTCTCTCTCTCTCTCTCTCTATCTATCTATATATATATATATATATATATATATATCACTATAGATATTTGTTTAAATATTAAATCTTTTTATACCTACAGACGACGTCGTTTCAGGTTTTCTATCCTCATCAGTGCAGGAGTGGCTGTTGCAAGCGGCCGCATGGGCTTGAATGCAGTTCGTAGATTCAGCCTAGTATCATGAGCTTAAGCCTATGCCCAAACGGCCGCGAGAAATATATATATAAACTGTGTTTCTCGCTTTATTGCAGATCATAATATTGTTAATAACTTCAATAATATGAATCGCACAAGTTTGAAATTTTGCACACTGAAAGAATGCTCCTAAGTAGGCAAGATACCAAAATATTTTGCAAATCCATAGTATATTTCTAAAGTTATAGACATTTATGTATTTGTTAGCCATTTTCACTGTTTCTCGCTTTATTGCAGGTTTGTAAAAATGCCCCAAAATCGACGTTTGACTGCTACTGAAAGGCAAAGGGTTTTAGCTGGCCTTGCAGAAGGACTGACACTTCTGGATTTAGCCAAGGAACTGGGAAGGGATAAGAGAACCTTGGTTTCTTTTGTGGAGAAGCCCAACACTGCACCAAGGAAAGATAAAGGTACAAGAAGGAACATTTCCCCTCGCGATATGCGAAAAATACGCAGACAGATTATTAGGGAACCAAATGGCACTAGCGCCTCCATTTTTGGCAAAGCTGGTGTTGTTCCGATGTTCAGGAAGACTAGATGCAGTGTCTTTAATGAGATGGCTAGGAATGTGAAACCCATTTCCAGGCCTCCCTTGAACAAAACCCACAAGGGAAAACGTATTGCGTGGGCAGAAAAATACATGAAAACGGACTACCAACAGGTTCTATTCACAGATGAAGCTAGCGCCACACTTGATGGTCCGGATGGATGGGCTAAAGTTTGGAGTTCTACCGGAGCTGCTATCTCACATCGCGTTCGTCGCCAACAAGGTGGCGGGGAGTTATGTTTTGGGCGGGTATCATAGGTGATAAATTAATTGGACCTTTCCGAGTGCCAGAAGGTGTGAAACTGAAAAGCCAAGCAAACATATCGTTCTTAGATGAGCATTTGTCACCTTGGCGGGACGACCTGCCTTTACTTCGTCTACGTCAACTGATTTTTATGCATGACAATGCTCCATCTCATGCAGCAAAGGCTACGACTACCTTCCTCGCATCTCTGGACATCAAGGAAGAGAGTCTCATAGCTTGGCCGCCTTGTTCTCCTGATTTAAACCCAATTGAGCAGCTCTGGTCAATTTTAAAGAGGAAGGTTTATGAAGGAGGACAACAATTTACATCAAAAGATGCCCTCTGGAATAAAATTGTTGATGTTGCTAGTAGCATAGCACCTTCCCAAATCAACAGATTGACTTCATCTGTTGATGGGAGGCTGCAGGGGGTAATTTCAAGAAATGAGAGATTTGTTGATAAATGATTCAATTTTGTGGTGCATATCTGGTGATTTTTTCCTTAAATTTCATTCATATTGTTACTTATGATTTAAATGATTAAAATAATTAACCCTGCTAAGTGAAAAAAATGTTATCACTCATGGACTGTATTTTTACAAACCTGCAATAAAGCGAGAAACAGTAAAAATGGCTAACAAATACATAAATGTCTATAACTTTAGAAATATTGTATAGATTTGCAAAATATTTTGGTATCTTACATACTTAGGAGCATTCTTTCAGTGTACAAAATTTCAAACTTGTGTGATTTATATTATTGAAGTTATTAACAATATTATGATCTGCAATAAAGCGAAAAACACAGTTTATAAATAATTATATATATATATATATATATATATATATATATATATAATTATTTAATAATAAATATTTAATTATTATCTATATACATATACGTTTCATCCTTGTGGAATCATCAGTGTAGAGATAACCATTCAAGCCGTCGCACGATTCACACCTGGGAACGAGTGTCGTTTATAACTCCAAATCCGATGCCTTAGTGGATGAGGCCGGCATGAATAGTCATAAGAAAGTCATGTTAAATAAATTTATTTATGTCAGTAAGCAGACATTTTTATAAGCAGCAGTCAGAAAGTGTTCTACATAAAGGAACGTTGCATTATAGCCAAGGTTGACAACTGTCTTATCTCGCATTAAATGGCCAATATTTAATTATCATCTATATATATATATATATATATATATATATATATATATATATATATATATATATTATAAATTGAGAATAAAAGCCCTTTTCAATGCAAGATAAATTTATTTATTTATTTATTTTTTACATTTATCTTATTAATTTCGGAGATATACTCTATCTTCAGAGTTTCTTGTTTTTTTTTATAAAAATAAACAAACTTTTTAGTTTTGTTTATCGATAAGACGTCTTTGTGTTGGATTTGACGTACTGTCCGCATGTGATATATTCGCGGTTCTTGAGTAGAACGGAAATGCGCTGGGCATGCTGGCATTTAAAAAAAAAAAATTTATCTTGCATTGAAAAGGGCTTTTATTCTCAATTTATAATACTTATTATTCGATGCTCATAAAAAAAATGAACGGCCAATATTTATATATATATATATATATATATATATATATATATATATATATATATATATATATATATATAAATACATATATATTAGTAATCCAGGTAAGGTTTGTATCCATAGGGTAGAAATCCGTCGAATCTTTATTGCGTTTATATGATAGTGCTCGATAATAAATAGAGCTATTTATTTATGTTAAAAAATGTTTATTTATACAAACATAGCATGGCTACACATTCAGAACATTTTCAGTCGTAGCTTTAATAAGCTCCACACTTTCATACGAAAAAGTCCGTTTTTTCATATTCTAAATTATGAAAACCTAAAAAACGGACGTTTTAACCTGAGGATGTCAAGCTTATTAAAGCTACAACTTAAAAATATTCTGAGTGAGTAGCCATAAAAAGTGTTATCTATACAAACATAGTAATGTTTGTATAGATAACACTTTTTATTATATATCTTATTTTTATTATATATATCTTTGGTTTCGTTTAATAAAAAGAAATTCAACAGGGTTCAATTATTTAATATCAAGAGCATAGTATCTATTTATTAATTTTTTTTCAGAAGATCAGATATAATATATATTTATATATATATATATATATATGTGTGTGTGTAAATATATAGTGTGTCAAGTGATATTGAAAAGAGATCAATAAAGTGCTCGATCACAGAAGAGTGAGAGCTGATGCAAATAATTTATTTGAAAACTATATATTACATATTTCAGAATCGTACTGCGGCTTCATCTAGATGGGTTGACTTTTTAAATTTAAAAAAAGTCTATACCCAAATGGAATCGTCAGCGTATTGAAACAAGATCAAAAACAAAATGAGAAATGGCATTTGTGTTCGACCCTTTGGGTATAGACTTTTTAAAAAATTAAAAAGTCAGCTCATCTGAATGAAACCGCGGTACAATTCTGAAATATGTAACATATAGTTTTCAAATAAATTATATATATATATATATATATATATATATATATATATATATATATATATATATATATATATATGTGTGTGTGTGTGTATATATATGTACATGTGCTAGCAGGAATACTCGATGTTACTTGAGAATGAAGAACACTGTGTCCGTCTGAAGCCAGCACTGAACTCCACATTATTGTATTCTTGTTATCAAAATTTATTCTCCACACGCCTACCGCAACCCCTGTAAAATGAGGTTAAGCCGAATTTAGGTTCTTGTAAATGATAGAATAACGAAACATCATTATCATGGGAAGGTTTTTGATGTCCATAGATTGGAAGCAGATTAGCCTTTTCAAGTGAATGCTGGCTAGCCATTATTTCGAGTGGTCCTGTCTGGTGTGATCCTAGAATGTCTCTATATATATATATTCCAGCCAATTGGCAGGAGGGGTTAGTCACAGTTGGCCCTTTGGGCATCTCACGGTCAGTTAGGTTTTCTGGGGTCTGGCAGTTGGGGTTTTTGGCGCGCAAACGAAACCCGTCTTTAGCCTCATGCTATTGACGTCAATACATGGACTTACTTTCCTAAGATTTCAGCACAGACTTACTTTCAAATAATAATAATATAAACTCTGCCAGCATTACGAACTAACTCATTCCTATCTACGTACGCATGGTCTTTTGAATGACATTCTCCTATTATGGACTCTTAATACCATTTTCTTCGTCCAGACTCATAGACTTATAATAACCTTTGTCTTGTCCAGAATTATGGACTCAATATAACATTTTCTTTTTCTTGATTCAAGGGCTTTTAATATCAACTTTCTCCGTCAAGACATATGCACATTTAGCGTCTTAATTACTAACACTGAAACGTTAAATGTTTTAAGAGCTAAAACTTTCTTTTAATCTCACACAAAACACTTTTTCTTTTAAATAAAAAAAAAATTAATGCGCAAGACGTGTTCATCTATACACCCTTTTTCTTCTTGTTAACAATAATGAGAAAAAAGACAGACAAAGCTTGTTTGTATATCAAAAAATCGAAAATTTATTAAAAATAAAATGGGGAAAAAGATTAAGATAAGAAAAGCGGTAGAAATGCATATATGTTCATATGTCATTCAAAAATGAAAAATATTAACAAACAAAATGTATTCACAGTTCCCAATTTACAATATATTTTTTTATAGATGTCGAACTTCTCTTGTGTATTTTTTTAATTCGCTCATCAGATTCTTTCACTTTTCAGGGAAAACATTCTAGGCAGAGGACATTTTCATTGAACAAAAAGTTCCCGCAAATAAGCAAAATTCTTCTTCTTCATTTTTTTTTATATTCAAGTAATAATTTAACAAATATTACTCGTGTTTCTGAAAATCAAATAATTATTATTTTCTAGCTTAATCTATTCTAATATTACTTTAAAAAATAATATTAACTCTTTTTTTATATTTAAAATGCGAATTTCTGGACCACAGACCCCCAATCAAATTAAATTTACGATTACTTTTTTATTCGTTTACCTTTTGGATAAACGAATATTAAATTCAATAAATCTTTTAAATCATTTAGTCGTTCTGACTAAATAATAAATATTATCGATCTTGTGTCGATATTTTTCAGTCAACCCTTTAAAACAATTAGTCTTTTTTTATAGACTAAACAGAACATCACGATCTTTTTGTCGAGATATTCTCAATCAAACTTCGGCTAAACTGGCCTTTGTTTCCCCAGATCTAATCTTTTTAAATACTGACATATTGTCATAAATTTCTTTTCACCAACTTTTAAATAATAACTTATCGTCATAAGTTTTCTTCATAAACAATGGTTTGTATTTGAGATTTTCAAATACAACCTTTCTAATTCTAGGATCTCTTCTTCGAATTATGATTAAACTAGTCATCAAATTAAAATGTCTGTAGTCCAAATTAAATTCACATCGTAACTAAGAAATAAATATCTCAAATCTATTATGTTATTTTTAAAGCTCTCTTTTAAATTATTATTTAAATTGATTTTCGACATGGTAATGTCGATTTTACATGAAAAGGAGTTATGAAGGAAAGAAAATTTTGTCCTCGAAGACAAAAGTCAAGATATTAAATCGTCAGCATCCAGAATTTATCTGAAGACAAATTCTTCAAAAGTATTCGAGCGAAAAAATTGCCGTCAGCGTTGTTTACGTTTAGAACTGACACGTCATTCAAATTGACCAATCAGATGATGACCCTGAGTCAATCACTGAAATGAATGACATTGAATTGTCGTCTGCCATGAACAATTTAGGCACGGTTGAACCAACACTTGAATTCGTTAAAAAACGAATCTTACAAACATTTATTATCACTGAGCGTTTTCAATAAAAATGAAACATGGCCATCTTTTAAAAATAAATTCTTAAAACACTTGTCTTTTACTTGTTGAACAAATATGATCAATAAAGTATAATATATTATGTATGGATTTAGTCTTTGTGAGTCACTTGTGGCGAAGTGTATTTTTTTCCCACTACAATCTATACAGAACTGACGTAATTGAAAACGAACCCAAAATGACACCATTACAGATTATAGACAAAGGAAATGCTACAGTTTTAATGGATAGAGAGGAATATTCCAAGGAATCGGCAGATCTAATAGGATCTGTGTCTACTGTAAAGTAAAAAATAATCCGACCCTGTAGACAAAAAGGAAGGTGTCACAGATCCCCAGTAAGAACAAGAATCTAATACCAGCTTCAATATACAGACAGCGAGTGCAGCATTACAGCAAGCTAACACACATATACAGCTTTCCTAAGATTCACAAAGACGGTATTCCATTAAGACCCATTGTCAGCGCCCGAGGTTCAGCATGCAGTTCATTTATCCGATTCCTGATAAATATACGAGAATCACTCTACTCACATGAAAATCTCCATCGTACGTCTAGAATTCAGCTCACTTCGTGGAAAATTAATAACATTTTAACCAGATGGTGAGCCTAGATGTAGCAAATCTATTCACTAAAGTACCCACTGACGAGACTCTGAATGTGGAACGGAATAAGTTAACTTTATATACTTCATTGGAGGAACGCACCGGCATCACAATAGATACTCTGATGGAGATGTTGACTTCATGTGTAGAAACTACATACTTCGTGATGCGATCTGACATATATCGACAGAAAGAAAGTCTGGCTATGGGATCACCATTGTCCACAGTACTGACCAATGTATACATGGACCACTTCGAGGAAATGATATTATCACCCACATCATTAAATCCATCAATCTGATTACGATGTATAGATGACACTTTCATATTCTGACATTATCAGGAAGATGTTCAAGCATTGCTGGACCATCTGCCCATGTATACAGTTCACCATGGAAAAGGAACATTGTCCCTTCTAGATGTGTTGATAACTCGCACTGTGCAGAGGTTCAAGTCATCCGTATATCAAAAGCCAACTTTTACTCGTCAAATATCAAATGCAACATGAGCTAGAACAAAAAAGAGGACGAAGAAAGACTTCTAGAAAAAAAGGCTACAAAAAGCTGAAGAAAGACAACAAAAAAATGAAGAAAGATTTCAAAAGCTTCTATTGGGATAACAACAAACATCTGACGAAAGGCTATAAAAACAGAAGAAGGACTTCTGGAACAAAATAAAAAAATCGATTAAAAAAAGCAATGTCGCACAGAGGTCAAAGTAACGAAAACAATAATGATTTTTTCGAAGAATGCCGTTTGGAGTGCAATTGACAATTACACTTATTCTCCAGACGAGGATAACACATTTGCTTCATATTTCAGAACGTATGAGGATTTATACAAAATAGATTGTGAAAATTGGGCAGACTCTAAAAAACTTCGCCTACTGCTTTGAAAATGAGGCACCACCGAACATACCAAATTCGTGGATTATATTTTACCCCGAAAAAACTAGCGACTTGACTTTTTTCTGACGCGGTTACACTTTTAAAAGAATTATTTAGCTCTAAAACTTCTCTCTTCCACAAACGATGAAAGTGTTTGAATTTTGTCAAAAAAGATGGCAAAGACTACGCAACGTTCGCGTCAATCGTTAATAAACACTGTGACGATTTTAAATTAGCTGAACTTGGCGCTGACAACTTTATATGTTTAATTTTCGTGCAAGGACTTGTATCAGAAAAAGACGCAGAAATCAGACGTAAGGTTCTGAACAAGTTAGAAAGTGAACCAAATTTGATATTACAACTCTCCTTCAAAAACAACTAAAAACAAAAAGAGGGATTATTTTAACGCTCTTACAAAAACAAGCCAGCCCAATAAAAAGCAAGATACATTACCACCGAGTCACTGTTTCCGTTGTGGATTTTTCCATTGGATAACGGATTGCCCATACCATTTTATAACCTTTCTAACTTGTAATAAATTCGGACACAAGAGTTCACATTGCAGAACGAATAGAGGAAATAAAACTCAAGTTAAATCCACAAAAACGAACGAACATAACGGCAGAATTATAAGAAAATATGTACAGGTAAAAATCCGGAATAAAAATGTAAAATTACAATTAGATTCTGGTTCAAACGTGTCGATTATCAACATACATACATGGAAAAGGTTGGATAAACCGACCATGCTAAGAACCAGCAAAATAGCCAGAACGGTTACTGGTGAAAAAATTAAATTCGAGGTTGAAATTATTACCGACATTACTTTAAACAGAACTACCAAACAATAAAAATGTTCGTATTAAAAATACTAACAATTTATTTGGTACAGACTTAATGCAGCGGTTCAACCTATGGAGGTAACCAACCAAGATTTTTGTCCAGAAAATAAAAAATCGGACTACCGAGTCAGATAAACAAAAGAAGGAATTTTTTTCAACCGTTAAAAATCGTATGAAATGGACTCAAAATAAATTTTCTGCAGAAATTAAAGCACATAGGGACACAGACACAACGTTGAAAAAAATTAAGTCAACTTCTTTGGATAACCAGTTGAAGGTTAAAGAGAGTGAACTCATGGTTTCAGAGTTGGAATCGCTTAAGTTGCAACTCAAATATGTCTTAAAAGACTATAACAGATAAGGTGACTTGTTTTGAAGTTGAATGTCGAAGCAAAGAAGACATTTTTCAAAATTTAACGATGTGCCCCAAAATAAGAAGTCTAGAATTAAAAAGCTGGTGGATATCAAATCTGAAGTTGCTAGAGGCCCTCAGTTCTCTCATAAGAGTCACCTAAATCAAATTATGGAACTTGAAAACGGTCATGTTGCAGTCAGCTGGGAAGCATCCCCGTGATACTGTGTTCTACAAACAGGCAGTTCTAGGAAATAAACGTTGGTGCAGGGATGATAAGCGGTGGTATTAATGTGCTTGCCACCAGCAGCTGGGTAAATTCTTGGAAAAGTGAGGACTGGAACTGTGAACTGCGGTCTTTGGTGATGATGTTGGGTACGCAAAAAACCGAGATCCACTCACGCAGGATCGTCTTTGCAACTGTGTTAACCGATGTATCTCTGATTGCTATTGCTACCGGCCACTTGGAAAAACGGTCAACGACTGTCAGGAGGTACTGGAAATCCTGGCACATCGGGAGAGGTCCCACTATGTCGATGTGGACATTGCTGAAGCGGGTGTCAGGATTGCTGAATGTGCCGGGTGGAGATTTGGTGTGGCGGTGTACCTTACACTTCTGGCACTCAAAGCAAGTTGATACCCAGTCACGAATGTTAGTATTCATGTCGGGCCAAACAAAACGATCGGCAATTAGTTTGGCCGTTGCAAGTTAGCTTAGATGTGACAATCCGTGTAGGTGGTTGAAGACATGCCTTCTGAGTGCTGGATGTATGTAGGATCTGAGATGATCCAATCTTACATCGCAGTACAAGGTTTTGTCACTAAAAGGGGCTGGAAATTCTTTCAGTTGCAGGGGTGTGTTGGTAAAGACATCAGGGAGGGTTAGGTCAAATTTCTGGGCCTCCGCTATCAAGTCCTGGCTGACTGGGCTGTCTTCCAATGCGTTAACGTCGAATCGGGACAGTGCATATCACTGGAAACAAGAAAGCTGGGGTGGCATCACTGTTCCTGTCGTTCCAGCCCTTGGCCACGTCCACACGGACCGAACCTACCTGAGGCATCTCATTACACCTTAGAGATATCGACATCAAACTCCGTGTGACGTCATCCCATGCTGTCCAGATTCCAGTGATGCCACTCCAGCTTTGCTGCCTCCAGTGATGCCACTCCAGCTTTCCTTCTTCCAGTGACGTCATCCCTGTCATTCAAGCCTTTCCTTCTTCTAGTGACGTCATTCCTGTCATTCCGACCTTTTCTGCTTCCAGTGACGTCATCTCTATCATTCCAGTCTTCCTGCTTCCAAAGACATAATTATCAACCCTCATTCTCCAGGTCTTCTCCTTTTCAACCTATGATGCAATAAACACAACCTTTATTTTTACACTGTTCATCTTCGTTTGCCCTCTCTTCTTTGTCATTGCCGTATTTTTGCCTGTGTCTACTTTCTCAGTTGTAAGACCGATCACCCCAGAAACCGGAGTAGTGACTCTTCTGAAAAGGAGACTTCGCAGGTTTGGTCACGTTCTTCGACGCCATGGTGAGGCATTCGTCCGCAAGTTGGTAGCGTCAATCGCACCCACTGGCTGGATGAAGCGCAGAGACGACCAACTGAAGACATGGATGGAAGCAGTAAAGACAGGCATGGAGCTGGTGATTGGAACTTATGTTTTTAATATTCGTCGCTGGAACCGGGGATGGCTGAAGTGAGCCGCGGTCTCAGCTGCCGTGCGACGCAGTGACCGCATTTGAAGACGCCTCAACGGAGATGAATTTTGTTATAGTAGCAGTTACATTACCTAGTCACAATAGTGTTCTTAGTTCGCTCTCTGTTGATTTATTTCATTGAATTCTACGCTCATCTTTTTTTGTTTGGCTATCGCTGGAAGATTGTGTCTTAATCACCTCCACCCCTTAGCAATTCTAAAAGCGATTATCTATTCTATTCTGTTAAATCCTATTGTATTACCTGTAGTTACTATTGGTTGTACAAGATATATACGTTAGAATGAATCGTACTATTTTAAGACCTTTACACTCTGGTTATTTTGTTATTTATAATTGAAGCAAAAGCACATTTCTTAATATATATTAATATTAATTAAATAAAACAAACAAACCAATACATAGTTAAAGCAAAATAAATATTTTCCAACGCTATAGATAATGTTTACCCATCTATTTATATTTTATTATCGCTTATGTTTGAATTCATGTTTTGAAACATGACATAAATCATTAATCTATAACGTCACGCCAAAGCTATAATTATTTTGTTAAGTTAATGTTTTAAGGTCTATTTATAAGAAATAGAGCAGTTGGTAGAACCTCAGATTGAAGAACTCAAGGTTTCGGTTTCGAATTCTGGTTATGGTATTCACTTTATTTGTTGGGAATGTATTATTTACTGTTAATGGAATATTCTCCATTTCTAAAACTAGTTAAAATCTCTGAAATTTCGAAATAAGATAAATTACGCAATGTATTTATCACGTTTGAAAAAAGACGGTCAAAATCTCTATTTGTATAAGATTCTATCACCCAATATGCCCGATATTATTCCGTCGCATATCATGCTGTCTTTTAATCTTTCCAAGCCGCATTTTTCGGCTTGTAAGGTGAAGACTGTTAATAAAGACAGGAAGGTTTCTGATTTCTGTTGTTTAAAATCGTGGGCCGAATTTTCTTTACTCTCAACAAACTTGGAGGACTTGAGAATCAGAACTCTATCTTCCCTTTTCCGCGTCTGTGAATAGCAATACATTGTGCACTTACATTGACCTTTCACCGGCGATGTTATCTGGCTTTTTCTGATGCCGCAAGCTATAACTTGAATTTCTGGAACCAGGCTTTGGAATACTTTTCAATATTTCCTGTTCTGGACATTTGTGCTTGTAAAAAGTCCATGTCGATTCTTCACCCCTGATACGATGTGATATATTCAGACAATTAGGGATTACTAGTTGCGCGTATACACGTTCGAAAGATACGGTGCCGTAGTTAAAAATAGAGAAGCCTTTCTCGTTTCCCTCGTGATGTCCCTATTTACTTGTCTCCACATGAGGGCAGAGTTAGACACAAGGTCGGTTTTTAATATGGGAAAAAATCCAGCTCACCAAAAAGGGGCATTCTAGATTGGGACAAAAATAAAATTGCCTCAGTCTAGAAGGGTTTCACATTCACTGACCTATGATAGAAAAGATGAAGTGTAATATCAGAACAGACAGGAAATAACTTATAACTGAGATAATGTTACAAGGGAAATAACTTATTAAATGACTAGTGCAAGGTAGACCACGCATTACAAACTGGTCGGTGCCGTGATGAAAAAGAGGATGAAGTCTCGTTTATATTTCTGGAGTGACCCCAGTGAAGAGTTTTAATAAAGGGAGATAACCTATAACTATTACAGAAACCGCACTAAAAATATTTTTCAGAATTCTCCTGCTTTTGTAATGAATCAGTACGAGATCTTATCAACAATAGTATAACAGCTCTTTCCGTCCCATTGCTTAGGGTATTCTTGCAGACGTGATCGGATGGGATAATTATCTGCAGAATGTGATATGTTAGCTGGTGCAACATCATCGTTTGAAGAATGTCCACTTACAATTGAGGCATATCCAACATCTCATCAGGATCTGCTTTCAGCCTTTTCGTGGATATAATTTTTCAATGTTTCTTGTTACTCTGTGCTCATTTATCCATCATTAATTTTTGTATCTAGTTAATTTGTTAATAATATATTTTACCGACTTTACCAGAAGAAAATAATAAAATAAACGAAAAGTATTTGCCTTCGATAACAAGAAAACAAAATAAATCAATAAAAACAAATTGTTCCACATTAAAATGTATGTATCTAGTTAAAACTTAATATTAAAATTTAGCTTGGATATAATATTTAAAAAAAAATACCCCAAACACATGAGCCGGGTATTGTTCTCTTTAATCTCTCACTGATGTCCATTTCTTACACGCACGCAAACAAAATATTGGGGTCTCTTTTCCTGATCTCTCGCCGAGGTTAGTTTCTTGCACACGTGAAAATTAATCAGCCGAATCTCATCAATTCCAACCTTTCACTGATGCTAGTTTCCTGCAAACACACAGACCAAGGGACCGGGTCTCATGCAATCCAATCACTCACTGAGGTCTGTTTCTTGCACACAGGTTGACTCCAGCAGCAGTCAACACGTTGTGGCCTTTTGGCTAAGATCAAAGTGTAGTATCTGTTCCGATGGATACTGCACCCCATACTGGTATTGTCTTGGCCTTCGGGCTTGATTTACACCGGTCTATGGGTCTGTCCTGTGCAGTTCTAGGAGGTCCACCCTCCCAGGCTTTGCCTCCCCTCTTTGGGGAGGAGTAAGTTTATTGTTTACTGTCTGAGGCGCCCCTACCGGGGAATGCCGATGGGGCTGCCCAGGCAATTTTTGCTCACCTCTCGGGCGCTGGCTTTTCAAACCCCACTTTCCTGACCCGATCTTGGGTCACATCTTACTTGTGGGAGTAAGATAAAACTGGCCTTGTGCCTAACTCCTGGGGAGGAGTAAATAAGACCTACCATGGTCAGTCTTACTGTTCACACAAAACACACTTAATCATACTACCCTGACAGCAACAAGAATACACCAAAAACACATCTATTGTCCTGATAACAGCAACAATGAAACAACAACAATATATATATATATATATATATATATATATATATATATATACAGGACCGGCGGGACAGTTATAAAAGTGGGGGGGGGGCTCTCCTAAAAAGTGGGGGGGGGCCCCCGGTTAAACACATGCATATATAACTTCATTATTGATGACCGTAAAGTGGGGGGGGGGGCAAGTAAAAAAAGTGGGGAGGGGGGGGGGGCTTGAGCCCCCCCCCCCTGCCCCCTCGGCGCCGCCGTCCATGATATATATATATAACTTCTTTGTAATATAGCAGGAAAAATCCCAGCAGAGTGCTCGATAATTGAGAATTAAAGTTAAAAATTAAAAATTAAGAGCGTAATATATATATATATATATATATATATATATATATATATATATATATATATATATATTGGTACAGAAAAATTAGTAAAACATTTGTACCGTCGGTTTCAAGCACAGAAGGACTTAGCCATCCGGCTCTCTTCAGCTTCTGTTGTCAACAGACGGTGAAGAGAAGCGGTGGCTAAGCCCTTCTGTGTTTGAAACCGACGGTACGAATATTGTACTAATTTTTCTGTACCAATATATATATATATATATATATATATATATATATATATATATATATATATATATATATATATATTGATGACCGGCATGGAAAGTTCTTTTCCGGTTATATTCCTCTCCTTGACCTCTTCGATTGCTTTACAAAAAATCTCAGATTTTTTATCCTTTAACCATTCTTTACGATCGTAACTGTATCTTCCTTTGGATTAACTGGTGAACATAATTCTAATCTTGCTTTATTTTTTGTTTATTTTTTCTTCACGTAATGGATTCCACCATTTCTGTTTATGTCTTAATCTAAGGATTCTGAAGAAAGTGATCCGAATAGCCATTTTTTAGTGTGCAGATTTTCTGGAAACGTATGCATATCCGTTTAGTTGTTTCGCGTATAAATTATTATAAGATGATGTAATAGAAATCTTGAAATAAACACACACACATAAATACACATCGGTCTTTATTATATAGTGGAGGGCATAGCAACCCGTTCTTGTACAGTTAGAAATGATATTGCTTTTTAAATACTTCTTTTTAAGAAATGATATTTGGTTGATTGGCTTTTTACCCCTTTTAACAGTTCAGTATAACTTTTAGTAAGTTCAGATTCGTTTAAACAGCTCATCTGAAAGTTCACAGTAATTTCTATGCAATCTATTCTTTATACTGTAATCATGAACACGAGCAATATTATTTAAAAAAAAGGACATTTTTAAACTCGTTACATCCTTGGCTGTTTTCGGAAACTTTTCTCAGTAAATTGTTACTATCTCAGTAAAGAAATACCGATGTTTATTAGGGTGAGCAATCAAATTGCTTGGTCAGAAATATAAAAAGATATAAGTATCCGAATTTGTCAGTCTATTTAAAGGATACGCGCGCGGTCTTAATTCAAGATGGCTACCTGGAAGAACCAAGAACTACTGGGCGTGCGAAAGCGATAGTCACCATCATCGTCCTAATCAGACAAGAGTAGAGTCAAAGTATGGCGCCAACTCGCTCTTGGCTATCACCATCTATGCAACAATCGGAACGAAGTCTAGATTAGGCATCCAAATTATACTGGCAGCTGAAAGGCACGGCTTTAGCATGATACCGTATCTGACGTCACCAAAAGATCACGACTACACAAACGCAAACATCACTTCGATATTCTACGTTCGAAAAGTATTGTGATACTCACCTTTTGTCTAATCTCACTTTATCACTCGATAATTCTTTTTCCTATACGCATTAGTTTTTATATCCAGAATAATATTCCAGTTTGTATGACAAACTTTTAATGCCCATACTTGACAACATTCAAGATGGCCTCTTATTTGTGCACCATAAGCCCTTATAATACAAGTTCGTGCCATAGTTGAATTTGATTTTGCTATTGAAGTGTATCTATTTGCATTGACATTTAATTGTGTGTTAAATATAACATCTGCACCCTTTTTGGTACCCAATATTAATCGGAAAGAATTTATGTTTGTGCGACTGTTCGTTATTCCCTTATTCAGTTATTCCTTTATTCAGTTATTCCTTTATTTAGTTATACCGTTATTCTGTTATTCCGTTATTCTGTTGCTTTTCCGATTCTCTCAAAATTACGCTATATAACCACGAAAGCAAAAAACTGAATGGGCCATACTTTTCGGGAAAAGTCTGCTAAACTGTCCCAACATTATATTTTCTTTGCAAATATATCAAATATTCTTCATTAGTTTTTTGATCAAAACTTCACCAAAAGTTAGAACCAATTGTTATTTACATAAAACAAGCATTTTCGCAATACCAATGATTCGACACTTACCAAAGCCAAAAGCAGCTCGAGGATAAAGGTTAATGAAATTGTCAGTTGGATGCTGAACTATGATGGCTGACAACGATGGGCGGAAAGGATAACATTTGATTATTAAAGAGAACAGATCGACAAGTATTTGTTGAGATTGAACTTGAAGGCGACTATGTTATAGTCTGCAGAGAAGCAATCCGGCGACAATGTGTTCCACAGATGAGAGGTTCTTGGAAAGAACCTTTGTTCATGGAAACTCCGTTTGGTTTTGTGTGCACAGAAGAAAGGGACATTTTTGAATTGGCGGTAGTAAGTCGAGTTCTTGCTGTGAATGTTTTACAGGGGGGGGGGGTGAACCATGAATTGGAGTTGTGAAACATTTCATTATGTTCACAATGTCTAAAAGTATGCTCATCAGTTTTACCTGAAAATCTCATAAAACACGTGATTAATGGTTGTTTACAGTATTCAAGTAATAGTGATCTCAAGGGGAGACAACTCGTGCTTTGCGTGTTTTGTATGACATAATTGCAGATTTGATATCAAAATTGAGTAAACGTTTTTAGGATTGTTTTTCCTATATAAAGAAGTTGATGATAAACTGTCGAGTTTTTGTTGTGTACACTGTGCCGGAAACCAATTTAGCACACAACCTGATATTTGTCAAATTAGCGCCTCGTCCAAAATATTAATTTACGTATGACACACACAGTCCGACAATCTACAAACGAGTTCTCTGCCCTTTGCACCTTCCAGTACTCTCCTAATACTTACCATCTTTCGGCTCGCCCCACTTAATAAGTGGCGATCTTAAATAAGCATGTATAATTTTGTATTCTATCATTACTTTCCTTATGCCTTTCGAATGCGAAAAAGCTGATTTGCAATTTACTTCATTAGTGTCTCATTATGAGGGGTTGGTCGGCCCTTCCTTTCTCCTCCTACTAACTGTAAAGATTCCGTTCGTCTCGGTGGCTTCTGAAATCAGGGAAAAGGTCGACTATCTACGCTTACCCAAGCTACTGTTAACGACCAATTCGTAGGAGATGACATCAGAACCGAAAGAGGAGTGATGTCGGTTCAGTTTCAACTGTCGCTCTCTCTGTTGGATTTTGCCTAATGCATACGTACCTTTGTGGTCGGAAGGTATGCCTCTTTCACATCACCATCGGAGAGGAGTACTTCAACAACTATGCCATACTCTCGTTTTTCTGGAAATGTGAATAAACTTGTAAACCATAAAAGGGTGACATTATCTCTTTATAAGCTTTTGTTCCAGATCGATACGCCTACGCACGTCTTAATTCAAGATGGTTGGCTGGAAGAACCAAGATCTTCTGGGCGAAGCGAAAGCGATATTCACCATCATCGTCCTAATCAGACAAGAGTAGAGTCAAAGTATGGCGCCAAACTCGCACTTGGCTATCACCATCTATGTTGCAACGAAGTCTAGATTAGGCATCCAAATTATACTGACAGCTGAAAGGCACGGCTTTAGCATGATACCGTATCTGACGTCACCAAAACGTCACACCTTCGCAAACGCAGACAAAACATATATTTTTTACTTAACAGTATCAGAATAAGATTCTTATACTTAAAAAAATCCAAATAAATGTATATTAACTTTTTACAAAATAAAAATATATATTTATCTTACGAAAATAAATATTTGTAAATTTTCCAGCTTTAAACATTAAAAGCCTAAATATAACTCGTTTGCCATCTCGTGTTAATAATATGACATGACAAATAACAATACTTTATCGTCTTTTAGAGCATTACATGCATTTATGTTAGATAATAGAATCCCCTCATTCCAGAATGAAGAGAATAGCGGTTAGACAAACTAGAAATGATTCACAGCTGAGAGGCTAGAAAGTGACCCCAGCGAATAAACGGAAGTTGAGAATTGGAAGTCTTTTCCCTACAGTGTAGTGTGGTCTCTTTACTTGCAGATTTCGAGGCGAATAGACGCAGAAATTGATGCTCGACCCAAAATCCCAATGAGGGTGAGACGAACGAACAATATGATAGCCTAAGCATAAGGTTGGTGAATGCCTGTCTCTCTATACATCTTTCTTAACCCAGTGAATAACGTTATGTATGCCCCTCTCTCTCTCTGTCTCTCTCTCTCTCTCTCTCTCTCTCAGATTTCTGTAATTGTCTTATTAATGTGCTCTTTACGTGAATAAATCCTCTATCAAAAAGAAGTCCCGTGAAATAGTCGAAGACGAAGACTAGACGACATGTGAGTTATAGCTGCAAGGGTGTATAAAGGTTACATACGAATCAGGAGACGCAGTCAGTATATAATATTTATATATTTACTTAAAATTTTCTGCTTCTCTACGATAATTTATGTTGTGAATGTATAAAGAAAACAAGACAAACAAGACGTGCAAATTAATTTAATAAATAAACAAAAGCTACACCTCGAATTTTCAAGTTTTTTTAATTTGATAAACTGATTTCTGGTTGTAGCTTAGTAAAAGTACTTTTGCTTGGCATCTGTCGTTCTTGAGAGACAATGAAGTTATGCGCCTCAGATCAGTTCGTTACCGAATTGCAGCGTTTGCTGTGACTGTGCGGGCCTATACTGGATCGACAGTCTCTATTGAAGTTGCCACAGATCTAGGTGACGTTGTGAGCGCTCTGTTTGAGCCCTCTGACATCTGTACCTCCCA